>OX940966.1:14846364-16046364 GCA_954870475.1 Euphrasia confusa | reverse complement strand
TTAAAAATCGTAAAAGTTCTTGATAAAACTCCATGCAACCAATATGATTCAATGTTTATATTAGTAATGGTGTCAAAATGGCTATTCGGAACCACAAATATTGATTTATAAAAGGTGGACGATTTCGTCCGCTTAGAGTAATGAGTTAAAAATCGTAAAAGTTCTTGATAAAACTCCATGCAACCAATATGATTCAATGTTTATAGTAGTAATGGTGTCAAAATGGCTATTCGGAACCACAAATATTGATTTATAAAAGGCGGACGATTTCGTCCGCTTAGAGTAATGAGTTAAAAATCGTAAAAGTTCTTGATAAAACTCCATGCAACCAATATGATTCAATGTTTATATTAGTAATGGTGTCAAAATGGCTATTCGGAACCACAAATATTGATTTATAAAAGGCGGACGATTTCGTCCGCTTAGAGTAATGAGTTGAAAATCGTAAAAGTTCTTGATAAAACTCCATGCAACCAATATGATTCAATGTTTATATTAGTAATGGTGTCAAAATGGCTATTTGGAACCACAAATATTTATTTCGAAAAGGCAGACGATTTCGTCCGCTTAGAGTAATGAGTTAAAAATCGTAAAAGTTCTTGATAAAACTCATTGCAACCAATACGATTCAATGTTTATAGTAGTAATGGTGTCAAAATGGCTATTCGGAACCACAAATATTGATTTATAAAAGGCGGACGATTTCGTCCGCTTAGAGTAATGAGTTAAAAATCGTAAAAGTTCTTGATTAAACTCCATGCAACCAATATGATTCAATGTTTATATTAGTAATGGTGTCAAAATGGCTATTCGGAACCACAAATATTGATTTAAAAAAGGCGGACGATTTCGTCCGCTTAGAGTAATGAGTTAAAAATCGTAAAAGTTCTTGATAAAACTCCATGCAACCAATATGATTCAATGTTTATAGTAGTAATGGTGTCAAAATGGCTATTCGGAACCACAAATATTGATTTATAAAAAGGGGACGATTTCGTCCGCTTAGTGTAACGAGTTAAAAATCGTAAAAGTTCTTGATAAAACTCCATGCAACCAATATGATTTAATGTTTATATTAGTAATGGTGTCAAAATGGCTATTCGGAACCACGAATATTGATTTATAAAAGGCGGACGATTTCGTCCGCTTAGAGTAAAGAGTTAAAAATAGTAAAAGTTCTTGATAAAAGTCCATGCAACCAATATGATTCAATGTTTATAGTAGTAATGGTGTCAAAATGGCTATTCGGAACCACAAATATTGATTTATAAAAGGCGGACGATTTCGTCCGCTTAGAGTAATGAGTTAAAAATCGTAAAAGTTCTTGATAAAACTCCATGCAACCAATATGATTCAATGTTTATATTAGTAATGGTGTCAAAATGGCTATTCGGAACCACAAATATTGATTTATAAAAGGTTGACGATTTCGTCCGCTTAGAGTAATGAGTTAAAAATCGTAAAAGTTCTTGATAAAACTCCATGCAACCAATATGATTCAATGTTTATAGTAGTAATGGTGTCAAAATGGCTATTCGGAACCACAAATATTGATTTATAAAAGGCGGACGATTTCGTCCGCTTAGAGTAATGAGTTAAAAATCGTAAAAGTTCTTGATAAAACTCCATGCAACCAATATGATTCAATGTTTATAGTAGTAATGGTGTCATAATGGCTATTTGGAACCACAAATATTGATTTCGAAAAGGCAGACGATTTCGTCCGCTTAGAGTAATGAGTTAAAAATCGTAAAAATTCTTGATAAAACTCATTGCAACCAATATGATACAATGTTTATAGTAGTAATGGTGTCAAAATGGCTATTCGGAACCACAAATATTGATTTATAAAAGGCGGACGATTTCGTCCGCTTAGAGTAATGAGTTAAAAATCGTAAAAGTTCTTGATAAAACTCCATGCAACCAATATGATTCAATGTTTATAGTAGTAATGGTGTGAAAATGGCTATTCGGAACCACAAATATTGATTTATAAAAGACGGACGATTTCGTCCGCTTATAGTAATGAGTTAAAAATCGTAAAATTTCTTGATAAAACTCCATGCAACCAATATGATTCAATGTTTATAGTAGTAATGGTGTCAAAATGGCTATTCGGAACCACAAATATTGATTTATAAAAGGCGGACGATTTTGTCCGCTTAGAGTAATGAGTTAAAAATCGTAAAAGTTCTTGATAAAACTCCATGCAACCAATATGATTCAATGTTTATAGTAGTAATGGTGTCAAAATGGCTATTCGGAACCACAAATATTGATTTATAAAAGGCGGACGATTTCGTCCGCTTAGAGTAATGAGTTAAAAATCGTAAAAGTTCTTGATAAAACTCCATGCAACCAATATAATTCAATGTTTATAGTAGTAATGGTGTCAAAATGGCTATTCGAAAAACCACAAATATTGATTTATAAAAGGCGGACGATTTCGTCCGCTTAGAGTAATGAATTAAAAATCGTAAAAGTTCTTGATAAAACTCCATGCAACCAATATGATTCAATGTTTATAGTAGTAATGGTGTCAAAATGGCTATTCGGAACCACAAATATTGATTTATAAAAAGGCGGACGATTTCGTCCGCTTAGTGTAACGAGTTAAAAATCGTAAAAGTTCTTGATAAAACTCCATGCAACCAATATAATTCAATGTTTATATTAGTAATGGTGTCAAAATGGCTATTCGGAACCACGAATATTGATTTATAAAAGGCGGAAGATTTCGTCCGCTTAGAGTAAAGAGTTAAAAATAGTAAAAGTTCTTGATAAAACTCCATGCAACCAATATGATTCAATGTTTATAGTAGTAATGGTGTCAAAATGGCTATTCGGAACCACAAATATTGATTTATAAAAAGGCGGACGATTTCGTCCGTTTAGTGTAACGAGTTAAAAATCGTAAAAGTTCTTGATAAAACTCCATGCAACCAATATGATTTAATGTTTATATTAGTAATGGTGTCAAAATGGCTACTCGGAACCACGAATATTGATTTATAAAAGGCGGACGATTTCGTCCGCTTAGAGTAAAGAGTTAAAAATAGTAAAAGTTCTTGATAAAAGTCCATGCAAACAATATGATTCAATGTTTATAGTAGTAATGGTGTCAAAATGGCTATTCGGAACCACAAATATTGATTTATAAAAGGCGGACGATTTCGTCCGCTTAGAGTAATGAGTTAAAAATCGTAAAAGTTCTTGATAAAACTCCATGCAACCAATATGATTCAATGTTTATATTAGTAATGGTGTCAAAATGGCTATTCGGAACCACAAATATTGATTTATTAAAGGTGGACGATTTCGTCCGCTTAGAGTAATGAGTTAAAAATCGTAAAAGTTCTTGATAAAACTCCATGCAACCAATATGATTCAATGTTTATAGTAGTAATGGTGTCAAAATGGCTATTCGGAACCACAAATATTGATTTATAAAAGGCGGACGATTTCGTCCGCTTAGAGTAATGAGTTAAAAATCGTAAAAGTTCTTGATAAAACTCCATGCAACCAATATGATTCAATGTTTATATTAGTAATGGTGTCAAAATGGCTATTCGGAACCACAAATATTGATTTATAAAAGGCGGACGATTTCGTCCGCTTAGAGTAATGAGTTGAAAATCGTAAAAGTTCTTGATAAAACTCCATGCAACCAATATGATTCAATGTTTATATTAGTAATGGTGTCAAAATGGCTATTTGGAACCACAAATATTGATTTCGAAAAGGCAGACGATTTCGTCCGCTTAGAGTAATGAGTTAAAAATCGTAAAAGTTCTTGATAAAACTCATTGCAACCAATACGATTCAATGTTTATAGTAGTAATGGTGTCAAAATGGCTATTCGGAACCACAAATATTGATTTATAAAAGGCGGACGATTTCGTCCGCTTAGAGTAATGAGTTAAAAATCGTAAAAGTTCTTGATAAAACTCCATGCAACCAATATAATTCAATGTTTATAGTAGTAATGGTGTCAAAATGGCTATTCGAAAAACCACAAATATTGATTTATAAAAGGCGGACGATTTCGTCCGCTTAGAGTAATGAGTTAAAAATCGTAAAAGTTCTTGATAAAACTCCATGCAACCAATATGATTCAATGTTTATAGTAGTAATGGTGTCAAAATGGCTATTCGGAACCACAAATATTGATTTATAAAAAGGCGGACGATTTCGTCCGCTTAGTGTAACGAGTTAAAAATCGTAAAAGTTCTTGATAAAACTCCATGCAACCAATATAATTCAATGTTTATATTAGTAATGGTGTCAAAATGGCTATTCGGAACCACGAATATTGATTTATAAAAGGCGGACGATTTCGTCCGCTTAGAGTAAAGAGTTAAAAATAGTAAAAGTTCTTGATAAAAGTCCATGCAACCAATATGATTCAATGTTTATAGTAGTAATGGTGTCAAAATGGCTATTCGGAACCACAAATATTGATTTATAAAAGGCGGACGATTTCGTCCGCTTAGAGTAATGAGTTAAAAATCGTAAAAGTTCTTGATAAAACTCCATGCAACCAATATGATTCAATGTTTATATTAGTAATGGTGTCAAAATGGCTATTCGGAACCACAAATATTGATTTATAAAAGGTTGACGATTTCGTCCGCTTAGAGTAATGAGTTAAAAATCGTAAAAGTTCTTGATAAAACTCCATGCAACCAATATGATTCAATGTTTATAGTAGTAATGGTGTCAAAATGGCTATTCGGAACCACAAATATTGATTTATAAAAGGCGGACGATTTCGTCCGCTTAGAGTAATGAGTTAAAAATCGTAAAAGTTCTTGATAAAACTCCATGCAACCAATATGATTCAATGTTTATATTAGTAATGGTGTCAAAATGGCTATTCGGAACCACAAATATTGATTTATAAAAGGCGGACGATTTCGTCCGCTTAGAGTAATGAGTTAAAAATCGTAAAAGTTCTTGATAAAACTCCATGCAACCAATATGATTCAATGTTTATATTAGTAATGGTGTCAAAATGGCTATTTGGAACCACAAATATTGATTTCGAAAAGGCAGACGATTTCGTCCGCTTAGAGTAATGAGTTAAAAATCGTAAAAGTTCTTGATAAAACTCATTGCAACCAATACGATTCAATGTTTATAGTAGTAATGGTGTCAAAATGGCTATTCGGAACCACAAATATTGATTTATAAAAGGCGGACGATTTCGTCCGCTTAGAGTAATGAGTTAAAAATCGTAAAAGTTCTTGATTAAACTCCATGCAACCAATATGATTCAATGTTTATATTAGTAATGGTGTCAAAATGGCTATTCGGAACCACAAATATTGATTTATAAAAGGCGGACGATTTCGTCCGCTTAGAGTAATGAGTTAAAAATCGTAAAAGTTCTTGATAAAACTCCATGCAACCAATATGATTCAATGTTTATATTAGTAATGGTGTCAAAATGGCCATTCGGAACCACAAATATTGATTTATAAAAGGTGGACGATTTCGTCCGCTTAGAGTAATGAGTTAAAAATCGTAAAATTTCTTGATAAAACTCCATGCAACCAATATGATTCAATGTTTATAGTAGTAATGGTGTCAAAATGGCTATTCGGAACCACAAATATTTATTTATAAAAGGCGGACGATTTCGTCCGCTTAGAGTAATGAGTTAAAAATCGTAAAAGTTCTTGATAAAACTCCATGCAACCAATATGATTCAATGTTTATAGTAGTAATGATGTCAAAATGGCTATTCGGAACCCCAAATATTGATTTATAAAAGGCGGACGATTTCGTCCGCTTATAGTAATTAGTTAAAAAACGTAAAATTTCTTGATAAAACTCCGTGCAACCAATATGATTCAATGTTTATAGTAGTAATGATGTCAAAATGGCTATTCGAAACCACAAATATTGATTTATAAAAGGCGGACGATTTCGTCCGCTTAGAGTAATGAGTTAAAAATCGTAAAAGTTCTTGATAAAAGTCCATGCAACCTATATGATTCAATGTTTATAGTAGTAATGGTGTCAAAATGGCTATTCTGAACCACAAATATTGATTTATAAAAAGGCGGACGATTTCGTCCGCTTAGTGTAACGAGTTAAAAATCGTAAAAGTTCTTGATAAAACTCCATGCAACCAATATGATTCAATGTTTATATTAGTAGTGGTGTCAAAATGGCTATTCGGAACCACAAATATTGATTTATAAAAGGCGGACGATTTCGTCCGCTTAGAGTAATGAGTTAAAAATCGTAAAAGTTCTTGATAAAACTCCATGCAACCAATATGATTCAATGTTTATAGTAGTAATGGTGTCATAATGGCTATTTGGAACCACAAATATTTATTTCGAAAAGGCAGACGATTTCGTCCGCTTAGAGTAATGAGTTAAAAATCGTAAAAATTCTTGATAAAACTCATTGCAACCAATATGATACAATGTTTATAGTAGTAATGGTGTCAAAATGGCTATTCGGAACCACAAATATTGATTTATAAAAGGCGGACGATTTCGTCCGCTTAGAGTAATGAGTTAAAAATCGTAAAAGTTCTTGATAAAACCCCATGCAACCAAATTGATTCAATGTTTATAGTAGTAATGGTGTGAAAATGGCTATTCGGAACCACAAATATTGATTTATAAAAGACGGACGATTTCGTCCGCTTAGAGTAATGAGTTAAAAATCGTAAAAGTTCTTGATAAAACTCCATGCAACCAATATGATTCAATGTTTATAGTAGTAATGGTGTCAAAATGGCTATTCGGAACCACAAATATTGATTTATAAAAAGGCGGACGATTTCGTCCGCTTAGTGTAACGAGTTAAAAATCGTAAAAGTTCTTGATAAAACTCCATGCAACCAATATGATTCAATGTTTATATTAGTAATGGTGTCAAAATGGCTATTCGGAACCACAAATATTGATTTATAAAAGGCGGACGATTTCGTCCGCTTAGAGTAATGAGTTAAAAATCGTAAAAGTTCTTGATAAAACTCCATGCAACCAATATGATTCAATGTTTATATTAGTAATGGTGTCAAAATGGCTATTTGGAACCACAAATATTGATTTCGAAAAGGCAGACGATTTCGTCCGCTTAGAGTAATGAGTTAAAAATCGTAAAAGTTCTTGATAAAACTCATTGCAACCAATACGATTCAATGTTTATAGTAGTAATGGTGTCAAAATGGCTATTCGGAACCACAAATATTGATTTATAAAAGGCGGACGATTTCGTCCGCTTAGAGTAATGAGTTAAAAATCGTAAAAGTTCTTGATTAAACTCCATGCAACCAATATGATTCAATGTTTATATTAGTAATGGTGTCAAAATGGCTATTCGGAACCACAAATATTGATTTATAAAAGGCGGACGATTTCGTCCGCTTAGAGTAATGAGTTAAAAATCGTAAAAGTTCTTGATAAAACTCCATGCAACCAATATGATTCAATGTTTATATTAGTAATGGTGTCAAAATGGCCATTCGGAACCACAAATATTGATTTATAAAAGGTGGACGATTTCGTCCGCTTAGAGTAATGAGTTAAAAATCGTAAAATTTCTTGATAAAACTCCATGCAACCAATATGATTCAATGTTTATAGTAGTAATGGTGTCAAAATGGCTATTCGGAACCACAAATATTTATTTATAAAAGGCGGACGATTTCGTCCGCTTAGAGTAATGAGTTAAAAATCGTAAAAGTTCTTGATAAAACTCCATGCAACCAATATGATTCAATGTTTATAGTAGTAATGATGTCAAAATGGCTATTCGGAACCCCAAATATTGATTTATAAAAGGCGGACGATTTCGTCCGCTTATAGTAATTAGTTAAAAAACGTAAAAGTTCTTGATAAAACTCCGTGCAACCAATATGATTCAATGTTTATAGTAGTAATGATGTCAAAATGGCTATTCGAAACCACAAATATTGATTTATAAAAGGCGGACGATTTCGTCCGCTTAGAGTAATGAGTTAAAAATCGTAAAAGTTCTTGATAAAAGTCCATGCAACCTATATGATTCAATGTTTATAGTAGTAATGGTGTCAAAATGGCTATTCTGAACCACAAATATTGATTTATAAAAAGGCGGACGATTTCGTCCGCTTAGTGTAACGAGTTAAAAATCGTAAAAGTTCTTGATAAAACTCCATGCAACCAATATGATTCAATGTTTATATTAGTAGTGGTGTCAAAATGGCTATTCGGAACCACAAATATTGATTTATAAAAGGCGGACGATTTCGTCCGCTTAGAGTAATGAGTTAAAAATCGTAAAAGTTCTTGATAAAACTCCATGCAACCAATATGATTCAATGTTTATAGTAGTAATGGTGTCATAATGGCTATTTGGAACCACAAATATTTATTTCGAAAAGGCAGACGATTTCGTCCGCTTAGAGTAATGAGTTAAAAATCGTAAAAATTCTTGATAAAACTCATTGCAACCAATATGATACAATGTTTATAGTAGTAATGGTGTCAAAATGGCTATTCGGAACCACAAATATTGATTTATAAAAGGCGGACGATTTCGTCCGCTTAGAGTAATGAGTTAAAAATCGTAAAAGTTCTTGATAAAACTCCATGCAACCAAATTGATTCAATGTTTATAGTAGTAATGGTGTGAAAATGGCTATTCGGAACCACAAATATTGATTTATAAAAGACGGACGATTTCGTCCGCTTAGAGTAATGAGTTAAAAATCGTAAAAGTTCTTGATAAAACTCCATGCAACCAATATGATTCAATGTTTATAGTAGTAATGGTGTCAAAATGGCTATTCGGAACCACAAATATTGATTTATAAAAAGGCGGACGATTTCGTCCGCTTAGTGTAACGAGTTAAAAATCGTAAAAGTTCTTGATAAAACTCCATGCAACCAATATGATTTAATGTTTATATTAGTAATGGTGTCAAAATGGCTATTCGGAACCACGAATATTGATTTATAAAAGGCGGACGATTTCGTCCGCTTAGAGTAAAGAGTTAAAAATAGTAAAAGTTCTTGATAAAAGTCCATGCAACCAATATGATTCAATGTTTATAGTAGTAATGGTGTCAAAATGGCTATTCGGAACCACAAATATTGATTTATAAAAGGCGGACGATTTCGTCCGCTTAGAGTAATGAGTTAAAAATCGTAAAAGTTCTTGATAAAACTCCATGCAACCAATATGATTCAATGTTTATATTAGTAATGGTGTCAAAATGGCTATTCGGAACCACAAATATTGATTTATAAAAGGTTGACGATTTCGTCCGCTTAGAGTAATGAGTTAAAAATCGTAAAAGTTCTTGATAAAACTCCATGCAACCAATATGATTCAATGTTTATAATAGTAATGGTGTCAAAATGGCTATTCGGAACCACAAATATTGATTTATAAAAGGCGGACGATTTCGTCCGCTTAGAGTAATGAGTTAAAAATCGTAAAAGTTCTTGATAAAACTCCATGCAACCAATATGATTCAATGTTTATATTAGTAATGGTGTCAAAATGGCTATTCGGAACCACAAATATTGATTTATAAAAGGCGGACGATTTCGTCCGCTTAGAGTAATGAGTTAAAAATCGTAAAAGTTCTTGATAAAACTCCATGCAACCAATATGATTCAATGTTTATATTAGTAATGGTGTCAAAATGGCTATTTGGAACCACAAATATTGATTTCGAAAAGGCAGACGATTTCGTCCGCTTAGAGTAATGAGTTAAAAATCGTAAAAGTTCTTGATAAAACTCATTGCAACCAATACGATTCAATGTTTATAGTAGTAATGGTGTCAAAATGGCTATTCGGAACCACAAATATTGATTTATAAAAGGCGGACGATTTCGTCCGCTTAGAGTAATGAGTTAAAAATCGTAAAAGTTCTTGATTAAACTCCATGCAACCAATATGATTCAATGTTTATATTAGTAATGGTGTCAAAATGGCTATTCGGAACCACAAATATTGATTTATAAAAGGCGGACGATTTCGTCCGCTTAGAGTAATGAGTTAAAAATCGTAAAAGTTCTTGATAAAACTCCATGCAACCAATATGATTCAATGTTTATATTAGTAATGGTGTCAAAATGGCCATTCGGAACCACAAATATTGATTTATAAAAGGTGGACGATTTCGTCCGCTTAGAGTAATGAGTTAAAAATCGTAAAATTTCTTGATAAAACTCCATGCAACCAATATGATTCAATGTTTATAGTAGTAATGGTGTCAAAATGGCTATTCGGAACCACAAATATTGATTTATAAAAGGTTGACGATTTCGTCCGCTTAGAGTAATGAGTTAAAAATCGTAAAAGTTCTTGATAAAACTCCATGCAACCAATATGATTCAATGTTTATAGTAGTAATGGTGTCAAAATGGCTATTCGGAACCCCAAATATTGATTTATAAAAGGCGGACGATTTCGTCCGCTTATAGTAATTAGTTAAAAAACGTAAAAGTTCTTGATAAAACTCCGTGCAACCAATATGATTCAATGTTTATAGTAGTAATGATGTCAAAATGGCTATTCGAAACCACAAATATTGATTTATAAAAGGCGGACGATTTCGTCCGCTTAGAGTAATGAGTTAAAAATCGTAAAAGTTCTTGATAAAAGTCCATGCAACCTATATGATTCAATGTTTATAGTAGTAATGGTGTCAAAATGGCTATTCTGAACCACAAATATTGATTTATAAAAAGGCGGACGATTTCGTCCGCCTAGTGTAACGAGTTAAAAATCGTAAAAGTTCTTGATAAAACTCCATGCAACCAATATGATTCAATGTTTATATTAGTAATGGTGTCAAAATGGCTATTCGGAACCACAAATATTGATTTATAAAAGGCGGACGATTTCGTCCGCTTAGAGTAATGAGTTAAAAATCGTAAAAGTTCTTGATAAAACTCCATGCAACCAATATGATTCAATGTTTATAGTAGTAATGGTGTCATAATGGCTATTTGGAACCACAAATATTGATTTCGAAAAGGCAGATGATTTCGTCCGCTTAGAGTAATGAGTTAAAAATCGTAAAAATTCTTGATAAAACTCATTGCAACACATATGATACAATGTTTATAGTAGTAATGGTGTCAAAATGGCTATTCGGAACCACAAATATTGATTTATAAAAGGCGGACGATTTCGTCCGCTTAGAGTAATGAGTTAAAAATCGTAAAAGTTCTTGATAAAACTCCATGCAACCAATATGATTCAATGTTTATAGTAGTAATGGTGTCAAAATGGCTATTCGGAACCACAAATATTGATTTATAAAAAGGCGGACGATTTCGTCCGCTTAGTGTAACGAGTTAAAAATCGTAAAAGTTCTTGATAAAACTCCATGCAACCAATATGATTTAATGTTTATATTAGTAATGGTGTCAAAATGGCTATTCGGAACCACGAATATTGATTTATAAAAGGCGGACGATTTCGTCCGCTTAGAGTAAAGAGTTAAAAATAGTAAAAGTTCTTGATAAAAGTCCATGCAACCAATATGATTCAATGTTTATAGTAGTAATGGTGTCAAAATGGCTATTCGGAACCACAAATATTGATTTATAAAAGGCGGACGATTTCGTCCGCTTAGAGTAATGAGTTAAAAATCGTAAAAGTTCTTGATAAAACTCCATGCAACCAATATGATTCAATGTTTATATTAGTAATGGTGTCAAAATGGCTATTCGGAACCACAAATATTGATTTATAAAAGGTTGACGATTTCGTCCGCTTAGAGTAATGAGTTAAAAACCGTAAAAGTTCTTGATAAAACTCCATGCAACCAATATGATTCAATGTTTATAGTAGTAATGGTGTCAAAATGGCTATTCGGAACCACAAATATTGATTTATAAAAGGCGGACGATTTCGTCCGCTTAGAGTAATGAGTTAAAAATCGTAAAAGTTCTTGATAAAACTCCATGCAACCAATATGATTCAATGTTTATATTAGTAATGGTGTCAAAATGGCTATTCGGAACCACAAATATTGATTTATAAAAGGCGGACGATTTCGTCCGCTTAGAGTAATGAGTTAAAAATCGTAAAAGTTCTTGATAAAACTCAATGCAACCAATATGATTCAATGTTTATATTAGTAATGGTGTCAAAATGGCTATTTGGAACCACAAATATTGATTTCGAAAAGGCAGACGATTTCGTCCGCTTAGAGTAATGAGTTAAAAATCGTAAAAGTTCTTGATAAAACTCATTGCAACCAATACGATTCAATGTTTATAGTAGTAATGGTGTCAAAATGGCTATTCGGAACCACAAATATTGATTTATAAAAGGCGGACGATTTCGTCCGCTTAGAGTAATGAGTTAAAAATCGTAAAAGTTCTTGATTAAACTCCATGCAACCAATATGATTCAATGTTTATATTAGTAATGGTGTCAAAATGGCTATTCGGAACCACAAATATTGATTTATAAAAGGCGGACGATTTCGTCCGCTTAGAGTAATGAGTTAAAAATCGTAAAAGTTCTTGATAAAACTCCATGCAACCAATATGATTCAATGTTTATAGTAGTAATGGTGTCAAAATGGCTATTCGGAACCACAAATATTGATTTATAAAAGGCGGACGATTTCGTCCGCTTAGAGTAATGAGTTAAAAATCGTAAAAGTTCTTGATAAAACTCCATGCAACCAATATGATTCAATGTTTATATTAGTAATGGTGTCAAAATGGCTATTCGGAACCACAAATATTGATTTATAAAAGGCGGACGATTTCGTCCGCTTAGAGTAATGAGTTAAAAATCGTAAAAGTTCTTGATAAAACTCCATGCAACCAATATGATTCAATGTTTATATTAGTAATGGTGTCAAAATGGCTATTTGGAACCACAAATATTGATTTCGAAAAGGCAGACGATTTCGTCCGCTTAGAGTAATGAGTTAAAAATCGTAAAAGTTCTTGATAAAACTCATTGCAACCAATACGATTCAATGTTTATAGTAGTAATGGTGTCAAAATGGCTATTCGGAACCACAAATATTGATTTATAAAAGGCGGACGATTTCGTCCGCTTAGAGTAATGAGTTAAAAATCGTAAAAGTTCTTGATAAAACTCCATGCAACCAATATGATTCAATGTTTATATTAGTAATGGTGTCAAAATGGCTATTCGGAACCACAAATATTGATTTATAAAAGGCGGACGATTTCGTCCGCTTAGAGTAATGAGTTAAAAATCGTAAAAGTTCTTGATAAAACTCCATGCAACCAATATGATTCAATGTTTATATTAGTAATGGTGTCAAAATGGCTATTTGGAACCACAAATATTGATTTCGAAAAGGCAGACGATTTCGTCCGCTTAGAGTAATGAGTTAAAAATCGTAAAAGTTCTTGATAAAACTCATTGCAACCAATACGATTCAATGTTTATAGTAGTAATGGTGTCAAAATGGCTATTCGGAACCACAAATATTGATTTATAAAAGGCGGACGATTTCGTCCGCTTAGAGTAATGAGTTAAAAATCGTAAAAGTTCTTGATTAAACTCCATGCAACCAATATGATTCAATGTTTATATTAGTAATGGTGTCAAAATGGCTATTCGGAACCACAAATATTGATTTATAAAAGGCGGACGATTTCGTCCGCTTAGAGTAATGAGTTAAAAATCGTAAAAGTTCTTGATAAAACTCCATGCAACCAATATGATTCAATGTTTATATTAGTAATGGTGTCAAAATGGCCATTCGGAACCACAAATATTGATTTATAAAAGGTGGACGATTTCGTCCGCTTAGAGTAATGAGTTAAAAATCGTAAAATTTCTTGATAAAACTCCATGCAACCAATATGATTCAATGTTTATAGTAGTAATGGTGTCAAAATGGCTATTCGGAACCACAAATATTGATTTATAAAAGGTTGACGATTTCGTCCGCTTAGAGTAATGAGTTAAAAATCGTAAAAGTTCTTGATAAAACTCCATGCAACCAATATGATTCAATGTTTATAGTAGTAATGGTGTCAAAATGGCTATTCGGAACCCCAAATATTGATTTATAAAAGGCGGACGATTTCGTCCGCTTATAGTAATTAGTTAAAAAACGTAAAAGTTCTTGATAAAACTCCGTGCAACCAATATGATTCAATGTTTATAGTAGTAATGATGTCAAAATGGCTATTCGAAACCACAAATATTGATTTATAAAAGGCGGACGATTTCGTCCGCTTAGAGTAATGAGTTAAAAATCGTAAAAGTTCTTGATAAAAGTCCATGCAACCTATATGATTCAATGTTTATAGTAGTAATGGTGTCAAAATGGCTATTCTGAACCACAAATATTGATTTATAAAAAGGCGGACGATTTCGTCCGCCTAGTGTAACGAGTTAAAAATCGTAAAAGTTCTTGATAAAACTCCATGCAACCAATATGATTCAATGTTTATATTAGTAATGGTGTCAAAATGGCTATTCGGAACCACAAATATTGATTTATAAAAGGCGGACGATTTCGTCCGCTTAGAGTAATGAGTTAAAAATCGTAAAAGTTCTTGATAAAACTCCATGCAACCAATATGATTCAATGTTTATAGTAATAATGGTGTCATAATGGCTATTTGGAACCACAAATATTGATTTCGAAAAGGCAGATGATTTCGTCCGCTTAGAGTAATGAGTTAAAAATCGTAAAAATTCTTGATAAAACTCATTGCAACACATATGATACAATGTTTATAGTAGTAATGGTGTCAAAATGGCTATTCGGAACCACAAATATTGATTTATAAAAGGCGGACGATTTCGTCCGCTTAGAGTAATGAGTTAAAAATCGTAAAAGTTCTTGATAAAACTCCATGCAACCAATATGATTCAATGTTTATAGTAGTAATGGTGTCAAAATGGCTATTCGGAACCACAAATATTGATTTATAAAAAGGCGGACGATTTCGTCCGCTTAGTGTAACGAGTTAAAAATCGTAAAAGTTCTTGATAAAACTCCATGCAACCAATATGATTTAATGTTTATATTAGTAATGGTGTCAAAATGGCTATTCGGAACCACGAATATTGATTTATAAAAGGCGGACGATTTCGTCCGCTTAGAGTAAAGAGTTAAAAATAGTAAAAGTTCTTGATAAAAGTCCATGCAACCAATATGATTCAATGTTTATAGTAGTAATGGTGTCAAAATGGCTATTCGGAACCACAAATATTGATTTATAAAAGGCGGACGATTTCGTCCGCTTAGAGTAATGAGTTAAAAATCGTAAAAGTTCTTGATAAAACTCCATGCAACCAATATGATTCAATGTTTATATTAGTAATGGTGTCAAAATGGCTATTCGGAACCACAAATATTGATTTATAAAAGGTTGACGATTTCGTCCGCTTAGAGTAATGAGTTAAAAATCGTAAAAGTTCTTGATAAAACTCCATGCAACCAATATGATTCAATGTTTATAGTAGTAATGGTGTCAAAATGGCTATTCGGAACCACAAATATTGATTTATAAAAGGCGGACGATTTCGTCCGCTTAGAGTAATGAGTTAAAAATCGTAAAAGTTCTTGATAAAACTCCATGCAACCAATATGATTCAATGTTTATATTAGTAATGGTGTCAAAATGGCTATTCGGAACCACAAATATTGATTTATAAAAGGCGGACGATTTCGTCCGCTTAGAGTAATGAGTTAAAAATCGTAAAAGTTCTTGATAAAACTCCATGCAACCAATATGATTCAATGTTTATATTAGTAATGGTGTCAAAATGGCTATTTGGAACCACAAATATTTATTTCGAAAAGGCAGACGATTTCGTCCGCTTAGAGTAATGAGTTAAAAATCGTAAAAGTTCTTGATAAAACTCATTGCAACCAATACGATTCAATGTTTATAGTAGTAATGGTGTCAAAATGGCTATTCGGAACCACAAATATTGATTTATAAAAGGCGGACGATTTCGTCCGCTTAGAGTAATGAGTTAAAAATCGTAAAAGTTCTTGATTAAACTCCATGCAACCAATATGATTCAATGTTTATATTAGTAATGGTGTCAAAATGGCTATTCGGAACCACAAATATTGATTTATAAAAGGCGGACGATTTCGTCCGCTTAGAGTAATGAGTTAAAAATCGTAAAAGTTCTTGATAAAACTCCATGCAACCAATATGATTCAATGTTTATAGTAGTAATGGTGTCAAAATGGCTATTCGGAACCACAAATATTGATTTATAAAAGGCGGACGATTTCGTCCGCTTAGAGTAATGAGTTAAAAATCGTAAAAGTTCTTGATAAAACTCCATGCAACCAATATGATTCAATGTTTATATTAGTAATGGTGTCAAAATGGCTATTCGGAACCACAAATATTGATTTATAAAAGGCGGACGATTTCGTCCGCTTAGAGTAATGAGTTAAAAATCGTAAAAGTTCTTGATAAAACTCCATGCAACCAATATGATTCAATGTTTATATTAGTAATGGTGTCAAAATGGCTATTTGGAACCACAAATATTGATTTCGAAAAGGCAGACGATTTCGTCCGCTTAGAGTAATGAGTTAAAAATCGTAAAAGTTCTTGATAAAACTCATTGCAACCAATACGATTCAATGTTTATAGTAGTAATGGTGTCAAAATGGCTATTCGGAACCACAAATATTGATTTATAAAAGGCGGACGATTTCGTTCGCTTAGAGTAATGAGTTAAAAATCGTAAAAGTTCTTGATTAAACTCCATGCAACCAATATGATTCAATGTTTATATTAGTAATGGTGTCAAAATGGCTATTCGGAACCACAAATATTGATTTATAAAAGGCGGACGATTTCGTCCGCTTAGAGTAATGAGTTAAAAATCGTAAAAGTTCTTGATAAAACTCCATGCAACCAATATGATTCAATGTTTATATTAGTAATGGTGTCAAAATGGCCATTCGGAACCACAAATATTGATTTATAAAAGGTGGACGATTTCGTCCGCTTAGAGTAATGAGTTAAAAATCGTAAAATTTCTTGATAAAACTCCATGCAACCAATATGATTCAATGTTTATAGTAGTAATGGTGTCAAAATGGCTATTCGGAACCACAAATATTTATTTATAAAAGGCGGACGATTTCGTCCGCTTAGAGTAATGAGTTAAAAATCGTAAAAGTTCTTGATAAAACTCCATGCAACCAATATGATTCAATGTTTATAGTAGTAATGATGTCAAAATGGCTATTCGGAACCCCAAATATTGATTTATAAAAGGCGGACGATTTCGTCCGCTTATAGTAATTAGTTAAAAAACGTAAAAGTTCTTGATAAAACTCCGTGCAACCAATATGATTCAATGTTTATAGTAGTAATGATGTCAAAATGGCTATTCGAAACCACAAATATTGATTTATAAAAGGCGGACGATTTCGTCCGCTTAGAGTAATGAGTTAAAAATCGTAAAAGTTCTTGATAAAAGTCCATGCAACCTATATGATTCAATGTTTATAGTAGTAATGGTGTCAAAATGGCTATTCTGAACCACAAATATTGATTTATAAAAAGGCGGACGATTTCGTCCGCTTAGTGTAACGAGTTAAAAATCGTAAAAGTTCTTGATAAAACTCCATGCAACCAATATGATTCAATGTTTATATTAGTAATGGTGTCAAAATGGCTATTCGGAACCACAAATATTGATTTATAAAAGGCGGACGATTTCGTCCGCTTAGAGTAATGAGTTAAAAATCGTAAAAGTTCTTGATAAAACTCCATGCAACCAATATGATTCAATGTTTATGGTAGTAATGGTGTCATAATGGCTATTTGGAACCACAAATATTGATTTCGAAAAGGCAGATGATTTCGTCCGCTTAGAGTAATGAGTTAAAAATCGTAAAAATTCTTGATAAAACTCATTGCAACACATATGATACAATGTTTATAGTAGTAATGGTGTCAAAATGGCTATTCGGAACCACAAATATTGATTTATAAAAGGCGGACGATTTCGTCCGCTTAGAGTAATGAGTTAAAAATCGTAAAAGTTCTTGATAAAACTCCATGCAACCAATATGATTCAATGTTTATAGTAGTAATGGTGTGAAAATGGCTATTCGGAACCACAAATATTGATTTATAAAAGACGGACGATTTCGTCCGCTTATAGTAATGAGTTAAAAATCGTAAAAGTTCTTGATAAAACTCCATGCAACCAATATGATTCAATGTTTATAGTAGTAATGGTGTCAAAATGGCTATTCGGAACCACAAATATTGATTTATAAAAGGCGGACGATTTCGTCCGCTTAGAGTAATGAGTTAAAAATCGTAAAAGTTCTTGATAAAACTCCATGCAACCAATATGATTCAATGTTTATATTAGTAATGGTGTCAAAATGGCTATTCGGAACCACAAATATTGATTTATAAAAGGCGGACGATTTCGTCCGCTTAGAGTAATGAGTTAAAAATCGTAAAAGTTCTTGATAAAACTCCATGCAACCAAATATGATTCAATGTTTATAGTAGTAATGGTGTGAAAAGGGCTATTCGGAAACACAAATATTGATTTATAAAAGGCGGACGATTTCGTCCGCTTAGAGTAATGAGTTAAAAATCGTAAAAGTTCTTGATAAAACTCCTTGCAACCAATATGATTCAATGTTTATAGTAGTAATGGTGTCAAAATGGCTATTCGGAACCTCAAATATTGATTTATAAAAGGCGGACGATTTCGTCCGCTTAGAGTAATGAGTTAAAAATCGTAAAAGTTCTTGATAAAACTCCATGCAACCAATATAATTCAATGTTTATAGTAGTAATGGTGTCAAAATGGCTATTCGAAAAACCACAAATATTGATTTATAAAAGGTGGACGATTTCGTCCGCTTAGAGTAATGAGTTAAAAATCGTAAAAGTTCTTGATAAAACTCCATGCAACCAATATGATTCAATGTTTATAGTAGTAATGGTGTCAAAATGGCTATTCGGAACCACAAATATTGATTTATAAAAAGGCGGACGATTTCGTCCGCTTAGTGTAACGAGTTAAAAATCGTAAAAGTTCTTGATAAAACTCCATGCAACAAATATAATTCAATGTTTATATTAGTAATGGTGTCAAAATGGCTATTCGGAACCACGAATATTGATTTATAAAAGGCGGACGATTTCGTCCGCTTAGAGTAAAGAGTTAAAAATAGTAAAAGTTCTTGATAAAACTCCATGCAACGAATATGATTCAATGTTTATAGTAGTAATGGTGTCAAAATGGCTATTCGGAACCACAAATATTAATTTATAAAAAGGCGGACGATTTCGTCCGCTTAGTGTAATGAGTTAAAAATCGTAAAAGTTCTTGATAAAACTCCATGCAACCAATATGATTTAATGTTTATATTAGTAATGGTGTCAAAATGGCTATTCGGAACCACGAATATTGATTTATAAAAGGCGGACGATTTCGTCCGCTTAGAGTAAAGAGTTAAAAATAGTAAAAGTTCTTGATAAAAGTCCATGCAACCAATATGATTCAATGTTTATAGTAGTAATGGTGTCAAAATGGCTATTCGGAACCACAAATATTGATTTATAAAAGGCGGACGATTTCGTCCGCTTAGAGTAATGAGTTAAAAATCGTAAAAGTTCTTGATAAAACTCCATGCAACCAATATGATTCAATGTTTATATTAGTAATGGTGTCAAAATGGCTATTCGGAACCACAAATATTGATTTATAAAAGGTGGACGATTTCGTCCGCTTAGAGTAATGAGTTAAAAATCGTAAAAGTTCTTGATAAAACTCCATGCAACCAATATGATTCAATGTTTATAGTAGTAATGGTGTCAAAATGGCTATTCGGAACCACAAATATTGATTTATAAAAGGCGGACGATTTCGTCCGCTTAGAGTAATGAGTTAAAAATCGTAAAAGTTCTTGATAAAACTCCATGCAACCAATATGATTCAATGTTTATATTAGTAATGGTGTCAAAATGGCTATTCGGAACCACAAATATTGATTTATAAAAGGCGGACGATTTCGTCCGCTTAGAGTAATGAGTTGAAAATCGTAAAAGTTCTTGATAAAACTCCATGCAACCAATATGATTCAATGTTTATATTAGTAATGGTGTCAAAATGGCTATTTGGAACCACAAATATTGATTTCGAAAAGGCAGACGATTTCGTCCGCTTAGAGTAATGAGTTAAAAATCGTAAAAGTTCTTGATAAAACTCATTGCAACCAATACGATTCAATGTTTATAGTAGTAATGGTGTCAAAATGGCTATTCGGAACCACAAATATTGATTTATAAAAGGCGGACGATTTCGTCCGCTTAGAGTAATGAGTTAAAAATCGTAAAAGTTCTTGATTAAACTCCATGCAACCAATATGATTCAATGTTTATATTAGTAATGGTGTCAAAATGGCTATTCGGAACCACAAATATTGATTTAAAAAAGGCGGACGATTTCGTCCGCTTAGTGTAACGAGTTAAAAATTGTAAAAGTTCTTGATAAAACTCCATGCAACCAATATGATTTAATGTTTATATTAGTAATGGTGTCAAAATGGCTATTCGGAACCACGAATATTGATTTATAAAAGGCGGACGATTTCGTCCGCTTAGAGTACTGAGTTAAAAATCGTAAAAGTTCTTGATAAAACTCCATGCAACCAATATGATTCAATGTTTATAGTAGTAATGATGTCAAAATGACTATTCGGAATCCCAAATATTGATTTATAAAAGGCGGACGATTTCGTCCGCTTATAGTAATGAGTTAAAAAACGTAAAAGTTCTTGATAAAACTCCGTGCAACCAATATGATTCAATGTTTATAGTAGTAATGGTGTCAAAATGGCTATTTGGAACCACAAATATTGATTTATAAAAGGCGGACGATTTCGTCCGCTTAGAGTAATGAGTTAAAAAACGTAAAAGTTCTTGATAAAACTCCGTGCAACCAATATGATTCAATGTTTATAGTAGTAATGGTGTCAAAATGGCTATTTGGAACCACAAATATTGATTTATAAAAGGCGGACGATTTCGTCCGCTTAGAGTAATGAGTTAAAAATCGTAAAAGTTCTTGATAAAACTCTATGCAACCAATATGATTCAATGTTTATAGTAGTAATGGTGTCAAAATGGCTATTCGGAACCACAAATATTGATTTATAAAAGGCGGACGATTTCGTAGAGTAATGAGTTAAACATCGTAAAAGTTCTTGATTAAACTCCATGCAACCAATATGATTCAATGTTTATATTAGTAATGGTGTCAAAATGGCTATTCGCAACCACAAATATTGATTTATAAAAGACGGACGATTTCGTCCGCTTAGAGTAATGAGTTAAAAATCGTAAAATTTCTTGATAAAACTCCATGCAACCAATATGATTCAATGTTTATAGTAGTAATGGTGTCAAAATGGCTATTCGGAACCACAAATATTGATTTATAAAAGGCGGACGATTTCGTCCGCTTACAGTAATGAGTTAAAAATCGTAAAAGTTCTTGATAAAACTCCATGCAACCAATATGATTCAATGTTTATAGTAGTAATGATGTCAAAATGGCTATTCGGAACCCCAAATATTGATTTATAAAAGGCGGACGATTTCGTCCGCTTATAGTAATGAGTTAAAAAACGTAAAATTTCTTGATAAAACTCCGTGCAACCAATATGATTCAATGTTTATAGTAGTAATGGTGTCAAAATGGCTATTTGGAACCACAAATATTGATTTATAAAAGGCGGACGATTTCGTCCGCTTAGAGTAATGAGTTAAAAATCGTAAAAGTTCTTGATAAAACTCCATGCAACCAATATGATTCAATGTTTATAGTAGTAATGGTGTCAAAATGGCTATTCGGAACCACAAATATTGATTTATAAAAGGCGGACGATTTCGTCCGCTTAGAGTAATGAGTTAAAAATCGTAAAAGTTCTTGATTAAACTCCATGCAACCAATATGATTTAATGTTTATATTAGTAATGGTGTCAAAATGGCTATTCGGAACCACGAATATTGATTTATAAAAGGCGGACGATTTCGTCCGCTTAGAGTACTGAGTTAAAAATCGTAAAAGTTCTTGATAAAACTCCATGCAACCAATATGATTCAATGTTTATAGTAGTAATGATGTCAAAATGACTATTCGGAATCCCAAATATTGATTTATAAAAGGCGGACGATTTCGTCCGCTTATAGTAATGAGTTAAAAAACGTAAAAGTTCTTGATAAAACTCCGTGCAACCAATATGATTCAATGTTTATAGTAGTAATGGTGTCAAAATGGCTATTTGGAACCACAAATATTGATTTATAAAAGGCGGACGATTTCGTCCGCTTAGAGTAATGAGTTAAAAAACGTAAAAGTTCTTGATAAAACTCCGTGCAACCAATATGATTCAATGTTTATAGTAGTAATGGTGTCAAAATGGCTATTTGGAACCACAAATATTGATTTATAAAAGGCGGACGATTTCGTCCGCTTAGAGTAATGAGTTAAAAATCGTAAAAGTTCTTGATAAAACTCTATGCAACCAATATGATTCAATGTTTATAGTAGTAATGGTGTCAAAATGGCTATTCGGAACCACAAATATTGATTTATAAAAGGCGGACGATTTCGTAGAGTAATGAGTTAAACATCGTAAAAGTTCTTGATTAAACTCCATGCAACCAATATGATTCAATGTTTATATTAGTAATGGTGTCAAAATGGCTATTCGCAACCACAAATATTGATTTATAAAAGACGGACGATTTCGTCCGCTTAGAGTAATGAGTTAAAAATCGTAAAATTTCTTGATAAAACTCCATGCAACCAATATGATTCAATGTTTATAGTAGTAATGGTGTCAAAATGGCTATTCGGAACCACAAATATTGATTTATAAAAGGCGGACGATTTCGTCCGCTTACAGTAATGAGTTAAAAATCGTAAAAGTTCTTGATAAAACTCCATGCAACCAATATGATTCAATGTTTATAGTAGTAATGATGTCAAAATGGCTATTCGGAACCCCAAATATTGATTTATAAAAGGCGGACGATTTCGTCCGCTTATAGTAATGAGTTAAAAAACGTAAAATTTCTTGATAAAACTCCGTGCAACCAATATGATTCAATGTTTATAGTAGTAATGGTGTCAAAATGGCTATTTGGAACCACAAATATTGATTTATAAAAGGCGGACGATTTCGTCCGCTTAGAGTAATGAGTTAAAAATCGTAAAAGTTCTTGATAAAACTCCATGCAACCAATATGATTCAATGTTTATAGTAGTAATGGTGTCAAAATGGCTATTCGGAACCACAAATATTGATTTATAAAAGGCGGACGATTTCGTCCGCTTAGAGTAATGAGTTAAAAATCGTAAAAGTTCTTGATTAAACTCCATGCAACCAATATGATTCAATGTTTATATTAGTAATGGTGTCAAAATGGCTATTCGGAACCACAAATATTGATTTATAAAAGGCGGACGATTTCGTCCGCTTAGAGTACTGAGTTAAAAATCGTAAAAGTTCTTGATAAAACTCCATGCAACCAATATGATTCAATGTTTATAGTAGTAATGATGTCAAAATGACTATTCGGAATCCCAAATATTGATTTATAAAAGGCGGACGATTTCGTCCGCTTATAGTAATGAGTTAAAAAACGTAAAAGTTCTTGATAAAACTCCGTGCAACCAATATGATTCAATGTTTATAGTAGTAATGGTGTCAAAATGGCTATTTGGAACCACAAATATTGATTTATAAAAGGCGGACGATTTCGTCCGCTTAGAGTAATGAGTTAAAAAACGTAAAAGTTCTTGATAAAACTCCGTGCAACCAATATGATTCAATGTTTATAGTAGTAATGGTGTCAAAATGGCTATTTGGAACCACAAATATTGATTTATAAAAGGCGGACGATTTCGTCCGCTTAGAGTAATGAGTTAAAAATCGTAAAAGTTCTTGATAAAACTCTATGCAACCAATATGATTCAATGTTTATAGTAGTAATGGTGTCAAAATGGCTATTCGGAACCACAAATATTGATTTATAAAAGGCGGACGATTTCGTAGAGTAATGAGTTAAACATCGTAAAAGTTCTTGATTAAACTCCATGCAACCAATATGATTCAATGTTTATATTAGTAATGGTGTCAAAATGGCTATTCGCAACCACAAATATTGATTTATAAAAGACGGACGATTTCGTCCGCTTAGAGTAATGAGTTAAAAATCGTAAAATTTCTTGATAAAACTCCATGCAACCAATATGATTCAATGTTTATAGTAGTAATGGTGTCAAAATGGCTATTCGGAACCACAAATATTGATTTATAAAAGGCGGACGATTTCGTCCGCTTACAGTAATGAGTTAAAAATCGTAAAAGTTCTTGATAAAACTCCATGCAACCAATATGATTCAATGTTTATAGTAGTAATGATGTCAAAATGGCTATTCGGAACCCCAAATATTGATTTATAAAAGGCGGACGATTTCGTCCGCTTATAGTAATGAGTTAAAAAACGTAAAATTTCTTGATAAAACTCCGTGCAACCAATATGATTCAATGTTTATAGTAGTAATGGTGTCAAAATGGCTATTTGGAACCACAAATATTGATTTATAAAAGGCGGACGATTTCGTCCGCTTAGAGTAATGAGTTAAAAATCGTAAAAGTTCTTGATAAAACTCCATGCAACCAATATGATTCAATGTTTATAGTAGTAATGGTGTCAAAATGGCTATTCGGAACCACAAATATTGATTTATAAAAGGCGGACGATTTCGTCCGCTTAGAGTAATGAGTTAAAAATCGTAAAAGTTCTTGATTAAACTCCATGCAACCAATATGATTCAATGTTTATATTAGTAATGGTGTCAAAATGGCTATTCGGAACCACAAATATTGATTTATAAAAGACGGACGATTTCGTCCGCTTAGACTAATGAGTTAAAAATCGTAAAAGTTCTTGATAAAACTCCATGCAACCAATATGATTCAATGTTTATAGTAGTAATGGTGTCAAAATGGCTATTCGGAAGCACAAATATTGATTTATAAAAGGCGGACGATTTCGTCCGCTTAGAGTAATGAGTTAAAAATCGTAAAAGTTCTTGATAAAACTCCATGCAACCAATATGATTCAATGTTTATAGTAGTAATGGTGTCAAAATGGCTATTCGGAACCCCAAATATTGATTTATAAAAGGCGGACGATTTCGTCCGCTTATAGTAATGAGTTAAAAAACGTAAAAGTTCTTGATAAAACTCCGTGCAACCAATATGATTCAATGTTTATAGTAGTAATGGTGTCAAAATGGCTATTTGGAACCACAAATATTGATTTATAAAAGGCGGACGATTTCGTCCGCTTAGAGTAATGAGTTAAAAATCGTAAAAGTTCTTGATTAAACTCCATGCAACCAATATGATTCAATGTTTATATTAGTAATGGTGTCAAAATGGCTATTCGGAACCACAAATATTGATTTATAAAAGACGGACGATTTCGTTCGCTTAGAGTAATGAGTTAAAAATCGTAAAAGTTCTTGATAAAACTCCATGCAACCAATATGATTCAATGTTTATATTAGTAATGGTGTCAAAATGGCTATTCGGAACCACAAATATTGATTTATAAAAGGTGGACGATTTCGTCCGCTTAGAGTAATGAGTTAAAAATCGTAAAATTTCTTGATAAAACTCCATGCAACCAATATGATTCAATGTTTATAGTAGTAATGGTGTCAAAATGGCTATTCGGAACCACAAATATTGATTTATAAAAGGCGGACGATTTCGTCCGCTTAGAGTAATGAGTTAAAAATCGTAAAAGTTCTTGATAAAACTCCATGCAACCAATATGATTCAATGTTTATAGTAGTAATGGTGTCAAAATGGCTATTCGGAACCACAAATATTGATTTATAAAAAGGCGGACGATTTCGTCCGCTTAGTGTAACGAGTTAAAAATCGTAAAAGTTCTTGATAAAACTCCATGCAACCAATATAATTCAATGTTTATATTAGTAATGGTGTCAAAATGGCTATTCGGAACCACGAATATTGATTTATAAAAGGCGGACGATTTCGTCCGCTTAGAGTAAAGAGTTAAAAATAGTAAAAGTTCTTGATAAAACTCCATGCAACCAATATGATTCAATGTTTATAGTAGTAATGGTGTCAAAATGGCTATTCGGAACCACAAATATTGATTTATAAAAAGGCGGACGATTTCGTCCGCTTAGTGTAACGAGTTAAAAATCGTAAAAGTTCTTGATAAAACTCCATGCAACCAATATGATTTAATGTTTATATTAGTAATGGTGTCAAAATGGCTATTCGGAACCACGAATATTGATTTATAAAAGGCGGACGATTTCGTCCGCTTAGAGTAAAGAGTTAAAAATAGTAAAAGTTCTTGATAAAAGTCCATGCAACCAATATGATTCAATGTTTATAGTAGTAATGGTGTCAAAATGGCTATTCGGAACCACAAATATTGATTTATAAAAGGCGGACGATTTCGTCCGCTTAGAGTAATGAGTTAAAAAACGTAAAAGTTCTTGATAAAACTCCGTGCAACCAATATGATTCAATGTTTATAGTAGTAATGGTGTCAAAATGGCTATTTGGAACCACAAATATTGATTTATAAAAGGCGGACGATTTCGTCCGCTTAGAGTAATGAGTTAAAAATCGTAAAAGTTCTTGATAAAACTCTATGCAACCAATATGATTCAATGTTTATAGTAGTAATGGTGTCAAAATGGCTATTCGGAACCACAAATATTGATTTATAAAAGGCGGACGATTTCGTAGAGTAATGAGTTAAACATCGTAAAAGTTCTTGATTAAACTCCATGCAACCAATATGATTCAATGTTTATATTAGTAATGGTGTCAAAATGGCTATTCGCAACCACAAATATTGATTTATAAAAGACGGACGATTTCGTCCGCTTAGAGTAATGAGTTAAAAATCGTAAAATTTCTTGATAAAACTCCATGCAACCAATATGATTCAATGTTTATAGTAGTAATGGTGTCAAAATGGCTATTCGGAACCACAAATATTGATTTATAAAAGGCGGACGATTTCGTCCGCTTACAGTAATGAGTTAAAAATCGTAAAAGTTCTTGATAAAACTCCATGCAACCAATATGATTCAATGTTTATAGTAGTAATGATGTCAAAATGGCTATTCGGAACCCCAAATATTGATTTATAAAAGGCGGACGATTTCGTCCGCTTATAGTAATGAGTTAAAAAACGTAAAATTTCTTGATAAAACTCCGTGCAACCAATATGATTCAATGTTTATAGTAGTAATGGTGTCAAAATGGCTATTTGGAACCACAAATATTGATTTGTAAAAGGCGGACGATTTCGTCCGCTTAGAGTAATGAGTTAAAAATCGTAAAAGTTCTTGATAAAACTCCATGCAACCAATATGATTCAATGTTTATAGTAGTAATGGTGTCAAAATGGCTATTCGGAACCACAAATATTGATTTGTAAAAGGCGGACGATTTCGTCCGCTTAGAGTAATGAGTTAAAAATCGTAAAAGTTCTTGATTAAACTCCATGCAACCAATATGATTCAATGTTTATATTAGTAATGGTGTCAAAATGGCTATTCGGAACCACAAATATTGATTTATAAAAGACGGACGATTTCGTCCGCTTAGACTAATGAGTTAAAAATCGTAAAAGTTCTTGATAAAACTCCATGCAACCAATATGATTCAATGTTTATAGTAGTAATGGTGTCAAAATGGCTATTCGGAAGCACAAATATTGATTTATAAAAGGCGGACGATTTCGTCCGCTTAGAGTAATGAGTTAAAAATCGTAAAAGTTCTTGATAAAACTCCATGCAACCAATATGATTCAATGTTTATAGTAGTAATGGTGTCAAAATGGCTATTCGGAACCCCAAATATTGATTTATAAAAGGCGGACGATTTCGTCCGCTTATAGTAATGAGTTAAAAAACGTAAAAGTTCTTGATAAAACTCCGTGCAACCAATATGATTCAATGTTTATAGTAGTAATGGTGTCAAAATGGCTATTCGGAACCACAAATATTTATTTATAAAAGGCGGACGATTTCGTCCGCTTAGAGTAATGAGTTAAAAATCGTAAAAGTTCTTGATAAAACTCCATGCAACCAATATGATTCAATGTTTATAGTAGTAATGGTGTCAAAATGGCTATTCGGAACCACAAATATTTATTTATAAAAGGCGGACGATTTCGTCCGCTTAGAGTAATGAGTTAAAAATCGTAAAAGTTCTTGATAAAACTCCATGCAACCAATATGATTCAATGTTTATAGTAGTAATGATGTCAAAATGGCTATTCGGAACCCCAAATATTGATTTATAAAAGGCGGACGATTTCGTCCGCTTATAGTAATTAGTTAAAAAACGTAAAAGTTCTTGATAAAACTCCGTGCAACCAATATGATTCAATGTTTATAGTAGTAATGATGTCAAAATGGCTATTCGAAACCACAAATATTGATTTATAAAAGGCGGACGATTTCGTCCGCTTAGAGTAATGAGTTAAAAATCGTAAAAGTTCTTGATAAAAGTCCATGCAACCTATATGATTCAATGTTTATAGTAGTAATGGTGTCAAAATGGCTATTCTGAACCACAAATATTGATTTATAAAAAGGCGGACGATTTCGTCCGCTTAGTGTAACGAGTTAAAAATCGTAAAAGTTCTTGATAAAACTCCATGCAACCAATATGATTCAATGTTTATATTAGTAATGGTGTCAAAATGGCTATTCGGAACCACAAATATTGATTTATAAAAGGCGGACGATTTCGTCCGCTTAGAGTAATGAGTTAAAAATCGTAAAAGTTCTTGATAAAACTCCATGCAACCAATATGATTCAATGTTTATGGTAGTAATGGTGTCATAATGGCTATTTGGAACCACAAATATTGATTTCGAAAAGGCAGATGATTTCGTCCGCTTAGAGTAATGAGTTAAAAATTCTTGATAAAACTCATTGCAACACATATGATACAATGTTTATAGTAGTAATGGTGTCAAAATGGCTATTCGGAACCACAAATATTGATTTATAAAAGGTGGACGATTTCGTCCGCTTAGAGTAATGAGTTAAAAATCGTAAAAGTTCTTGATAAAACTCCATGCAACCAATATGATTCAATGTTTATAGTAGTAATGGTGTGAAAATGGCTATTCGGAACCACAAATATTGATTTATAAAAGACGGACGATTTCGTCCGCTTATAGTAATGAGTTAAAAATCGTAAAAGTTCTTGATAAAACTCCATGCAACCAATATGATTCAATGTTTATAGTAGTAATGGTGTCAAAATGGCTATTCGGAACCACAAATATTGATATATAAAAGGCGGACGATTTCGTCCGCTTAGAGTAATGAGTTAAAAATCGTAAAAGTTCTTGATAAAACTCCATGCAACCAATATGATTCAATGTTTATATTAGTAATGGTGTCAAAATGGCTATTCGGAACCACAAATATTGATTTATAAAAGGCGGACGATTTCGTCCGCTTAGAGTAATGAGTTAAAAATCGTAAAAGTTCTTGATAAAACTCCATGCAACCAAATATGATTCAATGTTTATAGTAGTAATGGTGTGAAAAGGGCTATTCGGAAACACAAATATTGATTTATAAAAGGCGGACGATTTCGTCCGCTTAGAGTAATGAGTTAAAAATCGTAAAAGTTCTTGATAAAACTCCTTGCAACCAATATGATTCAATGTTTATAGTAGTAATGGTGTCAAAATGGCTATTCGGAACCCCAAATATTGATTTATAAAAGGCGGACGATTTCGTCCGCTTAGAGTAATGAGTTAAAAATCGTAAAAGTTCTTGATAAAACTCCATGCAACCAATATAATTCAATGTTTATAATAGTAATGGTGTCAAAATGGCTATTCGAAAAACCACAAATATTGATTTATAAAAGGTGGACGATTTCGTCCGCTTAGAGTAATGAGTTAAAAATCGTAAAAGTTCTTGATAAAACTCCATGCAACCAATATGATTCAATGTTTATAGTAGTAATGGTGTCAAAATGGCTATTCGGAACCACAAATATTGATTTATAAAAAGGCGGACGATTTCGTCCGCTTAGTGTAACGAGTTAAAAATCGTAAAAGTTCTTGATAAAACTCCATGCAACAAATATAATTCAATGTTTATATTAGTAATGGTGTCAAAATGGCTATTCGGAACCACGAATATTGATTTATAAAAGGCGGACGATTTCGTCCGCTTAGAGTAAAGAGTTAAAAATAGTAAAAGTTCTTGATAAAACTCCATGCAACGAATATGATTCAATGTTTATAGTAGTAATGGTGTCAAAATGGCTATTCGGAACCACAAATATTAATTTATAAAAAGGCGGACGATTTCGTCCGCTTAGTGTAACGAGTTAAAAATCGTAAAAGTTCTTGATAAAACTCCATGCAACCAATATGATTTAATGTTTATATTAGTAATGGTGTCAAAATGGCTATTCGGAACCACGAATATTGATTTATAAAAGGCGGACGATTTCGTCCGCTTAGAGTAAAGAGTTAAAAATAGTAAAAGTTCTTGATAAAAGTCCATGCAACCAATATGATTCAATGTTTATAGTAGTAATGGTGTCAAAATGGCTATTCGGAACCACAAATATTGATTTATAAAAGGCGGACGATTTCGTCCGCTTAGAGTAATGAGTTAAAAATCGTAAAAGTTCTTGATAAAACTCCATGCAACCAATATGATTCAATGTTTATATTAGTAATGGTGTCAAAATGGCTATTCGGAACCACAAATATTGATTTATAAAAGGTGGACGATTTCGTCCGCTTAGAGTAATGAGTTAAAAATCGTAAAAGTTCTTGATAAAACTCCATGCAACCAATATGATTCAATGTTTATAGTAGTAATGGTGTCAAAATGGCTATTCGGAACCACAAATATTGATTTATAAAAGGCGGACGATTTCGTCCGCTTAGAGTAATGAGTTAAAAATCGTAAAAGTTCTTGATAAAACTCCATGCAACCAATATGATTCAATGTTTATATTAGTAATGGTGTCAAAATGGCTATTCGGAACCACAAATATTGATTTATAAAAGGCGGACGATTTCGTCCGCTTAGAGTAATGAGTTGAAAATCGTAAAAGTTCTTGATAAAACTCCATGCAACCAATATGATTCAATGTTTATATTAGTAATGGTGTCAAAATGGCTATTTGGAACCACAAATATTGATTTCGAAAAGGCAGACGATTTCGTCCGCTTAGAGTAATGAGTTAAAAATCGTAAAAGTTCTTGATAAAACTCATTGCAACCAATACGATTCAATGTTTATAGTAGTAATGGTGTCAAAATGGCTATTCGGAACCACAAATATTGATTTATAAAAGGCGGACGATTTCGTCCGCTTAGAGTAATGAGTTAAAAATCGTAAAAGTTCTTGATTAAACTCCATGCAACCAATATGATTCAATGTTTATATTAGTAATGGTGTCAAAATGGCTATTCGGAACCACAAATATTGATTTAAAAAAGGCGGACGATTTCGTCCGCTTAGTGTAACGAGTTAAAAATTGTAAAAGTTTTTGATAAAACTCCATGCAACCAATATGATTTAATGTTTATATTAGTAATGGTGTCAAAATGGCTATTCGGAACCACGAATATTGATTTATAAAAGGCGGACGATTTCGTCCGCTTAGAGTACTGAGTTAAAAATCGTAAAAGTTCTTGATAAAACTCCATGCAACCAATATGATTCAATGTTTATAGTAGTAATGATGTCAAAATGACTATTCGGAATCCCAAATATTGATTTATAAAAGGCGGACGATTTCGTCCGCTTATAGTAATGAGTTAAAAAACGTAAAAGTTCTTGATAAAACTCCGTGCAACCAATATGATTCAATGTTTATAGTAGTAATGGTGTCAAAATGGCTATTTGGAACCACAAATATTGATTTATAAAAGGCGGACGATTTCGTCCGCTTAGAGTAATGAGTTAAAAAACGTAAAAGTTCTTGATAAAACTCCGTGCAACCAATATGATTCAATGTTTATAGTAGTAATGGTGTCAAAATGGCTATTTGGAACCACAAATATTGATTTATAAAAGGCGGACGATTTCGTCCGCTTAGAGTAATGAGTTAAAAATCGTAAAAGTTCTTGATAAAACTCTATGCAACCAATATGATTCAATGTTTATAGTAGTAATGGTGTCAAAATGGCTATTCGGAACCACAAATATTGATTTATAAAAGGCGGACGATTTCGTAGAGTAATGAGTTAAACATCGTAAAAGTTCTTGATTAAACTCCATGCAACCAATATGATTCAATGTTTATATTAGTAATGGTGTCAAAATGGCTATTCGCAACCACAAATATTGATTTATAAAAGACGGACGATTTCGTCCGCTTAGAGTAATGAGTTAAAAATCGTAAAATTTCTTGATAAAACTCCATGCAACCAATATGATTCAATGTTTATAGTAGTAATGGTGTCAAAATGGCTATTCGGAACCACAAATATTGATTTATAAAAGGCGGACGATTTCGTCCGCTTACAGTAATGAGTTAAAAATCGTAAAAGTTCTTGATAAAACTCCATGCAACCAATATGATTCAATGTTTATAGTAGTAATGATGTCAAAATGGCTATTCGGAACCCCAAATATTGATTTATAAAAGGCGGACGATTTCGTCCGCTTATAGTAATGAGTTAAAAAACGTAAAATTTCTTGATAAAACTCCGTGCAACCAATATGATTCAATGTTTATAGTAGTAATGGTGTCAAAATGGCTATTTGGAACCACAAATATTGATTTATAAAAGGCGGACGATTTCGTCCGCTTAGAGTAATGAGTTAAAAATCGTAAAAGTTCTTGATAAAACTCCATGCAACCAATATGATTCAATGTTTATAGTAGTAATGGTGTCAAAATGGCTATTCGGAACCACAAATATTGATTTATAAAAGGCGGACGATTTCGTCGTCTTAGAGTAATGAGTTAAAAATCGTAAAAGTTCTTGATTAAACTCCATGCAACCAATATGATTTAATGTTTATATTAGTAATGGTGTCAAAATGGCTATTCGGAACCACGAATATTGATTTATAAAAGGCGGACGATTTCGTCCGCTTAGAGTACTGAGTTAAAAATCGTAAAAGTTCTTGATAAAACTCCATGCAACCAATATGATTCAATGTTTATAGTAGTAATGATGTCAAAATGACTATTCGGAATCCCAAATATTGATTTATAAAAGGCGGACGATTTCGTCCGCTTATAGTAATGAGTTAAAAAACGTAAAAGTTCTTGATAAAACTCCGTGCAACCAATATGATTCAATGTTTATAGTAGTAATGGTGTCAAAATGGCTATTTGGAACCACAAATATTGATTTATAAAAGGCGGACGATTTCGTCCGCTTAGAGTAATGAGTTAAAAAACGTAAAAGTTCTTGATAAAACTCCGTGCAACCAATATGATTCAATGTTTATAGTAGTAATGGTGTCAAAATGGCTATTTGGAACCACAAATATTGATTTATAAAAGGCGGACGATTTCGTCCGCTTAGAGTAATGAGTTAAAAATCGTAAAAGTTCTTGATAAAACTCTATGCAACCAATATGATTCAATGTTTATAGTAGTAATGGTGTCAAAATGGCTATTCGGAACCACAAATATTGATTTATAAAAGGCGGACGATTTCGTAGAGTAATGAGTTAAACATCGTAAAAGTTCTTGATTAAACTCCATGCAACCAATATGATTCAATGTTTATATTAGTAATGGTGTCAAAATGGCTATTCGCAACCACAAATATTGATTTATAAAAGACGGACGATTTCGTCCGCTTAGAGTAATGAGTTAAAAATCGTAAAATTTCTTGATAAAACTCCATGCAACCAATATGATTCAATGTTTATAGTAGTAATGGTGTCAAAATGGCTATTCGGAACCACAAATATTGATTTATAAAAGGCGGACGATTTCGTCCGCTTACAGTAATGAGTTAAAAATCGTAAAAGTTCTTGATAAAACTCCATGCAACCAATATGATTCAATGTTTATAGTAGTAATGATGTCAAAATGGCTATTCGGAACCCCAAATATTGATTTATAAAAGGCGGACGATTTCGTCCGCTTATAGTAATGAGTTAAAAAACGTAAAATTTCTTGATAAAACTCCGTGCAACCAATATGATTCAATGTTTATAGTAGTAATGGTGTCAAAATGGCTATTTGGAACCACAAATATTGATTTATAAAAGGCGGACGATTTCGTCCGCTTAGAGTAATGAGTTAAAAATCGTAAAAGTTCTTGATAAAACTCCATGCAACCAATATGATTCAATGTTTATAGTAGTAATGGTGTCAAAATGGCTATTCGGAACCACAAATATTGATTTATAAAAGGCGGACGATTTCGTCCGCTTAGAGTAATGAGTTAAAAATCGTAAAAGTTCTTGATTAAACTCCATGCAACCAATATGATTCAATGTTTATATTAGTAATGGTGTCAAAATGGCTATTCGGAACCACAAATATTGATTTATAAAAGACGGACGATTTCGTCCGCTTAGACTAATGAGTTAAAAATCGTAAAAGTTCTTGATAAAACTCCATGCAACCAATATGATTCAATGTTTATAGTAGTAATGGTGTCAAAATGGCTATTCGGAAGCACAAATATTGATTTATAAAAGGCGGACGATTTCGTCCGCTTAGAGTAATGAGTTAAAAATCGTAAAAGTTCTTGATAAAACTCCATGCAACCAATATGATTCAATGTTTATAGTAGTAATGGTGTCAAAATGGCTATTCGGAACCCCAAATTTTGATTTATAAAAGGCGGACGATTTCGTCCGCTTATAGTAATGAGTTAAAAAACGTAAAAGTTCTTGATAAAACTCCGTGCAACCAATATGATTCAATGTTTATAGTAGTAATGGTGTCAAAATGGCTATTCGGAACCACGAATATTGATTTATAAAAGGCGGACGATTTCGTCCGCTTAGAGTAAAGAGTTAAAAATAGTAAAAGTTCTTGATAAAAGTCCATGCAACCAATATGATTCAATGTTTATAGTAGTAATGGTGTCAAAATGGCTATTCGGAACCACAAATATTGATTTATAAAAGGCGGACGATTTCGTCCGCTTAGAGTAATGAGTTAAAAATCGTAAAAGTTCTTGATAAAACTCCATGCAACCAATATGATTCAATGTTTATATTAGTAATGGTGTCAAAATGGCTATTCGGAACCACAAATATTGATTTATAAAAGGTGGACGATTTCGTTTGCTTAGAGTAATGAGTTAAAAATCGTAAAAGTTCTTGATAAAACTCCATGCAACCAATATGATTCAATGTTTATAGTAGTAATGGTGTCAAAATGGCTATTCGGAACAACAAATATTGATTTATAAAAGGCGGACGATTTCGTCCGCTTAGAGTAATGAGTTAAAAATCGTAAAAGTTCTTGATAAAACTCCATGCAACCAATATGATTCAATGTTTATAGTAGTAATGGTGTCAAAATGGCTATTCGGAACCCCAAATATTGATTTATAAAAGGCGGACGATTTCGTCCGCTTAGAGTAATGAGTTAAAAATCGTAAAAGTTCTTGATAAAACTCCGTGCAACCAATATGATTCAATGTTTATAGTAGTAATGGTGTCAAAATGGCTATTCGGAACCACAAATATTGATTTATAAAAAGGCGGACGATTTCGTCCGCTTAGTGTAACGAGTTAAAAATCGTAAAAGTTCTTGATAAAACTCCATGCAACCAATATAATTCAATGTTTATATTAGTAATGGTGTCAAAATGGCTATTCGGAACCACGAATATTGATTTATAAAAGGCGGACGATTTCGTCCGCTTAGAGTAAAGAGTTAAAAATAGTAAAAGTTCTTGATAAAACTCCATGCAACCAATATGATTCAATGTTTATAGTAGTAATGGTGTCAAAATGGCTATTCGGAACCACAAATATTGATTTATAAAAAGGCGGACGATTTCGTCCGCTTAGTGTAACGAGTTAAAAATCGTAAAAGTTCTTGATAAAACTCCATGCAACCAATATGATTTAATGTTTATATTAGTAATGGTGTCAAAATGGCTATTCGGAACCACGAATATTGATTTATAAAAGGCGGACGATTTCGTCCGCTTAGAGTAAAGAGTTAAAAATAGTAAAAGTTCTTGATAAAAGTCCATGCAACCAATATGATTCAATGTTTATAGTAGTAATGGTGTCAAAATGGCTATTCGGAACCACAAATATTGATTTATAAAAGGCGGACGATTTCGTCCGCTTAGAGTAATGAGTTAAAAATCGTAAAAGTTCTTGATAAAACTCCATGCAACCAATATGATTCAATGTTTATATTAGTAATGGTGTCAAAATGGCTATTCGGAACCACAAATATTGATTTATAAAAGGTGGACGATTTCGTTTGCTTAGAGTAATGAGTTAAAAATCGTAAAAGTTCTTGATAAAACTCCATGCAACCAATATGATTCAATGTTTATAGTAGTAATGGTGTCAAAATGGCTATTCGGAACAACAAATATTGATTTATAAAAGGCGGACGATTTCGTCCGCTTAGAGTAATGAGTTAAAAATCGTAAAAGTTCTTGATAAAACTCCATGCAACCAATATGATTCAATGTTTATAGTAGTAATGGTGTCAAAATGGCTATTCGGAACCCCAAATATTGATTTATAAAAGGCGGACGATTTCGTCCGCTTATAGTAATGAGTTAAAAAACGTAAAAGTTCTTGATAAAACTCCGTGCAACCAATATGATTCAATGTTTATAGTAGTAATGGTGTCAAAATGGCTATTTGGAACCACAAATATTGATTTATAAAAGGCGGACGATTTCGTCCGCTTAGAGTAATGAGTTAAAAATCGTAAAAGTTCTTGATAAAAATCCATGCAACCAATATGATTTAATGTTTATATTAGTAATGGTGTCAAAATGGCTATTCGGAACCCCAAATATTGATTTATAAAAGGCGGACGATTTCGTCCGCTTAGAGTAAAGAGTTAAAAATAGTAAAAGTTCTTGATAAAAGTCCATGCAACCAATATGATTCAATGTTTATAGTAGTAATGGTGTCAAAATGGCTATTCGGAACCACAAATATTGATTTATAAAAGGCGGACGATTTCGTCCGCTTAGAGTAATGAGTTAAAAATCGTAAAAGTTCTTGATAAAACTCCATGCAACCAATATGATTCAATGTTTATATTAGTAATGGTGTCAAAATGGCTATTCGGAACCACAAATATTGATTTATAAAAGGTGGACGATTTCGTCCGCTTAGAGTAATGAGTTAAAAATCGTAAAAGTTCTTGATAAAACTCCATGCAACCAATATGATTCAATGTTTATAGTAGTAATGGTGTCAAAATGGCTATTCGGAACCACAAATATTGATTTATAAAAGGCGGAGGATTTCGTCCGCTTAGAGTAATGAGTTAAAAATCGTAAAAGTTCTTGATAAAACTCCATGCAACCAATATGATTCAATGTTTATATTAGTAATGGTGTCAAAATGGCTATTCGGAACCACAAATATTGATTTATAAAAGGCGGACGATTTCGTCCGCTTAGAGTAATGAGTTGAAAATCGTAAAAGTTCTTGATAAAACTCCATGCAACCAATATGATTCAATGTTTATATTAGTAATGGTGTCAAAATGGCTATTTGGAACCACAAATATTGATTTCGAAAAGGCAGACGATTTCGTCCGCTTAGAGTAATGAGTTAAAAATCGTAAAAGTTCTTGATAAAACTCATTGCAACCAATAAGATTCAATGTTTATAGTAGTAATGGTGTCAAAATGGCTATTCGGAACCACAAATATTGATTTATAAAAGGCGGACGATTTCGTCCGCTTAGAGTAATGAGTTAAAAATCGTAAAAGTTCTTGATTAAACTCCATGCAACCAATATGATTCAATGTTTATATTAGTAATGGTGTCAAAATGGCTATTCGGAACCACAAATATTGATTTAAAAAAGGCGGACGATTTCGTCCGCTTAGAGTAATGAGTTAAAAATCGTAAAAGTTCTTGATAAAACTCCATGCAACCAATATGATTCAATGTTTATAGTAGTAATGGTGTCAAAATGGCTATTCGGAACCACAAATATTGATTTATAAAAAGGCGGACGATTTCGTCCGCTTAGTGTAACGAGTTAAAAATCGTAAAAGTTCTTGATAAAACTCCATGCAACCAATATGATTTAATGTTTATATTAGTAATGGTGTCAAAATGGCTATTCGGAACCACGAATATTGATTTATAAAAGGCGGACGATTTCGTCCGCTTAGAGTAAAGAGTTAAAAATAGTAAAAGTTCTTGATAAAAGTCCATGCAACCAATATGATTCAATGTTTATAGTAGTAATGGTGTCAAAATGGCTATTCGGAACCACAAATATTGATTTATAAAAGGCGGACGATTTCGTCCGCTTAGAGTAATGAGTTAAAAATCGTAAAAGTTCTTGATAAAACTCCATGCAACCAATATGATTCAATGTTTATATTAGTAATGGTGTCAAAATGGCTATTCGGAACCACAAATATTGATTTATAAAAGGTTGACGATTTCGTCCGCTTAGAGTAATGAGTTAAAAATCGTAAAAGTTCTTGATAAAACTCCATGCAACCAATATGATTCAATGTTTATAGTAGTAATGGTGTCAAAATGGCTATTCGGAACCACAAATATTGATTTATAAAAGGCGGACGATTTCGTCCGCTTAGAGTAATGAGTTAAAAATCGTAAAAGTTCTTGATAAAACTTCATGCAACCAATATGATTCAATGTTTATAGTAGTAATGGTGTCAAAATGGCTATTCGGAACCACAAATATTGATTTATAAAAGGCGGACGATTTCGTCCGCTTAGAGTAATGAGTTAAAAATCGTAAAAGTTCTTGATAAAACTCCATGCAACCAATATAATTCAATGTTTATAGTAGTAATGGTGTCAAAATGGCTATTCGAAACCACAAATATTGATTTATAAAAGGCGGACGATTTCGTCTGCTTAGAGTAATGAGTTAAAAATCGTAAAAGTTCATGATAAAACTCCATGCAACCAATATGATTCAATGTTTATAGTAGTAATGGTGTCAAAATGGCTATTCGGAACCACAAATATTGATTTATAAAAAGGCGGACGATTTCGTCCGCTTAGTGTAACGAGTTAAAAATCGTAAAAGTTCTTGATAAAACTCCATGCAACCAATATAATTCAATGTTTATATTAGTAATGGTGTCAAAATGGCTATTCGGAACCACGAATATTGATTTATAAAAGGCGGACGATTTCGTCCGCTTAGAGTAAAGAGTTAAAAATAGTAAAAGTTCTTGATAAAACTCCATGCAACCAATATGATTCAATGTTTATAGTAGTAATGGTGTCAAAATGGCTATTCGGAACCACAAATATTGATTTATAAAAAGGCGGACGATTTCGTCCGCTTAGTGTAACGAGTTAAAAATTGTAAAAGTTCTTGATAAAACTCCATGCAACCAATATGATTTAATGTTTATATTAGTAATGGTGTCAAAATGGCTATTCGGAACCACGAATATTGATTTATAAAAGGCGGACGATTTCGTCCGCTTAGAGTACTGAGTTAAAAATCGTAAAAGTTCTTGATAAAACTCCATGCAACCAATATGATTCAATGTTTATAGTAGTAATGATGTCAAAATGGCTATTCGGAACCCCAAATATTGATTTATAAAAGGCGGACGATTTCGTCCGCTTAGAGTAATGAGTTAAAAATCGTAAAAGTTCTTGATAAAACTCCATGCAACCAATATGATTCAATGTTTATAGTAGTAATGATGTCAAAATGGCTATTCGGAACCCCAAATATTGATTTATAAAAGGCGGACGATTTCGTCCGCTTATAGTAATTAGTTAAAAAACGTAAAAGTTCTTGATAAAACTCCGTGCAACCAATATGATTCAATGTTTATAGTAGTAATGGTGTCAAAATGGCTATTCGGAACCACAAATATTGATTTATAAAAGGCGGACGATTTCGTCCGCTTAGAGTAATGAGTTAAACATCGTAAAAGTTCTTGATTAAACTCCATGCAACCAATATGATTCAATGTTTATATTAGTAATGGTGTCAAAATGGCTATTCGGAACCACAAATATTGATTTATAAAAGGCGGACGATTTCGTCTGCTTAGAGTAATGAGTTAAAAATCGTAAAAGTTCATGATAAAACTCCATGCAACCAATATGATTCAATGTTTATAGTAGTAATGGTGTCAAAATGGCTATTCGGAACCACAAATATTGATTTATAAAAAGGCGGACGATTTCGTCCGCTTAGTGTAACGAGTTAAAAATCGTAAAAGTTCTTGATAAAACTCCATGCAACCAATATAATTCAATGTTTATATTAGTAATGGTGTCAAAATGGCTATTCGGAACCACGAATATTGATTTATAAAAGGCGGACGATTTCGTCCGCTTAGAGTAAAGAGTTAAAAATAGTAAAAGTTCTTGATAAAACTCCATGCAACCAATATGATTCAATGTTTATAGTAGTAATGGTGTCAAAATGGCTATTCGGAACCACAAATATTGATTTATAAAAAGGCGGACGATTTCGTCCGCTTAGTGTAACGAGTTAAAAATTGTAAAAGTTCTTGATAAAACTCCATGCAACCAATATGATTTAATGTTTATATTAGTAATGGTGTCAAAATGGCTATTCGGAACCACGAATATTGATTTATAAAAGGCGGACGATTTCGTCCGCTTAGAGTACTGAGTTAAAAATCGTAAAAGTTCTTGATAAAACTCCATGCAACCAATATGATTCAATGTTTATAGTAGTAATGATGTCAAAATGGCTATTCGGAACCCCAAATATTGATTTATAAAAGGCGGACGATTTCGTCCGCTTATAGTAATGAGTTAAAAAACGTAAAAGTTCTTGATAAAACTCCGTGCAACCAATATGATTCAATGTTTATAGTAGTAATGGTGTCAAAATGGCTATTTGGAACCACAAATATTGATTTATAAAAGGCGGACGATTTCGTCCGCTTAGAGTAATGAGTTAAAAATCGTAAAAGTTCTTGATAAAACTCTATGCAACCAATATGATTCAATGTTTATAGTAGTAATGGTGTCAAAATGGCTATTCGGAACCACAAATATTGATTTATAAAAGGCGGACGATTTCGTAGAGTAATGAGTTAAACATCGTGTAAAAGTTCTTGATTAAACTCCATGCAACCAATATGATTCAATGTTTATATTAGTAATGGTGTCAAAATGGCTATTCGCAACCACAAATATTGATTTATAAAAGACGGACGATTTCGTCCGCTTAGAGTAATGAGTTAAAAATCGTAAAATTTCTTGATAAAACTCCATGCAACCAATATGATTCAATGTTTATAGTAGTAATGGTGTCAAAATGGCTATTCGGAACCACAAATATTGATTTATAAAAGGCGGACGATTTCGTCCGCTTACAGTAATGAGTTAAAAATCGTAAAAGTTCTTGATAAAACTCCATGCAACCAATATGATTCAATGTTTATAGTAGTAATGATGTCAAAATGGCTATTCGGAACCCCAAATATTGATTTATAAAAGGCGGACGATTTCGTCCGCTTATAGTAATGAGTTAAAAAACGTAAAATTTCTTGATAAAACTCCGTACAACCAATATGATTCAATGTTTATAGTAGTAATGGTGTCAAAATGGCTATTTGGAACCACAAATATTGATTTATAAAAGGCGGACGATTTCGTCCGCTTAGAGTAATGAGTTAAAAATCGTAAAAGTTCTTGATAAAACTCCATGCAACCAATATGATTCAATGTTTATAGTAGTAATGGTGTCAAAATGGCTATTCGGAACCACAAATATTGATTTATAAAAGGCGGACGATTTCGTCCGCTTAGAGTAATGAGTTAAAAATCGTAAAAGTTCTTGATTAAACTCCATGCAACCAATATGATTCAATGTTTATATTAGTAATGGTGTCAAAATGGCTATTCGGAACCACAAATATTGATTTATAAAAGACGGACGATTTCGTCCGCTTAGACTAATGAGTTAAAAATCGTAAAAGTTCTTGATAAAACTCCATGCAACCAATATGATTCAATGTTTACATTAGTAATGGTGTCAAAATGGCTATTCGGAACCCCAAATATTGATTTATAAAAGGCGGACGATTTCGTCCGCTTATAGTAATGAGTTAAAAAACGTAAAAGTTCTTGATAAAACTCCGTGCAACCAATATGATTCAATGTTTATAGTAGTAATGGTGTCAAAATGGCTATTTGGAACCACAAATATTGATTTATAAAAGGCGGACGATTTCGTCCGCTTAGAGTAATGAGTTAAAAATCGTAAAAGTTCTTGATAAAACTCTATGCAACCAATATGATTCAATGTTTATAGTAGTAATGGTGTCAAAATGGCTATTCGGAACCACAAATATTGATTTATAAAAGGCGGACGATTTCGTAGAGTAATGAGTTAAACATCGTGTAAAAGTTCTTGATTAAACTCCATGCAACCAATATGATTCAATGTTTATATTAGTAATGGTGTCAAAATGGCTATTCGCAACCACAAATATTGATTTATAAAAGACGGACGATTTCGTCCGCTTAGAGTAATGAGTTAAAAATCGTAAAATTTCTTGATAAAACTCCATGCAACCAATATGATTCAATGTTTATAGTAGTAATGGTGTCAAAATGGCTATTCGGAACCACAAATATTGATTTATAAAAGGCGGACGATTTCGTCCGCTTACAGTAATGAGTTAAAAATCGTAAAAGTTCTTGATAAAACTCCATGCAACCAATATGATTCAATGTTTATAGTAGTAATGATGTCAAAATGGCTATTCGGAACCCCAAATATTGATTTATAAAAGGCGGACGATTTCGTCCGCTTATAGTAATGAGTTAAAAAACGTAAAATTTCTTGATAAAACTCCGTACAACCAATATGATTCAATGTTTATAGTAGTAATGGTGTCAAAATGGCTATTTGGAACCACAAATATTGATTTATAAAAGGCGGACGATTTCGTCCGCTTAGAGTAATGAGTTAAAAATCGTAAAAGTTCTTGATAAAACTCCATGCAACCAATATGATTCAATGTTTATAGTAGTAATGGTGTCAAAATGGCTATTCGGAACCACAAATATTGATTTATAAAAGGCGGACGATTTCGTCCGCTTAGAGTAATGAGTTAAAAATCGTAAAAGTTCTTGATTAAACTCCATGCAACCAATATGATTCAATGTTTATATTAGTAATGGTGTCAAAATGGCTATTCGGAACCACAAATATTGATTTATAAAAGACGGACGATTTCGTCCGCTTAGACTAATGAGTTAAAAATCGTAAAAGTTCTTGATAAAACTCCATGCAACCAATATGATTCAATGTTTACATTAGTAATGGTGTCAAAATGGCTATTCGGAAGCACAAATATTGATTTATAAAAGGCGGACGATTTCGTCCGCTTAGAGTAATGAGTTAAAAATCGTAAAAGTTCTTGATAAAACTCCATGCAACCAATATGATTCAATGTTTATTGTAGTAATGGTGTCAAAATGGCTATTCGGAACCCCAAATATTGATTTATAAAAGGCGGACGATTTCGTCCGCTTATAGTAATGAGTTAAAAAACGTAAAAGTTCTTAATAAAACTCCGTGCAACCAATATGATTCAATGTTTATAGTAGTAATGGTGTCAAAATAGCTATTTGGAACCACAAATATTGATTTATAAAAGGCGGACGATTTCGTCCGCTTAGAGTAATGAGTTAAAAATCGTAAAAGTTCTTGATAAAAATCCATGCAACCAATATGATTCAATGTTTATAGTAGTAATGGTTTCAAAATGGCTATTCGGAACCACAAATATTGATTTATAAAAGGCGGACGATTTCGTCCGCCTAGAGTAATGAGTTAAAAATCGTAAAAGTTCTTGATAAAACTCCATGCAACCAATATAATTCAATGTTTATAGTAGTAATGGTGTCAAAATGGCTATTCGAAACCACAAATATTGATTTATAAAAGGCGGACGATTTCGTCCGCTTAGAGTAATGAGTTAAAAATCGTAAAAGTTCTTGATAAAACTCCATGCAACCAATATGATTCAATGTTTATAGTAGTAATGGTGTCAAAATGGCTATTCGGAACCACAAATATTGATTTATAAAAAGGCGGACGATTTCGTCCGCTTAGTGTAACGAGTTAAAAATCGTAAAAGTTCTTGATAAAAATCCATGCAACCAATATGATTCAATGTTTATAGTAGTAATGATGTCAAAATGGCTATTCGGAACCCCAAATATTGATTTATAAAAGGCGGACGATTTCGTCCGCTTAGAGTAATGAGTTAAAAATCGTAAAAGTTCTTGATAAAACTCCATGCAACCAATATGATTCAATGTTTATAGTAGTAATGGTGTCAAAATGGCTATTCGGAACCCCAAATATTGATTTATAAAAGGCGGACGATTTCGTCCGCTTATAGTAATGAGTTAAAAAACGTAAAAGTTCTTGATAAAACTCCGTGCAACCAATATGATTCAATGTTTATAGTAGTAATGGTGTCAAAATGGCTATTTGGAACCACAAATATTGATTTATAAAAGGCGGACGATTTCGTCCGCTTAGAGTAATGAGTTAAAAATCGTAAAAGTTCTTGATAAAAATCCATGCAACCAATATGATTCAATGTTTATAGTTGTAATGGTGTCAAAATGGCTATTCGGAACCACAAATATTGATTTATAAAAGGCGGACGATTTCGTCCGCTTAGAGTAATGAGTTAAAAATCGTAAAAGTTCTTGATAAAACTCCATGCAACCAATATAATTCAATGTTTATAGTAGTAATGGTGTCAAAATGGCTATTCGAAACCACAAATATTGATTTATAAAAGGCGGACGATTTCGTCTGCTTAGAGTAATGAGTTAAAAATCGTAAAAGTTCATGATAAAACTCCATGCAACCAATATGATTCAATGTTTATAGTAGTAATGGTGTCAAAATGGCTATTCGGAACCACAAATATTGATTTATAAAAAGGCGGACGATTTCGTCCGCTTAGTGTAACGAGTTAAAAATCGTAAAAGTTCTTGATAAAACTCCATGCAACCAATATAATTCAATGTTTATATTAGTAATGGTGTCAAAATGGCTATTCGGAACCACGAATATTGATTTATAAAACGCGGACGATTTCGTCCGCTTAGAGTAAAGAGTTAAAAATAGTAAAAGTTCTTGATAAAACTCCATGCAACCAATATGATTCAATGTTTATAGTAGTAATGGTGTCAAAATGGCTATTCGGAACCACAAATATTGATTTATAAAAAGGCGGACGATTTCGTCCGCTTAGTGTAACGAGTTAAAAATTGTAAAAGTTCTTGATAAAACTCCATGCAACCAATATGATTTAATGTTTATATTAGTAATGGTGTCAAAATGGCTATTCGGAACCACGAATATTGATTTATAAAAGGCGGACGATTTCGTCCGCTTAGAGTACTGAGTTAAAAATCGTAAAAGTTCTTGATAAAACTCCATGCAACCAATATGATTCAATGTTTATAGTAGTAATGATGTCAAAATGGCTATTCGGAACCCCAAATATTGATTTATAAAAGGCGGACGATTTCGTCCGCTTATAGTAATGAGTTAAAAAACGTAAAAGTTCTTGATAAAACTCCGTGCAACCAATATGATTCAATGTTTATAGTAGTAATGGTGTCAAAATGGCTATTTGGAACCACAAATATTGATTTATAAAAGGCGGACGATTTCGTCCGCTTAGAGTAATGAGTTAAAAATCGTAAAAGTTCTTGATAAAACTCCATGCAACCAATATGATTCAATGTTTATAGTAGTAATGGTGTCAAAATGGCTATTCGGAACCACAAATATTGATTTATAAAAGGCGGACGATTTCGTAGAGTAATGAGTTAAACATCGTAAAAGTTCTTGATTAAACTCCATGCAACCAATATGATTCAATGTTTATATTAGTAATGGTGTCAAAATGGCTATTCGCAACCACAAATATTGATTTATAAAAGACGGACGATTTCGTCCGCTTAGAGTAATGAGTTAAAAATCGTAAAATTTCTTGATAAAACTCCATGCAACCAATATGATTCAATGTTTATAGTAGTAATGGTGTCAAAATGGCTATTCGGAACCACAAATATTGATTTATAAAAGGCGGACGATTTCGTCCGCTTAGAGTAATGAGTTAAAAATCGTAAAAGTTCTTGATAAAAATCCATGCAACCAATATGATTCAATGTTTATAGTTGTAATGGTGTCAAAATGGCTATTCGGAACCACAAATATTGATTTATAAAAGGCGGACGATTTCGTCCGCTTAGAGTAATGAGTTAAAAATCGTAAAAGTTCTTGATAAAACTCCATGCAACCAATATAATTCAATGTTTATAGTAGTAATGGTGTCAAAATGGCTATTCGAAACCACAAATATTGATTTATAAAAGGCGGACGATTTCGTCTGCTTAGAGTAATGAGTTAAAAATCGTAAAAGTTCATGATAAAACTCCATGCAACCAATATGATTCAATGTTTATAGTAGTAATGGTGTCAAAATGGCTATTCGGAACCACAAATATTGATTTATAAAAAGGCGGACGATTTCGTCCGCTTAGTGTAACGAGTTAAAAATCGTAAAAGTTCTTGATAAAACTCCATGCAACCAATATAATTCAATGTTTATATTAGTAATGGTGTCAAAATGGCTATTCGGAACCACGAATATTGATTTATAAAACGCGGACGATTTCGTCCGCTTAGAGTAAAGAGTTAAAAATAGTAAAAGTTCTTGATAAAACTCCATGCAACCAATATGATTCAATGTTTATAGTAGTAATGGTGTCAAAATGGCTATTCGGAACCACAAATATTGATTTATAAAAAGGCGGACGATTTCGTCCGCTTAGTGTAACGAGTTAAAAATTGTAAAAGTTCTTGATAAAACTCCATGCAACCAATATGATTTAATGTTTATATTAGTAATGGTGTCAAAATGGCTATTCGGAACCACGAATATTGATTTATAAAAGGCGGACGATTTCGTCCGCTTAGAGTACTGAGTTAAAAATCGTAAAAGTTCTTGATAAAACTCCATGCAACCAATATGATTCAATGTTTATAGTAGTAATGATGTCAAAATGGCTATTCGGAACCCCAAATATTGATTTATAAAAGGCGGACGATTTCGTCCGCTTATAGTAATGAGTTAAAAAACGTAAAAGTTCTTGATAAAACTCCGTGCAACCAATATGATTCAATGTTTATAGTAGTAATGGTGTCAAAATGGCTATTTGGAACCACAAATATTGATTTATAAAAGGCGGACGATTTCGTCCGCTTAGAGTAATGAGTTAAAAATCGTAAAAGTTCTTGATAAAACTCCATGCAACCAATATGATTCAATGTTTATAGTAGTAATGGTGTCAAAATGGCTATTCGGAACCACAAATATTGATTTATAAAAGGCGGACGATTTCGTAGAGTAATGAGTTAAACATCGTAAAAGTTCTTGATTAAACTCCATGCAACCAATATGATTCAATGTTTATATTAGTAATGGTGTCAAAATGGCTATTCGCAACCACAAATATTGATTTATAAAAGACGGACGATTTCGTCCGCTTAGAGTAATGAGTTAAAAATCGTAAAATTTCTTGATAAAACTCCATGCAACCAATATGATTCAATGTTTATAGTAGTAATGGTGTCAAAATGGCTATTCGGAACCACAAATATTGATTTATAAAAGGCGGACGATTTCGTCCGCTTACAGTAATGAGTTAAAAATCGTAAAAGTTCTTGATAAAACTCCATGCAACCAATATGATTCAATGTTTATAGTAGTAATGATGTCAAAATGGCTATTCGGAACCCCAAATATTGATTTATAAAAGGCGGACGATTTCGTCCGCTTATAGTAATGAGTTAAAAAACGTAAAATTTCTTGATAAAACTCCGTGCAACCAATATGATTCAATGTTTATCGTAGTAATGGTGTCAAAATGGCTATTTGGAACCACAAATATTGATTTATAAAAGGCGGACGATTTCGTCCGCTTAGAGTAATGAGTTAAAAATCGTAAAAGTTCTTGATAAAACTCCATGCAACCAATATGATTCAATGTTTATAGTAGTAATGGTGTCAAAATGGCTATTCGGAACCACAAATATTGATTTATAAAAGGCGGACGATTTCGTCCGCTTAGAGTAATGAGTTAAAAATCGTAAAAGTTCTTGATTAAACTCCATGCAACCAATATGATTCAATGTTTATATTAGTAATGGTGTCAAAATTGCTATTCGGAACCACAAATATTGATTTATAAAAGACGGACGATTTCGTCCGCTTAGACTAATGAGTTAAAAATCGTAAAAGTTCTTGATAAAACTCCATGCAACCAATATGATTCAATGTTTACATTAGTAATGGTGTCAAAATGGCTATTCGGAAGCACAAATATTGATTTATAAAAGGTGGACGATTTCGTCCGCTTAGAGTAATGAGTTAAAAATCGTAAAATTTCTTGATAAAACTCCATGCAACCAATATGATTCAATGTTTATAGTAGTAATGGTGTCAAAATGGCTATTCGGAACCACAAATATTGATTTATAAAAGGCGGACGATTTCGTCCGCTTAGAGTAATGAGTTAAAAATCGTAAAAGTTCTTGATAAAACTCCATGCAACCAATATGATTCAATGTTTATTGTAGTAATGGTGTCAAAATGGCTATTCGGAACCCCAAATATTGATTTATAAAAGGCGGACGATTTCGTCCGCTTATAGTAATGAGTTAAAAAACGTAAAAGTTCTTAATAAAACTCCGTGCAACCAATATGATTAAATGTTTATAGTAGTAATGGTGTCAAAATGGCTATTTGGAACCACAAATATTGATTTATAAAAGGCGGACGATTTCGTCCGCTTAGAGTAATGAGTTAAAAATCGTAAAAGTTCTTGATAAAAATCCATGCAACCAATATGATTCAATGTTTATAGTAGTAATGGTTTCAAAATGGCTATTCGGAACCACAAATATTGATTTATAAAAGGCGGACGATTTCGTCCGCCTAGAGTAATGAGTTAAAAATCGTAAAAGTTCTTGATAAAACTCCATGCAACCAATATAATTCAATGTTTATAGTAGTAATGGTGTCAAAATGGCTATTCGAAACCACAAATATTGATTTATAAAAGGCGGACGATTTCGTCCGCTTAGAGTAATGAGTTAAAAATCGTAAAAGTTCTTGATAAAACTCCATGCAACCAATATGATTCAATGTTTATAGTATTAATGGTGTCAAAATGGCTATTCGGAACCACAAATATTGATTTATAAAAAGGCGGACGATTTCGTCCGCTTAGTGTAACGAGTTAAAAATCGTAAAAGTTCTTGATAAAACTCCATGCAACCAATATAATTCAATGTTTATATTAGTAATGGTGTCAAAATGGCTATTCGGAACCACGAATATTGATTTATAAAAGGCGGACGATTTCGTCCGCTTAGAGTAAAGAGTTAAAAATAGTAAAAGTTCTTGATAAAACTCCATGCAACCAATATGATTCAATGTTTATAGTAGTAATGGTGTCAAAATGGCTATTTGGAACCACAAATATTGATTTATAAAAGGCGGACGATTTCGTCCGCTTAGAGTAATGAGTTAAAAATCGTAAAAGTTCTTGATAAAACTCCGTGCAACCAATATGATTCAATGTTTATAGTAGTAATGGTGTCAAAATGGCTATTTGGAACCACAAATATTGATTTATAAAAGGCGGACGATTTCGTCCGCTTAGAGTAATGAGTTAAAAATCGTAAAAGTTCTTGATAAAACTCCATGCAACCAATATGATTCAATGTTTATAGTAGTAATGGTGTCAAAATGGCTATTCGGAACCACAAATATTGATTTATAAAAAGGCGGACGATTTCGTCCGCTTAGTGTAACGAGTTAAAAATTGTAAAAGTTCTTGATAAAACTCCATGCAACCAATATGATTTAATGTTTATATTAGTAATGGTGTCAAAATGGCTATTCGGAACCACGAATATTGATTTATAAAAGGCGGACGATTTCGACCGCTTAGAATAAAGAGTTAAAAATAGTAAAAGTTCTTGATAAAAGTCCATGCAACCAATATGATTCAATGTTTATAGTAGTAATGGTGTCAAAATGGCTATTCGGAACCACAAATATTGATTTATAAAAGGCGGACGATTTCGTCCGCTTAGAGTAATGAGTTAAAAATCGTAAAAGTTCTTGATAAAACTCCATGCAACCAATATGATTCAATGTTTATATTAGTAATGGTGTCAAAATGGCTATTCGGAACCACAAATATTGATTTATAAAAGGTGGACGATTTCGTCCGCTTAGAGTAATGAGTTAAAAATCGTAAAAGTTCTTGATAAAACTCCATGCAACCAATATGAATCAATGTTTATAGTAGTAATGGTGTCAAAATGGCTATTCGGAACCACAAATATTGATTTATAAAAGGCGGACGATTTCGTCCGCTTAGAGTAATGAGTTAAAAATCGTAAAAGTTCTTGATAAAACTCCATGCAACCAATATGATTCAATGTTTATATTAGTAATGGTGTCAAAATGGCTATTCGAACCACAAATATTGATTTATAAAAGGCGGACGATTTCGTCCGCTTAGAGTAATGAGTTAAAAATCGTAAAAGTTCTTGATAAAACTCCATGCAACCAATATGATTCAATATTTATATTAGTAATGGTGTCAAAATGGCTATTTGGAACCACAAATATTGATTTCGAAAAGGCAGACGATTTCGTCCGCTTAGAGTAATGAGTTAAAAATCGTAAAAGTTCTTGATAAAACTCCATGCAACCAATATGATTCAATGTTTATATTAGTAATGGTGTCAAAATGGCTATTCGGAACCACAAATATTGATTTATAAAAGGTGGACGATTTCGTCCGCTTAGAGTAATGAGTTAAAAATCGTAAAATTTCTTGATAAAACTCCATGCAACCAATATGATTCAATGTTTATATTAGTAATGGTGTCAAAATGGCTATTCGGAACCACAAATATTGGTTTATAAAAGGTGGACGATTTCGTCCGCTTAGAGTAATGAGTTAAAAATCGTAAAAGTTCTTGATAAAACTCCGTGCAACCAATATGATTCAATGTTTATAGTAGTAATGGTGTCAAAATGGCTATTTGGAACCACAAATATTGATTTATAAAAGGCGGACGATTTCGTCCGCTTAGAGTAATGAGTTAAAAATCGTAAAAGTTCTTGATAAAACTCCATGCAACCAATATGATTCAATGTTTATAGTAGTAATGGTGTCAAAATGGCTATTCGGAACCACAAATATTGATTTATAAAAAGGCGGACGATTTCGTCCGCTTAGTGTAACGAGTTAAAAATTGTAAAAGTTCTTGATAAAACTCCATGCAACCAATATGATTTAATGTTTATATTAGTAATGGTGTCAAAATGGCTATTCGGAACCACGAATATTGATTTATAAAAGGCGGACGATTTCGACCGCTTAGAATAAAGAGTTAAAAATAGTAAAAGTTCTTGATAAAAGTCCATGCAACCAATATGATTCAATGTTTATAGTAGTAATGGTGTCAAAATGGCTATTCGGAACCACAAATATTGATTTATAAAAGGCGGACGATTTCGTCCGCTTAGAGTAATGAGTTAAAAATCGTAAAAGTTCTTGATAAAACTCCATGCAACCAATATGATTCAATGTTTATATTAGTAATGGTGTCAAAATGGCTATTCGGAACCACAAATATTGATTTATAAAAGGTGGACGATTTCGTCCGCTTAGAGTAATGAGTTAAAAATCGTAAAAGTTCTTGATAAAACTCCATGCAACCAATATGAATCAATGTTTATAGTAGTAATGGTGTCAAAATGGCTATTCGGAACCACAAATATTGATTTATAAAAGGCGGACGATTTCGTCCGCTTAGAGTAATGAGTTAAAAATCGTAAAAGTTCTTGATAAAACTCCATGCAACCAATATGATTCAATGTTTATATTAGTAATGGTGTCAAAATGGCTATTCGAACCACAAATATTGATTTATAAAAGGCGGACGATTTCGTCCGCTTAGAGTAATGAGTTAAAAATCGTAAAAGTTCTTGATAAAACTCCATGCAACCAATATGATTCAATATTTATATTAGTAATGGTGTCAAAATGGCTATTTGGAACCACAAATATTGATTTCGAAAAGGCAGACGATTTCGTCCGCTTAGAGTAATGAGTTAAAAATCGTAAAAGTTCTTGATAAAACTCCATGCAACCAATATGATTCAATGTTTATATTAGTAATGGTGTCAAAATGGCTATTCGGAACCACAAATATTGATTTATAAAAGGTGGACGATTTCGTCCGCTTAGAGTAATGAGTTAAAAATCGTAAAATTTCTTGATAAAACTCCATGCAACCAATATGATTCAATGTTTATATTAGTAATGGTGTCAAAATGGCTATTCGGAACCACAAATATTGGTTTATAAAAGGTGGACGATTTCGTCCGCTTAGAGTAATGAGTTAAAAATCGTAAAAGTTCTTGATAAAACTCCGTGCAACCAATATGATTCAATGTTTATAGTAGTAATGGTGTCAAAATGGCTATTTGGAACCACAAATATTGATTTATAAAAGGCGGACGATTTCGTCCGCTTAGAGTAATGAGTTAAAAATCGTAAAAGTTCTTGATAAAACTCCATGCAACCAATATGATTCAATGTTTATAGTAGTAATGGTGTCAAAATGGCTATTCGGAACCACAAATATTGATTTATAAAAAGGCGGACGATTTCGTCCGCTTAGTTTAACGAGTTAAAAATTGTAAAAGTTCTTGATAAAACTCCATGCAACCAATATGATTTAATGTTTATATTAGTAATGGTGTCAAAATGGCTATTCGGAACCACGAATATTGATTTATAAAAGGCGGACGATTTCGACCGCTTAGAATAAAGAGTTAAAAATAGTAAAAGTTCTTGATAAAAGTCCATGCAACCAATATGATTCAATGTTTATAGTAGTAATGGTGTCAAAATGGCTATTCGGAACCACAAATATTGATTTATAAAAGGCGGACGATTTCGTCCGCTTAGAGTAATGAGTTAAAAATCGTAAAAGTTCTTGATAAAACTCCATGCAACCAATATGATTCAATGTTTATATTAGTAATGGTGTCAAAATGGCTATTCGGAACCACAAATATTGATTTATAAAAGGTGGACGATTTCGTCCGCTTAGAGTAATGAGTTAAAAATCGTAAAAGTTCTTGATAAAACTCCATGCAACCAATATGAATCAATGTTTATAGTAGTAATGGTGTCAAAATGGCTATTCGGAACCACAAATATTGATTTATAAAAGGCGGACGATTTCGTCCGCTTAGAGTAATGAGTTAAAAATCGTAAAAGTTCTTGATAAAACTCCATGCAACCAATATGATTCAATGTTTATATTAGTAATGGTGTCAAAATGGCTATTCGAACCACAAATATTGATTTATAAAAGGCGGACGATTTCGTCCGCTTAGAGTAATGAGTTAAAAATCGTAAAAGTTCTTGATAAAACTCCATGCAACCAATATGATTCAATATTTATATTAGTAATGGTGTCAAAATGGCTATTTGGAACCACAAATATTGATTTCGAAAAGGCAGACGATTTCGTCCGCTTAGAGTAATGAGTTAAAAATCGTAAAAGTTCTTGATAAAACTCCATGCAACCAATATGATTCAATGTTTATATTAGTAATGGTGTCAAAATGGCTATTCGGAACCACAAATATTGATTTATAAAAGGTGGACGATTTCGTCCGCTTAGAGTAATGAGTTAAAAATCGTAAAATTTCTTGATAAAACTCCATGCAACCAATATGATTCAATGTTTATATTAGTAATGGTGTCAAAATGGCTATTCGGAACCACAAATATTGGTTTATAAAAGGTGGACGATTTCGTCCGCTTAGAGTAATGAGTTAAAAATCGTAAAAGTTCTTGATAAAACTCCATGCAACCAATATGATTCAATGTTTATAGTAGTAATGGTGTCAAAATGGCTATTCGGAACCACAAATATTGATTTATAAAAAGGCGGACGATTTTGTCCGCTTAGTGTAACGAGTTAAAAATCGTAAAAGTTCTTGATAAAACTCCATGCAACCAATATAATTCAATGTTTATATTAGTAATGGTGTTAAAATGGCTATTCGGAACCACGAATATTGATTTATAAAAGGCGGACGATTTCGTCCGCTTAGAGTAAAGAGTTAAAAATAGTAAAAGTTCTTGATAAAACTCCATGCAACCAATATGATTTAATGTTTATATTAGTAATGGTGTCAAAATGGCTATTCGGAACCACGAATATTGATTTATAAAAGGCGGACGATTTCGACCGCTTAGAATAAAGATTTAAAAATAGTAAAAGTTCTTGATAAAAGTCCATGCAACCAATATGATTCAATGTTTATAGTAGTAATGGTGTCAAAATGGCTATTCGGAACCACAAATATTGATTTATAAAAGGCGGACGATTTCGTCCGCTTAGAGTAATGAGTTAAAAATCGTAAAAGTTCTTGATAAAACTCCATGCAACCAATATGATTCAATGTTTATATTAGTAATGGTGTCAAAATGGCTATTCGGAACCACAAATATTGATTTATAAAAGGTGGACGATTTCGTCCGCTTAGAGTAATGAGTTAAAAATCGTAAAAGTTCTTGATAAAACTCCATGCAACCAATATGAATCAATGTTTATAGTAGTAATGGTGTCAAAATGGCTATTCGGAACCACAAATATTGATTTATAAAAGGCGGACGATTTCGTCCGCTTAGAGTAATGAGTTAAAAATCGTAAAAGTTCTTGATAAAACTCCATGCAACCAATATGATTCAATGTTTATATTAGTAATGGTGTCAAAATGGCTATTCGAACCACAAATATTGATTTATAAAAGGCGGACGATTTCGTCCGCTTAGAGTAATGAGTTAAAAATCGTAAAAGTTCTTGATAAAACTCCATGCAACCAATATGATTCAATATTTATATTAGTAATGGTGTCAAAATGGCTATTTGGAACCACAAATATTGATTTCGAAAAGGCAGACGATTTCGTCCGCTTAGAGTAATGAGTTAAAAATCGTAAAAGTTCTTGATAAAACTCCATGCAACCAATATGATTCAATGTTTATATTAGTAATGGTGTCAAAATGGCTATTCGGAACCACAAATATTGATTTATAAAAGGTGGACGATTTCGTCCGCTTAGAGTAATGAGTTAAAAATCGTAAAATTTCTTGATAAAACTCCATGCAACCAATATGATTCAATGTTTATATTAGTAATGGTGTCAAAATGGCTATTCGGAACCACAAATATTGGTTTATAAAAGGTGGACGATTTCGTCCGCTTAGAGTAATGAGTTAAAAATCGTAAAAGTTCTTGATAAAACTCCATGCAACCAATATGATTCAATGTTTATAGTAGTAATGGTGTCAAAATGGCTATTCGGAACCACAAATATTGATTTATAAAAAGGCGGACGATTTTGTCCGCTTAGTGTAACGAGTTAAAAATCGTAAAAGTTCTTGATAAAACTCCATGCAACCAATATAATTCAATGTTTATATTAGTAATGGTGTTAAAATGGCTATTCGGAACCACGAATATTGATTTATAAAAGGCGGACGATTTCGTCCGCTTAGAGTAAAGAGTTAAAAATAGTAAAAGTTCTTGATAAAACTCCATGCAACCAATATGATTTAATGTTTATATTAGTAATGGTGTCAAAATGGCTATTCGGAACCACGAATATTGATTTATAAAAGGCGGACGATTTCGACCGCTTAGAATAAAGATTTAAAAATAGTAAAAGTTCTTGATAAAAGTCCATGCAACCAATATGATTCAATGTTTATAGTAGTAATGGTGTCAAAATGGCTATTCGGAACCACAAATATTGATTTATAAAAGGCGGACGATTTCGTCCGCTTAGAGTAATGAGTTAAAAATCGTAAAAGTTCTTGATAAAACTCCATGCAACCAATATGATTCAATGTTTATATTAGTAATGGTGTCAAAATGGCTATTCGGAACCACAAATATTGATTTATAAAAGGTGGACGATTTCGTCCGCTTAGAGTAATGAGTTAAAAATCGTAAAAGTTCTTGATAAAACTCCATGCAACCAATATGAATCAATGTTTATAGTAGTAATGGTGTCAAAATGGCTATTCGGAACCACAAATATTGATTTATAAAAGGCGGACGATTTCGTCCGCTTAGAGTAATGAGTTAAAAATCGTAAAAGTTCTTGATAAAACTCCATGCAACCAATATGATTCAATGTTTATATTAGTAATGGTGTCAAAATGGCTATTCGAACCACAAATATTGATTTATAAAAGGCGGACGATTTCGTCCGCTTAGAGTAATGAGTTAAAAATCGTAAAAGTTCTTGATAAAACTCCATGCAACCAATATGATTCAATATTTATATTAGTAATGGTGTCAAAATGGCTATTTGGAACCACAAATATTGATTTCGAAAAGGCAGACGATTTCGTCCGCTTAGAGTAATGAGTTAAAAATCGTAAAAGTTCTTGATAAAACTCCATGCAACCAATATGATTCAATGTTTATATTAGTAATGGTGTCAAAATGGCTATTCGGAACCACAAATATTGATTTATAAAAGGTGGACGATTTCGTCCGCTTAGAGTAATGAGTTAAAAATCGTAAAATTTCTTGATAAAACTCCATGCAACCAATATGATTCAATGTTTATATTAGTAATGGTGTCAAAATGGCTATTCGGAACCACAAATATTGGTTTATAAAAGGTGGACGATTTCGTCCGCTTAGAGTAATGAGTTAAAAATCGTAAAAGTTCTTGATAAAACTCCATGCAACCAATATGATTCAATGTTTATAGTAGTAATGGTGTCAAAATGGCTATTCGGAACCACAAATATTGATTTATAAAAAGGCGGACGATTTTGTCCGCTTAGTGTAACGAGTTAAAAATCGTAAAAGTTCTTGATAAAACTCCATGCAACCAATATAATTCAATGTTTATATTAGTAATGGTGTTAAAATGGCTATTCGGAACCACGAATATTGATTTATAAAAGGCGGACGATTTCGTCCGCTTAGAGTAAAGAGTTAAAAATAGTAAAAGTTCTTGATAAAACTCCATGCAACCAATATGATTCAATGTTTATAGTAGTAATGGTGTCAAAATGGCTATTCGGAACCACAAATATTGATTTATAAAAAGGCGGACGATTTCGTCCGCTTAGTGTAACGAGTTAAAAATCGTAAAAGTTCTAGATAAAACTCCATGCAACCAATATGATTTAATGTTTATATTAGTAATGGTGTCAAAATGGATATTCGGAACCACGAATATTGATTTATAAAAGGCGGACGATTTCACCCGCTTAGAGTAAAGAGTTAAAAAACGTAAAAGTTCTTGATAAAACTCCGTGCAACCAATATGATTCAATGTTTATATTAGTAATGGTGTCAAAATGGCTATTCGGAACCACAAATATTGATTTATAAAAGGTGGACGATTTCGTCCGCTTAGAGTAATGAGTTAAAAATCGTAAAATTTCTTGATAAAACTCCATGCAACCAATATGATTCAATGTTTATATTAGTAATGGTGTCAAAATGGCTATTCGGAACCACAAATATTGGTTTATAAAAGGTGGACGATTTCGTCCGCTTAGAGTAATGAGTTAAAAATCGTAAAAGTTCTTGATAAAACTCCGTGCAACCAATATGATTCAATGTTTATAGTAGTAATGGTGTCAAAATGGCTATTTGGAACCACAAATATTGATTTATAAAAGGCGGACGATTTCGTCCGCTTAGAGTAATGAGTTAAAAATCGTAAAAGTTCTTGATAAAACTCCATGCAACCAATATGATTCAATGTTTATAGTAGTAATGGTGTCAAAATGGCTATTCGGAACCACAAATATTGATTTATAAAAAGGCGGACGATTTCGTCCGCTTAGTGTAACGAGTTAAAAATTGTAAAAGTTCTTGATAAAACTCCATGCAACCAATATGATTTAATGTTTATATTAGTAATGGTGTCAAAATGGCTATTCGGAACCACGAATATTGATTTATAAAAGGCGGACGATTTCGACCGCTTAGAATAAAGAGTTAAAAATAGTAAAAGTTCTTGATAAAAGTCCATGCAACCAATATGATTCAATGTTTATAGTAGTAATGGTGTCAAAATGGCTATTCGGAACCACAAATATTGATTTATAAAAGGCGGACGATTTCGTCCGCTTAGAGTAATGAGTTAAAAATCGTAAAAGTTCTTGATAAAACTCCATGCAACCAATATGATTCAATGTTTATATTAGTAATGGTGTCAAAATGGCTATTCGGAACCACAAATATTGATTTATAAAAGGTGGACGATTTCGTCCGCTTAGAGTAATGAGTTAAAAATCGTAAAAGTTCTTGATAAAACTCCATGCAACCAATATGAATCAATGTTTATAGTAGTAATGGTGTCAAAATGGCTATTCGGAACCACAAATATTGATTTATAAAAGGCGGACGATTTCGTCCGCTTAGAGTAATGAGTTAAAAATCGTAAAAGTTCTTGATAAAACTCCATGCAACCAATATGATTCAATGTTTATATTAGTAATGGTGTCAAAATGGCTATTCGAACCACAAATATTGATTTATAAAAGGCGGACGATTTCGTCCGCTTAGAGTAATGAGTTAAAAATCGTAAAAGTTCTTGATAAAACTCCATGCAACCAATATGATTCAATATTTATATTAGTAATGGTGTCAAAATGGCTATTTGGAACCACAAATATTGATTTCGAAAAGGCAGACGATTTCGTCCGCTTAGAGTAATGAGTTAAAAATCGTAAAAGTTCTTGATAAAACTCCATGCAACCAATATGATTCAATGTTTATATTAGTAATGGTGTCAAAATGGCTATTCGGAACCACAAATATTGATTTATAAAAGGTGGACGATTTCGTCCGCTTAGAGTAATGAGTTAAAAATCGTAAAATTTCTTGATAAAACTCCATGCAACCAATATGATTCAATGTTTATATTAGTAATGGTGTCAAAATGGCTATTCGGAACCACAAATATTGGTTTATAAAAGGTGGACGATTTCGTCCGCTTAGAGTAATGAGTTAAAAATCGTAAAAGTTCTTGATAAAACTCCATGCAACCAATATGATTCAATGTTTATAGTAGTAATGGTGTCAAAATGGCTATTCGGAACCACAAATATTGATTTATAAAAAGGCGGACGATTTTGTCCGCTTAGTGTAACGAGTTAAAAATCGTAAAAGTTCTTGATAAAACTCCATGCAACCAATATAATTCAATGTTTATATTAGTAATGGTGTTAAAATGGCTATTCGGAACCACGAATATTGATTTATAAAAGGCGGACGATTTCGTCCGCTTAGAGTAAAGAGTTAAAAATAGTAAAAGTTCTTGATAAAACTCCATGCAACCAATATGATTCAATGTTTATAGTAGTAATGGTGTCAAAATGGCTATTCGGAACCACAAATATTGATTTATAAAAAGGCGGACGATTTCGTCCGCTTAGTGTAACGAGTTAAAAATCGTAAAAGTTCTAGATAAAACTCCATGCAACCAATATGATTTAATGTTTATATTAGTAATGGTGTCAAAATGGATATTCGGAACCACGAATATTGATTTATAAAAGGCGGACGATTTCACCCGCTTAGAGTAAAGAGTTAAAAAACGTAAAAGTTCTTGATAAAACTCCGTGCAACCAATATGATTCAATGTTTATAGTAGTAATGGTGTCAAAATGGCTATTTGGAACCACAAATATTGATTTATAAAAGGCGGACGATTTCGTCCGCTTAGAGTAATGAGTTAAAAATCGTAAAAGTTCTTGATAAAAATCCATGCAACCAATATGATTCAATGTTTATAGTAGTAATGGTGTCAAAATGGCTATTCGAAACCACAAATATTGATTTATAAAAGGCGGACGATTTCGTCCGCTTAGAGTAATGAGTTAAAAATCGTAAAAGTTCTTGATAAAACTCCATGCAACCAATATGATTCAATGTTTATAGTAGTAATGGTGTCAAAATGGGTATTCGGAACCACAAATATTGATTTATAAAAAGGCGGACGATTTCGTCCGCTTAGTGTAACGAGTTAAAAATCGTAAAAGTTCTTGATAAAACTCCATGCAACCAATATGATTTAATGTTTATATTAGTAATGGTGTCAAAATGGCTATTCGGAACCACGAATATTGATTTATAAAAGGCGGACGATTTCGACCGCTTAGAATAAAGAGTTAAAAATAGTAAAAGTTCTTGTTAAAAGTCCATGCAACCAATATGATTCAATGTTTATAGTAGTAATGGTGTCAAAATGGCTATTCGGAACCACAAATATTGATTTATAAAAGGCGGACGATTTCGTCCGCTTAGAGTAATGAGTTAAAAATCGTAAAAGTTCTTGATAAAACTCCATGCAACCAATATGATTCAATGTTTATATTAGTAATGGTGTCAAAATGGCTATTCGGAACCACAAATATTGATTTATAAAAGGTGGACGATTTCGTCCGCTTAGAGTAATGAGTTAAAAATCGTAAAAGTTCTTGATAAAACTCCATGCAACCAATATGATTCAATGTTTATAGTAGTAATTTGTCAAAATGGCTATTCGGAACCACAAATATTGATTTATAAAAGGCGGACGATTTCGTCCGCTTAGAGTAATGAGTTAAAAATCGTAAAAGTTCTTGATAAAACTCCATGCAACCAATATGATTCAATGTTTATATTAGTAATGGTGTCAAAATGGCTATTCGGAACCACAAATATTGATTTATAAAAGGCGGACGATTTCGTCCGCTTAGAGTAATGAGTTAAAAATCGTAAAAGTTCTTGATAAAACTCCATGCAACCAATATGATTCAATATTTATATTAGTAATGGTGTCAAAATGGCTATTTGGAACCACAAATATTGATTTCGAAAAGTCAGACGATTTCGTCCGCTTAGAGTAATGAGTTAAAAATCGTAAAAGTTCTTGATAAAACTCATTGCAACCAATACGATTCAATGTTTATAGTAGTAATGGTGTCAAAATGGCTATTCGGAACCACAAATATTGATTTATAAAAGGCGGACGATTTCGTCCGCTTAGAGTAATGAGTTAAAAATCGTAAAAGTTCTTGATTAAACTCCATGCAACCAATATGATTCAATGTTTATATTAGTAATGGTGTCAAAATGGCTATTCGGAACCACAAATATTGATTTATAAAATACGGACGATTTCGTCCGCTTAGAGTAATGAGTTAAAAATCGTAAAAGTTCTTGATAAAACTCCATGCAACCAATATGATTCAATGTTTATATTAGTAATGGTGTCAAAATGGCTATTCGGAACCACAAATATTGATTTATAAAAGGTGGACGATTTCGTCCGCTTAGAGTAATGAGTTAAAAATCGTAAAATTTCTTGATAAAACTCCATGCAACCAATATGATTCAATGTTTATAGTAGTAATGGTGTCAAAATGGCTATTCGGAACCACAAATATTGATTTATAAAAGGTGGACGATTTCGTCCGCTTAGAGTAATGAGTTAAAAATCGTAAAAGTTCTTGATAAAACTCCATGCAACCAATATGATTCAATGTTTATAGTAGTAATGGTGTCAAAATGGGTATTCGGAACCACAAATATTGATTTATAAAAAGGCGGACGATTTCGTCCGCTTAGTGTAACGAGTTAAAAATCGTAAAAGTTCTTGATAAAACTCCATGCAACCAATATAATTCAATGTTTATATTAGTAATGGTGTCAAAATGGCTATTCGGAACCACGATTATTGATTTATAAAAGGCGGACGATTTCGTCCGCTTAGAGTAAAGAGTTAAAAATAGTAAAAGTTCTTGATAAAACTCCATGCAACCAATATGATTCAATGTTTATAGTAGTAATGGTGTCAAAATGGCTATTCGGAACCACAAATATTGATTTATAAAAAGGCGGACGATTTCGTCCGCTTAGTGTAACGAGTTAAAAATTGTAAAAGTTCTTGATAAAACTCCATGCAACCAATATGATTTAATGTTTATATTAGTAATGGTGTCAAAATGGCTATTCGGAACCACGAATATTGATTTATAAAAGGCGGACGATTTCGACCGCTTAGAATAAAGAGTTAAAAATAGTAAAAGTTCTTGATAAAAGTCCATGCAACCAATATGATTCAATGTTTATAGTAGTAATGGTGTCAAAATGGCTATTCGGAACCACAAATATTGATTTATAAAAGGCGGACGATTTCGTCCGCTTAGAGTAATGAGTTAAAAATCGTAAAAGTTCTTGATAAAACTCCATGCAACCAATATGATTCAATGTTTATATTAGTAATGGTGTCAAAATGGCTATTCGGAACCACAAATATTGATTTATAAAAGGTGGACGATTTCGTCCGCTTAGAGTAATGAGTTAAAAATCGTAAAAGTTCTTGATAAAACTCCATGCAACCAATATGATTCAATGTTTATAGTAGTAATTTGTCAAAATGGCTATTCGGAACCACAAATATTGATTTATAAAAGGCGGACGATTTCGTCCGCTTAGAGTAATGAGTTAAAAATCGTAAAAGTTCTTGATAAAACTCCATGCAACCAATATGATTCAATGTTTATATTAGTAATGGTGTCAAAATGGCTATTCGGAACCACAAATATTGATTTATAAAAGGCGGACGATTTCGTCCGCTTAGAGTAATGAGTTAAAAATCGTAAAAGTTCTTGATAAAACTCCATGCAACCAATATGATTCAATATTTATATTAGTAATGGTGTCAAAATGGCTATTTGGAACCACAAATATTGATTTCGAAAAGGCAGACGATTTCGTCCGCTTAGAGTAATGAGTTAAAAATCGTAAAAGTTCTTGATAAAACTCATTGCAACCAATATGATTCAATGTTTATAGTAGTAATGGTGTCAAAATGGCTATTCGGAACCACAAATATTGATTTATAAAAAGGCGGACGATTTCGTCCGCTTAGTGTAACGAGTTAAAAATCGTAAAAGTTCTAGATAAAACTCCATGCAACCAATATGATTTAATGTTTATATTAGTAATGGTGTCAAAATGGATATTCGGAACCACGAATATTGATTTATAAAAGGCGGACGATTTCACCCGCTTAGAGTAAAGAGTTAAAAAACGTAAAAGTTCTTGATAAAACTCCGTGCAACCAATATGATTCAATGTTTATAGTAGTAATGGTGTCAAAATGGCTATTTGGAACCACAAATATTGATTTATAAAAGGCGGACGATTTCGTCCGCTTAGAGTAATGAGTTAAAAATCGTAAAAGTTCTTGATAAAAATCCATGCAACCAATATGATTCAATGTTTATAGTAGTAATGGTGTCAAAATGGCTATTCGAAACCACAAATATTGATTTATAAAAGGCGGACGATTTCGTCCGCTTAGAGTAATGAGTTAAAAATCGTAAAAGTTCTTGATAAAACTCCATGCAACCAATATGATTCAATGTTTATAGTAGTAATGGTGTCAAAATGGGTATTCGGAACCACAAATATTGATTTATAAAAAGGCGGACGATTTCGTCCGCTTAGTGTAACGAGTTAAAAATCGTAAAAGTTCTTGATAAAACTCCATGCAACCAATATGATTTAATGTTTATATTAGTAATGGTGTCAAAATGGCTATTCGGAACCACGAATATTGATTTATAAAAGGCGGACGATTTCGACCGCTTAGAATAAAGAGTTAAAAATAGTAAAAGTTCTTGTTAAAAGTCCATGCAACCAATATGATTCAATGTTTATAGTAGTAATGGTGTCAAAATGGCTATTCGGAACCACAAATATTGATTTATAAAAGGCGGACGATTTCGTCCGCTTAGAGTAATGAGTTAAAAATCGTAAAAGTTCTTGATAAAACTCCATGCAACCAATATGATTCAATGTTTATATTAGTAATGGTGTCAAAATGGCTATTCGGAACCACAAATATTGATTTATAAAAGGTGGACGATTTCGTCCGCTTAGAGTAATGAGTTAAAAATCGTAAAAGTTCTTGATAAAACTCCATGCAACCAATATGATTCAATGTTTATAGTAGTAATTTGTCAAAATGGCTATTCGGAACCACAAATATTGATTTATAAAAGGCGGACGATTTCGTCCGCTTAGAGTAATGAGTTAAAAATCGTAAAAGTTCTTGATAAAACTCCATGCAACCAATATGATTCAATGTTTATATTAGTAATGGTGTCAAAATGGCTATTCGGAACCACAAATATTGATTTATAAAAGGCGGACGATTTCGTCCGCTTAGAGTAATGAGTTAAAAATCGTAAAAGTTCTTGATAAAACTCCATGCAACCAATATGATTCAATATTTATATTAGTAATGGTGTCAAAATGGCTATTTGGAACCACAAATATTGATTTCGAAAAGTCAGACGATTTCGTCCGCTTAGAGTAATGAGTTAAAAATCGTAAAAGTTCTTGATAAAACTCATTGCAACCAATACGATTCAATGTTTATAGTAGTAATGGTGTCAAAATGGCTATTCGGAACCACAAATATTGATTTATAAAAGGCGGACGATTTCGTCCGCTTAGAGTAATGAGTTAAAAATCGTAAAAGTTCTTGATTAAACTCCATGCAACCAATATGATTCAATGTTTATATTAGTAATGGTGTCAAAATGGCTATTCGGAACCACAAATATTGATTTATAAAATACGGACGATTTCGTCCGCTTAGAGTAATGAGTTAAAAATCGTAAAAGTTCTTGATAAAACTCCATGCAACCAATATGATTCAATGTTTATATTAGTAATGGTGTCAAAATGGCTATTCGGAACCACAAATATTGATTTATAAAAGGTGGACGATTTCGTCCGCTTAGAGTAATGAGTTAAAAATCGTAAAATTTCTTGATAAAACTCCATGCAACCAATATGATTCAATGTTTATAGTAGTAATGGTGTCAAAATGGCTATTCGGAACCACAAATATTGATTTATAAAAGGTGGACGATTTCGTCCGCTTAGAGTAATGAGTTAAAAATCGTAAAAGTTCTTGATAAAACTCCATGCAACCAATATGATTCAATGTTTATAGTAGTAATGGTGTCAAAATGGGTATTCGGAACCACAAATATTGATTTATAAAAAGGCGGACGATTTCGTCCGCTTAGTGTAACGAGTTAAAAATCGTAAAAGTTCTTGATAAAACTCCATGCAACCAATATAATTCAATGTTTATATTAGTAATGGTGTCAAAATGGCTATTCGGAACCACGATTATTGATTTATAAAAGGCGGACGATTTCGTCCGCTTAGAGTAAAGAGTTAAAAATAGTAAAAGTTCTTGATAAAACTCCATGCAACCAATATGATTCAATGTTTATAGTAGTAATGGTGTCAAAATGGCTATTCGGAACCACAAATATTGATTTATAAAAAGGCGGACGATTTCGTCCGCTTAGTGTAACGAGTTAAAAATTGTAAAAGTTCTTGATAAAACTCCATGCAACCAATATGATTTAATGTTTATATTAGTAATGGTGTCAAAATGGCTATTCGGAACCACGAATATTGATTTATAAAAGGCGGACGATTTCGACCGCTTAGAATAAAGAGTTAAAAATAGTAAAAGTTCTTGATAAAAGTCCATGCAACCAATATGATTCAATGTTTATAGTAGTAATGGTGTCAAAATGGCTATTCGGAACCACAAATATTGATTTATAAAAGGCGGACGATTTCGTCCGCTTAGAGTAATGAGTTAAAAATCGTAAAAGTTCTTGATAAAACTCCATGCAACCAATATGATTCAATGTTTATATTAGTAATGGTGTCAAAATGGCTATTCGGAACCACAAATATTGATTTATAAAAGGTGGACGATTTCGTCCGCTTAGAGTAATGAGTTAAAAATCGTAAAAGTTCTTGATAAAACTCCATGCAACCAATATGATTCAATGTTTATAGTAGTAATTTGTCAAAATGGCTATTCGGAACCACAAATATTGATTTATAAAAGGCGGACGATTTCGTCCGCTTAGAGTAATGAGTTAAAAATCGTAAAAGTTCTTGATAAAACTCCATGCAACCAATATGATTCAATGTTTATATTAGTAATGGTGTCAAAATGGCTATTCGGAACCACAAATATTGATTTATAAAAGGCGGACGATTTCGTCCGCTTAGAGTAATGAGTTAAAAATCGTAAAAGTTCTTGATAAAACTCCATGCAACCAATATGATTCAATATTTATATTAGTAATGGTGTCAAAATGGCTATTTGGAACCACAAATATTGATTTCGAAAAGGCAGACGATTTCGTCCGCTTAGAGTAATGAGTTAAAAATCGTAAAAGTTCTTGATAAAACTCATTGCAACCAATACGATTCAATGTTTATAGTAGTAATGGTGTCAAAATGGCTATTCGGAACCACAAATATTGATTTATAAAAGGCGGACGATTTCGTCCGCTTAGAGTAATGAGTTAAAAATCGTAAAAGTTCTTGATTAAACTCCATGCAACCAATATGATTCAATGTTTATATTAGTAATGGTGTCAAAATGGCTATTCGGAACCACAAATATTGATTTATAAAATACGGACGATTTCGTCCGCTTAGAGTAATGAGTTAAAAATCGTAAAAGTTCTTGATAAAACTCCATGCAACCAATATGATTCATGTTTATATTAGTAATGGTGTCAAAATGGCTATTCGGAACCACAAATATTGATTTATAAAAGGTGGACGATTTCGTCCGCTTAGAGTAATGAGTTAAAAATCGTAAAATTTCTTGATAAAACTCCATGCAACCAATATGATTCAATGTTTATAGTAGTAATGGTGTCAAAATGGCTATTCGGAACCACAAATATTGATTTATAAAAGGCGGACGATTTCGTCCGCTTAGAGTAATGAGTTAAAAATCGTAAAAGTTCTTGATAAAACTCCATGCAACCAATATAATTCAATGTTTATATTAGTAATGGTGTCAAAATGGCTATTCGGAACCACGAATATTGATTTATAAAAGGCGGACGATTTCGTCCGCTTAGAGTAAAGAGTTAAAAATAGTAAAAGTTCTTGATAAAACTCCATGCAACCAATATGATTCAATGTTTATAGTAGTAATGGTGTCAAAATGGCTATTCGGAACCACAAATATTGATTTATAAAAGGCGGACGATTTCGTCCGCTTAGAGTAATGAGTTAAAAATCGTAAAAGTTCTTGATAAAACTCCATGCAACCAATATGATTCAATGTTTATAGTAGTAATGGTGTGAAAGGGCTATTCGGAAACACAAATATTGATTTATAAAAGGCGGACGATTTCGACCGCTTAGAGTAATGAGTTAAAAATCGTAAAATTTCTTGATAAAACTCCATGCAACCAATATGATTCAATGTTTATAGTAGTAATGGTGTCAAAATGGCTATTCGGAACCACAAATATTGATTTATAAAAGGCGGACGATTTCATCCGCTTATAGTAATGAGTTAAAAAACGTAAAAGTTCTTGATAAAACTCCGTTCAACCAATATGATTCAATGTTTATATTAGTAATGGTGTCAAAATGGCTATTTGGAACCACAAATATTGATTTATAAAAGGCGGACGATTTCGTCCGCTTAGAGTAATGAGTTAAAAATCGTAAAAGTTCTTGATAAAACTCCATGCAACCAATATGATTCAATGTTTATAGTAGTAATGGTGTCAAAATGGCTATTCGGAACCACAAATATTGGTTTATAAAAGGTGGACGATTTCGTCCGCTTAGAGTAATGAGTTAAAAATCGTAAAAGTTCTTGATAAAACTCCATGCAACCAATATGATTCAATGTTTATAGTAGTAATGGTGTCAAAATGGCTATTCGGAACCACAAATATTGATTTATAAAAAGGCGGACGATTTCGTCCGCTTAGTGTAACGAGTTAAAAATTGTAAAAGTTCTTGATAAAACTCCATGCAACCAATATGATTTAATGTTTATATTAGTAATGGTGTCAAAATGGCTATTCGGAACCACGAATATTGATTTATAAAAGGCGGACGATTTCGACCGCTTAGAATAAAGAGTTAAAAATAGTAAAAGTTCTTGATAAAAGTCCATGCAACCAATATGATTCAATGTTTATAGTAGTAATGGTGTCAAAATGGCTATTCGGAACCACAAATATTGATTTATAAAAGGCGGACGATTTCGTCCGCTTAGAGTAATGAGTTAAAAATCGTAAAAGTTCTTGATAAAACTCCATGCAACCAATATGATTCAATGTTTATATTAGTAATGGTGTCAAAATGGCTATTCGGAACCACAAATATTGATTTATAAAAGGTGGACGATTTCGTCCGCTTAGAGTAATGAGTTAAAAATCGTAAAAGTTCTTGATAAAACTCCATGCAACCAATATGATTCAATGTTTATAGTAGTAATTTGTCAAAATGGCTATTCGGAACCACAAATATTGATTTATAAAAGGCGGACGATTTCGTCCGCTTAGAGTAATGAGTTAAAAATCGTAAAAGTTCTTGATAAAACTCCATGCAACCAATATGATTCAATGTTTATATTAGTAATGGTGTCAAAATGGCTATTCGGAACCACAAATATTGATTTATAAAAGGCGGACGATTTCGTCCGCTTAGAGTAATGAGTTAAAAATCGTAAAAGTTCTTGATAAAACTCCATGCAACCAATATGATTCAATATTTATATTAGTAATGGTGTCAAAATGGCTATTTGGAACCACAAATATTGATTTCGAAAAGGCAGACGATTTCGTCCGCTTAGAGTAATGAGTTAAAAATCGTAAAAGTTCTTGATAAAACTCATTGCAACCAATACGATTCAATGTTTATAGTAGTAATGGTGTCAAAATGGCTATTCGGAACCACAAATATTGATTTATAAAAGGCGGACGATTTCGTCCGCTTAGAGTAATGAGTTAAAAATCGTAAAAGTTCTTGATTAAACTCCATGCAACCAATATGATTCAATGTTTATATTAGTAATGGTGTCAAAATGGCTATTCGGAACCACAAATATTGATTTATAAAATACGGACGATTTCGTCCGCTTAGAGTAATGAGTTAAAAATCGTAAAAGTTCTTGATAAAACTCCATGCAACCAATATGATTCAATGTTTATATTAGTAATGGTGTCAAAATGGCTATTCGGAACCACAAATATTGATTTATAAAAGGTGGACGATTTCGTCCGCTTAGAGTAATGAGTTAAAAATCGTAAAATTTCTTGATAAAACTCCATGCAACCAATATGATTCAATGTTTATAGTAGTAATGGTGTCAAAATGGCTATTCGGAACCACAAATATTGATTTATAAAAGGCGGACGATTTCGTCCGCTTAGAGTAATGAGTTAAAAATCGTAAAAGTTCTTGATAAAACTCCATGCAACCAATATAATTCAATGTTTATATTAGTAATGGTGTCAAAATGGCTATTCGGAACCACGAATATTGATTTATAAAAGGCGGACGATTTCGTCCGCTTAGAGTAAAGAGTTAAAAATAGTAAAAGTTCTTGATAAAACTCCATGCAACCAATATGATTCAATGTTTATAGTAGTAATGGTGTCAAAATGGCTATTCGGAACCACAAATATTGATTTATAAAAGGCGGACGATTTCGTCCGCTTAGAGTAATGAGTTAAAAATCGTAAAAGTTCTTGATAAAACTCCATGCAACCAATATGATTCAATGTTTATAGTAGTAATGGTGTGAAAGGGCTATTCGGAAACACAAATATTGATTTATAAAAGGCGGACGATTTCGACCGCTTAGAGTAATGAGTTAAAAATCGTAAAATTTCTTGATAAAACTCCATGCAACCAATATGATTCAATGTTTATAGTAGTAATGGTGTCAAAATGGCTATTCGGAACCACAAATATTGATTTATAAAAGGCGGACGATTTCATCCGCTTATAGTAATGAGTTAAAAAACGTAAAAGTTCTTGATAAAACTCCGTTCAACCAATATGATTCAATGTTTATATTAGTAATGGTGTCAAAATGGCTATTTGGAACCACAAATATTGATTTATAAAAGGCGGACGATTTCGTCCGCTTAGAGTAATGAGTTAAAAATCGTAAAAGTTCTTGATAAAACTCCATGCAACCAATATGATTCAATGTTTATAGTAGTAATGGTGTCAAAATGGCTATTCGGAACCACAAATATTGGTTTATAAAAGGTGGACGATTTCGTCCGCTTAGAGTAATGAGTTAAAAATCGTAAAAGTTCTTGATAAAACTCCATGCAACCAATATGATTCAATGTTTATAGTAGTAATGGTGTCAAAATGGCTATTCGGAACCACAAATATTGATTTATAAAAAGGCGGACGATTTTGTCCGCTTAGTGTAACGAGTTAAAAATCGTAAAAGTTCTTGATAAAACTCCATGCAACCAATATAATTCAATGTTTATATTAGTAATGGTGTTAAAATGGCTATTCGGAACCACGAATATTGATTTATAAAAGGCGGACGATTTCGTCCGCTTAGAGTAAAGAGTTAAAAATAGTAAAAGTTCTTGATAAAACTCCATGCAACCAATATGATTCAATGTTTATAGTAGTAATGGTGTCAAAATGGCTATTCGGAACCACAAATATTGATTTATAAAAAGGCGGACGATTTCGTCCGCTTAGTGTAACGAGTTAAAAATCGTAAAAGTTCTAGATAAAACTCCATGCAACCAATATGATTTAATGTTTATATTAGTAATGGTGTCAAAATGGATATTCGGAACCACGAATATTGATTTATAAAAGGCGGACGATTTCACCCGCTTAGAGTAAAGAGTTAAAAAACGTAAAAGTTCTTGATAAAACTCCGTGCAACCAATATGATTCAATGTTTATAGTAGTAATGGTGTCAAAATGGCTATTTGGAACCACAAATATTGATTTATAAAAGGCGGACGATTTCGTCCGCTTAGAGTAATGAGTTAAAAATCGTAAAAGTTCTTGATAAAAATCCATGCAACCAATATGATTCAATGTTTATAGTAGTAATGGTGTCAAAATGGCTATTCGAAACCACAAATATTGATTTATAAAAGGCGGACGATTTCGTCCGCTTAGAGTAATGAGTTAAAAATCGTAAAAGTTCTTGATAAAACTCCATGCAACCAATATGATTCAATGTTTATAGTAGTAATGGTGTCAAAATGGGTATTCGGAACCACAAATATTGATTTATAAAAAGGCGGACGATTTCGTCCGCTTAGTGTAACGAGTTAAAAATCGTAAAAGTTCTTGATAAAACTCCATGCAACCAATATGATTTAATGTTTATATTAGTAATGGTGTCAAAATGGCTATTCGGAACCACGAATATTGATTTATAAAAGGCGGACGATTTCGACCGCTTAGAATAAAGAGTTAAAAATAGTAAAAGTTCTTGATAAAAGTCCATGCAACCAATATGATTCAATGTTTATAGTAGTAATGGTGTCAAAATGGCTATTCGGAACCACAAATATTGATTTATAAAAGGCGGACGATTTCGTCCGCTTAGAGTAATGAGTTAAAAATCGTAAAAGTTCTTGATAAAACTCCATGCAACCAATATGATTCAATGTTTATATTAGTAATGGTGTCAAAATGGCTATTCGGAACCACAAATATTGATTTATAAAAGGTGGACGATTTCGTCCGCTTAGAGTAATGAGTTAAAAATCGTAAAAGTTCTTGATAAAACTCCATGCAACCAATATGATTCAATGTTTATAGTAGTAATTTGTCAAAATGGCTATTCGGAACCACAAATATTGATTTATAAAAGGCGGACGATTTCGTCCGCTTAGAGTAATGAGTTAAAAATCGTAAAAGTTCTTGATAAAACTCCATGCAACCAATATGATTCAATGTTTATATTAGTAATGGTGTCAAAATGGCTATTCGGAACCACAAATATTGATTTATAAAAGGCGGACGATTTCGTCCGCTTAGAGTAATGAGTTAAAAATCGTAAAAGTTCTTGATAAAACTCCATGCAACCAATATGATTCAATATTTATATTAGTAATGGTGTCAAAATGGCTATTTGGAACCACAAATATTGATTTCGAAAAGGCAGACGATTTCGTCCGCTTAGAGTAATGAGTTAAAAATCGTAAAAGTTCTTGATAAAACTCATTGCAACCAATACGATTCAATGTTTATAGTAGTAATGGTGTCAAAATGGCTATTCGGAACCACAAATATTGATTTATAAAAGGCGGACGATTTCGTCCGCTTAGAGTAATGAGTTAAAAATCGTAAAAGTTCTTGATTAAACTCCATGCAACCAATATGATTCAATGTTTATATTAGTAATGGTGTCAAAATGGCTATTCGGAACCACAAATATTGATTTATAAAATACGGACGATTTCGTCCGCTTAGAGTAATGAGTTAAAAATCGTAAAAGTTCTTGATAAAACTCCATGCAACCAATATGATTCAATGTTTATATTAGTAATGGTGTCAAAATGGCTATTCGGATCCACAAATATTGATTTATAAAAGGTGGACGATTTCGTCCGCTTAGAGTAATGAGTTAAAAATCGTAAAATTTCTTGATAAAACTCCATGCAACCAATATGATTCAATGTTTATAGTAGTAATGGTGTCAAAATGGCTATTCGGAACCACAAATATTGATTTATAAAAGGCGGACGATTTCGTCCGCTTAGAGTAATGAGTTAAAAATCGTAAAAGTTCTTGATAAAACTCCATGCAACCAATATAATTCAATGTTTATATTAGTAATGGTGTCAAAATGGCTATTCGGAACCACGAATATTGATTTATAAAAGGCGGACGATTTCGTCCGCTTAGAGTAAAGAGTTAAAAATAGTAAAAGTTCTTGATAAAACTCCATGCAACCAATATGATTCAATGTTTATAGTAGTAATGGTGTCAAAATGGCTATTCGGAACCACAAATATTGATTTATAAAAGGCGGACGATTTCGTCCGCTTAGAGTAATGAGTTAAAAATCGTAAAAGTTCTTGATAAAACTCCATGCAACCAATATGATTCAATGTTTATAGTAGTAATGGTGTGAAAGGGCTATTCGGAAACACAAATATTGATTTATAAAAGGCGGACGATTTCGTCCGCTTAGAGTAATGAGTTAAAAATCGTAAAATTTCTTGATAAAACTCCATGCAACCAATATGATTCAATGTTTATAGTAGTAATGGTGTCAAAATGGCTATTCGGAACCACAAATATTGATTTATAAAAGGCGGACGATTTCATCCGCTTATAGTAATGAGTTAAAAAACGTAAAAGTTCTTGATAAAACTCCGTTCAACCAATATGATTCAATGTTTATATTAGTAATGGTGTCAAAATGGCTATTTGGAACCACAAATATTGATTTATAAAAGGCGGACGATTTCGTCCGCTTAGAGTAATGAGTTAAAAATCGTAAAAGTTCTTGATAAAACTCCATGCAACCAATATGATTCAATGTTTATAGTAGTAATGGTGTCAAAATGGCTATTCGGAACCACAAATATTGATTTATAAAAGGCGGACGATTTCGTCCGCTTAGAGTAATGAGTTAAAAATCGTAAAAGTTCTTGATAAAACTCCATGCAACCAATATGATTCAATGTTTATAGTAGTAATGGTGTCAAAATGTCTATTCGGAACCACAAATATTGATTTATAAAAAGGCGGACGATTTCGTCCGCTTAGTGTAACGAGTTAAAAATCGTAAAAGTTCTAGATAAAACTCCATGCAACCAATATGATTTAATGTTTATATTAGTAATGGTGTCAAAATGGATATTCGGAACCACGAATATTGATTTATAAAAGGCGGACGATTTCGTCCGCTTAGAGTAAAGAGTTAAAAAACGTAAAAGTTCTTGATAAAACTCCGTGCAACCAATATGATTCAATGTTTATAGTAGTAATGGTGTCAAAATGGCTATTTGGAACCACAAATATTGATTTATAAAAGGCGGACGATTTCGTCCGCTTAGAGTAATGAGTTAAAAATCGTAAAAGTTCTTGATAAAAATCCATGCAACCAATATGATTCAATGTTTATAGTAGTAATGGTTTCAAAATGGCTATTCGGAACCACAAATATTGATTTATAAAAGGCGGACGATTTCGTCCGCCTAGAGTAATGAGTTAAAAATCGTAAAAGTTCTTGATAAAACTCCATGCAACCAATATAATTCAATGTTTATAGTAGTAATGGTGTCAAAATGGCTATTCGAAACCACAAATATTGATTTATAAAAGGCGGACGATTTCGTCCGCCTAGAGTAATGAGTTAAAAATCGTAAAAGTTCTTGATAAAACTCCATGCAACCAATATGATTCAATGTTTATATTAGTAATGGTGTCAAAATGGCTATTCGGAACCACAAATATTGATTTATAAAAGGTGGACGATTTCGTCCGCTTAGAGTAATGAGTTAAAAATCGTAAAAGTTCTTGATAAAACTCCATGCAACCAATATGATTCAATGTTTATAGTAGTAATTTGTCAAAATGGCTATTCGGAACCACAAATATTGATTTATAAAAGGCGGACGATTTCGTCCGCTTAGAGTAATGAGTTAAAAATCGTAAAAGTTCTTGATAAAACTCCATGCAACCAATATGATTCAATGTTTATATTAGTAATGGTGTCAAAATGGCTATTCGGAACCACAAATATTGATTTATAAAATACGGACGATTTCGTCCGCTTAGAGTAATGAGTTAAAAATCGTAAAAGTTCTTGATAAAACTCCATGCAACCAATATGATTCAATGTTTATATTAGTAATGGTGTCAAAATGGCTATTCGGAACCACAAATATTGATTTATAAAAGGTGGACGATTTCGTCCGCTTAGAGTAATGAGTTAAAAATCGTAAAATTTCTTGATAAAACTCCATGCAACCAATATGATTCAATGTTTATAGTAGTAATGGTGTCAAAATGGCTATTCGGAACCACAAATATTGATTTATAAAAGGCGGACGATTTCGTCCGCTTAGAGTAATGAGTTAAAAATCGTAAAAGTTCTTGATAAAACTCCATGCAACCAATATAATTCAATGTTTATATTAGTAATGGTGTCAAAATGGCTATTCGGAACCACGAATATTGATTTATAAAAGGCGGACGATTTCGTCCGCTTAGAGTAAAGAGTTAAAAATAGTAAAAGTTCTTGATAAAACTCCATGCAACCAATATGATTCAATGTTTATAGTAGTAATGGTGTCAAAATGGCTATTCGGAACCACAAATATTGATTTATAAAAGGCGGACGATTTCGTCCGCTTAGAGTAATGAGTTAAAAATCGTAAAAGTTCTTGATAAAACTCCATGCAACCAATATGATTCAATGTTTATAGTAGTAATGGTGTGAAAGGGCTATTCGGAAACACAAATATTGATTTATAAAAGGCGGACGATTTCGTCCGCTTAGAGTAATGAGTTAAAAATCGTAAAATTTCTTGATAAAACTCCATGCAACCAATATGATTCAATGTTTATAGTAGTAATGGTGTCAAAATGGCTATTCGGAACCACAAATATTGATTTATAAAAGGCGGACGATTTCATCCGCTTATAGTAATGAGTTAAAAAACGTAAAAGTTCTTGATAAAACTCCGTGCAACCAATATGATTCAATGTTTATAGTAGTAATGGTGTCAAAATGGCTATTTGGAACCACAAATATTGATTTATAAAAGGCGGACGATTTCGTCCGCTTAGAGTAATGAGTTAAAAATCGTAAAAGTTCTTGATAAAACTCCATGCAACCAATATGATTCAATGTTTATAGTAGTAATGGTGTCAAAATGGCTATTCGGAACCACAAATATTGATTTATAAAAGGCGGACGATTTCGTCCGCTTAGAGTAATGAGTTAAAAATCATAAAAGTTCTTGATAAAACTCCATGCAACCAATATGATTCAATGTTTATAGTAGTAATGGTGTCAAAATGTCTATTCGGAACCACAAATATTGATTTATAAAAAGGCGGACGATTTCGTCCGCTTAGTGTAACGAGTTAAAAATCGTAAAAGTTCTAGATAAAACTCCATGCAACCAATATGATTTAATGTTTATATTAGTAATGGTGTCAAAATGGATATTCGGAACCACGAATATTGATTTATAAAAGGCGGACGATTTCGTCCGCTTAGAGTAAAGAGTTAAAAAACGTAAAAGTTCTTGATAAAACTCCGTGCAACCAATATGATTCAATGTTTATAGTAGTAATGGTGTCAAAATGGCTATTTGGAACCACAAATATTGATTTATAAAAGGCGGACGATTTCGTCCGCTTAGAGTAATGAGTTAAAAATCGTAAAAGTTCTTGAGAAAAATCCATGCAACCAATATGATTCAATGTTTATAGTAGTAATGGTTTCAAAATGGCTATTCGGAACCACAAATATTGATTTATAAAAGGCGGACGATTTCGTCCGCCTAGAGTAATGAGTTAAAAATCGTAAAAGTTCTTGATAAAACTCCATGCAACCAATATAATTCAATGTTTATAGTAGTAATGGTGTCAAAATGGCTATTCGAAACCACAAATATTGATTTATAAAAGGCGGACGATTTCGTCCGCCTAGAGTAATGAGTTAAAAATCGTAAAAGTTCTTGATAAAACTCCATGCAACCAATATGATTCAATGTTTATATTAGTAATGGTGTCAAAATGGCTATTCGGAACCACAAATATTGATTTATAAAAGGTGGACGATTTCGTCCGCTTAGAGTAATGAGTTAAAAATCGTAAAAGTTCTTGATAAAACTCCATGCAACCAATATGATTCAATGTTTATAGTAGTAATTTGTCAAAATGGCTATTCGGAACCACAAATATTGATTTATAAAAGGCGGACGATTTCGTCCGCTTAGAGTAATGAGTTAAAAATCGTAAAAGTTCTTGATAAAACTCCATGCAACCAATATGATTCAATGTTTATATTAGTAATGGTGTCAAAATGGCTATTCGGAACCACAAATATTGATTTATAAAAGGCGGACGATTTCGTCCGCTTAGAGTAATGAGTTAAAAATCGTAAAAGTTCTTGATAAAACTCCATGCAACCAATATGATTCAATATTTATATTAGTAATGGTGTCAAAATGGCTATTTGGAACCACAAATATTGATTTCGAAAAGGCAGACGATTTCGTCCGCTTAGAGTAATGAGTTAAAAATCGTAAAAGTTCTTGATAAAACTCATTGCAACCAATACGATTCAATGTTTATAGTAGTAATGGTGTCAAAATGGCTATTCGGAACCACAAATATTGATTTATAAAAGGCGGACGATTTCGTCCGCTTAGAGTAATGAGTTAAAAATCGTAAAAGTTCTTGATTAAACTCCATGCAACCAATATGATTCAATGTTTATATTAGTAATGGTGTCCAAATGGCTATTCGGAACCACAAATATTGATTTATAAAAGACAGACGATTTCGTCCGCTTAGAGTAATGAGTTAAAAATCGTAAAAGTTCTTGATAAAACTCCATGCAACCAATATGATTCAATGTTTATATTAGTAATGGTGTCAAAATGGCTATTCGGAACCACAAATATTGATTTATAAAAGGTGGACGATTTCGTCCGCTTAGAGTAATGAGTTAAAAATCGTAAAATTTCTTGATAAAACTCCATGCAACCAATATGATTCAATGTTTATAGTAGTAATGGTGTCAAAATGGCTATTCGGAACCACAAATATTGATTTATAAAAGGCGGACGATTTCGTCCGCTTAGAGTAATGAGTTAAAAATCGTAAAAGTTCTTGATAAAACTCCATGCAACCAATATGATTCAATGTTTATAGTAGTAATGGTGTCAAAATGGCTATTCGGAACCACAAATATTGATTTATAAAAGGCGGACGATTTCGTCCGCTTAGAGTAATGAGTTAAAAATCGTAAAAGTTCTTGATAAAACTCCATGCAACCAATATGATTCAATGTTTATAGTAGTAATGGTGTGAAAGGGCTATTCGGAAACACAAATATTGATTTATAAAAGGCGGACGATTTCGTCCGCTTAGAGTAATGAGTTAAAAATCGTAAAATTTCTTGATAAAACTCCATGCAACCAATATGATTCAATGTTTATAGTAGCAATGGTGTCAAAATGGCTATTCGGAACCACAAATATTGATTTATAAAAGGCGGACGATTTCATCCGCTTATAGTAATGAGTTAAAAAACGTAAAAGTTCTTGATAAAACTCCGTGCAACCAATATGATTCAATGTTTATAGTAGTAATGGTGTCAAAATGGCTATTCGGAACCACAAATATTGATTTATAAAAGGTGGACGATTTCGTCCGCTTAGAGTAATGAGTTAAAAATCGTAAAAGTTCTTGATAAAACTCCATGCAACCAATATGATTCAATGTTTATAGTAGTAATTTGTCAAAATGGCTATTCGGAACCACAAATATTGATTTATAAAAGGCGGACGATTTCGTCCGCTTAGAGTAATGAGTTAAAAATCGTAAAAGTTCTTGATAAAACTCCATGCAACCAATATGATTCAATGTTTATAGTAGTAATGGTGTCAAAATGGCTATTCGGAACCACAAATATTGATTTATAAAAGGCGGACGATTTCATCCGCTTATAGTAATGAGTTAAAAAACGTAAAAGTTCTTGATAAAACTCCGTGCAACCAATATGATTCAATGTTTATAGTAGTAATGGTGTCAAAATGGCTATTTGGAACCACAAATATTGATTTATAAAAGGCGGACGATTTCGTCCGCTTAGAGTAATGAGTTAAAAATCGTAAAAGTTCTTGATAAAACTCCATGCAACCAATATGATTCAATGTTTATAGTAGTAATGGTGTCAAAATGGCTATTCGGAACCACAAATATTGATTTATAAAAGGCGGACGATTTCGTCCGCTTAGAGTAATGAGTTAAAAATCGTAAAAGTTCTTGATAAAACTCCATGCAACCAATATGATTCAATGTTTATAGTAGTAATGGTGTCAAAATGGCTATTCGGAACCACAAATATTGATTTATAAAAGGCGGACGATTTCGTCCGCTTAGAGTAATGAGTTAAAAATCGTAAAAGTTCTTGATAAAACTCCATGCAACCAATATGATTCAATGTTTATAGTAGTAATGGTGTCAAAATGTCTATTCGGAACCACAAATATTGATTTATAAAAAGGCGGACGATTTCGTCCGCTTAGTGTAACGAGTTAAAAATCGTAAAAGTTCTAGATAAAACTCCATGCAACCAATATGATTTAATGTTTATATTAGTAATGGTGTCAAAATGGATATTCGGAACCACGAATATTGATTTATAAAAGGCGGACGATTTCGTCCGCTTAGAGTAAAGAGTTAAAAAACGTAAAAGTTCTTGATAAAACTCCGTGCAACCAATATGATTCAATGTTTATAGTAGTAATGGTGTCAAAATGGCTATTTGGAACCACAAATATTGATTTATAAAAGGCGGACGATTTCGTCCGCTTAGAGTAATGAGTTAAAAATCGTAAAAGTTCTTGAGAAAAATCCATGCAACCAATATGATTCAATGTTTATAGTAGTAATGGTTTCAAAATGGCTATTCGGAACCACAAATATTGATTTATAAAAGGCGGACGATTTCGTCCGCCTAGAGTAATGAGTTAAAAATCGTAAAAGTTCTTGATAAAACTCCATGCAACCAATATAATTCAATGTTTATAGTAGTAATGGTGTCAAAATGGCTATTCGAAACCACAAATATTGATTTATAAAAGGCGGACGATTTCGTCCGCCTAGAGTAATGAGTTAAAAATCGTAAAAGTTCTTGATAAAACTCCATGCAACCAATATGATTCAATGTTTATATTAGTAATGGTGTCAAAATGGCTATTCGGAACCACAAATATTGATTTATAAAAGGTGGACGATTTCGTCCGCTTAGAGTAATGAGTTAAAAATCGTAAAAGTTCTTGATAAAACTCCATGCAACCAATATGATTCAATGTTTATAGTAGTAATTTGTCAAAATGGCTATTCGGAACCACAAATATTGATTTATAAAAGGCGGACGATTTCGTCCGCTTAGAGTAATGAGTTAAAAATCGTAAAAGTTCTTGATAAAACTCCATGCAACCAATATGATTCAATGTTTATATTAGTAATGGTGTCAAAATGGCTATTCGGAACCACAAATATTGATTTATAAAAGGCGGACGATTTCGTCCGCTTAGAGTAATGAGTTAAAAATCGTAAAAGTTCTTGATAAAACTCCATGCAACCAATATGATTCAATATTTATATTAGTAATGGTGTCAAAATGGCTATTTGGAACCACAAATATTGATTTCGAAAAGGCAGACGATTTCGTCCGCTTAGAGTAATGAGTTAAAAATCGTAAAAGTTCTTGATAAAACTCATTGCAACCAATACGATTCAATGTTTATAGTAGTAATGGTGTCAAAATGGCTATTCGGAACCACAAATATTGATTTATAAAAGGCGGACGATTTCGTCCGCTTAGAGTAATGAGTTAAAAATCGTAAAAGTTCTTGATTAAACTCCATGCAACCAATATGATTCAATGTTTATATTAGTAATGGTGTCAAAATGGCTATTCGGAACCACAAATATTGATTTATAAAAGACAGACGATTTCGTCCGCTTAGAGTAATGAGTTAAAAATCGTAAAAGTTCTTGATAAAACTCCATGCAACCAATATGATTCAATGTTTATATTAGTAATGGTGTCAAAATGGCTATTCGGAACCACAAATATTGATTTATAAAAGGTGGACGATTTCGTCCGCTTAGAGTAATGAGTTAAAAATCGTAAAATTTCTTGATAAAACTCCATGCAACCTATATGATTCAATGTTTATAGTAGTAATGGTGTCAAAATGGCTATTCGGAACCACAAATATTGATTTATAAAAGGCGGACGATTTCGTCCGCTTAGAGTAATGAGTTAAAAATCGTAAAAGTTCTTGATAAAACTCCATGCAACCAATATGATTCAATGTTTATAGTAGTAATGGTGTCAAAATGGCTATTCGGAACCACAAATATTGATTTATAAAAGGCGGACGATTTCGTCCGCTTAGAGTAATGAGTTAAAAATCGTAAAAGTTCTTGATAAAACTCCATGCAACCAATATGATTCAATGTTTATAGTAGTAATGGTGTGAAAGGGCTATTCGGAAACACAAATATTGATTTATAAAAGGCGGACGATTTCGTCCGCTTAGAGTAATGAGTTAAAAATCGTAAAATTTCTTGATAAAACTCCATGCAACCAATATGATTCAATGTTTATAGTAGTAATGGTGTCAAAATGGCTATTCGGAACCACAAATATTGATTTATAAAAGGCGGACGATTTCATCCGCTTATAGTAATGAGTTAAAAAACGTAAAAGTTCTTGATAAAACTCCGTGCAACCAATATGATTCAATGTTTATAGTAGTAATGGTGTCAAAATGGCTATTTGGAACCACAAATATTGATTTATAAAAGGCGGACGATTTCGTCCGCTTAGAGTAATGAGTTAAAAATCGTAAAAGTTCTTGATAAAACTCCATGCAACCAATATGATTCAATGTTTATAGTAGTAATGGTGTCAAAATGGCTATTCGGAACCACAAATATTGATTTATAAAAGGCGGACGATTTCGTCCGCTTAGAGTAATGAGTTAAAAATCGTAAAAGTTCTTGATAAAACTCCATGCAACCAATATGATTCAATGTTTATAGTAGTAATGGTGTCAAAATGTCTATTCGGAACCAAAAATATTGATTTATAAAAAGGCGGACGATTTCGTCCGCTTAGTGTAACGAGTTAAAAATCGTAAAAGTTCTAGATAAAACTCCATGCAACCAATATGATTTAATGTTTATATTAGTAATGGTGTCAAAATGGATATTCGGAACCACGAATATTGATTTATAAAAGGCGGACGATTTCGTCCGCTTAGAGTAAAGAGTTAAAAAACGTAAAAGTTCTTGATAAAACTCCGTGCAACCAATATGATTCAATGTTTATAGTAGTAATGGTGTCAAAATGGCTATTTGGAACCACAAATATTGATTTATAAAAGGCGGACGATTTCGTCCGCTTAGAGTAATGAGTTAAAAATCGTAAAAGTTCTTGATAAAAATCCATGCAACCAATATGATTCAATGTTTATAGTAGTAATGGTTTCAAAATGGCTATTCGGAACCACAAATATTGATTTATAAAAGGCGGACGATTTCGTCCGCCTAGAGTAATGAGTTAAAAATCGTAAAAGTTCTTGATAAAACTCCATGCAACCAATATAATTCAATGTTTATAGTAGTAATGGTGTCAAAATGGCTATTCGAAACCACAAATATTGATTTATAAAAGGCGGACGATTTCGTCCGCCTAGAGTAATGAGTTAAAAATCGTAAAAGTTCTTGATAAAACTCCATGCAACCAATATGATTCAATGTTTATATTAGTAATGGTGTCAAAATGGCTATTCGGAACCACAAATATTGATTTATAAAAGGTGGACGATTTCGTCCGCTTAGAGTAATGAGTTAAAAATCGTAAAAGTTCTTGATAAAACTCCATGCAACCAATATGATTCAATGTTTATAGTAGTAATTTGTCAAAATGGCTATTCGGAACCACAAATATTGATTTATAAAAGGCGGACGATTTCGTCCGCTTAGAGTAATGAGTTAAAAATCGTAAAAGTTCTTGATAAAACTCCATGCAACCAATATGATTCAATGTTTATATTAGTAATGGTGTCAAAATGGCTATTCGGAACCACAAATATTGATTTATAAAAGGCGGACGATTTCGTCCGCTTAGAGTAATGAGTTAAAAATCGTAAAAGTTCTTGATAAAACTCCATGCAACCAATATGATTCAATATTTATATTAGTAATGGTGTCAAAATGGCTATTTGGAACCACAAATATTGATTTCGAAAAGGCAGACGATTTCGTCCGCTTAGAGTAATGAGTTAAAAATCGTAAAAGTTCTTGATAAAACTCATTGCAACCAATACGATTCAATGTTTATAGTAGTAATGGTGTCAAAATGGCTATTCGGAACCACAAATATTGATTTATAAAAGGCGGACGATTTCGTCCGCTTAGAGTAATGAGTTAAAAATCGTAAAAGTTCTTGATTAAACTCCATGCAACCAATATGATTCAATGTTTATATTAGTAATGGTGTCAAAATGGCTATTCGGAACCACAAATATTGATTTATAAAAGACGGACGATTTCGTCCGCTTAGAGTAATGAGTTAAAAATCGTAAAAGTTCTTGATAAAACTCCATGCAACCAATATGATTCAATGTTTATATTAGTAATGGTGTCAAAATGGCTATTCGGAACCACAAATATTGATTTATAAAAGGCGGACGATTTCGTCCGCTTAGAGTAATGAGTTAAAAATCGTAAAAGTTCTTGATAAAACTCCATGCAACCAATATGATTCAATGTTTATATTAGTAATGGTGTCAAAATGGCTATTCGAAACCACAAATATTGATTTATAAAAGGCGGACGATTTCGTCCGCCTAGAGTAATGAGTTAAAAATCGTAAAAGTTCTTGATAAAACTCCATGCAACCAATATGATTCAATGTTTATATTAGTAATGGTGTCAAAATGGCTATTCGGAACCACAAATATTGATTTATAAAAGGTGGACGATTTCGTCCGCTTAGAGTAATGAGTTAAAAATCGTAAAAGTTCTTGATAAAACTCCATGCAACCAATATGATTCAATGTTTATAGTAGTAATTTGTCAAAATGGCTATTCGGAACCACAAATATTGATTTATAAAAGGCGGACGATTTCGTCCGCTTAGAGTAATGAGTTAAAAATCGTAAAAGTTCTTGATAAAACTCCATGCAACCAATATGATTCAATGTTTATATTAGTAATGGTGTCAAAATGGCTATTCGGAACCACAAATATTGATTTATAAAATACGGACGATTTCGTCCGCTTAGAGTAATGAGTTAAAAATCGTAAAAGTTCTTGATAAAACTCCATGCAACCAATATGATTCAATGTTTATATTAGTAATGGTGTCAAAATGGCTATTCGGAACCACAAATATTGATTTATAAAAGGTGGACGATTTCGTCCGCTTAGAGTAATGAGTTAAAAATCGTAAAATTTCTTGATAAAACTCCATGCAGCCAATATGATTCAATGTTTATAGTAGTAATGGTGTCAAAATGGCTATTCGGAACCACAAATATTGATTTATAAAAGGCGGACGATTTCGTCCGCTTAGAGTAATGAGTTAAAAATCGTAAAAGTTCTTGATAAAACTCCATGCAACCAATATAATTCAATGTTTATATTAGTAATGGTGTCAAAATGGCTATTCAGAACCACGAATATTGATTTATAAAAGGCGGACGATTTCGTCCGCTTAGAGTAAAGAGTTAAAAATAGTAAAAGTTCTTGATAAAACTCCATGCAACCAATATGATTCAATGTTTATAGTAGTAATGGTGTCAAAATGGCTATTCGGAACCACAAATATTGATTTATAAAAGGCGGACGATTTCGTCCGCTTAGAGTAATGAGTTAAAAATCGTAAAAGTTCTTGATAAAACTCCATGCAACCAATATGATTCAATGTTTATAGTAGTAATGGTGTGAAAGGGCTATTCGGAAACACAAATATTGATTTATAAAAGGCGGACGATTTCGTCCGCTTAGAGTAATGAGTTAAAAATCGTAAAATTTCTTGATAAAACTCCATGCAACCAATATGATTCAATGTTTATAGTAGTAATGGTGTCAAAATGGCTATTCGGAACCACAAATATTGATTTATAAAAGGCGGACGATTTCATCCGCTTATAGTAATGAGTTAAAAAACGTAAAAGTTCTTGATAAAACTCCGTGCAACCAATATGATTCAATGTTTATAGTAGTAATGGTGTCAAAATGGCTATTTGGAACCACAAATATTGATTTATAAAAGGCGGACGATTTCGTCCGCTTAGAGTAATGAGTTAAAAATCGTAAAAGTTCTTGATAAAACTCCATGCAACCAATATGATTCAATGTTTATAGTAGTAATGGTGTCAAAATGGCTATTCGGAACCACAAATATTGATTTATAAAAGGCGGACGATTTCGTCCGCTTAGAGTAATGAGTTAAAAATCGTAAAAGTTCTTGATAAAACTCCATGCAACCAATATGATTCAATGTTTATAGTAGTAATGGTGTCAAAATGTCTATTCGGAACCACAAATATTGATTTATAAAAAGGCGGACGATTTCGTCCGCTTAGTGTAACGAGTTAAAAATCGTAAAAGTTCTATATAAAACTCCATGCAACCAATATGATTTAATGTTTATATTAGTAATGGTGTCAAAATGGATATTCGGAACCACGAATATTGATTTATAAAAGGCGGACGATTTCGTCCGCTTAGAGTAAAGAGTTAAAAAACGTAAAAGTTCTTGATAAAACTCCGTGCAACCAATATGATTCAATGTTTATAGTAGTAATGGTGTCAAAATGGCTATTTGGAACCACAAATATTGATTTATAAAAGGCGGACGATTTCGTCCGCTTAGAGTAATGAGTTAAAAATCGTAAAAGTTCTTGAGAAAAATCCATGCAACCAATATGATTCAATGTTTATAGTAGTAATGGTTTCAAAATGGCTATTCGGAACCACAAATATTGATTTATAAAAGGCGGACGATTTCGTCCGCCTAGAGTAATGAGTTAAAAATCGTAAAAGTTCTTGATAAAACTCCATGCAACCAATATAATTCAATGTTTATAGTAGTAATGGTGTCAAAATGGCTATTCGAAACCACAAATATTGATTTATAAAAGGCGGACGATTTCGTCCGCCTAGAGTAATGAGTTAAAAATCGTAAAAGTTCTTGATAAAACTCCATGCAACCAATATGATTCAATGTTTATATTAGTAATGGTGTCAAAATGGCTATTCGGAACCACAAATATTGATTTATAAAAGGTGGACGATTTCGTCCGCTTAGAGTAATGAGTTAAAAATCGTAAAAGTTCTTGATAAAACTCCATGCAACCAATATGATTCAATGTTTATAGTAGTAATTTGTCAAAATGGCTATTCGGAACCACAAATATTGATTTATAAAAGGCGGACGATTTCGTCCGCTTAGAGTAATGAGTTAAAAATCGTAAAAGTTCTTGATAAAACTCCATGCAACCAATATGATTCAATGTTTATATTAGTAATGGTGTCAAAATGGCTATTCGGAACCACAAATATTGATTTATAAAAGGCGGACGATTTCGTCCGCTTAGAGTAATGAGTTAAAAATCGTAAAAGTTCTTGATAAAACTCCATGCAACCAATATGATTCAATATTTATATTAGTAATGGTGTCAAAATGGCTATTTGGAACCACAAATATTGATTTCGAAAAGGCAGACGATTTCGTCCGCTTAGAGTAATGAGTTAAAAATCGTAAAAGTTCTTGATAAAACTCATTGCAACCAATACGATTCAATGTTTATAGTAGTAATGGTGTCAAAATGGCTATTCGGAACCACAAATATTGATTTATAAAAGGCGGACGATTTCGTCCGCTTAGAGTAATGAGTTAAAAATCGTAAAAGTTCTTGATTAAACTCCATGCAACCAATATGATTCAATGTTTATATTAGTAATGGTGTCAAAATGGCTATTCGGAACCACAAATATTGGTTTATAAAAGACAGACGATTTCGTCCGCTTAGAGTAATGAGTTAAAAATCGTAAAAGTTCTTGATAAAACTCCATGCAACCAATATGATTCAATGTTTATATTAGTAATGGTGTCAAAATGGCTATTCGGAACCACAAATATTGATTTATAAAAGGTGGACGATTTCGTCCGCTTAGAGTAATGAGTTAAAAATCGTAAAATTTCTTGATAAAACTCCATGCAACCAATATGATTCAATGTTTATAGTAGTAATGGTGTCAAAATGGCTATTCGGAACCACAAATATTGATTTATAAAAGGCGGACGATTTCGTCCGCTTAGAGTAATGAGTTAAAAATCGTAAAAGTTCTTGATAAAACTCCATGCAACCAATATGATTCAATGTTTATAGTAGTAATGGTGTCAAAATGGCTATTCGGAACCACAAATATTGATTTATAAAAGGCGGACGATTTCGTCCGCTTAGAGTAATGAGTTAAAAATCGTAAAAGTTCTTGATAAAACTCCATGCAACCAATATGATTCAATGTTTATAGTAGTAATGGTGTGAAAGGGCTATTCGGAAACACAAATATTGATTTATAAAAGGCGGACGATTTCGTCCGCTTAGAGTAATGAGTTAAAAATCGTAAAATTTCTTGATAAAACTCCATGCAACCAATATGATTCAATGTTTATAGTAGTAATGGTGTCAAAATGGCTATTCGGAACCACAAATATTGATTTATAAAAGGCGGACGATTTCATCCGCTTATAGTAATGAGTTAAAAAACGTAAAAGTTCTTGATAAAACTCCGTGCAACCAATATGATTCAATGTTTATAGTAGTAATGGTGTCAAAATGGCTATTTGGAACCACAAATATTGATTTATAAAAGGCGGACGATTTCGTCCGCTTAGAGTAATGAGTTAAAAATCGTAAAAGTTCTTGATAAAACTCCATGCAACCAATATGATTCAATGTTTATAGTAGTAATGGTGTCAAAATGGCTATTCGGAACCACAAATATTGATTTATAAAAGGCGGACGATTTCGTCCGCTTAGAGTAATGAGTTAAAAATCGTAAAAGTTCTTGATAAAACTCCATGCAACCAATATGATTCAATGTTTATAGTAGTAATGGTGTCAAAATGTCTATTCGGAACCAAAAATATTGATTTATAAAAAGGCGGACGATTTCGTCCGCTTAGTGTAACGAGTTAAAAATCGTAAAAGTTCTAGATAAAACTCCATGCAACCAATATGATTTAATGTTTATATTAGTAATGGTGTCAAAATGGATATTCGGAACCACGAATATTGATTTATAAAAGGCGGACGATTTCGTCCGCTTAGAGTAAAGAGTTAAAAAACGTAAAAGTTCTTGATAAAACTCCGTGCAACCAATATGATTCAATGTTTATAGTAGTAATGGTGTCAAAATGGCTATTTGGAACCACAAATATTGATTTATAAAAGGCGGACGATTTCGTCCGCTTAGAGTAATGAGTTAAAAATCGTAAAAGTTCTTGATAAAAATCCATGCAACCAATATGATTCAATGTTTATAGTAGTAATGGTTTCAAAATGGCTATTCGGAACCACAAATATTGATTTATAAAAGGCGGACGATTTCGTCCGCCTAGAGTAATGAGTTAAAAATCGTAAAAGTTCTTGATAAAACTCCATGCAACCAATATAATTCAATGTTTATAGTAGTAATGGTGTCAAAATGGCTATTCGAAACCACAAATATTGATTTATAAAAGGCGGACGATTTCGTCCGCCTAGAGTAATGAGTTAAAAATCGTAAAAGTTCTTGATAAAACTCCATGCAACCAATATGATTCAATGTTTATATTAGTAATGGTGTCAAAATGGCTATTCGGAACCACAAATATTGATTTATAAAAGGTGGACGATTTCTTCCGCTTAGAGTAATGAGTTAAAAATCGTAAAAGTTCTTGATAAAACTCCATGCAACCAATATGATTCAATGTTTATAGTAGTAATTTGTCAAAATGGCTATTCGGAACCACAAATATTGATTTATAAAAGGCGGACGATTTCGTCCGCTTAGAGTAATGAGTTAAAAATCGTAAAAGTTCTTGATAAAACTCCATGCAACCAATATGATTCAATGTTTATATTAGTAATGGTGTCAAAATGGCTATTCGGAACCACAAATATTGATTTATAAAAGGCGGACGATTTCGTCCGCTTAGAGTAATGAGTTAAAAATCGTAAAAGTTCTTGATAAAACTCCATGCAACCAATATGATTCAATATTTATATTAGTAATGGTGTCAAAATGGCTATTTGGAACCACAAATATTGATTTCGAAAAGGCAGACGATTTCGTCCGCTTAGAGTAATGAGTTAAAAATCGTAAAAGTTCTTGATAAAACTCATTGCAACCAATACGATTCAATGTTTATAGTAGTAATGGTGTCAAAATGGCTATTCGGAACCACAAATATTGATTTATAAAAGGCGGACGATTTCGTCCGCTTAGAGTAATGAGTTAAAAATCGTAAAAGTTCTTGATAAAACTCCATGCAACCAATATGATTCAATATTTATATTAGTAATGGTGTCAAAATGGCTATTTGGAACCACAAATATTGATTTCGAAAAGGCAGACGATTTCGTCCGCTTAGAGTAATGAGTTAAAAATCGTAAAAGTTCTTGATAAAACTCATTGCAACCAATACGATTCAATGTTTATAGTAGTAATGGTGTCAAAATGGCTATTCGGAACCACAAATATTGATTTATAAAAGGCGGACGATTTCGTCCGCTTAGAGTAATGAGTTAAAAATCGTAAAAGTTCTTGATTAAACTCCATGCAACCAATATGATTCAATGTTTATATTAGTAATGGTGTCAAAATGGCTATTCGGAACCACAAATATTGATTTATAAAAGACAGACGATTTCGTCCGCTTAGAGTAATGAGTTAAAAATCGTAAAAGTTCTTGATAAAACTCCATGCAACCAATATGATTCAATGTTTATATTAGTAATGGTGTCAAAATGGCTATTCGGAACCACAAATATTGATTTATAAAAGGTGGACGATTTCGTCCGCTTAGAGTAATGAGTTAAAAATCGTAAAATTTCTTGATAAAACTCCATGCAACCAATATGATTCAATGTTTATAGTAGTAATGGTGTCAAAATGGCTATTCGGAACCACAAATATTGATTTATAAAAGGCGGACGATTTCGTCCGCTTAGAGTAATGAGTTAAAAATCGTAAAAGTTCTTGATAAAACTCCATGCAACCAATATGATTCAATGTTTATAGTAGTAATGGTGTCAAAATGGCTATTCGGAACCACAAATATTGATTTATAAAAGGCGGACGATTTCGTCCGCTTAGAGTAATGAGTTAAAAATCGTAAAAGTTCTTGATAAAACTCCATGCAACCAATATGATTCAATGTTTATAGTAGTAATGGTGTGAAAGGGCTATTCGGAAACACAAATATTGATTTATAAAAGGCGGACGATTTCGTCCGCTTAGAGTAATGAGTTAAAAATCGTAAAATTTCTTGATAAAACTCCATGCAACCAATATGATTCAATGTTTATAGTAGTAATGGTGTCAAAATGGCTATTCGGAACCACAAATATTGATTTATAAAAGGCGGACGATTTCATCCGCTTATAGTAATGAGTTAAAAAACGTAAAAGTTCTTGATAAAACTCCGTGCAACCAATATGATTCAATGTTTATAGTAGTAATGGTGTCAAAATGGCTATTTGGAACCACAAATATTGATTTATAAAAGGCGGACGATTTCGTCCGCTTAGAGTAATGAGTTAAAAATCGTAAAAGTTCTTGATAAAACTCCATGCAACCAATATGATTCAATGTTTATAGTAGTAATGGTGTCAAAATGGCTATTCGGAACCACAAATATTGATTTATAAAAGGCGGACGATTTCGTCCGCTTAGAGTAATGAGTTAAAAATCGTAAAAGTTCTTGATAAAACTCCATGCAACCAATATGATTCAATGTTTATAGTAGTAATGGTGTCAAAATGTCTATTCGGAACCAAAAATATTGATTTATAAAAAGGCGGACGATTTCGTCCGCTTAGTGTAACGAGTTAAAAATCGTAAAAGTTCTAGATAAAACTCCATGCAACCAATATGATTTAATGTTTATATTAGTAATGGTGTCAAAATGGATATTCGGAACCACGAATATTGATTTATAAAAGGCGGACGATTTCGTCCGCTTAGAGTAAAGAGTTAAAAAACGTAAAAGTTCTTGATAAAACTCCGTGCAACCAATATGATTCAATGTTTATAGTAGTAATGGTGTCAAAATGGCTATTTGGAACCACAAATATTGATTTATAAAAGGCGGACGATTTCGTCCGCTTAGAGTAATGAGTTAAAAATCGTAAAAGTTCTTGATAAAAATCCATGCAACCAATATGATTCAATGTTTATAGTAGTAATGGTTTCAAAATGGCTATTCGGAACCACAAATATTGATTTATAAAAGGCGGACGATTTCGTCCGCCTAGAGTAATGAGTTAAAAATCGTAAAAGTTCTTGATAAAACTCCATGCAACCAATATAATTCAATGTTTATAGTAGTAATGGTGTCAAAATGGCTATTCGAAACCACAAATATTGATTTATAAAAGGCGGACGATTTCGTCCGCCTAGAGTAATGAGTTAAAAATCGTAAAAGTTCTTGATAAAACTCCATGCAACCAATATGATTCAATGTTTATATTAGTAATGGTGTCAAAATGGCTATTCGGAACCACAAATATTGATTTATAAAAGGTGGACGATTTCTTCCGCTTAGAGTAATGAGTTAAAAATCGTAAAAGTTCTTGATAAAACTCCATGCAACCAATATGATTCAATGTTTATAGTAGTAATTTGTCAAAATGGCTATTCGGAACCACAAATATTGATTTATAAAAGGCGGACGATTTCGTCCGCTTAGAGTAATGAGTTAAAAATCGTAAAAGTTCTTGATAAAACTCCATGCAACCAATATGATTCAATGTTTATATTAGTAATGGTGTCAAAATGGCAATTCGGAACCACAAATATTGATTTATAAAAGGCGGACGATTTCGTCCGCTTAGAGTAATGAGTTAAAAATCGTAAAAGTTCTTGATAAAACTCCATGCAACCAATATGATTCAATATTTATATTAGTAATGGTGTCAAAATGGCTATTTGGAACCACAAATATTGATTTCGAAAAGGCAGACGATTTCGTCCGCTTAGAGTAATGAGTTAAAAATCGTAAAAGTTCTTGATAAAACTCATTGCAACCAATACGATTCAATGTTTATAGTAGTAATGGTGTCAAAATGGCTATTCGGAACCACAAATATTGATTTATAAAAGGCGGACGATTTCGTCCGCTTAGAGTAATGAGTTAAAAATCGTAAAAGTTCTTGATTAAACTCCATGCAACCAATATGATTCAATGTTTATATTAGTAATGGTGTCAAAATGGCTATTCGGAACCACAAATATTGATTTATAAAAGACGGACGATTTCGTCCGCTTAGAGTAATGAGTTAAAAATCGTAAAAGTTCTTGATAAAACTCCATGCAACCAATATGATTCAATGTTTATATTAGTAATGGTGTCAAAATGGCTATTCGGAACCACAAATATTGATTTATAAAAGGTGGACGATTTCGTCCGCTTAGAGTAATGAGTTAAAAATCGTAAAATTTCTTGATAAAACTCCATGCAACCAATATGATTCAATGTTTATAGTAGTAATGGTGTCAAAATGGCTATTCGGAACCACAAATATTGATTTATAAAAGGCGGACGATTTCGTCCGCTTAGAGTAATGAGTTAAAAATCGTAAAAGTTCTTGATAAAACTCCATGCAACCAATATAATTCAATGTTTATATTAGTAATGGTGTCAAAATGGCTATTCGGAACCACGAATATTGATTTATAAAAGGCGGACGATTTCGTCCGCTTAGAGTAAAGAGTTAAAAATAGTAAAAGTTCTTGATAAAACTCCATGCAACCAATATGATTCAATGTTTATAGTAGTAATGGTGTCAAAATGGCTATTCGGAACCACAAATATTGATTTATAAAAGGCGGACGATTTCGTCCGCTTAGAGTAATGAGTTAAAAATCGTAAAAGTTCTTGATAAAACTCCATGCAACCAATATGATTCAATGTTTATAGTAGTAATGGTGTGAAAGGGCTATTCGGAAACACAAATATTGATTTATAAAAGGCGGACGATTTCGTCCGCTTAGAGTAATGAGTTAAAAATCGTAAAATTTCTTGATAAAACTCCATGCAACCAATATGATTCAATGTTTATAGTAGTAATGGTGTCAAAATGGCTATTCGGAACCACAAATATTGATTTCGAAAAGGCAGACGATTTCGTCCGCTTAGAGTAATGAGTTAAAAATCGTAAAAGTTCTTGATAAAACTCATTGCAACCAATACGATTCAATGTTTATAGTAGTAATGGTGTCAAAATGGCTATTCGGAACCACAAATATTGATTTATAAAAGGCGGACGATTTCGTCCGCTTAGAGTAATGAGTTAAAAATCGTAAAAGTTCTTGATTAAACTCCATGCAACCAATATGATTCAATGTTTATATTAGTAATGGTGTCAAAATGGCTATTCGGAACCACAAATATTGATTTATAAAAGACAGACGATTTCGTCCGCTTAGAGTAATGAGTTAAAAATCGTAAAAGTTCTTGATAAAACTCCATGCAACCAATATGATTCAATGTTTATATTAGTAATGGTGTCAAAATGGCTATTCAGAACCACAAATATTGATTTATAAAAGGTGGACGATTTCGTCCGCTTAGAGTAATGAGTTAAAAATCGTAAAATTTCTTGATAAAACTCCATGCAACCAATATGATTCAATGTTTATAGTAGTAATGGTGTCAAAATGGCTATTCGGAACCACAAATATTGATTTATAAAAGGCGGACGATTTCGTCCGCTTAGAGTAATGAGTTAAAAATCGTAAAAGTTCTTGATAAAACTCCATGCAACCAATATGATTCAATGTTTATAGTAGTAATGGTGTCAAAATGGCTATTCGGAACCACAAATATTGATTTATAAAAGGCGGACGATTTCGTCCGCTTAGAGTAATGAGTTAAAAATCGTAAAAGTTCTTGATAAAACTCCATGCAACCAATATGATTCAATGTTTATAGTAGTAATGGTGTGAAAGGGCTATTCGGAAACACAAATATTGATTTATAAAAGGCGGACGATTTCGTCCGCTTAGAGTAATGAGTTAAAAATCGTAAAATTTCTTGATAAAACTCCATGCAACCAATATGATTCAATGTTTATAGTAGTAATGGTGTCAAAATGGCTATTCGGAACCACAAATATTGATTTATAAAAGGCGGACGATTTCATCCGCTTATAGTAATGAGTTAAAAAACGTAAAAGTTCTTGATAAAACTCCGTGCAACCAATATGATTCAATGTTTATAGTAGTAATGGTGTCAAAATGGCTATTTGGAACCACAAATATTGATTTATAAAAGGCGGACGATTTCGTCCGCTTAGAGTAATGAGTTAAAAATCGTAAAAGTTCTTGATAAAACTCCATGCAACCAATATGATTCAATGTTTATAGTAGTAATGGTGTCAAAATGGCTATTCGGAACCACAAATATTGATTTATAAAAGGCGGACGATTTCGTCCGCTTAGAGTAATGAGTTAAAAATCGTAAAAGTTCTTGATAAAACTCCATGCAACCAATATGATTCAATGTTTATAGTAGTAATGGTGTCAAAATGTCTATTCGGAACCAAAAATATTGATTTATAAAAAGGCGGACGATTTCGTCCGCTTAGTGTAACGAGTTAAAAATCGTAAAAGTTCTAGATAAAACTCCATGCAACCAATATGATTTAATGTTTATATTAGTAATGGTGTCAAAATGGATATTCGGAACCACGAATATTGATTTATAAAAGGCGGACGATTTCGTCCGCTTAGAGTAAAGAGTTAAAAAACGTAAAAGTTCTTGATAAAACTCCGTGCAACCAATATGATTCAATGTTTATAGTAGTAATGGTGTCAAAATGGCTATTTGGAACCACAAATATTGATTTATAAAAGGCGGACGATTTCGTCCGCTTAGAGTAATGAGTTAAAAATCGTAAAAGTTCTTGATAAAAATCCATGCAACCAATATGATTCAATGTTTATAGTAGTAATGGTTTCAAAATGGCTATTCGGAACCACAAATATTGATTTATAAAAGGCGGACGATTTCGTCCGCCTAGAGTAATGAGTTAAAAATCGTAAAAGTTCTTGATAAAACTCCATGCAACCAATATAATTCAATGTTTATAGTAGTAATGGTGTCAAAATGGCTATTCGAAACCACAAATATTGATTTATAAAAGGCGGACGATTTCGTCCGCCTAGAGTAATGAGTTAAAAATCGTAAAAGTTCTTGATAAAACTCCATGCAACCAATATGATTCAATGTTTATATTAGTAATGGTGTCAAAATGGCTATTCGGAACCACAAATATTGATTTATAAAAGGTGGACGATTTCTTCCGCTTAGAGTAATGAGTTAAAAATCGTAAAAGTTCTTGATAAAACTCCATGCAACCAATATGATTCAATGTTTATAGTAGTAATTTGTCAAAATGGCTATTCGGAACCACAAATATTGATTTATAAAAGGCGGACGATTTCGTCCGCTTAGAGTAATGAGTTAAAAATCGTAAAAGTTCTTGATAAAACTCCATGCAACCAATATGATTCAATGTTTATATTAGTAATGGTGTCAAAATGGCTATTCGGAACCACAAATATTGATTTATAAAAGGCGGACGATTTCGTCCGCTTAGAGTAATGAGTTAAAAATCGTAAAAGTTCTTGATAAAACTCCATGCAACCAATATGATTCAATATTTATATTAGTAATGGTGTCAAAATGGCTATTTGGAACCACAAATATTGATTTCGAAAAGGCAGACGATTTCGTCCGCTTAGAGTAATGAGTTAAAAATCGTAAAAGTTCTTGATAAAACTCATTGCAACCAATACGATTCAATGTTTATAGTAGTAATGGTGTCAAAATGGCTATTCGGAACCACAAATATTGATTTATAAAAGGCGGACGATTTCGTCCGCTTAGAGTAATGAGTTAAAAATCGTAAAAGTTCTTGATTAAACTCCATGCAACCAATATGATTCAATGTTTATATTAGTAATGGTGTCAAAATGGCTATTCGGAACCACAAATATTGATTTATAAAAGACGGACGATTTCGTCCGCTTAGAGTAATGAGTTAAAAATCGTAAAAGTTCTTGATAAAACTCCATGCAACCAATATGATTCAATGTTTATATTAGTAATGGTGTCAAAATGGCTATTCGGAACCACAAATATTGATTTATAAAAGGTGGACGATTTCGTCCGCTTAGAGTAATGAGTTAAAAATCGTAAAATTTCTTGATAAAACTCCATGCAACCAATATGATTCAATGTTTATAGTAGTAATGGTGTCAAAATGGCTATTCGGAACCACAAATATTGATTTATAAAAGGCGGACGATTTCGTCCGCTTAGAGTAATGAGTTAAAAATCGTAAAAGTTCTTGATAAAACTCCATGCAACCAATATAATTCAATGTTTATATTAGTAATGGTGTCAAAATGGCTATTCGGAACCACGAATATTGATTTATAAAAGGCGGACGATTTCGTCCGCTTAGAGTAAAGAGTTAAAAATAGTAAAAGTTCTTGATAAAACTCCATGCAACCAATATGATTCAATGTTTATAGTAGTAATGGTGTCAAAATGGCTATTCGGAACCACAAATATTGATTTATAAAAGGCGGACGATTTCGTCCGCTTAGAGTAATGAGTTAAAAATCGTAAAAGTTCTTGATAAAACTCCATGCAACCAATATGATTCAATGTTTATAGTAGTAATGGTGTGAAAGGGCTATTCGGAAACACAAATATTGATTTATAAAAGGCGGACGATTTCGTCCGCTTAGAGTAATGAGTTAAAAATCGTAAAATTTCTTGATAAAACTCCATGCAACCAATATGATTCAATGTTTATAGTAGTAATGGTGTCAAAATGGCTATTCGGAACCACAAATATTGATTTATAAAAGGCGGACGATTTCATCCGCTTATAGTAATGAGTTAAAAAACGTAAAAGTTCTTGATAAAACTCCGTGCAACCAATATGATTCAATGTTTATAGTAGTAATGGTGTCAAAATGGCTATTTGGAACCACAAATATTGATTTATAAAAGGCGGACGATTTCGTCCGCTTAGAGTAATGAGTTAAAAATCGTAAAAGTTCTTGATAAAACTCCATGCAACCAATATGATTCAATGTTTATAGTAGTAATGGTGTCAAAATGGCTATTCGGAACCACAAATATTGATTTATAAAAGGCGGACGATTTCGTCCGCTTAGAGTAATGAGTTAAAAATCGTAAAAGTTCTTGATAAAACTCCATGCAACCAATATGATTCAGTGTTTATATTAGTAATGGTGTCAAAATGGCTATTCGGAACCACAAATATTGATTTATAAAAGGCGGACGATTTCGTCCGCTTAGAGTAATGAGTTAAAAATCGTAAAAGTTCTTGATAAAACTCCATGCAACCAATATGATTCAATATTTATATTAGTAATGGTGTCAAAATGGCTATTTGGAACCACAAATATTGATTTCGAAAAGGCAGACGATTTCGTCCGCTTAGAGTAATGAGTTAAAAATCGTAAAAGTTCTTGATAAAACTCATTGCAACCAATACGATTCAATGTTTATAGTAGTAATGGTGTCAAAATGGCTATTCGGAACCACAAATATTGATTTATAAAAGGCGGACGATTTCGTCCGCTTAGAGTAATGAGTTAAAAATCGTAAAAGTTCTTGATTAAACTCCATGCAACCAATATGATTCAATGTTTATATTAGTAATGGTGTCAAAATGGCTATTCGGAACCACAAATATTGATTTATAAAAGACGGACGATTTCGTCCGCTTAGAGTAATGAGTTAAAAATCGTAAAAGTTCTTGATAAAACTCCATGCAACCAATATGATTCAATGTTTATATTAGTAATGGTGTCAAAATGGCTATTCGGAACCACAAATATTGATTTATAAAAGGTGGACGATTTCGTCCGCTTAGAGTAATGAGTTAAAAATCGTAAAATTTCTTGATAAAACTCCATGCAACCAATATGATTCAATGTTTATAGTAGTAATGGTTTCAAAATGGCTATTCGGAACCACAAATATTGATTTATAAAAGGCGGACGATTTCGTCCGCTTAGAGTAATGAGTTAAAAATCGTAAAAGTTCTTGATAAAACTCCATGCAACCAATATAATTCAATGTTTATATTAGTAATGGTGTCAAAATGGCTATTCGGAACCACGAATATTGATTTATAAAAGGCGGACGATTTCGTCCGCTTAGTGTAAAGAGTTAAAAATAGTAAAAGTTCTTGATAAAACTCCATGCAACCAATATGATTCAATGTTTATAGTAGTAATGGTGTCAAAATGGCTATTCGGAACCACAAATATTGATTTATAAAAGGCGGACGATTTCGTCCGCTTAGAGTAATGAGTTAAAAATCGTAAAAGTTCTTGATAAAACTCCATGCAACCAATATGATTCAATGTTTATAGTAGTAATGGTGTGAAAGGGCTATTCGGAAACACAAATATTGATTTATAAAAGGCGGACGATTTCGTCCGCTTAGAGTAATGAGTTAAAAATCGTAAAATTTCTTGATAAAACTCCATGCAACCAATATGATTCAATGTTTATAGTAGTAATGGTGTCAAAATGGCTATTCGGAACCACAAATATTGATTTATAAAAGGCGGACGATTTCATCCGCTTATAGTAATGAGTTAAAAAACGTAAAAGTTCTTGATAAAACTCCGTGCAACCAATACGATTCAATGTTTATAGTAGTAATGGTGTCAAAATGGCTATTCGGAACCACAAATATTGATTTATAAAAGGCGGACGATTTCGTCCGCTTAGAGTAATGAGTTAAAAATCGTAAAAGTTCTTGATTAAACTCCATGCAACCAATATGATTCAATGTTTATATTAGTAATGGTGTCAAAATGGCTATTCGGAACCACAAATATTGATTTATAAAAGACGGACGATTTCGTCCGCTTAGAGTAATGAGTTAAAAATCGTAAAAGTTCTTGATAAAACTCCATGCAACCAATATGATTCAATGTTTATATTAGTAATGGTGTCAAAATGGCTATTCGGAACCACAAATATTGATTTATAAAAGGTGGACGATTTCGTCCGCTTAGAGTAATGAGTTAAAAATCGTAAAATTTCTTGATAAAACTCCATGCAACCAATATGATTCAATGTTTATAGTAGTAATGGTGTCAAAATGGCTATTCGGAACCACAAATATTGATTTATAAAAGGCGGACGATTTCGTCCGCTTAGAGTAATGAGTTAAAAATCGTAAAAGTTCTTGATAAAACTCCATGCAACCAATATAATTCAATGTTTATATTAGTAATGGTGTCAAAATGGCTATTCGGAACCACGAATATTGATTTATAAAAGGCGGACGATTTCGTCCGCTTAGAGTAAAGAGTTAAAAATAGTAAAAGTTCTTGATAAAACTCCATGCAACCAATATGATTCAATGTTTATAGTAGTAATGGTGTCAAAATGGCTATTCGGAACCACAAATATTGATTTATAAAAGGCGGACGATTTCGTCCGCTTAGAGTAATGAGTTAAAAATCGTAAAAGTTCTTGATAAAACTCCATGCAACCAATATGATTCAATGTTTATAGTAGTAATGGTGTGAAAGGGCTATTCGGAAACACAAATATTGATTTATAAAAGGCGGACGATTTCGTCCGCTTAGAGTAATGAGTTAAAAATCGTAAAATTTCTTGATAAAACTCCATGCAACCAATATGATTCAATGTTTATAGTAGTAATGGTGTCAAAATGGCTATTCGGAACCACAAATATTGATTTATAAAAGGCGGACGATTTCATCCGCTTATAGTAATGAGTTAAAAAACGTAAAAGTTCTTGATAAAACTCCGTGCAACCAATATGATTCAATGTTTATAGTAGTAATGGTGTCAAAATGGCTATTTGGAACCACAAATATTGATTTATAAAAGGCGGACGATTTCGTCCGCTTAGAGTAATGAGTTAAAAATCGTAAAAGTTCTTGATAAAACTCCATGCAACCAATATGATTCAATGTTTATAGTAGTAATGGTGTCAAAATGGCTATTCGGAACCACAAATATTGATTTATAAAAGGCGGACGATTTCGTCCGCTTAGAGTAATGAGTTAAAAATCGTAAAAGTTCTTGATAAAACTCCATGCAACCAATATGATTCAATGTTTATATTAGTAATGGTGTCAAAATGGCTATTCGGAACCACAAATATTGATTTATAAAAGGCGGACGATTTCGTCCGCTTAGAGTAATGAGTTAAAAATCGTAAAAGTTCTTGATAAAACTCCATGCAACCAATATGATTCAATATTTATATTAGTAATGGTGTCAAAATGGCTATTTGGAACCACAAATATTGATTTCGAAAAGGCAGACGATTTCGTCCGCTTAGAGTAATGAGTTAAAAATCGTAAAAGTTCTTGATAAAACTCATTGCAACCAATACGATTCAATGTTTATAGTAGTAATGGTGTCAAAATGGCTATTCGGAACCACAAATATTGATTTATAAAAGGCGGACGATTTCGTCCGCTTAGAGTAATGAGTTAAAAATCGTAAAAGTTCTTGATTAAACTCCATGCAACCAATATGATTCAATGTTTATATTAGTAATGGTGTCAAAATGACTATTCGGAACCACAAATATTGATTTATAAAAGACGGACGATTTCGTCCGCTTAGAGTAATGAGTTAAAAATCGTAAAAGTTCTTGATAAAACTCCATGCAACCAATATGATTCAATGTTTATATTAGTAATGGTGTCAAAATGGCTATTCGGAACCACAAATATTGATTTGTAAAAGGTGGACGATTTCGTCCGCTTAGAGTAATGAGTTAAAAATCGTAAAATTTCTTGATAAAACTCCATGCAACCAATATGATTCAATGTTTATAGTAGTAATGGTTTCAAAATGGCTATTCGGAACCACAAATATTGATTTATAAAAGGCGGACGATTTCGTCCGCTTAGAGTAATGAGTTAAAAATCGTAAAAGTTCTTGATAAAACTCCATGCAACCAATATAATTCAATGTTTATATTAGTAATGGTGTCAAAATGGCTATTCGGAACCACGAATATTGATTTATAAAAGGCGGACGATTTCGTCCGCTTAGAGTAAAGAGTTAAAAATAGTAAAAGTTCTTGATAAAACTCCATGCAACCAATATGATTCAATGTTTATAGTAGTAATGGTGTCAAAATGGCTATTCGGAACCACAAATATTGATTTATAAAAGGCGGACGATTTCGTCCGCTTAGAGTAATGAGTTAAAAATCGTAAAAGTTCTTGATAAAACTCCATGCAACCAATATGATTCAATGTTTATAGTAGTAATGGTGTGAAAGGGCTATTCGGAAACACAAATATTGATTTATAAAAGGCGGACGATTTCGTCCGCTTAGAGTAATGAGTTAAAAATCGTAAAATTTCTTGATAAAACTCCATGCAACCAATATGATTCAATGTTTATAGTAGTAATGGTGTCAAAATGGCTATTCGGAACCACAAATATTGATTTATAAAAGGCGGACGATTTCATCCGCTTATAGTAATGAGTTAAAAAACGTAAAAGTTCTTGATAAAACTCCGTGCAACCAATATGATTCAATGTTTATAGTAGTAATGGTGTCAAAATGGCTATTTGGAACCACAAATATTGATTTATAAAAGGCGGACGATTTCGTCCGCTTAGAGTAATGAGTTAAAAATCGTAAAAGTTCTTGATAAAACTCCATGCAACCAATATGATTCAATGTTTATAGTAGTAATGGTGTCAAAATGGCTATTCGGAACCACAAATATTGATTTATAAAAGGCGGACGATTTCGTCCGCTTAGAGTAATGAGTTAAAAATCGTAAAAGTTCTTGATAAAACTCCATGCAACCAATATGATTCAATGTTTATAGTAGTAATGGTGTCAAAATGTCTATTCGGAACCACAAATATTGATTTATAAAAAGGCGGACGATTTCGTCCGCTTAGTGTAACGAGTTAAAAATCGTAAAAGTTCTAGATAAAACTCCATGCAACCAATATGATTTAATGTTTATATTAGTAATGGTGTCAAAATGGATATTCGGAACCACGAATATTGATTTATAAAAGGCGGACGATTTCGTCCGCTTAGAGTAAAGAGTTAAAAAACGTAAAAGTTCTTGATAAAACTCCGTGCAACCAATATGATTCAATGTTTATAGTAGTAATGGTGTCAAAATGGCTATTTGGAACCACAAATATTGATTTATAAAAGGCGGACGATTTCGTCCGCTTAGAGTAATGAGTTAAAAATCGTAAAAGTTCTTGATAAAAATCCATGCAACCAATATGATTCAATGTTTATAGTAGTAATGGTTTCAAAATGGCTATTCGGAACCACAAATATTGATTTATAAAAGGCGGACGATTTCGTCCGCCTAGAGTAATGAGTTAAAAATCGTAAAAGTTCTTGATAAAACTCCATGCAACCAATATAATTCAATGTTTATAGTAGTAATGGTGTCAAAATGGCTATTCGAAACCACAAATATTGATTTATAAAAGGCGGACGATTTCGTCCGCTTAGAGTAATGAGTTAAAAATCGTAAAAGTTCTTGATAAAACTCCATGCAACCAATATGATTCAATGTTTATAGTAGTAATGGTGTCAAAATGGCTATTCGGAACCACAAATATTGATTTATAAAAAGGCGGACGATTTCGTCCGCTTAGTGTAACGAGTTAAAAATCGTAAAAGTTCTTGATAAAACTCCATGCAACCAATATAATTCACGATTTCGTCCGCTTAGAGTAATGAGTTAAAAATCGTAAAAGTTCTTGATAAAACTCCATGCAACCAATATGATTCAATGTTTATAGTAGTAATTTGTCAAAATGGCTATTCGGAACCACAAATATTGATTTATAAAAGGCGGACGATTTCGTCCGCTTAGAGTAATGAGTTAAAAATCGTAAAAGTTCTTGATAAAACTCCATGCAACCAATATGATTCAATGTTTATATTAGTAATGGTGTCAAAATGGCTATTCGGAACCACAAATATTGATTTATAAAAGGCGGACGATTTCGTCCGCTTAGAGTAATGAGTTAAAAATCGTAAAAGTTCTTGATAAAACTCCATGCAACAAATATGATTCAATATTTATATTAGTAATGGTGTCAAAATGGCTATTTGGAACCACAAATATTGATTTCGAAAAGGCAGACGATTTCGTCCGCTTAGAGTAATGAGTTAAAAATCGTAAAAGTTCTTGATAAAACTCATTGCAACCAATACGATTCAATGTTTATAGTAGTAATGGTGTCAAAATGGCTATTCGGAACCACAAATATTGATTTATAAAAGGCGGACGATTTCGTCCGCTTAGAGTAATGAGTTAAAAATCGTAAAAGTTCTTGATTAAACTCCATGCAACCAATATGATTCAATGTTTATATTAGTAATGGTGTCAAAATGGCTATTCGGAACCACAAATATTGATTTATAAAAGACGGACGATTTCGTCCGCTTAGAGTAATGAGTTAAAAATCGTAAAAGTTCTTGATAAAACTCCATGCAACCAATATGATTCAATGTTTATATTAGTAATGGTGTCAAAATGGCTATTCGGAACCACAAATATTGATTTGTAAAAGGTGGACGATTTCGTCCGCTTAGAGTAATGAGTTAAAAATCGTAAAATTTCTTGATAAAACTCCATGCAACCAATATGATTCAATGTTTATAGTAGTAATGGTTTCAAAATGGATATTCGGAACCACAAATATTGATTTATAAAAGGCGGACGATTTCGTCCGCTTAGAGTAATGAGTTAAAAATCGTAAAAGTTCTTGATAAAACTCCATGCAACCAATATAATTCAATGTTTATATTAGTAATGGTGTCAAAATGGCTATTCGGAACCACGAATATTGATTTATAAAAGGCGGACGATTTCGTCCGCTTAGAGTAAAGAGTTAAAAATAGTAAAAGTTCTTGATAAAACTCCATGCAACCAATATGATTCAATGTTTATAGTAGTAATGGTGTCAAAATGGCTATTCGGAACCACAAATATTGATTTATAAAAGGCGGACGATTTCGTCCGCTTAGAGTAATGAGTTAAAAATCGTAAAAGTTCTTGATAAAACTCCATGCAACCAATATGATTCAATGTTTATAGTAGTAATGGTGTGAAAGGGCTATTCGGAAACACAAATATTGATTTATAAAAGGCGGACGATTTCGTCCGCTTAGAGTAATGAGTTAAAAATCGTAAAATTTCTTGATAAAACTCCATGCAACCAATATGATTCAATGTTTATAGTAGTAATGGTGTCAAAATGGCTATTCGGAACCACAAATATTGATTTATAAAAGGCGGACGATTTCATCCGCTTATAGTAATGAGTTAAAAAACGTAAAAGTTCTTGATAAAACTCCGTGCAACCAATATGATTCAATGTTTATTGTAGTAATGGTGTCAAAATGGCTATTTGGAACCACAAATATTGATTTATAAAAGGCGGACGATTTCGTCCGCTTAGAGTAATGAGTTAAAAATCGTAAAAGTTCTTGATAAAACTCCATGCAACCAATATGATTCAATGTTTATAGTAGTAATGGTGTCAAAATGGCTATTCGGAACCACAAATATTGATTTATAAAAGGCGGACGATTTCGTCCGCTTAGAGTAATGAGTTAAAAATCGTAAAAGTTCTTGATAAAACTCCATGCAACCAATATGATTCAATGTTTATAGTAGTAATGGTGTCAAAATGTCTATTCGGAACCACAAATATTGATTTATAAAAAGGCGGACGATTTCGTCCGCTTAGTGTAACGAGTTAAAAATCGTAAAAGTTCTAGATAAAACTCCATGCAACCAATATGATTTAATGTTTATATTAGTAATGGTGTCAAAATGGATATTCGGAACCTCGAATATTGATTTATAAAAGGCGGACGATTTCGTCCGCTTAGAGTAAAGAGTTAAAAAACGTAAAAGTTCTTGATAAAACTCCGTGCAACCAATATGATTCAATGTTTATAGTAGTAATGGTGTCAAAATGGCTATTTGGAACCACAAATATTGATTTATAAAAGGCGGACGATTTCGTCCGCTTAGAGTAATGAGTTAAAAATCGTAAAAGTTCTTGATAAAAATCCATGCAACCAATATGATTCAATGTTTATAGTAGTAATGGTTTCAAAATGGCTATTCGGAACCACAAATATTGATTTATAAAAGGCGGACGATTTCGTCCGCCTAGAGTAATGAGTTAAAAATCGTAAAAGTTCTTGATAAAACTCCATGCAACCAATATAATTCAATGTTTATAGTAGTAATGGTGTCAAAATGGCTATTCGAAACCACAAATATTGATTTATAAAAGGCGGACGATTTCGTCCGCTTAGAGTAATGAGTTAAAAATCGTAAAAGTTCTTGATAAAACTCCATGCAACCAATATGATTCAATGTTTATAGTAGTAATGGTGTCAAAATGGCTATTCGGAACCACAAATATTGATTTATAAAAAGGCGGACGATTTCGTCCGCTTAGTGTAACGAGTTAAAAATCGTAAAAGTTCTTGATAAAACTCCATGCAACCAATATAATTCAATGTTTATATTAGTAATGGTGTCAAAATGGCTATTCGGAACCACGATTATTGATTTATAAAAGGCGGACGATTTCGTCCGCTTAGAGTAAAGAGTTAAAAATAGTAAAAGTTCTTGATAAAACTCCATGCAACCAATATGATTCAATGTTTATAGTAGTAATGGTGTCAAAATGGCTATTCGGAACCACAAATATTGATTTATAAAAAGGCGGACGATTTCGTCCGCTTAGTGTAACGAGTTAAAAATTGTAAAAGTTCTTGATAAAACTCCATGCAACCAATATGATTTAATGTTTATATTAGTAATGGTGTCAAAATGGCTATTCGGAACCACGAATATTGATTTATAAAAGGCGGACGATTTCGACCGCTTAGAATAAAGAGTTAAAAATAGTAAAAGTTCTTGATAAAAGTCCATGCAACCAATATGATTCAATGCTTATAGTAGTAATGGTGTCAAAATGGCTATTCGGAACCACAAATATTGATTTATAAAAGGCGGACGATTTCGTCCGCTTAGAGTAATGAGTTAAAAATCGTAAAAGTTCTTTATAAAACTCCATGCAACCAATATGATTCAATGTTTATATTAGTAATGGTGTCAAAATGGCTATTCGGAACCACAAATATTGATTTATAAAAGGTGGACGATTTCGTCCGCTTAGAGTAATGAGTTAAAAATCGTAAAAGTTCTTGATAAAACTCCATGCAACCAATATGATTCAATGTTTATAGTAGTAATTTGTCAAAATGGCTATTCGGAACCACAAATATTGATTTATAAAAGGCGGACGATTTCGTCCGCTTAGAGTAATGAGTTAAAAATCGTAAAAGTTCTTGATAAAACTCCATGCAACCAATATGATTCAATGTTTATATTAGTAATGGTGTCAAAATGGCTATTCGGAACCACAAATATTGATTTATAAAAGGCGGACGATTTCGTCCGCTTAGAGTAATGAGTTAAAAATCGTAAAAGTTCTTGATAAAACTCCATGCAACAAATATGATTCAATATTTATATTAGTAATGGTGTCAAAATGGCTATTTGGAACCACAAATATTGATTTCGAAAAGGCAGACGATTTCGTCCGCTTAGAGTAATGAGTTAAAAATCGTAAAAGTTCTTGATAAAACTCATTGCAACCAATACGATTCAATGTTTATAGTAGTAATGGTGTCAAAATGGCTATTCGGAACCACAAATATTGATTTATAAAAGGCGGACGATTTCGTCCGCTTAGAGTAATGAGTTAAAAATCGTAAAAGTTCTTGATTAAACTCCATGCAACCAATATGATTCAATGTTTATATTAGTAATGGTGTCAAAATGGCTATTCGGAACCACAAATATTGATTTATAAAAGACGGACGATTTCGTCCGCTTAGAGTAATAAGTTAAAAATCGTAAAAGTTCTTGATAAAACTCCATGCAACCAATATGATTCAATGTTTATATTAGTAATGGTGTCAAAATGGCTATTCGGAACCACAAATATTGATTTATAAAAGGTGGACGATTTCGTCCGCTTAGAGTAATGAGTTAAAAATCGTAAAATTTCTTGATAAAACTCCATGCAACCAATATGATTCAATGTTTATAGTAGTAATGGTGTGAAAGGGCTATTCGGAAACACAAATATTGATTTATAAAAGGCGGACGATTTCGTCCGCTTAGAGTAATGAGTTAAAAATCGTAAAATTTCTTGATAAAACTCCATGCAACCAATATGATTCAATGTTTATAGTAGTAATGGTGTCAAAATGGCTATTCGGAACCACAAATATTGATTTATAAAAGGCGGACGATTTCATCCGCTTATAGTAATGAGTTAAAAAACGTAAAAGTTCTTGATAAAACTCCGTGCAACCAATATGATTCAATGTTTATAGTAGTAATGGTGTCAAAATGGCTATTTGGAACCACAAATATTGATTTATAAAAGGCGGACGATTTCGTCCGCTTAGAGTAATGAGTTAAAAATCGTAAAAGTTCTTGATAAAACTCCATGCAACCAATATGATTCAATGTTTATAGTAGTAATGGTGTCAAAATGGCTATTCGGAACCACAAATATTGATTTATAAAAGGCGGACGATTTCGTACGCTTAGAGTAATGAGTTAAAAATCGTAAAAGTTCTTGATAAAACTCCATGCAACCAATATGATTCAATGTTTATAGTAGTAATGGTGTCAAAATGTCTATTCGGAACCACAAATATTGATTTATAAAAAGGCGGACGATTTCGTCCGCTTAGTGTAACGAGTTAAAAATCGTAAAAGTTCTAGATAAAACTCCATGCAACCAATATGATTTAATGTTTATATTAGTAATGGTGTCAAAATGGATATTCGGAACCACGAATATTGATTTATAAAAGGCGGACGATTTCGTCCGCTTAGAGTAAAGAGTTAAAAAACGTAAAAGTTCTTGATAAAACTCCGTGCAACCAATATGATTCAATGTTTATAGTAGTAATGGTGTCAAAATGGCTATTTGGAACCACAAATATTGATTTATAAAAGGCGGACGATTTCGTCCGCTTAGAGTAATGAGTTAAAAATCGTAAAAGTTCTTGATAAAAATCCATGCAACCAATATGATTCAATGTTTATAGTAGTAATGGTTTCAAAATGGCTATTCGGAACCACAAATATTGATTTATAAAAGGCGGACGATTTCGTCCGCCTAGAGTAATGAGTTAAAAATCGTAAAAGTTCTTGATAAAACTCCATGCAACCAATATAATTCAATGTTTATAGTAGTAATGGTGTCAAAATGGCTATTCGAAACCACAAATATTGATTTATAAAAGGCGGACGATTTCGTCCGCTTAGAGTAATGAGTTAAAAATCGTAAAAGTTCTTGATAAAACTCCATGCAACCAATATGATTCAATGTTTATATTAGTAATGGTGTCAAAATGGCTATTCGGAACCACAAATATTGATTTATAAAAGGCGGACGATTTCGTCCGCTTAGAGTAATGAGTTAAAAATCGTAAAAGTTCTTGATAAAACTCCATGCAACAAATATGATTCAATATTTATATTAGTAATGGTGTCAAAATGGCTATTTGGAACCACAAATATTGATTTCGAAAAGGCAGACGATTTCGTCCGCTTAGAGTAATGAGTTAAAAATCGTAAAAGTTCTTGATAAAACTCATTGCAACCAATACGATTCAATGTTTATAGTAGTAATGGTGTCAAAATGGCTATTCGGAACCACAAATATTGATTTATAAAAGGCGGACGATTTCGTCCGCTTAGAGTAATGAGTTAAAAATCGTAAAAGTTCTTGATTAAACTCCATGCAACCAATATGATTCAATGTTTATATTAGTAATGGTGTCAAAATGGCTATTCGGAACCACAAATATTGATTTATAAAAGACGGACGATTTCGTCCGCTTAGAGTAATAAGTTAAAAATCGTAAAAGTTCTTGATAAAACTCCATGCAACCAATATGATTCAATGTTTATATTAGTAATGGTGTCAAAATGGCTATTCGGAACCACAAATATTGATTTATAAAAGGTGGACGATTTCGTCCGCTTAGAGTAATGAGTTAAAAATCGTAAAATTTCTTGATAAAACTCCATGCAACCAATATGATTCAATGTTTATAGTAGTAATGGTGTGAAAGGGCTATTCGGAAACACAAATATTGATTTATAAAAGGCGGACGATTTCGTCCGCTTAGAGTAATGAGTTAAAAATCGTAAAATTTCTTGATAAAACTCCATGCAACCAATATGATTCAATGTTTATAGTAGTAATGGTGTCAAAATGGCTATTCGGAACCACAAATATTGATTTATAAAAGGCGGACGATTTCATCCGCTTATAGTAATGAGTTAAAAAACGTAAAAGTTCTTGATAAAACTCCGTGCAACCAATATGATTCAATGTTTATAGTAGTAATGGTGTCAAAATGGCTATTTGGAACCACAAATATTGATTTATAAAAGGCGGACGATTTCGTCCGCTTAGAGTAATGAGTTAAAAATCGTAAAAGTTCTTGATAAAACTCCATGCAACCAATATGATTCAATGTTTATAGTAGTAATGGTGTCAAAATGGCTATTCGGAACCACAAATATTGATTTATAAAAGGCGGACGATTTCGTACGCTTAGAGTAATGAGTTAAAAATCGTAAAAGTTCTTGATAAAACTCCATGCAACCAATATGATTCAATGTTTATAGTAGTAATGGTGTCAAAATGTCTATTCGGAACCACAAATATTGATTTATAAAAAGGCGGACGATTTCGTCCGCTTAGTGTAACGAGTTAAAAATCGTAAAAGTTCTAGATAAAACTCCATGCAACCAATATAATTCAATGTTTATAGTAGTAATGGTGTCAAAATGGCTATTCGAAACCACAAATATTGATTTATAAAAGGCGGACGATTTCGTCCGCTTAGAGTAATGAGTTAAAAATCGTAAAAGTTCTTGATAAAACTCCATGCAACCAATATGATTCAATGTTTATATTAGTAATGGTGTCAAAATGGCTATTCGGAACCACAAATATTGATTTATAAAAGGCGGACGATTTCGTCCGCTTAGAGTAATGAGTTAAAAATCGTAAAAGTTCTTGATAAAACTCCATGCAACAAATATGATTCAATATTTATATTAGTAATGGTGTCAAAATGGCTATTTGGAACCACAAATATTGATTTCGAAAAGGCAGACGATTTCGTCCGCTTAGAGTAATGAGTTAAAAATCGTAAAAGTTCTTGATAAAACTCATTGCAACCAATACGATTCAATGTTTATAGTAGTAATGGTGTCAAAATGGCTATTCGGAACCACAAATATTGATTTATAAAAGGCGGACGATTTCGTCCGCTTAGAGTAATGAGTTAAAAATCGTAAAAGTTCTTGATTAAACTCCATGCAACCAATATGATTCAATGTTTATATTAGTAATGGTGTCAAAATGGCTATTCGGAACCACAAATATTGATTTATAAAAGACGGACGATTTCGTCCGCTTAGAGTAATAAGTTAAAAATCGTAAAAGTTCTTGATAAAACTCCATGCAACCAATATGATTCAATGTTTATATTAGTAATGGTGTCAAAATGGCTATTCGGAACCACAAATATTGATTTATAAAAGGTGGACGATTTCGTCCGCTTAGAGTAATGAGTTAAAAATCGTAAAATTTCTTGATAAAACTCCATGCAACCAATATGATTCAATGTTTATAGTAGTAATGGTGTGAAAGGGCTATTCGGAAACACAAATATTGATTTATAAAAGGCGGACGATTTCGTCCGCTTAGAGTAATGAGTTAAAAATCGTAAAATTTCTTGATAAAACTCCATGCAACCAATATGATTCAATGTTTATAGTAGTAATGGTGTCAAAATGGCTATTCGGAACCACAAATATTGATTTATAAAAGGCGGACGATTTCATCCGCTTATAGTAATGAGTTAAAAAACGTAAAAGTTCTTGATAAAACTCCGTGCAACCAATATGATTCAATGTTTATAGTAGTAATGGTGTCAAAATGGCTATTTGGAACCACAAATATTGATTTATAAAAGGCGGACGATTTCGTCCGCTTAGAGTAATGAGTTAAAAATCGTAAAAGTTCTTGATAAAACTCCATGCAACCAATATGATTCAATGTTTATAGTAGTAATGGTGTCAAAATGGCTATTCGGAACCACAAATATTGATTTATAAAAGGCGGACGATTTCGTACGCTTAGAGTAATGAGTTAAAAATCGTAAAAGTTCTTGATAAAACTCCATGCAACCAATATGATTCAATGTTTATAGTAGTAATGGTGTCAAAATGTCTATTCGGAACCACAAATATTGATTTATAAAAAGGCGGACGATTTCGTCCGCTTAGTGTAACGAGTTAAAAATCGTAAAAGTTCTAGATAAAACTCCATGCAACCAATATGATTTAATGTTTATATTAGTAATGGTGTCAAAATGGATATTCGGAACCACGAATATTGATTTATAAAAGGCGGACGATTTCGTCCGCTTAGAGTAAAGAGTTAAAAAACGTAAAAGTTCTTGATAAAACTCCGTGCAACCAATATGATTCAATGTTTATAGTAGTAATGGTGTCAAAATGGCTATTTGGAACCACAAATATTGATTTATAAAAGGCGGACGATTTCGTCCGCTTAGAGTAATGAGTTAAAAATCGTAAAAGTTCTTGATAAAAATCCATGCAACCAATATGATTCAATGTTTATAGTAGTAATGGTTTCAAAATGGCTATTCGGAACCACAAATATTGATTTATAAAAGGCGGACGATTTCGTCCGCCTAGAGTAATGAGTTAAAAATCGTAAAAGTTCTTGATAAAACTCCATGCAACCAATATAATTCAATGTTTATAGTAGTAATGGTGTCAAAATGGCTATTCGAAACCACAAATATTGATTTATAAAAGGCGGACGATTTCGTCCGCTTAGAGTAATGAGTTAAAAATCGTAAAAGTTCTTGATAAAACTCCATGCATCCAATATGATTCAATGTTTATAGTAGTAATGGTGTCAAAATGGCTATTCGGAACCACAAATATTGATTTATAAAAAGGCGGACGATTTCGTCCGCTTAGTGTAACGAGTTAAAAATCGTAAAAGTTCTTGATAAAACTCCATGCAACCAATATAATTCAATGTTTATATTAGTAATGGTGTCAAAATGGCTATTCGGAACCACGATTATTGATTTATAAAAGGCGGACGATTTCGTCCGCTTAGAGTAAAGAGTTAAAAATAGTAAAAGTTCTTGATAAAACTCCATGCAACCAATATGATTCAATGTTTATAGTAGTAATGGTGTCAAAATGGCTATTCGGAACCACAAATATTGATTTATAAAAAGGCGGACGATTTCGTCCGCTTAGTGTAACGAGTTAAAAATTGTAAAAGTTCTTGATAAAACTCCATGCAACCAATATGATTTAATGTTTATATTAGTAATGGTGTCAAAATGGCTATTCGGAACCACGAATATTGATTTATAAAAGGCGGACGATTTCGACCGCTTAGAATAAAGAGTTAAAAATAGTAAAAGTTCTTGATAAAACTCCATGCAACCAATATGATTCAATGTTTATATTAGTAATGGTGTCAAAATGGCTATTCGGAACCACAAATATTGATTTATAAAAGGCGGACGATTTCGTCCGCTTAGAGTAATGAGTTAAAAATCGTAAAAGTTCTTGATAAAACTCCATGCAACCAATATGATTCAATGTTTATATTAGTAATGGTGTCAAAATGGCTATTCGGAACCACAAATATTGATTTATAAAAGGTGGACGATTTCGTCCGCTTAGAGTAATGAGTTAAAAATCGTAAAAGTTCTTGATAAAACTCCATGCAACAAATATGATTCAATATTTATATTAGTAATGGTGTCAAAATGGCTATTTGGAACCACAAATATTGATTTCGAAAAGGCAGACGATTTCGTCCGCTTAGAGTAATGAGTTAAAAATCGTAAAAGTTCTTGATAAAACTCATTGCAACCAATACGATTCAATGTTTATAGTAGTAATGGTGTCAAAATGGCTATTCGGAACCACAAATATTGATTTATAAAAGGCGGACGATTTCGTCCGCTTAGAGTAATGAGTTAAAAATCGTAAAAGTTCTTGATTAAACTCCATGCAACCAATATGATTCAATGTTTATATTAGTAATGGTGTCAAAATGGCTATTCGGAACCACAAATATTGATTTATAAAAGACGGACGATTTCGTCCGCTTAGAGTAATAAGTTAAAAATCGTAAAAGTTCTTGATAAAACTCCATGCAACCAATATGATTCAATGTTTATATTAGTAATGGTGTCAAAATGGCTATTCGGAACCACAAATATTGATTTATAAAAGGTGGACGATTTCGTCCGCTTAGAGTAATGAGTTAAAAATCGTAAAATTTCTTGATAAAACTCCATGCAACCAATATGATTCAATGTTTATAGTAGTAATGGTGTGAAAGGGCTATTCGGAAACACAAATATTGATTTATAAAAGGCGGACGATTTCGTCCGCTTAGAGTAATGAGTTAAAAATCGTAAAATTTCTTGATAAAACTCCATGCAACCAATATGATTCAATGTTTATAGTAGTAATGGTGTCAAAATGGCTATTCGGAACCACAAATATTGATTTATAAAAGGCGGACGATTTCATCCGCTTATAGTAATGAGTTAAAAAACGTAAAAGTTCTTGATAAAACTCCGTGCAACCAATATGATTCAATGTTTATAGTAGTAATGGTGTCAAAATGGCTATTTGGAACCACAAATATTGATTTATAAAAGGCGGACGATTTCGTCCGCTTAGAGTAATGAGTTAAAAATCGTAAAAGTTCTTGATAAAACTCCATGCAACCAATATGATTCAATGTTTATAGTAGTAATGGTGTCAAAATGGCTATTCGGAACCACAAATATTGATTTATAAAAGGCGGACGATTTCGTACGCTTAGAGTAATGAGTTAAAAATCGTAAAAGTTCTTGATAAAACTCCATGCAACCAATATGATTCAATGTTTATAGTAGTAATGGTGTCAAAATGTCTATTCGGAACCACAAATATTGATTTATAAAAAGGCGGACGATTTCGTCCGCTTAGTGTAACGAGTTAAAAATCGTAAAAGTTCTAGATAAAACTCCATGCAACCAATATGATTTAATGTTTATATTAGTAATGGTGTCAAAATGGATATTCGGAACCACGAATATTGATTTATAAAAGGCGGACGATTTCGTCCGCTTAGAGTAAAGAGTTAAAAAACGTAAAAGTTCTTGATAAAACTCCGTGCAACCAATATGATTCAATGTTTATAGTAGTAATGGTGTCAAAATGGCTATTTGGAACCACAAATATTGATTTATAAAAGGCGGACGATTTCGTCCGCTTAGAGTAATGAGTTAAAAATCGTAAAAGTTCTTGATAAAAATCCATGCAACCAATATGATTCAATGTTTATAGTAGTAATGGTTTCAAAATGGCTATTCGGAACCACAAATATTGATTTATAAAAGGCGGACGATTTCGTCCGCCTAGAGTAATGAGTTAAAAATCGTAAAAGTTCTTGATAAAACTCCATGCAACCAATATAATTCAATGTTTATAGTAGTAATGGTGTCAAAATGGCTATTCGAAACCACAAATATTGATTTATAAAAGGCGGACGATTTCGTCCGCTTAGAGTAATGAGTTAAAAATCGTAAAAGTTCTTGATAAAACTCCATGCAACCAATATGATTCAATGTTTATATTAGTAATGGTGTCAAAATGGCTATTCGGAACCACAAATATTGATTTATAAAAGGCGGACGATTTCGTCCGCTTAGAGTAATGAGTTAAAAATCGTAAAAGTTCTTGATAAAACTCCATGCAACAAATATGATTCAATATTTATATTAGTAATGGTGTCAAAATGGCTATTTGGAACCACAAATATTGATTTCGAAAAGGCAGACGATTTCGTCCGCTTAGAGTAATGAGTTAAAAATCGTAAAAGTTCTTGATAAAACTCATTGCAACCAATACGATTCAATGTTTATAGTAGTAATGGTGTCAAAATGGCTATTCGGAACCACAAATATTGATTTATAAAAGGCGGACGATTTCGTCCGCTTAGAGTAATGAGTTAAAAATCGTAAAAGTTCTTGATTAAACTCCATGCAACCAATATGATTCAATGTTTATATTAGTAATGGTGTCAAAATGGCTATTCGGAACCACAAATATTGATTTATAAAAGACGGACGATTTCGTCCGCTTAGAGTAATAAGTTAAAAATCGTAAAAGTTCTTGATAAAACTCCATGCAACCAATATGATTCAATGTTTATATTAGTAATGGTGTCAAAATGGCTATTCGGAACCACAAATATTGATTTATAAAAGGTGGACGATTTCGTCCGCTTAGAGTAATGAGTTAAAAATCGTAAAATTTCTTGATAAAACTCCATGCAACCAATATGATTCAATGTTTATAGTAGTAATGGTGTGAAAGGGCTATTCGGAAACACAAATATTGATTTATAAAAGGCGGACGATTTCGTCCGCTTAGAGTAATGAGTTAAAAATCGTAAAATTTCTTGATAAAACTCCATGCAACCAATATGATTCAATGTTTATAGTAGTAATGGTGTCAAAATGGCTATTCGGAACCACAAATATTGATTTATAAAAGGCGGACGATTTCATCCGCTTATAGTAATGAGTTAAAAAACGTAAAAGTTCTTGATAAAACTCCGTGCAACCAATATGATTCAATGTTTATAGTAGTAATGGTGTCAAAATGGCTATTTGGAACCACAAATATTGATTTATAAAAGGCGGACGATTTCGTCCGCTTAGAGTAATGAGTTAAAAATCGTAAAAGTTCTTGATAAAACTCCATGCAACCAATATGATTCAATGTTTATAGTAGTAATGGTGTCAAAATGGCTATTCGGAACCACAAATATTGATTTATAAAAGGCGGACGATTTCGTACGCTTAGAGTAATGAGTTAAAAATCGTAAAAGTTCTTGATAAAACTCCATGCAACCAATATGATTCAATGTTTATAGTAGTAATGGTGTCAAAATGTCTATTCGGAACCACAAATATTGATTTATAAAAAGGCGGACGATTTCGTCCGCTTAGTGTAACGAGTTAAAAATCGTAAAAGTTCTAGATAAAACTCCATGCAACCAATATGATTTAATGTTTATATTAGTAATGGTGTCAAAATGGATATTCGGAACCACGAATATTGATTTATAAAAGGCGGACGATTTCGTCCGCTTAGAGTAAAGAGTTAAAAAACGTAAAAGTTCTTGATAAAACTCCGTGCAACCAATATGATTCAATGTTTATAGTAGTAATGGTGTCAAAATGGCTATTTGGAACCACAAATATTGATTTATAAAAGGCGGACGATTTCGTCCGCTTAGAGTAATGAGTTAAAAATCGTAAAAGTTCTTGATAAAAATCCATGCAACCAATATGATTCAATGTTTATAGTAGTAATGGTTTCAAAATGGCTATTCGGAACCACAAATATTGATTTATAAAAGGCGGACGATTTCGTCCGCCTAGAGTAATGAGTTAAAAATCGTAAAAGTTCTTGATAAAACTCCATGCAACCAATATAATTCAATGTTTATAGTAGTAATGGTGTCAAAATGGCTATTCGAAACCACAAATATTGATTTATAAAAGGCGGACGATTTCGTCCGCTTAGAGTAATGAGTTAAAAATCGTAAAAGTTCTTGATAAAACTCCATGCATCCAATATGATTCAATGTTTATAGTAGTAATGGTGTCAAAATGGCTATTCGGAACCACAAATATTGATTTATAAAAAGGCGGACGATTTCGTCCGCTTAGTGTAACGAGTTAAAAATCGTAAAAGTTCTTGATAAAACTCCATGCAACCAATATAATTCAATGTTTATATTAGTAATGGTGTCAAAATGGCTATTCGGAACCACGATTATTGATTTATAAAAGGCGGACGATTTCGTCCGCTTAGAGTAAAGAGTTAAAAATAGTAAAAGTTCTTGATAAAACTCCATGAAACCAATATGATTCAATGTTTATAGTAGTAATGGTGTCAAAATGGCTATTCGGAACCACAAATATTGATTTATAAAAAGGCGGACGATTTCGTCCGCTTAGTGTAACGAGTTAAAAATTGTAAAAGTTCTTGATAAAACTCCATGCAACCAATATGATTTAATGTTTATATTAGTAATGGTGTCAAAATGGCTATTCGGAACCACGAATATTGATTTATAAAAGGCGGACGATTTCGACCGCTTAGAATAAAGAGTTAAAAATAGTAAAAGTTCTTGATAAAACTCCATGCAACCAATATGATTCAATGTTTATATTAGTAATGGTGTCAAAATGGCTATTCGGAACCACAAATATTGATTTATAAAAGGCGGACGATTTCGTCCGCTTAGAGTAATGAGTTAAAAATCGTAAAAGTTCTTGATAAAACTCCATGCAACAAATATGATTCAATATTTATATTAGTAATGGTGTCAAAATGGCTATTTGGAACCACAAATATTGATTTCGAAAAGGCAGACGATTTCGTCCGCTTAGAGTAATGAGTTAAAAATCGTAAAAGTTCTTGATAAAACTCATTGCAACCAATACGATTCAATGTTTATAGTAGTAATGGTGTCAAAATGGCTATTCGGAACCACAAATATTGATTTATAAAAGGCGGACGATTTCGTCCGCTTAGAGTAATGAGTTAAAAATCGTAAAAGTTCTTGATTAAACTCCATGCAACCAATATGATTCAATGTTTATATTAGTAATGGTGTCAAAATGGCTATTCGGAACCACAAATATTGATTTATAAAAGACGGACGATTTCGTCCGCTTAGAGTAATAAGTTAAAAATCGTAAAAGTTCTTGATAAAACTCCATGCAACCAATATGATTCAATGTTTATATTAGTAATGGTGTCAAAATGGCTATTCGGAACCACAAATATTGATTTATAAAAGGTGGACGATTTCGTCCGCTTAGAGTAATGAGTTAAAAATCGTAAAATTTCTTGATAAAACTCCATGCAACCAATATGATTCAATGTTTATAGTAGTAATGGTGTGAAAGGGCTATTCGGAAACACAAATATTGATTTATAAAAGGCGGACGATTTCGTCCGCTTAGAGTAATGAGTTAAAAATCGTAAAATTTCTTGATAAAACTCCATGCAACCAATATGATTCAATGTTTATAGTAGTAATGGTGTCAAAATGGCTATTCGGAACCACAAATATTGATTTATAAAAGGCGGACGATTTCATCCGCTTATAGTAATGAGTTAAAAAACGTAAAAGTTCTTGATAAAACTCCGTGCAACCAATATGATTCAATGTTTATAGTAGTAATGGTGTCAAAATGGCTATTTGGAACCACAAATATTGATTTATAAAAGGCGGACGATTTCGTCCGCTTAGAGTAATGAGTTAAAAATCGTAAAAGTTCTTGATAAAACTCCATGCAACCAATATGATTCAATGTTTATAGTAGTAATGGTGTCAAAATGGCTATTCGGAACCACAAATATTGATTTATAAAAGGCGGACGATTTCGTCCGCTTAGAGTAATGAGTTAAAAATCGTAAAAGTTCTTGATAAAACTCCATGCAACCAATATGATTCAATGTTTATAGTAGTAATGGTGTCAAAATGTCTATTCGGAACCACAAATATTGATTTATAAAAAGGCGGACGATTTCGTCCGCTTAGTGTAACGAGTTAAAAATCGTAAAAGTTCTAGATAAAACTCCATGCAACCAATATGATTTAATGTTTATATTAGTAATGGTGTCAAAATGGATATTCGGAACCACGAATATTGATTTATAAAAGGCGGACGATTTCGTCCGCTTAGAGTAAAGAGTTAAAAAACGTAAAAGTTCTTGATAAAACTCCGTGCAACCAATATGATTCAATGTTTATAGTAGTAATGGTGTCAAAATGGCTATTTGGAACCACAAATATTGATTTATAAAAGGCGGACGATTTCGTCCGCTTAGAGTAATGAGTTAAAAATCGTAAAAGTTCTTGATAAAAATCCATGCAACCAATATGATTCAATGTTTATAGTAGTAATGGTTTCAAAATGGCTATTCGGAACCACAAATATTGATTTATAAAAGGCGGACGATTTCGTCCGCCTAGAGTAATGAGTTAAAAATCGTAAAAGTTCTTGATAAAACTCCATGCAACCAATATAATTCAATGTTTATAGTAGTAATGGTGTCAAAATGGCTATTCGAAACCACAAATATTGATTTATAAAAGGCGGACGATTTCGTCCGCTTAGAGTAATGAGTTAAAAATCGTAAAAGTTCTTGATAAAACTCCATGCATCCAATATGATTCAATGTTTATAGTAGTAATGGTGTCAAAATGGCTATTCGGAACCACAAATATTGATTTATAAAAAGGCGGACGATTTCGTCCGCTTAGTGTAACGAGTTAAAAATCGTAAAAGTTCTTGATAAAACTCCATGCAACCAATATAATTCAATGTTTATATTAGTAATGGTGTCAAAATGGCTATTCGGAACCACGATTATTGATTTATAAAAGGCGGACGATTTCGTCCGCTTAGAGTAAAGAGTTAAAAATAGTAAAAGTTCTTGATAAAACTCCATGCAACCAATATGATTCAATGTTTATAGTAGTAATGGTGTCAAAATGGCTATTCGGAACCACAAATATTGATTTATAAAAAGGCGGACGATTTCGTCCGCTTAGTGTAACGAGTTAAAAATTGTAAAAGTTCTTGATAAAACTCCATGCAACCAATATGATTTAATGTTTATATTAGTAATGGTGTCAAAATGGCTATTCGGAACCACGAATATTGATTTATAAAAGGCGGACGATTTCGACCGCTTAGAATAAAGAGTTAAAAATAGTAAAAGTTCTTGATAAAAGTCCATGCAACCAATATGATTCAATGTTTATAGTAGTAATGGTGTCAAAATGGCTATTCGGAACCACAAATATTGATTTATAAAAGGCGGACGATTTCGTCCGCTTAGAGTAATGAGTTAAAAATCGTAAAAGTTCTTGATAAAACTCCATGCAACCAATATGATTCAATGTTTATATTAGTAATGGTGTCAAAATGGCTATTCGGAACCACAAATATTGATTTATAAAAGGTGGACGATTTCGTCCGCTTAGAGTAATGAGTTAAAAATCGTAAAAGTTCTTGATAAAACTCCATGCAACCAATATGATTCAATGTTTATAGTAGTAATTTGTCAAAATGGCTATTCGGAACCACAAATATTGATTTATAAAAGGCGGACGATTTCGTCCACTTAGAGTAATGAGTTAAAAATCGTAAAAGTTCTTGATAAAACTCCATGCAACCAATATGATTCAATGTTTATATTAGTAATGGTGTCAAAATGGCTATTCGGAACCACAAATATTGATTTATAAAAGGCGGACGATTTCGTCCGCTTAGAGTAATGAGTTAAAAATCGTAAAAGTTCTTGATAAAACTCCATGCAACCAATATGATTCAATATTTATATTAGTAATGGTGTCAAAATGGCTATTTGGAACCACAAATATTGATTTCGAAAAGGCAGACGATTTCGTCCGCTTAGAGTAATGAGTTAAAAATCGTAAAAGTTCTTGATAAAACTCATTGCAACCAATACGATTCAATGTTTATAGTAGTAATGGTGTCAAAATGGCTATTCGGAACCACAAATATTGATTTATAAAAGGCGGACGATTTCGTCCGCTTAGAGTAATGAGTTAAAAATCGTAAAAGTTCTTGATTAAACTCCATGCAACCAATATGATTCAATGTTTATATTAGTAATGGTGTCAAAATGGCTATTCGGAACCACAAATATTGATTTATAAAAGACGGACGATTTCGTCCGCTTAGAGTAATGAGTTAAAAATCGTAAAAGTTCTTGATAAAACTCCATGCAACCAATATGATTCAATGTTTATATTAGTAATGGTGTCAAAATGGCTATTCGGAACCACAAATATTGATTTATAAAAGGTGGACGATTTCGTCCGCTTAGAGTAATGAGTTAAAAATCGTAAAATTTCTTGATAAAACTCCATGCAACCAATATGATTCAATGTTTATAGTAGTAATGGTGTCAAAATGGCTATTCGGAACCACAAATATTGATTTATAAAAGGCGGACGATTTCGTCCGCTTAGAGTAATGAGTTAAAAATCGTAAAAGTTCTTGATAAAACTCCATGCAACCAATATAATTCAATGTTTATATTAGTAATGGTGTCAAAATGGCTATTCGGAACCACGAATATTGATTTATAAAAGGCGGACGATTTCGTCCGCTTAGAGTAAAGAGTTAAAAATAGTAAAAGTTCTTGATAAAACTCCATGCAACCAATATGATTCAATGTTTATAGTAGTAATGGTGTCAAAATGGCTATTCGGAACCACAAATATTGATTTATAAAAGGCGGACGATTTCGTCCGCTTAGAGTAATGAGTTAAAAATCGTAAAAGTTCTTGATAAAACTCCATGCAACCAATATGATTCAATGTTTATAGTAGTAATGGTGTGAAAGGGCTATTCGGAAACACAAATATTGATTTATAAAAGGCGGACGATTTCGTCCGCTTAGAGTAATGAGTTAAAAATCGTAAAATTTCTTGATAAAACTCCATGCAACCAATATGATTCAATGTTTATAGTAGTAATGGTGTCAAAATGGCTATTCGGAACCACAAATATTGATTTATAAAAGGCGGACGATTTCATCCGCTTATAGTAATGAGTTAAAAAACGTAAAAGTTCTTGATAAAACTCCGTGCAACCAATATGATTCAATGTTTATAGTAGTAATGGTGTCAAAATGGCTATTTGGAACCACAAATATTGATTTATAAAAGGCGGACGATTTCGTCCGCTTAGAGTAATGAGTTAAAAATCGTAAAAGTTCTTGATAAAACTCCATGCAACCAATATGATTCAATGTTTATAGTAGTAATGGTGTCAAAATGGCTATTCGGAACCACAAATATTGATTTATAAAAGGCGGACGATTTCGTCCGCTTAGAGTAATGAGTTAAAAATCGTAAAAGTTCTTGATAAAACTCCATGCAACCAATATGATTCAATGTTTATAGTAGTAATGGTGTCAAAATGGCTATTCGGAACCACGATTATTGATTTATAAAAGGCGGACGATTTCGTCCGCTTAGAGTAAAGAGTTAAAAATAGTAAAAGTTCTTGATAAAACTCCATGAAACCAATATGATTCAATGTTTATAGTAGTAATGGTGTCAAAATGGCTATTCGGAACCACAAATATTGATTTATAAAAAGGCGGACGATTTCGTCCGCTTAGTGTAACGAGTTAAAAATTGTAAAAGTTCTTGATAAAACTCCATGCAACCAATATGATTTAATGTTTATATTAGTAATGGTGTCAAAATGGCTATTCGGAACCACGAATATTGATTTATAAAAGGCGGACGATTTCGACCGCTTAGAATAAAGAGTTAAAAATAGTAAAAGTTCTTGATAAAACTCCATGCAACCAATATGATTCAATGTTTATATTAGTAATGGTGTCAAAATGGCTATTCGGAACCACAAATATTGATTTATAAAAGGCGGACGATTTCGTCCGCTTAGAGTAATGAGTTAAAAATCGTAAAAGTTCTTGATAAAACTCCATGCAACAAATATGATTCAATATTTATATTAGTAATGGTGTCAAAATGGCTATTTGGAACCACAAATATTGATTTCGAAAAGGCAGACGATTTCGTCCGCTTAGAGTAATGAGTTAAAAATCGTAAAAGTTCTTGATAAAACTCATTGCAACCAATACGATTCAATGTTTATAGTAGTAATGGTGTCAAAATGGCTATTCGGAACCACAAATATTGATTTATAAAAGGCGGACGATTTCGTCCGCTTAGAGTAATGAGTTAAAAATCGTAAAAGTTCTTGATTAAACTCCATGCAACCAATATGATTCAATGTTTATATTAGTAATGGTGTCAAAATGGCTATTCGGAACCACAAATATTGATTTATTAAAGACGGACGATTTCGTCCGCTTAGAGTAATAAGTTAAAAATCGTAAAAGTTCTTGATAAAACTCCATGCAACCAATATGATTCAATGTTTATATTAGTAATGGTGTCAAAATGGCTATTCGGAACCACAAATATTGATTTATAAAAGGTGGACGATTTCGTCCGCTTAGAGTAATGAGTTAAAAATCGTAAAATTTCTTGATAAAACTCCATGCAACCAATATGATTCAATGTTTATAGTAGTAATGGTGTGAAAGGGCTATTCGGAAACACAAATATTGATTTATAAAAGGCGGACGATTTCGTCCGCTTAGAGTAATGAGTTAAAAATCGTAAAATTTCTTGATAAAACTCCATGCAACCAATATGATTCAATGTTTATAGTAGTAATGGTGTCAAAATGGCTATTCGGAACCACAAATATTGATTTATAAAAGGCGGACGATTTCATCCGCTTATAGTAATGAGTTAAAAAACGTAAAAGTTCTTGATAAAACTCCGTGCAACCAATATGATTCAATGTTTATAGTAGTAATGGTGTCAAAATGGCTATTTGGAACCACAAATATTGATTTATAAAAGGCGGACGATTTCGTCCGCTTAGAGTAATGAGTTAAAAATCGTAAAAGTTCTTGATAAAACTCCATGCAACCAATATGATTCAATGTTTATAGTAGTAATGGTGTCAAAATGGCTATTCGGAACCACAAATATTGATTTATAAAAGGCGGACGATTTCGTCCGCTTAGAGTAATGAGTTAAAAATCGTAAAAGTTCTTGATAAAACTCCATGCAACCAATATGATTCAATGTTTATAGTAGTAATGGTGTCAAAATGTCTATTCGGAACCACAAATATTGATTTATAAAAAGGCGGACGATTTCGTCCGCTTAGTGTAACGAGTTAAAAATCGTAAAAGTTCTAGATAAAACTCCATGCAACCAATATGATTTAATGTTTATATTAGTAATGGTGTCAAAATGGATATTCGGAACCACGAATATTGATTTATAAAAGGCGGACGATTTCGTCCGCTTAGAGTAAAGAGTTAAAAAACGTAAAAGTTCTTGATAAAACTCCGTGCAACCAATATGATTCAATGTTTATAGTAGTAATGGTGTCAAAATGGCTATTTGGAACCACAAATATTGATTTATAAAAGGCGGACGATTTCGTCCGCTTAGAGTAATGAGTTAAAAATCGTAAAAGTTCTTGATAAAAATCCATGCAACCAATATGATTCAATGTTTATAGTAGTAATGGTTTCAAAATGGCTATTCGGAACCACAAATATTGATTTATAAAAGGCGGACGATTTCGTCCGCCTAGAGTAATGAGTTAAAAATCGTAAAAGTTCTTGATAAAACTCCATGCAACCAATATAATTCAATGTTTATAGTAGTAATGGTGTCAAAATGGCTATTCGAAACCACAAATATTGATTTATAAAAGGCGGACGATTTCGTCCGCTTAGAGTAATGAGTTAAAAATCGTAAAAGTTCTTGATAAAACTCCATGCATCCAATATGATTCAATGTTTATAGTAGTAATGGTGTCAAAATGGCTATTCGGAACCACAAATATTGATTTATAAAAAGGCGGACGATTTCGTCCGCTTAGTGTAACGAGTTAAAAATCGTAAAAGTTCTTGATAAAACTCCATGCAACCAATATAATTCAATGTTTATATTAGTAATGGTGTCAAAATGGCTATTCGGAACCACGATTATTGATTTATAAAAGGCGGACGATTTCGTCCGCTTAGAGTAAAGAGTTAAAAATAGTAAAAGTTCTTGATAAAACTCCATGCAACCAATATGATTCAATGTTTATAGTAGTAATGGTGTCAAAATGGCTATTCGGAACCACAAATATTGATTTATAAAAAGGCGGACGATTTCGTCCGCTTAGTGTAACGAGTTAAAAATTGTAAAAGTTCTTGATAAAACTCCATGCAACCAATATGATTTAATGTTTATATTAGTAATGGTGTCAAAATGGCTATTCGGAACCACGAATATTGATTTATAAAAGGCGGACGATTTCGACCGCTTAGAATAAAGAGTTAAAAATAGTAAAAGTTCTTGATAAAAGTCCATGCAACCAATATGATTCAATGTTTATAGTAGTAATGGTGTCAAAATGGCTATTCGGAACCACAAATATTGATTTATAAAAGGCGGACGATTTCGTCCGCTTAGAGTAATGAGTTAAAAATCGTAAAAGTTCTTGATAAAACTCCATGCAACCAATATGATTCAATGTTTATATTAGTAATGGTGTCAAAATGGCTATTCGGAACCACAAATATTGATTTATAAAAGGTGGACGATTTCGTCCGCTTAGAGTAATGAGTTAAAAATCGTAAAAGTTCTTGATAAAACTCCATGCAACCAATATGATTCAATGTTTATAGTAGTAATTTGTCAAAATGGCTATTCGGAACCACAAATATTGATTTATAAAAGGCGGACGATTTCGTCCACTTAGAGTAATGAGTTAAAAATCGTAAAAGTTCTTGATAAAACTCCATGCAACCAATATGATTCAATGTTTATATTAGTAATGGTGTCAAAATGGCTATTCGGAACCACAAATATTGATTTATAAAAGGCGGACGATTTCGTCCGCTTAGAGTAATGAGTTAAAAATCGTAAAAGTTCTTGATAAAACTCCATGCAACCAATATGATTCAATATTTATATTAGTAATGGTGTCAAAATGGCTATTTGGAACCACAAATATTGATTTCGAAAAGGCAGACGATTTCGTCCGCTTAGAGTAATGAGTTAAAAATCGTAAAAGTTCTTGATAAAACTCATTGCAACCAATACGATTCAATGTTTATAGTAGTAATGGTGTCAAAATGGCTATTCGGAACCACAAATATTGATTTATAAAAGGCGGACGATTTCGTCCGCTTAGAGTAATGAGTTAAAAATCGTAAAAGTTCTTGATTAAACTCCATGCAACCAATATGATTCAATGTTTATATTAGTAATGGTGTCAAAATGGCTATTCGGAACCACAAATATTGATTTATAAAAGACGGACGATTTCGTCCGCTTAGAGTAATGAGTTAAAAATCGTAAAAGTTCTTGATAAAACTCCATGCAACCAATATGATTCAATGTTTATATTAGTAATGGTGTCAAAATGGCTATTCGGAACCACAAATATTGATTTATAAAAGGTGGACGATTTCGTCCGCTTAGAGTAATGAGTTAAAAATCGTAAAATTTCTTGATAAAACTCCATGCAACCAATATGATTCAATGTTTATAGTAGTAATGGTGTCAAAATGGCTATTCGGAACCACAAATATTGATTTATAAAAGGCGGACGATTTCGTCCGCTTAGAGTAATGAGTTAAAAATCGTAAAAGTTCTTGATAAAACTCCATGCAACCAATATAATTCAATGTTTATATTAGTAATGGTGTCAAAATGGCTATTCGGAACCACGAATATTGATTTATAAAAGGCGGACGATTTCGTCCGCTTAGAGTAAAGAGTTAAAAATAGTAAAAGTTCTTGATAAAACTCCATGCAACCAATATGATTCAATGTTTATAGTAGTAATGGTGTCAAAATGGCTATTCGGAACCACAAATATTGATTTATAAAAGGCGGACGATTTCGTCCGCTTAGAGTAATGAGTTAAAAATCGTAAAAGTTCTTGATAAAACTCCATGCAACCAATATGATTCAATGTTTATAGTAGTAATGGTGTGAAAGGGCTATTCGGAAACACAAATATTGATTTATAAAAGGCGGACGATTTCGTCCGCTTAGAGTAATGAGTTAAAAATCGTAAAATTTCTTGATAAAACTCCATGCAACCAATATGATTCAATGTTTATAGTAGTAATGGTGTCAAAATGGCTATTCGGAACCACAAATATTGATTTATAAAAGGCGGACGATTTCATCCGCTTATAGTAATGAGTTAAAAAACGTAAAAGTTCTTGATAAAACTCCGTGCAACCAATATGATTCAATGTTTATAGTAGTAATGGTGTCAAAATGGCTATTTGGAACCACAAATATTGATTTATAAAAGGCGGACGATTTCGTCCGCTTAGAGTAATGAGTTAAAAATCGTAAAAGTTCTTGATAAAACTCCATGCAACCAATATGATTCAATGTTTATAGTAGTAATGGTGTCAAAATGGCTATTCGGAACCACAAATATTGATTTATAAAAGGCGGACGATTTCGTCCGCTTAGAGTAATGAGTTAAAAATCGTAAAAGTTCTTGATAAAACTCCATGCAACCAATATGATTCAATGTTTATAGTAGTAATGGTGTCAAAATGGCTATTCGGAACCACAAATATTGATTTATAAAAGGCGGACGATTTCGTCCGCTTAGAGTAATGAGTTAAAAATCGTAAAAGTTCTTGATAAAACTCCATGCAACCAATATGATTCAATGTTTATATTAGTAATGGTGTCAAAATGGCTATTCGGAACTACAAATATTGATTTATAAAAGGCGGACGATTTCGTCCGCTTAGAGTAATGAGTTAAAAATCGTAAAAGTTCTTGATAAAACTCCATGCAACCAATATGATTCAATGTTTATAGTAGTAATGGTGTCAAAATGGCTATTTGTAACCACAAATATTGATTTCGAAAAGGCAGACGATTTCGTCCGCTTAGAGTAATGAGTTAAAAATCGTAAAAGTTCTTGATAAAACTCCATGCAACCAATATAATTCAATGTTTATAGTAGTAATGGTGTCAAAATGGCTATTTGGAACCACAAATATTGATTTATAAAAGGCGGACGATTTCGTCCGCTTAGAGTAATGAGTTAAAAATCGTAAAAGTTCTTGATAAAACTCCATGCAACCAATATGATTCAATGTTTATAGTAGTAATGGTGTCAAAATGGCTATTCGGAACCACAAATATTGATTTATAAAAAGGCGGACGATTTCGTCCGCTTAGTGTAACGAGTTAAAAATCGTAAAAGTTCTTGATAAAACTCCATGCAACCAATATGATTCAATGTTTATATTAGTAATGGTGTCAAAATGGCTATTCGGAACCACAAATATTGATTTATAAAAGGCGGACGATTTCGTACGCTTAGAGTAATGAGTTAAAAATCGTAAAAGTTCTTGATAAAACTCCATGCAACCAATATGATTCAATGTTTATATTAGTAATGGTGTCAAAATGGCTATTCGGAACCACAAATATTGATTTATAAAAGGCGGACGATTTCGTCCGCTTAGAGTAATGAGTTAAAAATCGTAAAAGTTCTTGATAAAACTCCATGCAACCAATATGATTCAATGTTTATAGTAGTAATGGTGTCAAAATGGCTATTCGGAACCACAAATATTGATTTATAAAAGGCGGACGATTTCGTACGCTTAGAGTAATGAGTTAAAAATCGTACAAGTTCTTGATAAAACTCCATGCAACCAATATGATTCAATGTTTATATTAGTAATGGTGTCAAAATGGCTATTCGGAACCACAAATATTGATTTATAAAAGGCGGACGATTTCGTCCGCTTAGAGTAATGAGTTAAAATTCGTAAAAGTTCTTGATAAAACTCCATGCAACCAATATGATTCAATGTTTATATTAGTAATGGTGTCAAAATGGCTATTCGGAACCACAAATATTGATTTATAAAAGGTGGACGATTTCGTCCGCTTAGAGTAATGAGTTAAAAATCGTAAAAGTTCTTGATAAAACTCCATGCAACCAATATGATTCAATGTTTATAGTAGTAATTTGTCAAAATGGCTATTCGGAACCACAAATATTGATTTATAAAAGGCGGACGATTTCGTCCGCTTAGAGTAATGAGTTAAAAATCGTAAAAGTTCTTGATAAAACTCCATGCAACCAATATGATTCAATGTTTATATTAGTAATGGTGTCAAAATGGCTATTCGGAACCACAAATATTGATTTATAAAAGGCGGACGATTTCGTCCGCTTAGAGTAATGAGTTAAAAATCGTAAAAGTTCTTGATAAAACTCCATGCAACCAATATGATTCAATATTTATATTAGTAATGGTGTCAAAATGGCTATTTGGAACCACAAATATTGATTTCGAAAAGGCAGACGATTTCGTCCGCTTAGAGTAATGAGTTAAAAATCGTAAAAGTTCTTGATAAAACTCATTGCAACCAATACGATTCAATGTTTATAGTAGTAATGGTGTCAAAATTGCTATTCGGAACCACAAATATTGATTTATAAAAGGCGGACGATTTCGTCCGCTTAGAGTAATGAGTTAAAAATCGTAAAAGTTCTTGATTAAACTCCATGCAACCAATATGATTCAATGTTTATATTAGTAATGGTGTCAAAATGGCTATTCGGAACCACAAATATTGATTTATAAAAGACGGACGATTTCGTCCGCTTAGAGTAATGAGTTAAAAATCGTAAAAGTTCTTGATAAAACTCCATGCAACCAATATGATTCAATGTTTATATTAGTAATGGTGTCAAAATGGCTATTCGGAACCACAAATATTGATTTATAAAAGGTGGACGATTTCGTCCGCTTAGAGTAATGAGTTAAAAATCGTAAAATTTCTTGATAAAACTCCATGCAACCAATATGATTCAATGTTTATAGTAGTAATGGTGTCAAAATGGCTATTCGGAACCACAAATATTGATTTATAAAAGGCGGACGATTTCGTCCGCTTAGAGTAATGAGTTAAAAATCGTAAAAGTTCTTGATAAAACTCCATGCAACCAATATGATTCAATGTTTATAGTAGTAATGGTGTGAAAGGGCTATTCGGAAACACAAATATTGATTTATAAAAGGCGGACGATTTCGTCCGCTTAGAGTAATGAGTTAAAAATCGTAAAATTTCTTGATAAAACTCCATGCAACCAATATGATTCAATGTTTATAGTAGTAATGGTGTCAAAATGGCTATTCGGAACCACAAATATTGATTTATAAAAGGCGGACGATTTCATCCGCTTATAGTAATGAGTTAAAAAACGTAAAAGTTCTTGATAAAACTCCGTGCAACCAATATGATTCAATGTTTATAGTAGTAATGGTGTCAAAATGGCTATTTGGAACCACAAATATTGATTTATAAAAGGCGGACGATTTCGTCCGCTTAGAGTAATGAGTTAAAAATCGTAAAAGTTCTTGATAAAACTCCATGCAACCAATATGATTCAATGTTTATAGTAGTAATGGTGTCAAAATGGCTATTCGGAACCACAAATATTGATTTATAAAAGGCGGACGATTTCGTCCGCTTAGAGTAATGAGTTAAAAATCGTAAAAGTTCTTGATAAAACTCCATGCAACCAATATGATTCAATGTTTATAGTAGTAATGGTGTCAAAATGGCTATTCGGAACCACAAATATTGATTTATAAAAGGCGGACGATTTCGTCCGCTTAGAGTAATGAGTTAAAAATCGTAAAAGTTCTTGATAAAACTCCATGCAACCAATATGATTCAATGTTTATATTAGTAATGGTGTCAAAATGGCTATTCGGAACTACAAATATTGATTTATAAAAGGCGGACGATTTCGTCCGCTTAGAGTAATGAGTTAAAAATCGTAAAAGTTCTTGATAAAACTCCATGCAACCAATATGATTCAATGTTTATAGTAGTAATGGTGTCAAAATGGCTATTTGGAACCACAAATATTGATTTCGAAAAGGCAGACGATTTCGTCCGCTTAGAGTAATGAGTTAAAAATCGTAAAAGTTCTTGATAAAACTCCATGCAACCAATATAATTCAATGTTTATAGTAGTAATGGTGTCAAAATGGCTATTTGGAACCACAAATATTGATTTATAAAAGGCGGACGATTTCGTCCGCTTAGAGTAATGAGTTAAAAATCGTAAAAGTTCTTGATAAAACTCCATGCAACCAATATGATTCAATGTTTATAGTAGTAATGGTGTCAAAATGGCTATTCGGAACCACAAATATTGATTTATAAAAAGGCGGACGATTTCGTCCGCTTAGTGTAACGAGTTAAAAATCGTAAAAGTTCTTGATAAAACTCCATGCAACCAATATGATTCAATGTTTATATTAGTAATGGTGTCAAAATGGTTATTCGGAACCACAAATATTGATTTATAAAAGGCGGACGATTTCGTACGCTTAGAGTAATGAGTTAAAAATCGTAAAAGTTCTTGATAAAACTCCATGCAACCAATATGATTCAATGTTTATATTAGTAATGGTGTCAAAATGGCTATTCGGAACCACAAATATTGATTTATAAAAGGCGGACGATTTCGTCCGCTTAGAGTAATGAGTTAAAAATCGTAAAAGTTCTTGATAAAACTCCATGCAACCAATATGATTCAATGTTTATAGTAGTAATGGTGTGAAAAGGGCTATTCGGAAACACAAATATTGATTTATAAAAGGCGGACGATTTCGTCCGCTTAGAGTAATGAGTTAAAAATCGTAAAATTTCTTGATAAAACTCCATGCAACCAATATGATTCAATGTTTATAGTAGTAATGGTGTCAAAATGGCTATTCGGAACCACAAATATTGATTTATAAAAGGCGGACGATTTCATCCGCTTATAGTAATGAGTTAAAAAACGTAAAAGTTCTTGATAAAACTCCGTGCAACCAATATGATTCAATGTTTATAGTAGTAATGGTGTCAAAATGGCTATTTGGAACCACAAATATTGATTTATAAAAGGCGGACGATTTCGTCCGCTTAGAGTAATGAGTTAAAAATCGTAAAAGTTCTTGATAAAACTCCATGCAACCAATATGATTCAATGTTTATAGTAGTAATGGTGTCAAAATGGCTATTCGGAACCACAAATATTGATTTATAAAAGGCGGACGATTTCGTCCGCTTAGAGTAATGAGTTAAAAATCGTAAAAGTTCTTGATAAAACTCCATGCAACCAATATGATTCAATGTTTATAGTAGTAATGGTGTCAAAATGGCTATTCGGAACCACAAATATTGATTTATAAAAGGCGGACGATTTCGTCCGCTTAGAGTAATGAGTTAAAAATCGTAAAAGTTCTTGATAAAACTCCATGCAACCAATATGATTCAATGTTTATATTAGTAATGGTGTCAAAATGGCTATTCGGAACTACAAATATTGATTTATAAAAGGCGGACGATTTCGTCCGCTTAGAGTAATGAGTTAAAAATCGTAAAAGTTCTTGATAAAACTCCATGCAACCAATATGATTCAATGTTTATAGTAGTAATGGTGTCAAAATGGCTATTTGGAACCACAAATATTGATTTCTAAAAGGCAGACGATTTCGTCCGCTTAGAGTAATGAGTTAAAAATCGTAAAAGTTCTTGATAAAACTCCATGCAACCAATATAATTCAATGTTTATAGTAGTAATGGTGTCAAAATGGCTATTTGGAACCACAAATATTGATTTATAAAAGGCGGACGATTTCGTCCGCTTAGAGTAATGAGTTAAAAATCGTAAAAGTTCTTGATAAAACTCCATGCAACCAATATGATTCAATGTTTATAGTAGTAATGGTGTCAAAATGGCTATTCGGAACCACAAATATTGATTTATAAAAAGGCGGACGATTTCGTCCGCTTAGTGTAACGAGTTAAAAATCGTAAAAGTTCTTGATAAAACTCCATGCAACCAATATGATTCAATGTTTATATTAGTAATGGTGTCAAAATGGCTATTCGGAACCACAAATATTGATTTATAAAAGGCGGACGATTTCGTACGCTTAGAGTAATGAGTTAAAAATCGTAAAAGTTCTTGATAAAACTCCATGCAACCAATATGATTCAATGTTTATATTAGTAATGGTGTCAAAATGGCTATTCGGAACCACAAATATTGATTTATAAAAGGCGGACGATTTCGTCCGCTTAGAGTAATGAGTTAAAAATCGTAAAAGTTCTTGATAAAACTCCATGCAACCAATATGATTCAATGTTTATAGTAGTAATGGTGTGAAAAGGGCTATTCGGAAACACAAATATTGATTTATAAAAGGCGGACGATTTCGTACGCTTAGAGTAATGAGTTAAAAATCGTAAAAGTTCTTGATAAAACTCCATGCAACCAATATGATTCAATGTTTATATTAGTAATGGTGTCAAAATGGCTATTCGGAACCACAAATATTGATTTATAAAAGGCGGACGATTTCGTCCGCTTAGAGTAATGAGTTAAAAATCGTAAAAGTTCTTGATAAAACTCCATGCAACCAATATGATTCAATGTTTATAGTAGTAATGGTGTCAAAATGGCTATTTGGAACCACAAATATTGATTTATAAAAGGCGGACGATTTCGTCCGCTTAGAGTAATGAGTTAAAAATCATAAAAGTTCTTGATAAAACTCCATGCAACCAATATGATTCAATGTTTATAGTAGTAATGGTGTCAAAATGGCTATTCGGAACCACAAATATTGATTTATAAAAGGCGGACGATTTCGTCCGCTTAGAGTAATGAGTTAAAAATCGTAAAAGTTCTTGATAAAACTCCATGCAACCAATATGATTCAATGTTTATAGTAGTAATGGTGTGAAAAGGGCTATTCGGAAACACAAATATTGATTTATAAAAGGAGGACGATTTCGTCCGCTTAGAGTAATGAGTTAAAAATCGTAAAATTTCTTGATAAAACTCCATGCAACCAATATGATTCAATGTTTATAGTAGTAATGGTGTCAAAATGGCTATTCGGAACCACAAATATTGATTTATAAAAGGCGGACGATTTCATCCGCTTATTGTAATGAGTTAAAAAACGTAAAATTTTTTGATAAAACTCCGTGCAACCAATATGATTCAATGTTTATAGTAGTAATGGTGTCAAAATGGCTATTTGGAACCACAAATATTGATTTATAAAAGGCGGACGATTTCGTCCGCTTAGAGTAATGAGTTAAAAATCGTAAAAGTTCTTGATAAAACTCCATGCAACCAATATGATTCAATGTTTATAGTAGTAATGGTGTCAAAATGGCTATTCGGAACCACAAATATTGATTTATAAAAGGCGGACGATTTCGTCCGCTTAGAGTAATGAGTTAAAAATCGTAAAAGTTCTTGATAAAACTCCATGCAACCAATATGATTCAATGTTTATAGTAGTAATGGTGTGAAAAGGGCTATTCGGAAACACAAATATTGATTTATAAAAGGCGGACGATTTCGTACGCTTAGAGTAATGAGTTAAAAATCGTAAAAGTTCTTGATAAAACTCCATGCAACCAATATGATTCAATGTTTATATTAGTAATGGTGTCAAAATGGCTATTCGGAACCACAAATATTGATTTATAAAAGGCGGACGATTTCGTCCGCTTAGAGTAATGAGTTAAAAATCGTAAAAGTTCTTGATAAAACTCCATGCAACCAATATGATTCAATGTTTATAGTAGTAATGGTGTCAAAATGGCTATTTGGAACCACAAATATTGATTTATAAAAGGCGGACGATTTCGTCCGCTTAGAGTAATGAGTTAAAAATCATAAAAGTTCTTGATAAAACTCCATGCAACCAATATGATTCAATGTTTATAGTAGTAATGGTGTCAAAATGGCTATTCGGAACCACAAATATTGATTTATAAAAGGCGGACGATTTCGTCCGCTTAGAGTAATGAGTTAAAAATCGTAAAAGTTCTTGATAAAACTCCATGCAACCAATATGATTCAATGTTTATAGTAGTAATGGTGTGAAAAGGGCTATTCGGAAACACAAATATTGATTTATAAAAGGAGGACGATTTCGTCCGCTTAGAGTAATGAGTTAAAAATCGTAAAATTTCTTGATAAAACTCCATGCAACCAATATGATTCAATGTTTATAGTAGTAATGGTGTCAAAATGGCTATTCGGAACCACAAATATTGATTTATAAAAGGCGGACGATTTCGTCCGCTTAGAGTAATGAGTTAAAAATCGTAAAATTTCTTGATAAAACTCCATGCAACCAATATGATTCAATGTTTATAGTAGTAATGGTGTCAAAATGGCTATTCGGAACCACAAATATTGATTTATAAAAGGCGGACGATTTCATCCGCTTATAGTAATGAGTTAAAAAACGTAAAAGTTCTTGATAAAACTCCGTGCAACCAATATGATTCAATGTTTATAGTAGTAATGGTGTCAAAATGGCTATTTGGAACCACAAATATTGATTTATAAAAGGCGGACGATTTCGTCCGCTTAGAGTAATGAGTTAAAAATCGTAAAAGTTCTTGATAAAACTCCATGCAACCAATATGATTCAATGTTTATAGTAGTAATGGTGTCAAAATGGCTATTCGGAACCACAAATATTGATTTATAAAAGGCGGACGATTTCGTCCGCTTAGAGTAATGAGTTAAAAATCGTAAAAGTTCTTGATAAAACTCCATGCAACCAATATGATTCAATGTTTATAGTAGTAATGGTGTCAAAATGGCTATTCGGAACCACAAATATTGATTTATAAAAGGCGGACGATTTCGTCCGCTTAGAGTAATGAGTTAAAAATCGTAAAAGTTCTTGATAAAACTCCATGCAACCAATATGATTCAATGTTTATATTAGTAATGGTGTCAAAATGGCTATTCGGAACTACAAATATTGATTTATAAAAGGCGGACGATTTCGTCCGCTTAGAGTAATGAGTTAAAAATCGTAAAAGTTCTTGATAAAACTCCATGCAACCAATATGATTCAATGTTTATAGTAGTAATGGTGTCAAAATGGCTATTTGGAACCACAAATATTGATTTCGAAAAGGCAGACGATTTCGTCCGCTTAGAGTAATGAGTTAAAAATCGTAAAAGTTCTTGATAAAACTCCATGCAACCAATATAATTCAATGTTTATAGTAGTAATGGTGTCAAAATGGCTATTTGGAACCACAAATATTGATTTATAAAAGGCGGACGATTTCGTCCGCTTAGAGTAATGAGTTAAAAATCGTAAAAGTTCTTGATAAAACTCCATGCAACCAATATGATTCAATGTTTATAGTAGTAATGGTGTCAAAATGGCTATTCGGAACCACAAATATTGATTTATAAAAAGGCGGACGATTTCGTCCGCTTAGTGTAACGAGTTAAAAATCGTAAAAGTTCTTGATAAAACTCCATGCAACCAATATGATTCAATGTTTATATTAGTAATGGTGTCAAAATGGTTATTCGGAACCACAAATATTGATTTATAAAAGGCGGACGATTTCGTACGCTTAGAGTAATGAGTTAAAAATCGTAAAAGTTCTTGATAAAACTCCATGCAACCAATATGATTCAATGTTTATATTAGTAATGGTGTCAAAATGGCTATTCGGAACCACAAATATTGATTTATAAAAGGCGGACGATTTCGTCCGCTTAGAGTAATGAGTTAAAAATCGTAAAAGTTCTTGATAAAACTCCATGCAACCAATATGATTCAATGTTTATAGTAGTAATGGTGTGAAAAGGGCTATTCGGAAACACAAATATTGATTTATAAAAGGCGGACGATTTCGTCCGCTTAGAGTAATGAGTTAAAAATCGTAAAATTTCTTGATAAAACTCCATGCAACCAATATGATTCAATGTTTATAGTAGTAATGGTGTCAAAATGGCTATTCGGAACCACAAATATTGATTTATAAAAGGCGGACGATTTCATCCGCTTATAGTAATGAGTTAAAAAACGTAAAAGTTCTTGATAAAACTCCGTGCAACCAATATGATTCAATGTTTATAGTAGTAATGGTGTCAAAATGGCTATTTGGAACCACAAATATTGATTTATAAAAGGCGGACGATTTCGTCCGCTTAGAGTAATGAGTTAAAAATCGTAAAAGTTCTTGATAAAACTCCATGCAACCAATATGATTCAATGTTTATAGTAGTAATGGTGTCAAAATGGCTATTCGGAACCACAAATATTGATTTATAAAAGGCGGACGATTTCGTCCGCTTAGAGTAATGAGTTAAAAATCGTAAAAGTTCTTGATAAAACTCCATGCAACCAATATGATTCAATGTTTATAGTAGTAATGGTGTCAAAATGGCTATTCGGAACCACAAATATTGATTTATAAAAGGCGGACGATTTCGTCCGCTTAGAGTAATGAGTTAAAAATCGTAAAAGTTCTTGATAAAACTCCATGCAACCAATATGATTCAATGTTTATATTAGTAATGGTGTCAAAATGGCTATTCGGAACTACAAATATTGATTTATAAAAGGCGGACGATTTCGTCCGCTTAGAGTAATGAGTTAAAAATCGTAAAAGTTCTTGATAAAACTCCATGCAACCAATATGATTCAATGTTTATAGTAGTAATGGTGTCAAAATGGCTATTTGGAACCACAAATATTGATTTCTAAAAGGCAGACGATTTCGTCCGCTTAGAGTAATGAGTTAAAAATCGTAAAAGTTCTTGATAAAACTCCATGCAACCAATATAATTCAATGTTTATAGTAGTAATGGTGTCAAAATGGCTATTTGGAACCACAAATATTGATTTATAAAAGGCGGACGATTTCGTCCGCTTAGAGTAATGAGTTAAAAATCGTAAAAGTTCTTGATAAAACTCCATGCAACCAATATGATTCAATGTTTATAGTAGTAATGGTGTCAAAATGGCTATTCGGAACCACAAATATTGATTTATAAAAAGGCGGACGATTTCGTCCGCTTAGTGTAACGAGTTAAAAATCGTAAAAGTTCTTGATAAAACTCCATGCAACCAATATGATTCAATGTTTATATTAGTAATGGTGTCAAAATGGCTATTCGGAACCACAAATATTGATTTATAAAAGGCGGACGATTTCGTACGCTTAGAGTAATGAGTTAAAAATCGTAAAAGTTCTTGATAAAACTCCATGCAACCAATATGATTCAATGTTTATATTAGTAATGGTGTCAAAATGGCTATTCGGAACCACAAATATTGATTTATAAAAGGCGGACGATTTCGTCCGCTTAGAGTAATGAGTTAAAAATCGTAAAAGTTCTTGATAAAACTCCATGCAACCAATATGATTCAATGTTTATAGTAGTAATGGTGTGAAAAGGGCTATTCGGAAACACAAATATTGATTTATAAAAGGCGGACGATTTCGTACGCTTAGAGTAATGAGTTAAAAATCGTAAAAGTTCTTGATAAAACTCCATGCAACCAATATGATTCAATGTTTATATTAGTAATGGTGTCAAAATGGCTATTCGGAACCACAAATATTGATTTATAAAAGGCGGACGATTTCGTCCGCTTAGAGTAATGAGTTAAAAATCGTAAAAGTTCTTGATAAAACTCCATGCAACCAATATGATTCAATGTTTATAGTAGTAATGGTGTCAAAATGGCTATTTGGAACCACAAATATTGATTTATAAAAGGCGGACGATTTCGTCCGCTTAGAGTAATGAGTTAAAAATCATAAAAGTTCTTGATAAAACTCCATGCAACCAATATGATTCAATGTTTATAGTAGTAATGGTGTCAAAATGGCTATTCGGAACCACAAATATTGATTTATAAAAGGCGGACGATTTCGTCCGCTTAGAGTAATGAGTTAAAAATCGTAAAAGTTCTTGATAAAACTCCATGCAACCAATATGATTCAATGTTTATAGTAGTAATGGTGTGAAAAGGGCTATTCGGAAACACAAATATTGATTTATAAAAGGAGGACGATTTCGTCCGCTTAGAGTAATGAGTTAAAAATCGTAAAATTTCTTGATAAAACTCCATGCAACCAATATGATTCAATGTTTATAGTAGTAATGGTGTCAAAATGGCTATTCGGAACCACAAATATTGATTTATAAAAGGCGGACGATTTCATCCGCTTATTGTAATGAGTTAAAAAACGTAAAATTTTTTGATAAAACTCCGTGCAACCAATATGATTCAATGTTTATAGTAGTAATGGTGTCAAAATGGCTATTTGGAACCACAAATATTGATTTATAAAAGGCGGACGATTTCGTCCGCTTAGAGTAATGAGTTAAAAATCGTAAAAGTTCTTGATAAAACTCCATGCAACCAATATGATTCAATGTTTATAGTAGTAATGGTGTCAAAATGGCTATTCGGAACCACAAATATTGATTTATAAAAGGCGGACGATTTCGTCCGCTTAGAGTAATGAGTTAAAAATCGTAAAAGTTCTTGATAAAACTCCATGCAACCAATATGATTCAATGTTTATAGTAGTAATGGTGTGAAAAGGGCTATTCGGAAACACAAATATTGATTTATAAAAGGCGGACGATTTCGTACGCTTAGAGTAATGAGTTAAAAATCGTAAAAGTTCTTGATAAAACTCCATGCAACCAATATGATTCAATGTTTATATTAGTAATGGTGTCAAAATGGCTATTCGGAACCACAAATATTGATTTATAAAAGGCGGACGATTTCGTCCGCTTAGAGTAATGAGTTAAAAATCGTAAAAGTTCTTGATAAAACTCCATGCAACCAATATGATTCAATGTTTATAGTAGTAATGGTGTCAAAATGGCTATTTGGAACCACAAATATTGATTTATAAAAGGCGGACGATTTCGTCCGCTTAGAGTAATGAGTTAAAAATCATAAAAGTTCTTGATAAAACTCCATGCAACCAATATGATTCAATGTTTATAGTAGTAATGGTGTCAAAATGGCTATTCGGAACCACAAATATTGATTTATAAAAGGCGGACGATTTCGTCCGCTTAGAGTAATGAGTTAAAAATCGTAAAAGTTCTTGATAAAACTCCATGCAACCAATATGATTCAATGTTTATAGTAGTAATGGTGTGAAAAGGGCTATTCGGAAACACAAATATTGATTTATAAAAGGAGGACGATTTCGTCCGCTTAGAGTAATGAGTTAAAAATCGTAAAATTTCTTGATAAAACTCCATGCAACCAATATGATTCAATGTTTATAGTAGTAATGGTGTCAAAATGGCTATTCGGAACCACAAATATTGATTTATAAAAGGCGGACGATTTCATCCGCTTATTGTAATGAGTTAAAAAACGTAAAAGTTTTTGATAAAACTCCGTGCAACCAATATGATTCAATGTTTATAGTAGTAATGGTGTCAAAATGGCTATTTGGAACCACAAATATTGATTTATAAAAGGCGGACGATTTCGTCCGCTTAGAGTAATGAGTTAAAAATCGTAAAAGTTCTTGATAAAACTCCATGCAACCAATATGATTCAATGTTTATAGTAGTAATTGTGTCAAAATGGCTATTCGGAACCACAAATATTGATTTATAAAAGGCGGACGATTTCGTCCGCTTAGAGTAATGAGTTAAAAATCGTAGAAGTTCTTGATAAAACTCCATGCAACCAATATGATTCAATGTTTATAGTAGTAATGGTGTCAAAATGGCTATTCGGAACCACAAATATTGATTTATAAAAGGCGGACGATTTCGTCCGCTTAGAGTAATGAGTTAAAAATCGTAAAAGTTCTTGATAAAACTCCATGCAACCAATATGATTCAATGTTTATATTAGTAATGGTGTCAAAATGGCTATTCGGAACTACAAATATTGATTTATAAAAGGCGGACGATTTCGTCCGCTTAGAGTAATGAGTTAAAAATCGTAAAAGTTCTTGATAAAACTCAATGCAACCAATATGATTCAATGTTTATAGTAGTAATGGTGTCAAAATGGCTATTTGGAACCACAAATATTGATTTCGAAAAGGCAGACGATTTCGTCCGCTTAGAGTAATGAGTTAAAAATCGTAAAAGTTCTTGATAAAACTCCATGCAACCAATATAATTCAATGTTTATAGTAGTAATGGTGTCAAAATGGCTATTTGGAACCACAAATATTGATTTATAAAAGGCGGACGATTTCGTCCGCTTAGAGTAATGAGTTAAAAATCGTAAAAGTTCTTGATAAAACTCCATGCAACCAATATGATTCAATGTTTATAGTAGTAATGGTGTCAAAATGGCTATTCGGAACCACAAATATTGATTTATAAAAAGGCGGACGATTTCGTCCGCTTAGTGTAACGAGTTAAAAATCGTAAAAGTTCTTGATAAAACTCCATGCAACCAATATGATTCAATGTTTATATTAGTAATGGTGTCAAAATGGCTATTCGGAACCACAAATATTGATTTATAAAAGGCGGACGATTTCGTACGCTTAGAGTAATGAGTTAAAAATCGTAAAAGTTCTTGATAAAACTCCATGCAACCAATATGATTCAATGTTTATATTAGTAATGGTGTCAAAATGGCTATTTGGAACCACAAATATTGATTTATAAAAGGCGGACGATTTCGTCCGCTTAGAGTAATGAGTTAAAAATCGTAAAAGTTCTTGATAAAACTCCATGCAACCAATATGATTCAATGTTTATAGTAGTAATGGTGTCAAAATGGCTATTCGGAACCACAAATATTGATTTATAAAAAGGCGGACGATTTCGTCCGCTTAGTGTAACGAGTTAAAAATCGTAAAAGTTCTTGATAAAACTCCATGCAACCAATATGATTCAATGTTTATATTAGTAATGGTGTCAAAATGGTTATTCGGAACCACAAATATTGATTTATAAAAGGCGGACGATTTCGTACGCTTAGAGTAATGAGTTAAAAATCGTAAAAGTTCTTGATAAAACTCCATGCAACCAATATGATTCAATGTTTATATTAGTAATGGTGTCAAAATGGCTATTCGGAACCACAAATATTGATTTATAAAAGGCGGACGATTTCGTCCGCTTAGAGTAATGAGTTAAAAATCGTAAAAGTTCTTGATAAAACTCCATGCAACCAATATGATTCAATGTTTATAGTAGTAATGGTGTGAAAAGGGCTATTCGGAAACACAAATATTGATTTATAAAAGGCGGACGATTTCGTCCGCTTAGAGTAATGAGTTAAAAATCGTAAAATTTCTTGATAAAACTCCATGCAACCAATATGATTCAATGTTTATAGTAGTAATGGTGTCAAAATGGCTATTCGGAACCACAAATATTGATTTATAAAAGGCGGACGATTTCATCCGCTTATAGTAATGAGTTAAAAAACGTAAAAGTTCTTGATAAAACTCCGTGCAACCAATATGATTCAATGTTTATAGTAGTAATGGTGTCAAAATGGCTATTTGGAACCACAAATATTGATTTATAAAAGGCGGACGATTTCGTCCGCTTAGAGTAATGAGTTAAAAATCGTAAAAGTTCTTGATAAAACTCCATGCAACCAATATGATTCAATGTTTATAGTAGTAATGGTGTCAAAATGGCTATTCGGAACCACAAATATTGATTTATAAAAGGCGGACGATTTCGTCCGCTTAGAGTAATGAGTTAAAAATCGTAAAAGTTCTTGATAAAACTCCATGCAACCAATATGATTCAATGTTTATAGTAGTAATGGTGTCAAAATGGCTATTCGGAACCACAAATATTGATTTATAAAAGGCGGACGATTTCGTCCGCTTAGAGTAATGAGTTAAAAATCGTAAAAGTTCTTGATAAAACTCCATGCAACCAATATGATTCAATGTTTATATTAGTAATGGTGTCAAAATGGCTATTCGGAACTACAAATATTGATTTATAAAAGGCGGACGATTTCGTCCGCTTAGAGTAATGAGTTAAAAATCGTAAAAGTTCTTGATAAAACTCCATGCAACCAATATGATTCAATGTTTATAGTAGTAATGGTGTCAAAATGGCTATTTGGAACCACAAATATTGATTTCTAAAAGGCAGACGATTTCGTCCGCTTAGAGTAATGAGTTAAAAATCGTAAAAGTTCTTGATAAAACTCCATGCAACCAATATAATTCAATGTTTATAGTAGTAATGGTGTCAAAATGGCTATTTGGAACCACAAATATTGATTTATAAAAGGCGGACGATTTCGTCCGCTTAGAGTAATGAGTTAAAAATCGTAAAAGTTCTTGATAAAACTCCATGCAACCAATATGATTCAATGTTTATAGTAGTAATGGTGTCAAAATGGCTATTCGGAACCACAAATATTGATTTATAAAAAGGCGGACGATTTCGTCCGCTTAGTGTAACGAGTTAAAAATCGTAAAAGTTCTTGATAAAACTCCATGCAACCAATATGATTCAATGTTTATATTAGTAATGGTGTCAAAATGGCTATTCGGAACCACAAATATTGATTTATAAAAGGCGGACGATTTCGTACGCTTAGAGTAATGAGTTAAAAATCGTAAAAGTTCTTGATAAAACTCCATGCAACCAATATGATTCAATGTTTATATTAGTAATGGTGTCAAAATGGCTATTCGGAACCACAAATATTGATTTATAAAAGGCGGACGATTTCGTCCGCTTAGAGTAATGAGTTAAAAATCGTAAAAGTTCTTGATAAAACTCCATGCAACCAATATGATTCAATGTTTATATTAGTAATGGTGTCAAAATGGCTATTCGGAACCACAAATATTGATTTATAAAAGGCGGACGATTTCGTACGCTTAGAGTAATGAGTTAAAAATCGTAAAAGTTCTTGATAAAACTCCATGCAACCAATATGATTCAATGTTTATATTAGTAATGGTGTCAAAATGGCTATTCGGAACCACAAATATTGATTTATAAAAGGCGGACGATTTCGTCCGCTTAGAGTAATGAGTTAAAAATCGTAAAAGTTCTTGATAAAACTCCATGCAACCAATATGATTCAATGTTTATAGTAGTAATGGTGTGAAAAGGGCTATTCGGAAACACAAATATTGATTTATAAAAGGCGGACGATTTCGTACGCTTAGAGTAATGAGTTAAAAATCGTAAAAGTTCTTGATAAAACTCCATGCAACCAATATGATTCAATGTTTATATTAGTAATGGTGTCAAAATGGCTATTCGGAACCACAAATATTGATTTATAAAAGGCGGACGATTTCGTCCGCTTAGAGTAATGAGTTAAAAATCGTAAAAGTTCTTGATAAAACTCCATGCAACCAATATGATTCAATGTTTATAGTAGTAATGGTGTCAAAATGGCTATTTGGAACCACAAATATTGATTTATAAAAGGCGGACGATTTCGTCCGCTTAGAGTAATGAGTTAAAAATCATAAAAGTTCTTGATAAAACTCCATGCAACCAATATGATTCAATGTTTATAGTAGTAATGGTGTCAAAATGGCTATTCGGAACCACAAATATTGATTTATAAAAGGCGGACGATTTCGTCCGCTTAGAGTAATGAGTTAAAAATCGTAAAAGTTCTTGATAAAACTCCATGCAACCAATATGATTCAATGTTTATAGTAGTAATGGTGTGAAAAGGGCTATTCGGAAACACAAATATTGATTTATAAAAGGAGGACGATTTCGTCCGCTTAGAGTAATGAGTTAAAAATCGTAAAATTTCTTGATAAAACTCCATGCAACCAATATGATTCAATGTTTATAGTAGTAATGGTGTCAAAATGGCTATTCGGAACCACAAATATTGATTTATAAAAGGCGGACGATTTCATCCGCTTATTGTAATGAGTTAAAAAACGTAAAATTTTTTGATAAAACTCCGTGCAACCAATATGATTCAATGTTTATAGTAGTAATGGTGTCAAAATGGCTATTTGGAACCACAAATATTGATTTATAAAAGGCGGACGATTTCGTCCGCTTAGAGTAATGAGTTAAAAATCGTAAAAGTTCTTGATAAAACTCCATGCAACCAATATGATTCAATGTTTATAGTAGTAATGGTGTCAAAATGGCTATTCGGAACCACAAATATTGATTTATAAAAGGCGGACGATTTCGTCCGCTTAGAGTAATGAGTTAAAAATCGTAAAAGTTCTTGATAAAACTCCATGCAACCAATATGATTCAATGTTTATAGTAGTAATGGTGTGAAAAGGGCTATTCGGAAACACAAATATTGATTTATAAAAGGCGGACGATTTCGTACGCTTAGAGTAATGAGTTAAAAATCGTAAAAGTTCTTGATAAAACTCCATGCAACCAATATGATTCAATGTTTATATTAGTAATGGTGTCAAAATGGCTATTCGGAACCACAAATATTGATTTATAAAAGGCGGACGATTTCGTCCGCTTAGAGTAATGAGTTAAAAATCGTAAAAGTTCTTGATAAAACTCCATGCAACCAATATGATTCAATGTTTATAGTAGTAATGGTGTCAAAATGGCTATTTGGAACCACAAATATTGATTTATAAAAGGCGGACGATTTCGTCCGCTTAGAGTAATGAGTTAAAAATCATAAAAGTTCTTGATAAAACTCCATGCAACCAATATGATTCAATGTTTATAGTAGTAATGGTGTCAAAATGGCTATTCGGAACCACAAATATTGATTTATAAAAGGCGGACGATTTCGTCCGCTTAGAGTAATGAGTTAAAAATCGTAAAAGTTCTTGATAAAACTCCATGCAACCAATATGATTCAATGTTTATAGTAGTAATGGTGTGAAAAGGGCTATTCGGAAACACAAATATTGATTTATAAAAGGAGGACGATTTCGTCCGCTTAGAGTAATGAGTTAAAAATCGTAAAATTTCTTGATAAAACTCCATGCAACCAATATGATTCAATGTTTATAGTAGTAATGGTGTCAAAATGGCTATTCGGAACCACAAATATTGATTTATAAAAGGCGGACGATTTCATCCGCTTATTGTAATGAGTTAAAAAACGTAAAAGTTTTTGATAAAACTCCGTGCAACCAATATGATTCAATGTTTATAGTAGTAATGGTGTCAAAATGGCTATTTGGAACCACAAATATTGATTTATAAAAGGCGGACGATTTCGTCCGCTTAGAGTAATGAGTTAAAAATCGTAAAAGTTCTTGATAAAACTCCATGCAACCAATATGATTCAATGTTTATAGTAGTAATTGTGTCAAAATGGCTATTCGGAACCACAAATATTGATTTATAAAAGGCGGACGATTTCGTCCGCTTAGAGTAATGAGTTAAAAATCGTAGAAGTTCTTGATAAAACTCCATGCAACCAATATGATTCAATGTTTATAGTAGTAATGGTGTCAAAATGGCTATTCGGAACCACAAATATTGATTTATAAAAGGCGGACGATTTCGTCCGCTTAGAGTAATGAGTTAAAAATCGTAAAAGTTCTTGATAAAACTCCATGCAACCAATATGATTCAATGTTTATATTAGTAATGGTGTCAAAATGGCTATTCGGAACTACAAATATTGATTTATAAAAGGCGGACGATTTCGTCCGCTTAGAGTAATGAGTTAAAAATCGTAAAAGTTCTTGATAAAACTCAATGCAACCAATATGATTCAATGTTTATAGTAGTAATGGTGTCAAAATGGCTATTTGGAACCACAAATATTGATTTCGAAAAGGCAGACGATTTCGTCCGCTTAGAGTAATGAGTTAAAAATCGTAAAAGTTCTTGATAAAACTCCATGCAACCAATATAATTCAATGTTTATAGTAGTAATGGTGTCAAAATGGCTATTTGGAACCACAAATATTGATTTATAAAAGGCGGACGATTTCGTCCGCTTAGAGTAATGAGTTAAAAATCGTAAAAGTTCTTGATAAAACTCCATGCAACCAATATGATTCAATGTTTATAGTAGTAATGGTGTCAAAATGGCTATTCGGAACCACAAATATTGATTTATAAAAAGGCGGACGATTTCGTCCGCTTAGTGTAACGAGTTAAAAATCGTAAAAGTTCTTGATAAAACTCCATGCAACCAATATGATTCAATGTTTATATTAGTAATGGTGTCAAAATGGCTATTCGGAACCACAAATATTGATTTATAAAAGGCGGACGATTTCGTACGCTTAGAGTAATGAGTTAAAAATCGTAAAAGTTCTTGATAAAACTCCATGCAACCAATATGATTCAATGTTTATATTAGTAATGGTGTCAAAATGGCTATTTGGAACCACAAATATTGATTTATAAAAGGCGGACGATTTCGTCCGCTTAGAGTAATGAGTTAAAAATCATAAAAGTTCTTGATAAAACTCCATGCAACCAATATGATTCAATGTTTATAGTAGTAATGGTGTCAAAATGGCTATTCGGAACCACAAATATTGATTTATAAAAGGCGGACGATTTCGTCCGCTTAGAGTAATGAGTTAAAAATCGTAAAAGTTCTTGATAAAACTCCATGCAACCAATATGATTCAATGTTTATAGTAGTAATGGTGTGAAAAGGGCTATTCGGAAACACAAATATTGATTTATAAAAGGAGGACGATTTCGTCCGCTTAGAGTAATGAGTTAAAAATCGTAAAATTTCTTGATAAAACTCCATGCAACCAATATGATTCAATGTTTATAGTAGTAATGGTGTCAAAATGGCTATTCGGAACCACAAATATTGATTTATAAAAGGCGGACGATTTCATCCGCTTATTGTAATGAGTTAAAAAACGTAAAAGTTTTTGATAAAACTCCGTGCAACCAATATGATTCAATGTTTATAGTAGTAATGGTGTCAAAATGGCTATTTGGAACCACAAATATTGATTTATAAAAGGCGGACGATTTCGTCCGCTTAGAGTAATGAGTTAAAAATCGTAAAAGTTCTTGATAAAACTCCATGCAACCAATATGATTCAATGTTTATAGTAGTAATTGTGTCAAAATGGCTATTCGGAACCACAAATATTGATTTATAAAAGGCGGACGATTTCGTCCGCTTAGAGTAATGAGTTAAAAATCGTAGAAGTTCTTGATAAAACTCCATGCAACCAATATGATTCAATGTTTATAGTAGTAATGGTGTCAAAATGGCTATTCGGAACCACAAATATTGATTTATAAAAGGCGGACGATTTCGTCCGCTTAGAGTAATGAGTTAAAAATCGTAAAAGTTCTTGATAAAACTCCATGCAACCAATATGATTCAATGTTTATATTAGTAATGGTGTCAAAATGGCTATTCGGAACTACAAATATTGATTTATAAAAGGCGGACGATTTCGTCCGCTTAGAGTAATGAGTTAAAAATCGTAAAAGTTCTTGATAAAACTCAATGCAACCAATATGATTCAATGTTTATAGTAGTAATGGTGTCAAAATGGCTATTTGGAACCACAAATATTGATTTCGAAAAGGCAGACGATTTCGTCCGCTTAGAGTAATGAGTTAAAAATCGTAAAAGTTCTTGATAAAACTCCATGCAACCAATATAATTCAATGTTTATAGTAGTAATGGTGTCAAAATGGCTATTTGGAACCACAAATATTGATTTATAAAAGGCGGACGATTTCGTCCGCTTAGAGTAATGAGTTAAAAATCGTAAAAGTTCTTGATAAAACTCTATGCAACCAATATGATTCAATGTTTATAGTAGTAATGGTGTCAAAATGGCTATTCGGAACCACAAATATTGATTTATAAAAAGGCGGACGATTTCGTCCGCTTAGTGTAACGAGTTAAAAATCGTAAAAGTTCTTGATAAAACTCCATGCAACCAATATGATTCAATGTTTATATTAGTAATGGTGTCAAAATGGCTATTCGGAACCACAAATATTGATTTATAAAAGGCGGACGATTTCGTACGCTTAGAGTAATGAGTTAAAAATCGTAAAAGTTCTTGATAAAACTCCATGCAACCAATATGATTCAATGTTTATATTAGTAATGGTGTCAAAATGGCTATTCGGAACCACAAATATTGATTTATAAAAGGCGGACGATTTCGTCCGCTTAGAGTAATGAGTTAAAAATCGTAAAAGTTCTTGATAAAACTCCATGCAACCAATATGATTCAATGTTTATAGTAGTAATGGTGTCAAAATGGCTATTTGGAACCACAAATATTGATTTCGAAAAGGCAGACGATTTCGTCCGCTTAGAGTAATGAGTTAAAAATCGTAAAAATTCTTGATAAAACTCATTGCAACCAATATGATACATTGTTTATAGTAGTAATGGTGTCAAAATGGCTATTCGGAACCACAAATATTGATTTATAAAAGGCGGACGATTTCGTCCGCTTAGAGTAATGAGTTAAAAATCGTAAAAGTTCTTGATAAAACTCCATGCAACCAATATGATTCAATGTTTATAGTAGTAATGGTGTGAAAAGGGCTATTCGGAAACACAAATATTGATTTATAAAAGGAGGACGATTTCGTCCGCTTAGAGTAATGAGTTAAAAATCGTAAAATTTCTTGATAAAACTCCATGCAACCAATATGATTCAATGTTTATAGTAGTAATGGTGTCAAAATGGCTATTCGGAACCACAAATATTGATTTATAAAAGGCGGACGATTTCATCCGCTTATAGTAATGAGTTAAAAAACGTAAAAGTTCTTGATAAAACTCCGTGCAACCAATATGATTTAATGTTTATAGTAGGAATGGTGTCAAAATGGCTATTTGGAACCACAAATATTGATTTATAAAAGGCGGACGATTTCGTCCGCTTAGAGTAATGAGTTAAAAATCGTAAAAGTTCTTGATAAAACTCCATGCAACCAATATGATTCAATGTTTATAGTAGTAATGGTGTCAAAATGGCTATTCGGAACCACAAATATTGATTTATAAAAGGCGGACGATTTCGTCCGCTTAGAGTAATGAGTTAAAAATCGTAAAAGTTCTTGATAAAACTCCATGCAACCAATATGATTCAATGTTTATAGTAGTAATGGTGTCAAAATGGCTATTCAGAACCACAAATATTGATTTATAAAAGGCGAACGATTTCGTCCGCTTAGAGTAATGAGTTAAAAATCGTAAAAGTTCTTGATAAAACTCCATGCAACCAATATGATTCAATGTTTATAGTAGTAATGGTGTCAAAATGGCTATTCGGAACCACAAATATTGATTTATAAAAAGGCGGACGATTTCGTCCGCTTAGTGTAACGAGTTAAAAATCGTAAAAGTTCTTGATAAAACTCCATGCAACCAATATGATTCAATGTTTATATTAGTAATGGTGTCAAAATGGCTATTCGGAACCACAAATATTGATTTATAAAAGGCGGACGATTTCGTACGCTTAGAGTAATGAGTTAAAAATCGTAAAAGTTCTTGATAAAACTCCATGCAACCAATATGATTCAATGTTTATATTAGTAATGGTGTCAAAATGGCTATTCGGAACCACAAATATTGATTTATAAAAGGCGGACGATTTCGTCCGCTTAGAGTAATGAGTTAAAAATCGTAAAAGTTCTTGATAAAACTCCATGCAACCAATATGATTCAATGTTTATAGTAGTAATGGTGTGAAAAGGGCTATTCGGAAACACAAATATTGATTTATAAAAGGCGGACGATTTCGTCCGCTTAGAGTAATGAGTTAAAAATCGTAAAATTTCTTGATAAAACTCCATGCAACCAATATGATTCAATGCTTATAGTAGTAATGGTGTCAAAATGGCTATTCGGAACCACAAATATTGATTTATAAAAGGCGGACGATTTCATCCGCTTATAGTAATGAGTTAAAAAACGTAAAAGTTCTTGATAAAACTCCGTGCAACCAATATAAATTCAATGTTTATAGTAGTAATGGTGTCAAAATGGCTATTTGGAACCACAAATATTGATTTATAAAAGGCGGACGATTTCGTCCGCTTAGAGTAATGAGTTAAAAATCGTAAAAGTTCTTGATAAAACTCCATGCAACCAATATGATTCAATGTTTATAGTAGTAATGGTGTCAAAATGGCTATTCGGAACCACAAATATTGATTTATAAAAGGCGGACGATTTCGTCCGCTTAGATTAATGAGTTAAAAATCGTAAAAGTTCTTGATAAAACTCCATGCAACCAATATGATTCAATGTTTATATTAGTAATGGTGTCAAAATGGCTATTTGGAACCCCAAATATTGATTTATAAAAGGCGGACGATTTCGTCCGCTTAGAGTAATGAGTTAAAAATCGTAAAATTTCTTGATAAAACTCCATGCAACCAATATGATTCAATGTTTATAGTAGTAATGGTGTCAAAATGGCTATTCGGAACCACAAATATTGATTTATAAAAGGCGGACGATTTCGTCCGCTTAGAGTAATGAGTTAAAAATCGTAAAAGTTCTTGATAAAACTCCATGCAACCAATATGATTCAATGTTTATATTAGTAATGGTGTCAAAATGGCTATTCGGAACTACAAATATTGATTTATAAAAGGCGGACGATTTCGTCCGCTTAGAGTAATGAGTTAAAAATCGTAAAAGTTCTTGATAAAACTCCATGCAACCAATATGATTCAATGTTTATAGTAGTAATGGTGTCAAAATGGCTATTTGGAACCACAAATATTGATTTCGAAAAGGCAGACGATTTCGTCCGCTTAGAGTAATGAGTTAAAAATCGTAAAAGTTCTTGATAAAACTCCATGCAACCAATATAATTCAATGTTTATAGTAGTAATGGTGTCAAAATGGCTATTTGGAACCACAAATATTGATTTATAAAAGGCGGACGATTTCGTCCGCTTAGAGTAATGAGTTAAAAATCGTAAAAGTTCTTGATAAAACTCCATGCAACCAATATGATTCAATGTTTATAGTAGTAATTGTGTCAAAATGGCTATTCGGAACCACAAATATTGATTTATAAAAAGGCGGACGATTTCGTTCGCTTAGTGTAACGAGTTAAAAATCGTAAAAGTTCTTGATAAAACTCCATGCAACCAATATGATTCAATGTTTATATTAGTAATGGTGTCAAAATGGCTATTCGGAACCACAAATATTGATTTATAAAAGGCGGACGATTTCGTCCGCTTAGAGTAATGAGTTAAAAATCGTAAAAGTTCTTGATAAAACTCCATGCAACCAATATGATTCAATGTTTATAGTAGTAATGGTGTCAAAATGGCTATTCGGAACCACAAATATTGATTTATAAAAAGGCGGACGATTTCGTCCGCTTAGTGTAACGAGTTAAAAATCGTAAAAGTTCTTGATAAAACTCCATGCAACCAATATGATTCAATGTTTATATTAGTAATGGTGTCAAAATGGCTATTCGGAACCACAAATATTGATTTATAAAAGGCGGACGATTTCGTACGCTTAGAGTAATGAGTTAAAAATCGTAAAAGTTCTTGATAAAACTCCATGCAACCAATATGATTCAATGTTTATATTAGTAATGGTGTCAAAATGGCTATTCGGAACCACAAATATTGATTTATAAAAGGCGGACGATTTCGTCCGCTTAGAGTAATGAGTTAAAAATCGTAAAAGTTCTTGATAAAACTCCATGCAACCAATATGATTCAATGTTTATAGTAGTAATGGTGTGAAAAGGGCTATTCGGAAACACAAATATTGATTTATAAAAGGCGGACGATTTCGTACGCTTAGAGTAATGAGTTAAAAATCGTAAAAGTTCTTGATAAAACTCCATGCAACCAATATGATTCAATGTTTATAGTAGTAATGGTGTCAAAATGGCTATTCGGAACCACAAATATTGATTTATAAAAAGGCGGACGATTTCGTCCGCTTAGTGTAACGAGTTAAAAATCGTAAAAGTTCTTGATAAAACTCCATGCAACCAATATGATTCAATGTTTATATTAGTAATGGTGTCAAAATGGCTATTCGGAACCACAAATATTGATTTATAAAAGGCGGACGATTTCGTCCGCTTAGAGTAATGAGTTAAAAATCGTAAAAGTTCTTGATAAAACTCCATGCAACCAATATGATTCAATGTTTATAGTAGTAATGGTGTCAAAATGGCTATTCGGAACCACAAATATTGATTTATAAAAAGGCGGACGATTTCGTCCGCTTAGTGTAACGAGTTAAAAATCGTAAAAGTTCTTGATAAAACTCCATGCAACCAATATGATTCAATGTTTATATTAGTAATGGTGTCAAAATGGCTATTCGGAACCACAAATATTGATTTATAAAAGGCGGACGATTTCGTACGCTTAGAGTAATGAGTTAAAAATCGTAAAAGTTCTTGATAAAACTCCATGCAACCAATATGATTCAATGTTTATATTAGTAATGGTGTCAAAATGGCTATTCGGAACCACAAATATTGATTTATAAAAGGCGGACGATTTCGTCCGCTTAGAGTAATGAGTTAAAAATCGTAAAAGTTCTTGATAAAACTCCATGCAACCAATATGATTCAATGTTTATAGTAGTAATGGTGTGAAAAGGGCTATTCGGAAACACAAATATTGATTTATAAAAGGCGGACGATTTCGTCCGCTTAGAGTAATGAGTTAAAAATCGTAAAATTTCTTGATAAAACTCCATGCAACCAATATGATTCAATGTTTATAGTAGTAATGGTGTCAAAATGGCTATTCGGAACCACAAATATTGATTTATAAAAGGCGGACGATTTCATCCGCTTATAGTAATGAGTTAAAAAACGTAAAAGTTCTTGATAAAACTCCGTGCAACCAATATGATTCAATGTTTATAGTAGTAATGGTGTCAAAATGGCTATTTGGAACCACAAATATTGATTTATAAAAGGCGGACGATTTCGTCCGCTTAGAGTAATGAGTTAAAAATCGTAAAAGTTCTTGATAAAACTCCATGCAACCAATATGATTCAATGTTTATAGTAGTAATGGTGTCAAAATGGCTATTCGGAACCACAAATATTGATTTATAAAAGGCGGACGATTTCGTCCGCTTAGAGTAATGAGTTAAAAATCGTAAAATTTCTTGATAAAACTCCATGCAACCAATATGATTCAATGTTTATATTAGTAATGGTGTCAAAATGGCTATTTGGAACCCCAAATATTGATTTATAAAAGGCGGACGATTTCGTCCGCTTAGAGTAATGAGTTAAAAATCGTAAAATTTCTTGATAAAACTCCATGCAACCAATATGATTCAATGTTTATAGTAGTAATGGTGTCAAAATGGCTATTCGGAACCACAAATATTGATTTATAAAAGGCGGACGATTTCGTCCGCTTAGAGTAATGAGTTAAAAATCGTAAAAGTTCTTGATAAAACTCCATGCAACCAATATGATTCAATGTTTATATTAGTAATGGTGTCAAAATGGCTATTCGGAACTACAAATATTGATTTATAAAAGGCGGACGATTTCGTCCGCTTAGAGTAATGAGTTAAAAATCGTAAAAGTTCTTGATAAAACTCCATGCAACCAATATAATTCAATGTTTATAGTAGTAATGGTGTCAAAATGGCTATTTGGAACCACAAATATTGATTTCGAAAAGGCAGACGATTTCGTCCGCTTAGAGTAATGAGTTAAAAATCGTAAAAGTTCTTGATAAAACTCCATGCAACCAATATAATTCAATGTTTATAGTAGTAATGGTGTCAAAATGGCTATTTGGAACCACAAATATTGATTTATAAAAGGCGTACGATTTCGTCCGCTTAGAGTAATGAGTTAAAAATCGTAAAAGTTCTTGATAAAACTCCATGCAACCAATATGATTCAATGTTTATAGTAGTAATGGTGTCAAAATGGCTATTCGGAACCACAAATATTGATTTATAAAAAGGCGGACGATTTCGTTCGCTTAGTGTAACGAGTTAAAAATCGTAAAAGTTCTTGATAAAACTCCATGCAACCAATATGATTCAATGTTTATAGTAGTAATGGTGTCAAAATGGCTATTCGAAACCACAAATATTGATTTATAAAAGGCGGACGATTTCGTCCGCTTAGAGTAATGAGTTAAAAATCGTAAAAGTTCTTGATAAAACTCCATGCAACCAATATAATTCAATGTTTATAGTAGTAATGGTGTCAAAATGGCTATTCGAAACCACAAATATTGATTTATAAAAGGCGGAAGATTTCGTCCGCTTAGAGTAACGAGTTAAAAATCGTAAAAGTTCTTGATAAAAGTCCATGCAACCTATATGATTCAATGTTTATACTAGTAATGGTGTCAAAATGGCTATTCGGAACCACAAATATTGATTTATAAAAAGGCGGACGATTTCGTCCGCTTAGTGTAACGAGTTAAAAATCGTAAAAGTTCTTGATAAAACTCCATGCAACCAATATGATTCAATGTTTATATTAGTAATGGTGTCAAAATGGCTATTCGGAACCACAAATATTGATTTATAAAAGGCGGACGATTTCGCCCGCTTAGAGTAATGAGTTAAAAATCGTAAAAGTTCTTGATAAAACTCCATGCAACCAATATGATTCAATGTTTATAGTAGTAATGGTGTCAAAATGGCTATTTGGAACCACAAAGATTGATTTCGAAAAGGCAGACGATTTCGTCCGCTTAGAGTAATGAGTTAAAAATCGTAAAAATTCTTGATAAAACTCATTGCAACCAATATGATACAATGTTTATAGTAGTAATGGTGTCAAAATGGCTATTCGGAACCACAAATATTGATTTATAAAAGGCGGACGATTTCGTCCGCTTAGAGTAATGAGTTAAAAATCGTAAAAGTTCTTGATAAAACTCCATGCAACCAATATGATTCAATGTTTATAGTAGTAATGGTGTGAAAAGGGCTATTCGGAAACACAAATATTGATTTATAAAAGGCGGACGATTTCGTCCGCTTAGAGTAATGAGTTAAAAATCGTAAAATTTCTTGATAAAACTCCATGCAACCAATATGATTCAATGTTTATAGTAGTAATGGTGTCAAAATGGCTATTCGGAACCACAAATATTGATTTATAAAAGGCGGACGATTTCATCCGCTTATAGTAATGAGTTAAAAAACGTAAAAGTTCTTGATAAAACTCGGTGCAACCAATATGATTCAATGTTTATAGTAGTAATGGTGTCAAAATGGCTATTTGGAACCACAAATATTGATTTATAAAAGGCGGACGATTTCGTCCGCTTAGAGTAATGAGTTAAAAATCGTAAAAGTTCTTGATAAAACTCCATGCAACCAATATGATTCAATGTTTATAGTAGTAATGGTGTCAAAATGGCTATTCGAAACCACAAATATTGATTTATAAAAGGCGGACGATTTCGTCCGCTTAGAGTAATGAGTTAAAAATCGTAAAAGTTCTTGATAAAACTCCATGCAACCAATATAATTCAATGTTTATAGTAGTAATGGTGTCAAAATGGCTATTCGAAACCACAAATATTGATTTATAAAAGGCGGAAGATTTCGTCCGCTTAGAGTAACGAGTTAAAAATCGTAAAAGTTCTTGATAAAAGTCCATGCAACCTATATGATTCAATGTTTATACTAGTAATGGTGTCAAAATGGCTATTCGGAACCACAAATATTGATTTATAAAAAGGCGGACGATTTCGTCCGCTTAGTGTAACGAGTTAAAAATCGTAAAAGTTCTTGATAAAACTCCATGCAACCAATATGATTCAATGTTTATATTAGTAATGGTGTCAAAATGGCTATTCGGAACCACAAATATTGATTTATAAAAGGCGGACGATTTCGCCCGCTTAGAGTAATGAGTTAAAAATCGTAAAAGTTCTTGATAAAACTCCATGCAACCAATATGATTCAATGTTTATAGTAGTAATGGTGTCAAAATGGCTATTTGGAACCACAAAGATTGATTTCGAAAAGGCAGACGATTTCGTCCGCTTAGAGTAATGAGTTAAAAATCGTAAAAATTCTTGATAAAACTCATTGCAACCAATATGATACAATGTTTATAGTAGTAATGGTGTCAAAATGGCTATTCGGAACCACAAATATTGATTTATAAAAGGCGGACGATTTCGTCCGCTTAGAGTAATGAGTTAAAAATCGTAAAAGTTCTTGATAAAACTCCATGCAACCAATATGATTCAATGTTTATAGTAGTAATGGTGTGAAAAGGGCTATTCGGAAACACAAATATTGATTTATAAAAGGCGGACGATTTCGTCCGCTTAGAGTAATGAGTTAAAAATCGTAAAATTTCTTGATAAAACTCCATGCAACCAATATGATTCAATGTTTATAGTAGTAATGGTGTCAAAATGGCTATTCGGAACCACAAATATTGATTTATAAAAGGCGGACGATTTCATCCGCTTATAGTAATGAGTTAAAAAACGTAAAAGTTCTTGATAAAACTCGGTGCAACCAATATGATTCAATGTTTATAGTAGTAATGGTGTCAAAATGGCTATTTGGAACCACAAATATTGATTTATAAAAGGCGGACGATTTCGTCCGCTTAGAGTAATGAGTTAAAAATCGTAAAAGTTCTTGATAAAACTCCATGCAACCAATATGATTCAATGTTTATAGTAGTAATGGTGTCAAAATGGCTATTCGAAACCACAAATATTGATTTATAAAAGGCGGACGATTTCGTCCGCTTAGAGTAATGAGTTAAAAATCGTAAAAGTTCTTGATAAAACTCCATGCAACCAATATAATTCAATGTTTATAGTAGTAATGGTGTCAAAATGGCTATTCGAAACCACAAATATTGATTTATAAAAGGCGGAAGATTTCGTCCGCTTAGAGTAACGAGTTAAAAATCGTAAAAGTTCTTGATAAAAGTCCATGCAACCTATATGATTCAATGTTTATACTAGTAATGGTGTCAAAATGGCTATTCGGAACCACAAATATTGATTTATAAAAAGGCGGACGATTTCGTCCGCTTAGTGTAACGAGTTAAAAATCGTAAAAGTTCTTGATAAAACTCCATGCAACCAATATGATTCAATGTTTATATTAGTAATGGTGTCAAAATGGCTATTCGGAACCACAAATATTGATTTATAAAAGGCGGACGATTTCGCCCGCTTAGAGTAATGAGTTAAAAATCGTAAAAGTTCTTGATAAAACTCCATGCAACCAATATGATTCAATGTTTATAGTAGTAATGGTGTCAAAATGGCTATTTGGAACCACAAAGATTGATTTCGAAAAGGCAGACGATTTCGTCCGCTTAGAGTAATGAGTTAAAAATCGTAAAAATTCTTGATAAAACTCATTGCAACCAATATGATACAATGTTTATAGTAGTAATGGTGTCAAAATGGCTATTCGGAACCACAAATATTGATTTATAAAAGGCGGACGATTTCGTCCGCTTAGAGTAATGAGTTAAAAATCGTAAAAGTTCTTGATAAAACTCCATGCAACCAATATGATTCAATGTTTATAGTAGTAATGGTGTGAAAAGGGCTATTCGGAAACACAAATATTGATTTATAAAAGGCGGACGATTTCGTCCGCTTAGAGTAATGAGTTAAAAATCGTAAAATTTCTTGATAAAACTCCATGCAACCAATATGATTCAATGTTTATAGTAGTAATGGTGTCAAAATGGCTATTCGGAACCACAAATATTGATTTATAAAAGGCGGACGATTTCATCCGCTTATAGTAATGAGTTAAAAAACGTAAAAGTTCTTGATAAAACTCGGTGCAACCAATATGATTCAATGTTTATAGTAGTAATGGTGTCAAAATGGCTATTTGGAACCACAAATATTGATTTATAAAAGGCGGACGATTTCGTCCGCTTAGAGTAACGAGTTAAAAATCGTAAAAGTTCTTGATAAAAGTCCATGCAACCTATATGATTCAATGTTTATACTAGTAATGGTGTCAAAATGGCTATTCGGAACCACAAATATTGATTTATAAAAAGGCGGACGATTTCGTCCGCTTAGTGTAACGAGTTAAAAATCGTAAAAGTTCTTGATAAAACTCCATGCAACCAATATGATTCAATGTTTATATTAGTAATGGTGTCAAAATGGCTATTCGGAACCACAAATATTGATTTATAAAAGGCGGACGATTTCGCCCGCTTAGAGTAATGAGTTAAAAATCGTAAAAGTTCTTGATAAAACTCCATGCAACCAATATGATTCAATGTTTATAGTAGTAATGGTGTCAAAATGGCTATTTGGAACCACAAAGATTGATTTCGAAAAGGCAGACGATTTCGTCCGCTTAGAGTAATGAGTTAAAAATCGTAAAAATTCTTGATAAAACTCATTGCAACCAATATGATACAATGTTTATAGTAGTAATGGTGTCAAAATGGCTATTCGGAACCACAAATATTGATTTATAAAAGGCGGACGATTTCGTCCGCTTAGAGTAATGAGTTAAAAATCGTAAAAGTTCTTGATAAAACTCCATGCAACCAATATGATTCAATGTTTATAGTAGTAATGGTGTGAAAAGGGCTATTCGGAAACACAAATATTGATTTATAAAAGGCGGACGATTTCGTCCGCTTAGAGTAATGAGTTAAAAATCGTAAAATTTCTTGATAAAACTCCATGCAACCAATATGATTCAATGTTTATAGTAGTAATGGTGTCAAAATGGCTATTCGGAACCACAAATATTGATTTATAAAAGGCGGACGATTTCATCCGCTTATAGTAATGAGTTAAAAAACGTAAAAGTTCTTGATAAAACTCGGTGCAACCAATATGATTCAATGTTTATAGTAGTAATGGTGTCAAAATGGCTATTTGGAACCACAAATATTGATTTATAAAAGGCGGACGATTTCGTCCGCTTAGAGTAATGAGTTAAAAATCGTAAAAGTTCTTGATAAAACTCCATGCAACCAATATGATTCAATGTTTATAGTAGTAATGGTGTCAAAATGGCTATTCGGAACCACAAATATTGATTTATAAAAGGCGGACGATTTCGTCCGCTTAGAGTAATGAGTTAAAAATCGTAAAAGTTCTTGATAAAACTCCATGCAACCAATATGATTCAATGTTTATAGTAGTAATGGTGTCAAAATGGCTATTCGGAACCACAAATATTGATTTATAAAAGGCGGACGATTTCGTCCGCTTAGAGTAATGAGTTAAAAATCGTAAAAGTTCTTGATAAAATTCCATGCAACCAATATGATTCAATGTTTATAGTAGTAATGGTGTCAAAATGGCTATTTGGAACCACAAATATTGATTTTGAAAAGGCAGACGATTTCGTCCGCTTAGAGTAATGAGTTAAAAATCGTAAAAGTTCTTGATAAAACTCCATGCAACCAATATAATTCAATGTTTATAGTAGTAATGGTGTCAAAATGGCTATTTGGAACCACAAATATTGATTTATAAAAGGCAGACGATTTCGTCCGCTTAGAGTAATGAGTTAAAAATCGTAAAAGTTCTTGATAAAACTCCATGCAACCAATATGATTCAATGTTTATAGTAGTAATGGTGTCAAAATGGCTATTCGGAACCACAAATATTGATTTATAAAAGGCGGACGATTTCGTCCGCTTAGAGTAATGAGTTAAAAATCGTAAAAGTTCTTGATAAAACTCTATGCAACCAATATGATTCAATGTTTATAGTAGTAATGGTGTCAAAATCGCTATTCAGAACCACAAATATTGATTTATAAGAGGCGGACGATTTCGTCCGCTTAGAGTAATGAGTTAAAAATCGTAAAAGTTCTTGATAAAACTCCATGCAACCAATATGATTCAATGTTTATATTAGTAATGGTGTCAAAATGGCTATTCGGAATTACAAATATTGATTTATAAAAGGCGGACGATTTCGTCCGCTTAGAGTAATGAGTTAAAAATCGTAAAAGTTCTTGATAAAACTCCATGCAACCAATATGATTCAATTTTTATAGTAGTAATGGTGTCAAAATGGCTATTTGGAACCACAAATATTGATTTCGAAAAGGCAGACAATTTCGTCCGCTTAGAGTAATGAGTTAAAAATCGTAAAAGTTCTTGATAAAACTCCATGCAACCAATATGATTCAATGTTTATAGTAGTAATGGTGTCAAAATGGCTATTTGGAACCACAAATATTGATTTATAAAAGGCGGACGATTTCGTCCGCTTAGAGTAATGAGTTAAAAATCGTAAAAGTTCTTGATAAAACTCCATGCAACCAATATGATTCAATGTTTATAGTAGTAATGGTGTCAAAATGGCTATTCGGAACCACAAATATTGATTTATAAAAGGCGGACGATTTCGTCCGCTTAGAGTAATGAGTTAAAAATCGTAAAAGTTCTTGATAAAACTCCATGCAACCAATATGATTCAATGTTTATAGTAGTAATGGTGTCAAAATGGCTATTCGGAACCACAAATATTGATTTATAAAAGGCGGACGATTTCGTCCGCTTAGAGTAATGAGTTAAAAATCGTAAAAGTTCTTGATAAAATTCCATGCAACCAATATGATTCAATGTTTATAGTAGTAATGGTGTCAAAATGGCTATTTGGAACCACAAATATTGATTTTGAAAAGGCAGACGATTTCGTCCGCTTAGAGTAATGAGTTAAAAATCGTAAAAGTTCTTGATAAAACTCCATGCAACCAATATAATTCAATGTTTATAGTAGTAATGGTGTCAAAATGGCTATTTGGAACCACAAATATTGATTTATAAAAGGCAGACGATTTCGTCCGCTTAGAGTAATGAGTTAAAAATCGTAAAAGTTCTTGATAAAACTCCATGCAACCAATATGATTCAATGTTTATAGTAGTAATGGTGTCAAAATGGCTATTCGGAACCACAAATATTGATTTATAAAAGGCGGACGATTTCGTCCGCTTAGAGTAATGAGTTAAAAATCGTAAAAGTTCTTGATAAAACTCTATGCAACCAATATGATTCAATGTTTATAGTAGTAATGGTGTCAAAATCGCTATTCAGAACCACAAATATTGATTTATAAGAGGCGGACGATTTCGTCCGCTTAGAGTAATGAGTTAAAAATCGTAAAAGTTCTTGATAAAACTCCATGCAACCAATATGATTCAATGTTTATATTAGTAATGGTGTCAAAATGGCTATTCGGAATTACAAATATTGATTTATAAAAGGCGGACGATTTCGTCCGCTTAGAGTAATGAGTTAAAAATCGTAAAAGTTCTTGATAAAACTCCATGCAACCAATATGATTCAATTTTTATAGTAGTAATGGTGTCAAAATGGCTATTTGGAACCACAAATATTGATTTCGAAAAGGCAGACGATTTCGTCCGCTTAGAGTAATGACTTAAAAATCGTAAAAGTTCTTGATAAAACTCCATGCAACCAATATGATTCAATGTTTATAGTAGTAATGGTGTCAAAATGGCTATTTGGAACCACAAATATTGATTTATAAAAGGCGGACGATTTCGTCCGCTTAGAGTAATGAGTTAAAAATCGTAAAAGTTCTTGATAAAACTCCATGCAACCAATATGATTCAATGTTTATAGTAGTAATGGTGTCAAAATGGCTATTCGGAACCACAAATATTGATTTATAAAAGGCGGACGATTTCGTCCGCTTAGAGTAATGAGTTAAAAATCGTAAAAGTTCTTGATAAAAGTCCATGCAACCTATATGATTCAATGTTTATACTAGTAATGGTGTCAAAATGGCTATTCGGAACCACAAATATTGATTTATAAAAAGGCGGACGATTTCGTCCGCTTAGTGTAACGAGTTAAAAATCGTAAAAGTTCTTGATAAAACTCCATGCAACCAATATGATTCAATGTTTATATTAGTAATGGTGTCAAAATGGCTATTCGGAACCACAAATATTGATTTATAAAAGGCGGACGATTTCGCCCGCTTAGAGTAATGAGTTAAAAATCGTAAAAGTTCTTGATAAAACTCCATGCAACCAATATGATTCAATGTTTATAGTAGTAATGGTGTCAAAATGGCTATTTGGAACCACAAAGATTGATTTCGAAAAGGCAGACGATTTCGTCCGCTTAGAGTAATGAGTTAAAAATCGTAAAAATTCTTGATAAAACTCATTGCAACCAATATGATACAATGTTTATAGTAGTAATGGTGTCAAAATGGCTATTCGGAACCACAAATATTGATTTATAAAAGGCGGACGATTTCGTCCGCTTAGAGTAATGAGTTAAAAATCGTAAAAGTTCTTGATAAAACTCCATGCAACCAATATGATTCAATGTTTATAGTAGTAATGGTGTGAAAAGGGCTATTCGGAAACACAAATATTGATTTATAAAAGGCGGACGATTTCGTCCGCTTAGAGTAATGAGTTAAAAATCGTAAAATTTCTTGATAAAACTCCATGCAACCAATATGATTCAATGTTTATAGTAGTAATGGTGTCAAAATGGCTATTCGGAACCACAAATATTGATTTATAAAAGGCGGACGATTTCATCCGCTTATAGTAATGAGTTAAAAAACGTAAAAGTTCTTGATAAAACTCGGTGCAACCAATATGATTCAATGTTTATAGTAGTAATGGTGTCAAAATGGCTATTTGGAACCACAAATATTGATTTATAAAAGGCGGACGATTTCGTCCGCTTAGAGTAATCAGTTAAAAATCGTAAAAGTTCTTGATAAAACTCCATGCAACCAATATGATTCAATGTTTATAGTAGTAATGGTGTCAAAATGGCTATTCGGAACCACAAATATTGATTTATAAAAGGCGGACGATTTCGTCCGCTTAGAGTAATGAGTTAAAAATCGTAAAAGTTCTTGATAAAACTCCATGCAACCAATATGATTCAATGTTTATAGTAGTAATGGTGTCAAAATGGCTATTCGGAACCACAAATATTGATTTATAAAAGGCGGACGATTTCGTCCGCTTAGAGTAATGAGTTAAAAATCGTAAAAGTTCTTGATAAAATTCCATGCAACCAATATGATTCAATGTTTATAGTAGTAATGGTGTCAAAATGGCTATTTGGAACCACAAATATTGATTTTGAAAAGGCAGACGATTTCGTCCGCTTAGAGTAATGAGTTAAAAATCGTAAAAGTTCTTGATAAAACTCCATGCAACCAATATAATTCAATGTTTATAGTAGTAATGGTGTCAAAATGGCTATTTGGAACCACAAATATTGATTTATAAAAGGCAGACGATTTCGTCCGCTTAGAGTAATGAGTTAAAAATCGTAAAAGTTCTTGATAAAACTCCATGCAACCAATATGATTCAATGTTTATAGTAGTAATGGTGTCAAAATGGCTATTCGGAACCACAAATATTGATTTATAAAAGGCGGACGATTTCGTCCGCTTAGAGTAATGAGTTAAAAATCGTAAAAGTTCTTGATAAAACTCTATGCAACCAATATGATTCAATGTTTATAGTAGTAATGGTGTCAAAATCGCTATTCAGAACCACAAATATTGATTTATAAGAGGCGGACGATTTCGTCCGCTTAGAGTAATGAGTTAAAAATCGTAAAAGTTCTTGATAAAACTCCATGCAACCAATATGATTCAATGTTTATATTAGTAATGGTGTCAAAATGGCTATTCGGAATTACAAATATTGATTTATAAAAGGCGGACGATTTCGTCCGCTTAGAGTAATGAGTTAAAAATCGTAAAAGTTCTTGATAAAACTCCATGCAACCAATATGATTCAATTTTTATAGTAGTAATGGTGTCAAAATGGCTATTTGGAACCACAAATATTGATTTCGAAAAGGCAGACAATTTCGTCCGCTTAGAGTAATGAGTTAAAAATCGTAAAAGTTCTTGATAAAACTCCATGCAACCAATATGATTCAATGTTTATAGTAGTAATGGTGTCAAAATGTCTATTTGGAACCACAAATATTGATTTATAAAAGGCGGACGATTTCGTCCGCTTAGAGTAATGAGTTAAAAATCGTAAAAGTTCTTGATAAAACTCCATGCAACCAATATGATTCAATGTTTATAGTAGTAATGGTGTCAAAATGGCTATTCGGAACCACAAATATTGATTTATAAAAGGCGGACGATTTCGTCCGCTTAGAGTAATGAGTTAAAAATCGTAAAAGTTCTTGATAAAACTCCATGCAACCAATATGATTCAATGTTTATAGTAGTAATGGTGTCAAAATGGCTATTCGGAACCACAAATATTGATTTATAAAAGGCGGACGATTTCGTCCGCTTAGAGTAATGAGTTAAAAATCGTAAAAGTTCTTGATAAAATTCCATGCAACCAATATGATTCAATGTTTATAGTAGTAATGGTGTCAAAATGGCTATTTGGAACCACAAATATTGATTTTGAAAAGGCAGACGATTTCGTCCGCTTAGAGTAATGAGTTAAAAATCGTAAAAGTTCTTGATAAAACTCCATGCAACCAATATAATTCAATGTTTATAGTAGTAATGGTGTCAAAATGGCTATTTGGAACCACAAATATTGATTTATAAAAGGCAGACGATTTCGTCCGCTTAGAGTAATGAGTTAAAAATCGTAAAAGTTCTTGATAAAACTCCATGCAACCAATATGATTCAATGTTTATAGTAGTAATGGTGTCAAAATGGCTATTCGGAACCACAAATATTGATTTATAAAAGGCGGACGATTTCGTCCGCTTAGAGTAATGAGTTAAAAATCGTAAAAGTTCTTGATAAAACTCTATGCAACCAATATGATTCAATGTTTATAGTAGTAATGGTGTCAAAATCGCTATTCAGAACCACAAATATTGATTTATAAGAGGCGGACGATTTCGTCCGCTTAGAGTAATGAGTTAAAAATCGTAAAAGTTCTTGATAAAACTCCATGCAACCAATATGATTCAATGTTTATATTAGTAATGGTGTCAAAATGGCTATTCGGAATTACAAATATTGATTTATAAAAGGCGGACGATTTCGTCCGCTTAGAGTAATGAGTTAAAAATCGTAAAAGTTCTTGATAAAACTCCATGCAACCAATATGATTCAATTTTTATAGTAGTAATGGTGTCAAAATGGCTATTTGGAACCACAAATATTGATTTCGAAAAGGCAGACGATTTCGTCCGCTTAGAGTAATGAGTTAAAAATCGTAAAAGTTCTTGATAAAACTCCATGCAACCAATATGATTCAATGTTTATAGTAGTAATGGTGTCAAAATGGCTATTTGGAACCACAAATATTGATTTATAAAAGGCGGACGATTTCGTCCGCTTAGAGTAATGAGTTAAAAATCGTAAAAGTTCTTGATAAAACTCCATGCAACCAATATGATTCAATGTTTATAGTAGTAATGGTGTCAAAATGGCTATTCGGAACCACAAATATTGATTTATAAAAGGCGGACGATTTCGTCCGCTTAGAGTAATGAGTTAAAAATCGTAAAAGTTCTTGATAAAACTCCATGCAACCAATATGATTCAATGTTTATAGTAGTAATGGTGTCAAAATGGCTATTCGGAATCACAAATATTGATTTATAAAAGGCGGACGATTTCGTCCGCTTAGAGTAATGAGTTAAAAATCGTAAAAGTTCTTGATAAAACTCCATGCAACCAATATGATTCAATGTTTATATTAGTAATGGTGTCAAAATGGCTATTCGGAACTACAAATATTGATTTATAAAAGGCTGACGATTTCGTCCGCTTAGAGTAATGAGTTAAAAATCGTAAAAGTTCTTGATAAAACTCCATGTAACCAATATGATTCAATGTTTATAGTAGTAATGGTGTCAAAATGGCTATTAGGAACCACAAATATTGATTTCGAAAAGGCAGACGATTTCGTCCGCTTAGAGTAATGAGTTAAAAATCGTAAAAGTTCTTGATAAAACTCCATGCAACCAATATAATTCAATGTTTATAGTAGTAATGGTGTCAAAATGGCTATTCGAAACCACAAATATTGATTTATAAAAGGCGGACGATTTCGTCCGCTTAGAGTAATGGTTAAAAATCGTAAAAGTTCTTGATAAAAGTCCATGCAACCAATATGATTCAATGTTTATAGTAGTAATGGTGTCAAAATGGCTATTCGGAACCACAAATATTGATTTATAAAAAGGCGGACGATTTCGTCCGCTTAGTGTAACGAGTTAAAAATCGTAAAAGTTCTTGATAAAACTCCATGCAACCAATATGATTCAATGTTTATATTAGTAATGGTGTCAAAATGGCTATTCGGAACCACAAATATTGATTTATAAAAGGCGGACGATTTCGTACGCTTAGAGTAATGAGTTAAAAATCGTAAAAGTTCTTGATAAAACTCCATGCAACCAATATGATTCAATGTTTATAGTAGTAATGGTGTCAAAATGGCTATTTGGAACCACAAATATTGATTTCGAAAAGGCAGACGATTTCGTCCACTTAGAGTAATGAGTTAAAAATCGTAAAAATTCTTGATAAAACTCATTGCAACCAATATGATACAATGTTTATAGTAGTAATGGTGTCAAAATGGCTATTCGGAACCACAAATATTGATTTATAAAAGGCGGACGATTTCGTCCGCTTAGAGTAATGAGTTAAAAATCGTAAAAGTTCTTGATAAAACTCCATGCAACCAATATGATTCAATGTTTATAGTAGTAATGGTGTCAAAATGGCTATTTGGAACCACAAATATTGATTTCGAAAAGGCAGACGATTTCGTCCGCTTAGAGTAATGAGTTAAAAATCGTAAAAATTCTTGATAAAACTCATTGCAACCAATATGATACAATGTTTATAGTAGTAATGGTGTCAAAATGGCTATTCGGAACCACAAATATTGATTTATAAAAGGCGGACGATTTCGTCCGCTTAGAGTAATGAGTTAAAAATCGTAAAAGTTCTTGATAAAACTCCATGCAACCAATATGATTCAATGTTTATAGTAGTAATGGTGTGAAAAGGGCTATTCGGAACCACAAATATTGATTTATAAAAGGCGGACGATTTCGTCCGCTTAGAGTAATGAGTTAAAAATCGTAAAATTTCTTGATAAAACTCAATGCAACCAATATGATTCAATGTTTATAGTAGTAATGGTGTCAAAATGGCTATTTGGAACCACAAATATTGATTTCGAAAAGGCAGACGATTTCGTCCGCTTAGAGTAATGAGTTAAAAATCGTAAAAGTTCTTGATAAAACTCCATGCAACCAATATAATTCAATGTTTATAGTAGTAATGGTGTCAAAATGGCTATTCGAAACCACAAATATTGATTTATAAAAGGCGGACGATTTCGTCCGCTTAGAGTAATGGTTAAATATCGTAAAAGTTCTTGATAAAATTCCATGCAACCAATATGATTCAATGTTTATAGTAGTAATGGTGTCAAAATGGCTATTCGGAACCACAAATATTGATTTATAAAAAGGCGGACGATTTCGTCCGCTTAGTGTAACGAGTTAAAAATCGTAAAAGTTCTTGATAAAACTCCATGCAACCAATATGATTCAATGTTTATATTAGTAATGGTGTCAAAATGGCTATTCGGAACCACAAATATTGATTTATAAAAGGCGGACGATTTCGTCCGCTTAGAGTAATGAGTTAAAAATCGTAAAAGTTCTTGATAAAACTCCATGCAACCAATATGATTCAATGTTTATAGTAGTAATGGTGTCAAAATGGCTATTTGGAACCACAAATATTGATTTCGAAAAGGCAGACGATTTCGTCCGCTTAGAGTAATGAGTTAAAAATCGTAAAAATTCTTGATAAAACTCATTGCAACCAATATGATACAATGTTTATAGTAGTAATGGTGTCAAAATGGCTATTCGGAACCACAAATATTGATTTATAAAAGGCGGACGATTTCGTCCGCTTAGAGTAATGAGTTAAAAATCGTAAAAGTTCTTGATAAAACTCCATGCAACCAATTTGATTCAATGTTTATAGTAGTAATGGTGTGAAAAGGGCTATTCGGAACCACAAATATTGATTTATAAAAGGCGGACGATTTCGTCCGCTTAGAGTAATGAGTTAAAAATCGTAAAATTTCTTGATAAAACTCCATGCAACCAATATGATTCAATGTTTATAGTAGTAATGGTGTCAAAATGGCTATTTGGAACCACAAATATTGATTTCGAAAAGGCAGACGATTTCGTCCGCTTAGAGTAATGAGTTAAAAATCGTAAAAGTTCTTGATAAAACTCCATGCAACCAATATAATTCAATGTTTATAGTAGTAATGGTGTCAAAATGGCTATTCGAAACCACAAATATTGATTTATAAAAGGCGGACGATTTCGTCCGCTTAGAGTAATGGTTAAAAATCGTAAAAGTTCTTGATAAAAGTCCATGCAACCAATATGATTCAATGTTTATAGTAGTAATGGTGTCAAAATGGCTATTCGGAACCACAAATATTGATTTATAAAAATGCGGACGATTTCGTCCGCTTAGTGTAACGAGTTAAAAATCGTAAAAGTTCTTGATAAAACTCCATGCAACCAATATGATTCAATGTTTATATTAGTAATGGTGTCAAAATGGCTATTCGGAACCACAAATATTGATTTATAAAAGGCGGACGATTTCGTACGCTTAGAGTAATGAGTTAAAAATCGTAAAAGTTCTTGATAAAACTCCATGCAACCAATATGATTCAATGTTTATAGTAGTAATGGTGTCAAAATGGCTATTTGGAACCACAAATATTGATTTCGAAAAGGCAGACGATTTCGTCCACTTAGAGTAATGAGTTAAAAATCGTAAAAATTCTTGATAAAACTCATTGCAACCAATATGATACAATGTTTATAGTAGTAATGGTGTCAAAATGGCTATTCGGAACCACAAATATTGATTTATAAAAAGGCGGACGATTTCGTCCGCTTAGTGTAACGAGTTAAAAATCGTAAAAGTTCTTGATAAAACTCCATGCAACCAATATGATTCAATGTTTATAGTAGTAATGGTGTCAAAATGGCTATTCGAAACCAAAAATATTGATTTATAAAAGGCGGACGATTTCGTCCGCTTAGAGTAATGAGTTAAAAATCGTAAAAGTTCTTAATAAAATTCCATGCAACCAATATAATTCAATGTTTATAGTAGTAATGATGTCAAAATGGCTATTCGAAACCACAAATATTGATTTGTAATAGGCGGACGATTTCGTCCGCTTAGAGTAATGAGTTAAAAATCGTAAAAGTTCTTGATAAAAGTCCATGCAACCTATATGATTCAATGTTTATAGTAATAATGGTGTCAAAATGGCTATTCGGAACCACAAATATTGATTTATAAAAAGGCGGACGATTTCGTCCGCTTAGTGTAACGAGTTAAAAATTGTAAAAGTTCTTGATAAAACTCCATGCAACCAATATGATTCAATGTTTATATTAGTAATGGTGTCAAAATGGCTATTCGGAACCACAAATATTGATTTATAAAAGGCGGACGATTTCGTCCGCTTAGAGTAATGAGTTAAAAATCGAAAAAGTTCTTGATAAAACTCCATGCAACCAATATGATTCAATGTTTATAGTAGTAATGGTGTCAAAATGGCTATTTGGAACCACAAATATTGATTTCGAAAAGGCAGACGATTTCGTCCGCTTAGAGTAATGAGTTAAAAATCGTAAAAATTCTTGATAAAACTCATTGCAACCAATATGATACAATGTTTATAGTAGTAATGGTGTCAAAATGGCTATTCGGAACCACAAATATTGATTTATAAAAGGCGGACGATTTCGTCCGCTTAGAGTAATGAGTTAAAAATCGTAAAAGTTCTTGATAAAACTCCATGCAACCAATATGATTCAATGTTTATAGTAGTAATGGTGTGAAAAGGGCTATTCGGAACCACAAATATTGATTTATAAAAGGCGGACGATTTCGTCCGCTTAGAGTAATGAGTTAAAAATCGTAAAATTTCTTGATAAAACTCAATGCAACCAATATGATTCAATGTTTATAGTAGTAATGGTGTCAAAATGGCTATTTGGAACCACAAATATTGATTTCGAAAAGGCAGACGATTTCGTCCGCTTAGAGTAATGAGTTAAAAATCGTAAAAGTTCTTGATAAAACTCCATGCAACCAATATAATTCAATGTTTATAGTAGTAATGGTGTCAAAATGGCTATTCGAAACCACAAATATTGATTTATAAAAGGCGGACGATTTCGTCCGCTTAGAGTAATGGTTAAATATCGTAAAAGTTCTTGATAAAATTCCATGCAACCAATATGATTCAATGTTTATAGTAGTAATGGTGTCAAAATGGCTATTCGGAACCACAAATATTGATTTATAAAAAGGCGGACGATTTCGTCCGCTTAGTGTAACGAGTTAAAAATCGTAAAAGTTCTTGATAAAACTCCATGCAACCAATATGATTCAATGTTTATATTAGTAATGGTGTCAAAATGGCTATTCGGAACCACAAATATTGATTTATAAAAGGCGGACGATTTCGTCCGCTTAGAGTAATGAGTTAAAAATCGTAAAAGTTCTTGATAAAACTCCATGCAACCAATATGATTCAATGTTTATAGTAGTAATGGTGTCAAAATGGCTATTTGGAACCACAAATATTGATTTCGAAAAGGCAGACGATTTCGTCCGCTTAGAGTAATTAGTTAAAAATCGTAAAAATTCTTGATAAAACTCATTGCAACCAATATGATACAATGTTTATAGTAGTAATGGTGTCAAAATGGCTATTCGGAACCACAAATATTAATTTATAAAAGGCGGACGATTTCGTCCGCTTAGAGTAATGAGTTAAAAATCGTAAAAGTTCTTGATAAAACTCCATGCAACCAATATGATTCAATGTTTATAGTAGTAATGGTGTGAAAAGGGCTATTCGGAACCACAAATATTGATTTATAAAAGGCGGACGATTTCGTCCGCTTAGAGTAATGAGTTAAAAATCGTAAAAGTTCTTGATAAAAGTCCATGCAACCTATATGATTCAATGTTTATAGTAGTAATGGTGTCAAAATGGCTATTCGGAACCACAAATATTGATTTCGAAAAGGCAGACGATTTCGTCCACTTAGAGTAATGAGTTAAAAATCGTAAAAATTCTTGATAAAACTCATTGCAACCAATATGATACAATGTTTATAGTAGTAATGGTGTCAAAATGGCTATTCGGAACCACAAATATTGATTTATAAAAGGCGGACGATTTCGTCCGCTTAGAGTAATGAGTTAAAAATCGTAAAAGTTCTTGATAAAACTCCATGCAACCAATATGATTCAATGTTTATAGTAGTAATGGTGTCAAAATGGCTATTCGAAACCAAAAATATTGATTTATAAAAGGCGGACGATTTCGTCCGCTTAGAGTAATGAGTTAAAAATCGTAAAAGTTCTTGATAAAACTCCATGCAACCAATATAATTCAATGTTTATAGTAGTAATGATGTCAAAATGGCTATTCGAAACCACAAATATTGATTTATAATAGGCGGACGATTTCGTCCGCTTAGAGTAATGAGTTAAAAATTGTAAAAGTTCTTGATAAAAGTCCATGCAACCTATATGATTCAATGTTTATAGTAGTAATGGTGTCAAAATGGCTATTCGGAACCACAAATATTGATTTATAAAAAGGCGGACGATTTCGTCCGCTTAGTGTAACGAGTTAAAAATCGTAAAAGTTCTTGATAAAACTCCATGCAACCAATATGATTCAATGTTTATATTAGTAATGGTGTCAAAATGGCTATTCGGAAACACAAATATTGATTTATAAAAGGCGGACGATTTCGTCCGCTTAGAGTAATGAGTTAAAAATCGTAAAAGTTCTTGATAAAACTCCATGCAACCAATATGATTCAATGTTTATAGTAGTAATGGTGTCAAAATGGCTATTTGGAACCACAAATATTGATTTCGAAAAGGCAGACGATTTCGTCCGCTTAGAGTAATGAGTTAAAAATCGTAAAAATTCTTGATAAAACTCATTGCAACCAATATGATACAATGTTTATAGTAGTAATGGTGTCAAAATGGCTATTCGGAACCACAAATATTGATTTATAAAAGGCGGACGATTTCGTCCGCTTAGAGTAATGAGTTAAAAATCGTAAAAGTTCTTGATAAAACTCCATGCAACCAATTTGATTCAATGTTTATAGTAGTAATGGTGTGAAAAGGGCTATTCGGAACCACAAATATTGATTTATAAAAGGCGGACGATTTCGTCCGCTTAGAGTAATGAGTTAAAAATCGTAAAATTTCTTGATAAAACTCCATGCAACCAATATGATTCAATGTTTATAGTAGTAATGGTGTCAAAATGGCTATTTGGAACCACAAATATTGATTTCGAAAAGGCAGACGATTTCGTCCGCTTAGAGTAATGAGTTAAAAATCGTAAAAGTTCTTGATAAAACTCCATGCAACCAATATGATTCAATGTTTATAGTAGTAATGGTGTGAAAAGGGCTATTCGGAACCACAAATATTGATTTATAAAAGGCGGACGATTTCGTCCGCTTAGAGTAATGAGTTAAAAATCGTAAAATTTCTTGATAAAACTCAATGCAACCAATATGATTCAATGTTTATAGTAGTAATGGTGTCAAAATGGCTATTTGGAACCACAAATATTGATTTCGAAAAGGCAGACGATTTCGTCCGCTTAGAGTAATGAGTTAAAAATCGTAAAAGTTCTTGATAAAACTCCATGCAACCAATATAATTCAATGTTTATAGTAGTAATGGTGTCAAAATGGCTATTCGAAACCACAAATATTGATTTATAAAAGGCGGACGATTTCGTCCGCTTAGAGTAATGGTTAAATATCGTAAAAGTTCTTGATAAAATTCCATGCAACCAATATGATTCAATGTTTATAGTAGTAATGGTGTCAAAATGGCTATTCGGAACCACAAATATTGATTTATAAAAAGGCGGACGATTTCGTCCGCTTAGTGTAACGAGTTAAAAATCGTAAAAGTTCTTGATAAAACTCCATGCAACCAATATGATTCAATGTTTATATTAGTAATGGTGTCAAAATGGCTATTCGGAACCACAAATATTGATTTATAAAAGGCGGACGATTTCGTCCGCTTAGAGTAATGAGTTAAAAATCGTAAAAGTTCTTGATAAAACTCCATGCAACCAATATGATTCAATGTTTATAGTAGTAATGGTGTCAAAATGGCTATTTGGAACCACAAATATTGATTTCGAAAAGGCAGACGATTTCGTCCGCTTAGAGTAATTAGTTAAAAATCGTAAAAATTCTTGATAAAACTCATTGCAACCAATATGATACAATGTTTATAGTAGTAATGGTGTCAAAATGGCTATTCGGAACCACAAATATTAATTTATAAAAGGCGGACGATTTCGTCCGCTTAGAGTAATGAGTTAAAAATCGTAAAAGTTCTTGATAAAACTCCATGCAACCAATATGATTCAATGTTTATAGTAGTAATGGTGTGAAAAGGGCTATTCGGAACCACAAATATTGATTTATAAAAGGCGGACGATTTCGTCCGCTTAGAGTAATGAGTTAAAAATCGTAAAAGTTCTTGATAAAAGTCCATGCAACCTATATGATTCAATGTTTATAGTAGTAATGGTGTCAAAATGGCTATTCGGAACCACAAATATTGATTTCGAAAAGGCAGACGATTTCGTCCACTTAGAGTAATGAGTTAAAAATCGTAAAAATTCTTGATAAAACTCATTGCAACCAATATGATACAATGTTTATAGTAGTAATGGTGTCAAAATGGCTATTCGGAACCACAAATATTGATTTATAAAAGGCGGACGATTTCGTCCGCTTAGAGTAATGAGTTAAAAATCGTAAAAGTTCTTGATAAAACTCCATGCAACCAATATGATTCAATGTTTATAGTAGTAATGGTGTCAAAATGGCTATTCGAAACCAAAAATATTGATTTATAAAAGGCGGACGATTTCGTCCGCTTAGAGTAATGAGTTAAAAATCGTAAAAGTTCTTGATAAAACTCCATGCAACCAATATAATTCAATGTTTATAGTAGTAATGATGTCAAAATGGCTATTCGAAACCACAAATATTGATTTATAATAGGCGGACGATTTCGTCCGCTTAGAGTAATGAGTTAAAAATTGTAAAAGTTCTTGATAAAAGTCCATGCAACCTATATGATTCAATGTTTATAGTAGTAATGGTGTCAAAATGGCTATTCGGAACCACAAATATTGATTTATAAAAAGGCGGACGATTTCGTCCGCTTAGTGTAACGAGTTAAAAATCGTAAAAGTTCTTGATAAAACTCCATGCAACCAATATGATTCAATGTTTATATTAGTAATGGTGTCAAAATGGCTATTCGGAAACACAAATATTGATTTATAAAAGGCGGACGATTTCGTCCGCTTAGAGTAATGAGTTAAAAATCGTAAAAGTTCTTGATAAAACTCCATGCAACCAATATGATTCAATGTTTATAGTAGTAATGGTGTCAAAATGGCTATTTGGAACCACAAATATTGATTTCGAAAAGGCAGACGATTTCGTCCGCTTAGAGTAATGAGTTAAAAATCGTAAAAGTTCTTGATAAAACTCCATGCAACCAATATAATTCAATGTTTATAGTAGTAATGATGTCAAAATGGCTATTCGAAACCACAAATATTGATTTATAATAGGCGGACGATTTCGTCCGCTTAGAGTAATGAGTTAAAAATTGTAAAAGTTCTTGATAAAAGTCCATGCAACCTATATGATTCAATGTTTATAGTAGTAATGGTGTCAAAATGGCTATTCGGAACCACAAATATTGATTTATAAAAAGGCGGACGATTTCGTCCGCTTAGTGTAACGAGTTAAAAATCGTAAAAGTTCTTGATAAAACTCCATGCAACCAATATGATTCAATGTTTATATTAGTAATGGTGTCAAAATGGCTATTCGGAAACACAAATATTGATTTATAAAAGGCGGACGATTTCGTCCGCTTAGAGTAATGAGTTAAAAATCGTAAAAGTTCTTGATAAAACTCCATGCAACCAATATGATTCAATGTTTATAGTAGTAATGGTGTCAAAATGGCTATTTGGAACCACAAATATTGATTTCGAAAAGGCAGACGATTTCGTCCGCTTAGAGTAATGAGTTAAAAATCGTAAAAATTCTTGATAAAACTCATTGCAACCAATATGATACAATGTTTATAGTAGTAATGGTGTCAAAATGGCTATTCGGAACCACAAATATTGATTTATAAAAGGCGGACGATTTCGTCCGCTTAGAGTAATGAGTTAAAAATCGTAAAAGTTCTTGATAAAACTCCATGCAACCAATTTGATTCAATGTTTATAGTAGTAATGGTGTGAAAAGGGCTATTCGGAACCACAAATATTGATTTATAAAAGGCGGACGATTTCGTCCGCTTAGAGTAATGAGTTAAAAATCGTAAAATTTCTTGATAAAACTCCATGCAACCAATATGATTCAATGTTTATAGTAGTAATGGTGTCAAAATGGCTATTTGGAACCACAAATATTGATTTCGAAAAGGCAGACGATTTCGTCCGCTTAGAGTAATGAGTTAAAAATCGTAAAAGTTCTTGATAAAACTCCATGCAACCAATATAATTCAATGTTTATAGTAGTAATGGTGTCAAAATGGCTATTCGAAACCACAAATATTGATTTATAAAAGGCGGACGATTTCGTCCGCTTAGAGTAATGGTTAAAAATCGTAAAAGTTCTTGATAAAAGTCCATGCAACCAATATGATTCAATGTTTATAGTAGTAATGGTGTCAAAATGGCTATTCGGAACCACAAATATTGATTTATAAAAATGCGGACGATTTCGTCCGCTTAGTGTAACGAGTTAAAAATCGTAAAAGTTCTTGATAAAACTCCATGCAACCAATATGATTCAATGTTTATATTAGTAATGGTGTCAAAATGGCTATTCGGAACCACAAATATTGATTTATAAAAGGCGGACGATTTCGTACGCTTAGAGTAATGAGTTAAAAATCGTAAAAGTTCTTGATAAAACTCCATGCAACCAATATGATTCAATGTTTATAGTAGTAATGGTGTCAAAATGGCTATTTGGAACCACAAATATTGATTTCGAAAAGGCAGACGATTTCGTCCACTTAGAGTAATGAGTTAAAAATCGTAAAAATTCTTGATAAAACTCATTGCAACCAATATGATACAATGTTTATAGTAGTAATGGTGTCAAAATGGCTATTCGGAACCACAAATATTGATTTATAAAAAGGCGGACGATTTCGTCCGCTTAGTGTAACGAGTTAAAAATCGTAAAAGTTCTTGATAAAACTCCATGCAACCAATATGATTCAATGTTTATAGTAGTAATGGTGTCAAAATGGCTATTCGAAACCAAAAATATTGATTTATAAAAGGCGGACGATTTCGTCCGCTTAGAGTAATGAGTTAAAAATCGTAAAAGTTCTTGATAAAACTCCATGCAACCAATATGATTCAATGTTTATAGTAGTAATGGTGTCAAAATGGCTATTTGGAACCACAAATATTGATTTCGAAAAGGCAGACGATTTCGTCCGCTTAGAGTAATGAGTTAAAAATCGTAAAAATTCTTGATAAAACTCATTGCAACCAATATGATACAATGTTTATAGTAGTAATGGTGTCAAAATGGCTATTCGGAACCACAAATATTGATTTATAAAAGGCGGACGATTTCGTCCGCTTAGAGTAATGAGTTAAAAATCGTAAAAGTTCTTGATAAAACTCCATGCAACCAATTTGATTCAATGTTTATAGTAGTAATGGTGTGAAAAGGGCTATTCGGAACCACAAATATTGATTTATAAAAGGCGGACGATTTCGTCCGCTTAGAGTAATGAGTTAAAAATCGTAAAATTTCTTGATAAAACTCCATGCAACCAATATGATTCAATGTTTATAGTAGTAATGGTGTCAAAATGGCTATTTGGAACCACAAATATTGATTTCGAAAAGGCAGACGATTTCGTCCGCTTAGAGTAATGAGTTAAAAATCGTAAAAGTTATTGATAAAACTCCATGCAACCAATATAATTCAATGTTTATAGTAGTAATGGTGTCAAAATGGCTATTCGAAACCACAAATATTGATTTATAAAAGGCGGACGATTTCGTCCGCTTAGAGTAATGGTTAAAAATCGTAAAAGTTCTTGATAAAAGTCCATGCAACCAATATGATTCAATGTTTATAGTAGTAATGGTGTCAAAATGGCTATTCGGAACCACAAATATTGATTTATAAAAATGCGGACGATTTCGTCCGCTTAGTGTAACGAGTTAAAAATCGTAAAAGTTCTTGATAAAACTCCATGCAACCAATATGATTCAATGTTTATATTAGTAATGGTGTCAAAATGGCTATTCGGAACCACAAATATTGATTTATAAAAGGCGGACGATTTCGTCCGCTTAGATTAATGAGTTAAAAATCGTAAAAGTTCTTGATAAAACTCCATGCAACCAATATGATTCAATGTTTATAGTAGTAATGGTGTCAAAATGGCTATTTGGAACCACAAATATTGATTTCGAAAAGGCAGACGATTTCGTCCACTTAGAGTAATGAGTTAAAAATCGTAAAAATTCTTGATAAAACTCATTGCAACCAATATGATACAATGTTTATAGTAGTAATGGTGTCAAAATGGCTATTCGGAACCACAAATATTGATTTATAAAAAGGCGGACGATTTCGTCCGCTTAGTGTAACGAGTTAAAAATCGTAAAAGTTCTTGATAAAACTCCATGCAACCAATATGATTCAATGTTTATAGTAGTAATGGTGTCAAAATGGCTATTCGAAACCAAAAATATTGATTTATAAAAGGCGGACGATTTCGTCCGCTTAGAGTAATGAGTTAAAAATCGTAAAAGTTCTTGATAAAACTCCATGCAACCAATATGATTCAATGTTTATAGTAGTAATGGTGTCAAAATGGCTATTTGGAACCACAAATATTGATTTCGAAAAGGCAGACGATTTCGTCCGCTTAGAGTAATGAGTTAAAAATCGTAAAAATTCTTGATAAAACTCATTGCAACCAATATGATACAATGTTTATAGTAGTAATGGTGTCAAAATGGCTATTCGGAACCACAAATATTGATTTATAAAAGGCGGACGATTTCGTCCGCTTAGAGTAATGAGTTAAAAATCGTAAAAGTTCTTGATAAAACTCCATGCAACCAATTTGATTCAATGTTTATAGTAGTAATGGTGTGAAAAGGGCTATTCGGAACCACAAATATTGATTTATAAAAGGCGGACGATTTCGTCCGCTTAGAGTAATGAGTTAAAAATCGTAAAATTTCTTGATAAAACTCCATGCAACCAATATGATTCAATGTTTATAGTAGTAATGGTGTCAAAATGGCTATTTGGAACCACAAATATTGATTTCGAAAAGGCAGACGATTTCGTCCGCTTAGAGTAATGAGTTAAAAATCGTAAAAGTTCTTGATAAAACTCCATGCAACCAATATAATTCAATGTTTATAGTAGTAATGGTGTCAAAATGGCTATTCGAAACCACAAATATTGATTTATAAAAGGCGGACGATTTCGTCCGCTTAGAGTAATGGTTAAAAATCGTAAAAGTTCTTGATAAAAGTCCATGCAACCAATATGATTCAATGTTTATAGTAGTAATGGTGTCAAAATGGCTATTCGGAACCACAAATATTGATTTATAAAAATGCGGACGATTTCGTCCGCTTAGTGTAACGAGTTAAAAATCGTAAAAGTTCTTGATAAAACTCCATGCAACCAATATGATTCAATGTTTATATTAGTAATGGTGTCAAAATGGCTATTCGGAACCACAAATATTGATTTATAAAAGGCGGACGATTTCGTACGCTTAGAGTAATGAGTTAAAAATCGTAAAAGTTCTTGATAAAACTCCATGCAACCAATATGATTCAATGTTTATAGTAGTAATGGTGTCAAAATGGCTATTTGGAACCACAAATATTGATTTCGAAAAGGCAGACGATTTCGTCCACTTAGAGTAATGAGTTAAAAATCGTAAAAATTCTTGATAAAACTCATTGCAACCAATATGATACAATGTTTATAGTAGTAATGGTGTCAAAATGGCTATTCGGAACCACAAATATTGATTTATAAAAAGGCGGACGATTTCGTCCGCTTAGTGTAACGAGTTAAAAATCGTAAAAGTTCTTGATAAAACTCCATGCAACCAATATGATTCAATGTTTATAGTAGTAATGGTGTCAAAATGGCTATTCGAAACCAAAAATATTGATTTATAAAAGGCGGACGATTTCGTCCGCTTAGAGTAATGAGTTAAAAATCGTAAAAGTTCTTAATAAAATTCCATGCAACCAATATAATTCAATGTTTATAGTAGTAATGATGTCAAAATGGCTATTCGAAACCACAAATATTGATTTATAATAGGCGGACGATTTCGTCCGCTTAGAGTAATGAGTTAAAAATCGTAAAAGTTCTTGATAAAAGTCCATGCAACCTATATGATTCAATGTTTATAGTAATAATGGTGTCAAAATGGCTATTCGGAACCACAAATATTGATTTATAAAAAGGCGGACGATTTCGTCCGCTTAGTGTAACGAGTTAAAAATCGTAAAAGTTCTTGATAAAACTCCATGCAACCAATATGATTCAATGTTTATATTAGTAATGGTGTCAAAATGGCTATTCGGAACCACAAATATTGATTTATAAAAGGCGGACGATTTCGTCCGCTTAGAGTAATGGTTAAATATCGTAAAAGTTCTTGATAAAATTCCATGCAACCAATATGATTCAATGTTTATATTAGTAATGGTGTCAAAATGGCTATTCGGAACCACAAATATTGATTTATAAAAGGCGGACGATTTCGTCCGCTTAGAGTAATGAGTTAAAAATCGTAAAAGTTCTTGATAAAACTCCATGCAACCAATATGATTCAATGTTTATAGTAGTAATGGTGTGAAAAGGGCTATTCGGAACCACAAATATTGATTTATAAAAGGCGGACGATTTCGTCCGCTTAGAGTAATGAGTTAAAAATCGTAAAATTTCTTGATAAAACTCAATGCAACCAATATGATTCAATGTTTATAGTAGTAATGGTGTCAAAATGGCTATTTGGAACCACAAATATTGATTTCGAAAAGGCAGACGATTTCGTCCGCTTAGAGTAATGAGTTAAAAATCGTAAAAGTTCTTGATAAAACTCCATGCAACCAATATAATTCAATGTTTATAGTAGTAATGGTGTCAAAATGGCTATTCGAAACCACAAATATTGATTTATAAAAGGCGGACGATTTCGTCCGCTTAGAGTAATGGTTAAAAATCGTAAAAGTTCTTGATAAAATTCCATGCAACCAATATGATTCAATGTTTATAGTAGTAATGGTGTCAAAATGGCTATTCGGAACCACAAATATTGATTTATAAAAAGGCGGACGATTTCGTCCGCTTAGTGTAACGAGTTAAAAATCGTAAAAGTTCTTGATAAAACTCCATGCAACCAATATGATTCAATGTTTATATTAGTAATGGTGTCAAAATGGCTATTCGGAACCACAAATATTGATTTATAAAAGGCGGACGATTTCGTCCGCTTAGAGTAATGAGTTAAAAATCGTAAAAGTTCTTGATAAAACTCCATGCAACAAATATGATTCAATGTTTATAGTAGTAATGGTGTCAAAATGGCTATTTGGAACCACAAATATTGATTTCGAAAAGGCAGACGATTTCGTCCGCTTAGAGTAATGAGTTAAAAATCGTAAAAATTCTTGATAAAACTCATTGCAACCAATATGATACAATGTTTATAGTAGTAATGGTGTCAAAATGGCTATTCGGAACCACAAATATTGATTTATAAAAGGCGGACGATTTCGTCCGCTTAGAGTAATGAGTTAAAAATCGTAAAAGTTCTTGATAAAACTCCATGCAACCAATATGATTCAATGTTTATAGTAGTAATGGTGTGAAAAGGGCTATTCGGAACCACAAATATTGATTTATAAAAGGCGGACGATTTCGTCCGCTTAGAGTAATGAGTTAAAAATCGTAAAAGTTCTTGATAAAAGTCCATGCAACCTATATGATTCAATGTTTATAGTAGTAATGGTGTCAAAATGGCTATTCGGAACCACAAATATTGATTTATAAAAAGGCGGACGATTTCGTCCGCTTAGTGTAACGAGTTAAAAATCGTAAAAGTTCTTGATAAAACTCCATGCAACCAATATGATTCAATATTTATATTAGTAATGGTGTCAAAATGGCTATTCGGAACCACAAATATTGATTTATAAAAGGCGGACGATTTCGTCCGCTTAGATTAATGAGTTAAAAATCGTAAAAGTTCTTGATAAAACTCCATGCAACCAATATGATTCAATGTTTATAGTAGTAATGGTGTCAAAATGGCTATTTGGAACCACAAATATTGATTTCGAAAAGGCAGACGATTTCGTCCGCTTAGTGTAACGAGTTAAAAATCGTAAAAGTTCTTGATAAAACTCCATGCAACCAATATGATTCAATGTTTATAGTAGTAATGGTGTCAAAATGGCTATTCGAAACCAAAAATATTGATTTATAAAAGGCGGACGATTTCGTCCGCTTAGAGTAATGAGTTAAAAATCGTAAAAGTTCTTGATAAAACTCCATGCAACCAATATAATTCAATGTTTATAGTAGTAATGATGTCAAAATGGCTATTCGAAACCACAAATATTGATTTATAATAGGCGGACGATTTCGTCCGCTTAGAGTAATGAGTTAAAAATCGTAAAAGTTCTTGATAAAAGTCCATGCAACCTATATGATTCAATGTTTATAGTAGTAATGGTGTCAAAATGGCTATTCGGAACCACAAATATTGATTTATAAAAAGGCGGACGATTTCGTCCGCTTAGTGTAACGAGTTAAAAATCGTAAAAGTTCTTGATAAAACTCCATGCAACCAATATGATTCAATGTTTATATTAGTAATGGTGTCAAAATGGCTATTCGGAACCACAAATATTGATTTATAAAAGGCGGACGATTTCGTCCGCTTAGATTAATGAGTTAAAAATCGTAAAAGTTCTTGATAAAACTCCATGCAACCAATATGATTCAATGTTTATAGTAGTAATGGTGTCAAAATGGCTATTTGGAACCACAAATATTGATTTCGAAAAGGCAGACGATTTCGTCCGCTTAGTGTAACGAGTTAAAAATCGTAAAAGTTCTTGATAAAACTCCATGCAACCAATATGATTCAATGTTTATAGTAGTAATGGTGTCAAAATGGCTATTCGAAACCAAAAATATTGATTTATAAAAGGCGGACGATTTCGTCCGCTTAGAGTAATGAGTTAAAAATCGTAAAAGTTCTTGATAAAACTCCATGCAACCAATATAATTCAATGTTTATAGTAGTAATGATGTCAAAATGGCTATTCGAAACCACAAATATTGATTTATAATAGGCGGACGATTTCGTCCGCTTAGAGTAATGAGTTAAAAATCGTAAAAGTTCTTGATAAAAGTCCATGCAACCAATATGATTCAATGTTTATAGTAGTAATGGTGTGAAAAGGGCTATTCGGAACCACAAATATTGATTTATAAAAGGCGGACGATTTCGTCCGCTTAGAGTAATGAGTTAAAAATCGTAAAAGTTCTTGATAAAAGTCCATGCAACCTATATGATTCAATGTTTATAGTAGTAATGGTGTCAAAATGGCTATTCGGAACCACAAATATTGATTTATAAAAAGGCGGACGATTTCGTCCGCTTAGTGTAACGAGTTAAATATCGTAAAAGTTCTTGATAAAACTCCATGCAACCAATATGATTCAATGTTTATATTAGTAATGGTGTCAAAATGGCTATTCGGAACCACAAATATTGATTTATAAAAGGCGGACGATTTCGTCCGCTTAGATTAATGAGTTAAAAATCGTAAAAGTTCTTGATAAAACTCCATGCAACCAATATGATTCAATGTTTATAGTAGTAATGGTGTCAAAATGGCTATTTGGAACCACAAATATTGATTTCGAAAAGGCAGACGATTTCGTCCGCTTAGTGTAACGAGTTAAAAATCGTAAAAGTTCTTGATAAAACTCCATGCAACCAATATGATTCAATGTTTATAGTAGTAATGGTGTCAAAATGGCTATTCGAAACCAAAAATATTGATTTATAAAAGGCGGACGATTTCGTCCGCTTAGAGTAATGAGTTAAAAATCGTAAAAGTTCTTGATAAAACTCCATGCAACCAATATAATTCAATGTTTATAGTAGTAATGATGTCAAAATGGCTATTCGAAACCACAAATATTGATTTATAATAGGCGGACGATTTCGTCCGCTTAGAGTAATGAGTTAAAAATCGTAAAAGTTCTTGATAAAAGTCCATGCAACCTATATGATTCAATGTTTATAGTAGTAATGGTGTCAAAATGGCTATTCGGAACCACAAATATTGATTTATAAAAAGGCGGACGATTTCGTCCGCTTAGTGTAACGAGTTAAATATCGTAAAAGTTCTTGATAAAACTCCATGCAACCAATATGATTCAATGTTTATATTAGTAATGGTGTCAAAATGGCTATTCGGAACCACAAATATTGATTTATAAAAGGCGGACGATTTCGTCCGCTTAGATTAATGAGTTAAAAATCGTAAAAGTTCTTGATAAAACTCCATGCAACCAATATAATTCAATGTTTATAGTAGTAATGGTGTCAAAATGAATATTCGAAACCACAAATATTGATTTATAAAAGGCGGACGATTTCGTCCGCTTAGAGTAATGAGTTAAAAATCGTAAAAGTTCTTGATAAAACTCCATGCAACCAATATGATTCAATGTTTATAGTAGTAATGGTGTCAAAATGGCTATTCGGAACCACAAATATTGATTTATAAAAAGGCGGACGATTTCGTCCGCTTAGTGTAACGAGTTAAAAATCGTAAAAGTTCTTGATAAAACTCCATGCAACCAATATGATTCAATGTTTATATTAGTAATGGTGTCAAAATGGCTATTCGGAACCACAAATATTGATTTATAAAAGGCGGACGATTTCGTCCGCTTAGAGTAATGAGTTAAAAATCGTAAAAGTTCTTGATAAAACTCCATGCAACCAATATGATTCAATGTTTATAGTAGTAATGGTGTCAAAATGGCTATTTGGAACCACAAATATTGATTTCGAAAAGGCAGACGATTTCGTCCGCTTAGAGTAATGAGTTAAAAATCGTAAAAATTCTTGATAAAACTCATTGCAACCAATATGATACAATGTTTATAGTAGTAATGGTGTCAAAATGGCTATTCGGAACCACAAATATTGATTTATAAAAGGCGGACGATTTCGTCCGCTTAGAGTAATGAGTTAAAAATAGTAAAAGTTCTTGATAAAACTCCATGCAACCAATATGATTCAATGTTTATAGTAGTAATGGTGTGAAAAGGGCTATTCGGAACCACAAATATTGATTTATAAAAGGCGGACGATTTCGTCCGCTTAGAGTAATGAGTTAAAAATCGTAAAATTTCTTGATAAAACTCAATGCAACCAATATGATTCAATGTTTATAGTAGTAATGGTGTCAAAATGGCTATTTGGAACCACAAATATTGATTTCGAAAAGGCAGACGATTTCGTCCGCTTAGAGTAATGAGTTAAAAATCGTAAAAGTTCTTGATAAAACTCCATGCAACCAATATAATTCAATCTTTATAGTAGTAATGGTGTCAAAATGGCTATTCGAAACCACAAATATTGATTTATAAAAGGCGGACGATTTCGTCCGCTTAGAGTAATGGTTAAAAATCGTAAAAGTTCTTGATAAAATTCCATGCAACCAATATGATTCAATGTTTATAGTAGTAATGGTGTCAAAATGGCTATTCGGAACCACAAATATTGATTTATAAAAAGGCGGACGATTTCGTCCGCTTAGTGTAACGAGTTAAAAATCGTAAAAGTTCTTGATAAAACTCCATGCAACCAATATGATTCAATGTTTATATTAGTAATGGTGTCAAAATGGCTATTCGGAACCACAAATATTGATTTATAAAAGGCGGACGATTTCGTCCGCTTAGAGTAATGAGTTAAAAATCGTAAAAGTTCTTGATAAAACTCCATGCAACCAATATGATTCAATGTTTATAGTAGTAATGGTGTCAAAATGGCTATTTGGAACCACAAATATTGATTTCGAAAAGGCAGACGATTTCGTCCGCTTAGAGTAATGAGTTAAAAATCGTAAAAATTCTTGATAAAACTCATTGCAACCAATATGATACAATGTTTATAGTAGTAATGGTGTCAAAATGGCTATTCGGAACCACAAATATTGATTTATAAAAGGCGGACGATTTCGTCCGCTTAGAGTAATGAGTTAAAAATCGTAAAAGTTCTTGATAAAACTCCATGCAACCAATATGATTCAATGTTTATAGTAGTAATGGTGTCAAAATGGCTATTCGGAACCACAAATATTGATTTATAAAAGGCGGACGATTTCGTCCGCTTAGAGTAATGAGTTAAAAATCGTAAAAGTTCTTGATAAAACTCCATGCAACCAATATGATTCAATGTTTATAGTAGTAATGGTGTGAAAAGGGCTATTCGGAACCACAAATATTGATTTATAAAAGGCGGACGATTTCGTCCGCTTAGAGTAATGAGTTAAAAATCGTAAAAGTTCTTGATAAAAGTCCATGCAACCTATATGATTCAATGTTTATAGTAGTAATGGTGTCAAAATGGCTATTCGGAACCACAAATATTGATTTATAAAAAGGCGGACGATTTCGTCCGCTTAGTGTAACGAGTTAAAAATCGTAAAAGTTCTTGATAAAACTCCATGCAACCAATATGATTCAATGTTTATATTAGTAATGGTGTCAAAATGGCTATTCGGAACCACAAATATTGATTTATAAAAGGCGGACGATTTCGTCCGCTTAGATTAATGAGTTAAAAATCGTAAAAGTTCTTGATAAAACTCCATGCAACCAATATGATTCAATGTTTATAGTAGTAATGGTGTCAAAATGGCTATTTGGAACCACAAATATTGATTTCGAAAAGGCAGACGATTTCGTCCGCTTAGTGTAACGAGTTAAAAATCGTAAAAGTTCTTGATAAAACTCCATGCAACCAATATGATTCAATGTTTATAGTAGTAATGGTGTCAAAATGGCTATTCGAAACCAAAAATATGGATTTATAAAAGGCGGACGATTTCGTCCGCTTAGAGTAATGAGTTAAAAATCGTAAAAGTTCTTGATAAAACTCCATGCAACCAATATAATTCAATGTTTATAGTAGTAATGATGTCAAAATGGCTATTCGAAACCACAAATATTGATTTATAATAGGCGGACGATTTCGTCCGCTTAGAGTAATGAGTTAAAAATCGTAAAAGTTCTTGATAAAAGTCCATGCAACCTATATGATTCAATGTTTATAGTAGTAATGGTGTCAAAATGGCTATTTGGAACCACAAATATTGATTTCGAAAAGGCAGACGATTTCGTCCGCTTAGAGTAATGAGTTAAAAATCGTAAAAGTTCTTGATAAAACTCCATGCAACCAATATAATTCAATGTTTATAGTAGTAATGGTGTCAAAATGGCTATTCGAAACCACAAATATTGATTTATAAAAGGCGGACGATTTCGTCCGCTTAGAGTAATGGTTAAAAATCGTAAAAGTTCTTGATAAAATTCCATGCAACCAATATGATTCAATGTTTATAGTAGTAATGGTGTCAAAATGGCTATTCGGAACCACAAATATTGATTTATAAAAAGGCGGACGATTTCGTCCGCTTAGTGTAACGAGTTAAAAATCGTAAAAGTTCTTGATAAAACTCCATGCAACCAATATGATTCAATGTTTATATTAGTAATGGTGTCAAAATGGCTATTCGGAACCACAAATATTGATTTATAAAAGGCGGACGATTTCGTCCGCTTAGAGTAATGAGTTAAAAATCGTAAAAGTTCTTGATAAAACTCCATGCAACCAATATGATTCAATGTTTATAGTAGTAATGGTGTCAAAATGGCTATTTGGAACCACAAATATTGATTTCGAAAAGGCAGACGATTTCGTCCGCTTAGAGTAATGAGTTAAAAATCGTAAAAATTCTTGATAAAACTCATTGCAACCAATATGATACAATGTTTATAGTAGTAATGGTGTCAAAATGGCTATTTGGAACCACAAATATTGATTTATAAAAGGCGGACGATTTCGTCCGCTTAGAGTAATGAGTTAAAAATCGTAAAAGTTCTTGATAAAACTCCATGCAACCAATATGATTCAATGTTTATAGTAGTAATGGTGTCAAAATGGCTATTCGGAACCACAAATATTGATTTATAAAAGGCGGACGATTTCGTCCGCTTAGAGTAATGAGTTAAAAATCGTAAAAGTTCTTGATAAAACTCCATGCAACCAATATGATTCAATGTTTATAGTAGTAATGGTGTGAAAAGGGCTATTCGGAACCACAAATATTGATTTATAAAAGGCGGACGATTTCGTCCGCTTAGAGTAATGAGTTAAAAATCGTAAAAGTTCTTGATAAAAGTCCATGCAACCTATATGATTCAATGTTTATAGTAGTAATGGTGTCAAAATGGCTATTCGGAACCACAAATATTGATTTATAAAAAGGCGGACGATTTCGTCCGCTTAGTGTAACGAGTTAAAAATCGTAAAAGTTCTTGATAAAACTCCATGCAACCAATATGATTCAATGTTTATATTAGTAATGGTGTCAAAATGGCTATTCGGAACCACAAATATTGATTTATAAAAGGCGGACGATTTCGTCCGCTTAGATTAATGAGTTAAAAATCGTAAAAGTTCTTGATAAAACTCCATGCAACCAATATGATTCAATGTTTATAGTAGTAATGGTGTCAAAATGGCTATTTGGAACCACAAATATTGATTTCGAAAAGGCAGACGATTTCGTCCGCTTAGTGTAACGAGTTAAAAATCGTAAAAGTTCTTGATAAAACTCCATGCAACCAATATGATTCAATGTTTATAGTAGTAATGGTGTCAAAATGGCTATTCGAAACCAAAAATATGGATTTATAAAAGGCGGACGATTTCGTCCGCTTAGAGTAATGAGTTAAAAATCGTAAAAGTTCTTGATAAAACTCCATGCAACCAATATAATTCAATGTTTATAGTAGTAATGATGTCAAAATGGCTATTCGAAACCACAAATATTGATTTATAATAGGCGGACGATTTCGTCCGCTTAGAGTAATGAGTTAAAAATCGTAAAAGTTCTTGATAAAAGTCCATGCAACCTATATGATTCAATGTTTATAGTAGTAATGGTGTCAAAATGGCTATTCGGAACCACAAATATTGATTTATAAAAAGGCGGACGATTTCGTCCGCTTAGTGTAACGAGTTAAAAATCGTAAAAGTTCTTGATAAAACTCCATGCAACCAATATGATTCAATGTTTATATTAGAAATGGTGTCAAAATGGCTATTCGGAACCACAAATATTGATTTATAAAAGGCGGACGATTTCGTCCGCTTAGATTAATGAGTTAAAAATCGTAAAAGTTCTTGATAAAACTCCATGCAACCAATATGATTCAATGTTTATAGTAGTAATGGTGTCAAAATGGCTATTTGGAACCACAAATATTGATTTCGAAAAGGCAGACGATTTCGTCCGCTTAGTGTAACGAGTTAAAAATCGTAAAAGTTCTTGATAAAACTCCATGCAACCAATATGATTCAATGTTTATAGTAGTAATGGTGTCAAAATGGCTATTCGAAACCAAAAATATTGATTTATAAAAGGCGGACGATTTCGTCCGCTTAGAGTAATGAGTTAAAAATCGTAAAAGTTCTTGATAAAACTCCATGCAACCAATATAATTCAATGTTTATAGTAGTAATGATGTCAAAATGGCTATTCGAAACCACAAATATTGATTTATAATAGGCGGACGATTTCGTCCGCTTAGAGTAATGAGTTAAAAATCGTAAAAGTTCTTGATAAAACTCCATGCAACCAATATGATTCAATGTTTATATTAGTAATGGTGTCAAAATGGCTATTCGGAACCACAAATATTGATTTATAAAAGGCGGACGATTTCGTCCGCTTAGATTAATGAGTTAAAAATCGTAAAAGTTCTTGATAAAACTCCATGCAACCAATATGATTCAATGTTTATAGTAGTAATGGTGTCAAAATGGCTATTTGGAACCACAAATATTGATTTCGAAAAGGCAGACGATTTCGTCCGCTTAGTGTAACGAGTTAAAAATCGTAAAAGTTCTTGATAAAACTCCATGCAACCAATATGATTCAATGTTTATAGTAGTAATGGTGTCAAAATGGCTATTCGAAACCAAAAATATGGATTTATAAAAGGCGGACGATTTCGTCCGCTTAGAGTAATGAGTTAAAAATCGTAAAAGTTCTTGATAAAACTCCATGCAACCAATATAATTCAATGTTTATAGTAGTAATGATGTCAAAATGGCTATTCGAAACCACAAATATTGATTTATAATAGGCGGACGATTTCGTCCGCTTAGAGTAATGAGTTAAAAATCGTAAAAGTTCTTGATAAAAGTCCATGCAACCTATATGATTCAATGTTTATAGTAGTAATGGTGTCAAAATGGCTATTCGGAACCACAAATATTGATTTATAAAAAGGCGGACGATTTCGTCCGCTTAGTGTAACGAGTTAAAAATCGTAAAAGTTCTTGATAAAACTCCATGCAACCAATATGATTCAATGTTTATATTAGAAATGGTGTCAAAATGGCTATTCGGAACCACAAATATTGATTTATAAAAGGCGGACGATTTCGTCCGCTTAGATTAATGAGTTAAAAATCGTAAAAGTTCTTGATAAAACTCCATGCAACCAATATGATTCAATGTTTATAGTAGTAATGGTGTCAAAATGGCTATTTGGAACCACAAATATTGATTTCGAAAAGGCAGACGATTTCGTCCGCTTAGTGTAACGAGTTAAAAATCGTAAAAGTTCTTGATAAAACTCCATGCAACCAATATGATTCAATGTTTATAGTAGTAATGGTGTCAAAATGGCTATTCGAAACCAAAAATATTGATTTATAAAAGGCGGACGATTTCGTCCGCTTAGAGTAATGAGTTAAAAATCGTAAAAGTTCTTGATAAAACTCCATGCAACCAATATAATTCAATGTTTATAGTAGTAATGATGTCAAAATGGCTATTCGAAACCACAAATATTGATTTATAATAGGCGGACGATTTCGTCCGCTTAGAGTAATGAGTTAAAAATCGTAAAAGTTCTTGATAAAACTCCATGCAACCAATATGATTCAATGTTTATATTAGTAATGGTGTCAAAATGGCTATTCGGAACCACAAATATTGATTTATAAAAGGCGGACGATTTCGTCCGCTTAGATTAATGAGTTAAAAATCGTAAAAGTTCTTGATAAAACTCCATGCAACCAATATGATTCAATGTTTATAGTAGTAATGGTGTCAAAATGGCTATTTGGAACCACAAATATTGATTTCGAAAAGGCAGACGATTTCGTCCGCTTAGTGTAACGAGTTAAAAATCGTAAAAGTTCTTGATAAAACTCCATGCAACCAATATGATTCAATGTTTATAGTAGTAATGGTGTCAAAATGGCTATTCGAAACCAAAAATATGGATTTATAAAAGGCGGACGATTTCGTCCGCTTAGAGTAATGAGTTAAAAATCGTAAAAGTTCTTGATAAAACTCCATGCAACCAATATAATTCAATGTTTATAGTAGTAATGATGTCAAAATGGCTATTCGAAACCACAAATATTGATTTATAATAGGCGGACGATTTCGTCCGCTTAGAGTAATGAGTTAAAAATCGTAAAAGTTCTTGATAAAAGTCCATGCAACCTATATGATTCAATGTTTATAGTAGTAATGGTGTCAAAATGGCTATTCGGAACCACAAATATTGATTTATAAAAAGGCGGACGATTTCGTCCGCTTAGTGTAACGAGTTAAAAATCGTAAAAGTTCTTGATAAAACTCCATGCAACCAATATGATTCAATGTTTATATTAGAAATGGTGTCAAAATGGCTATTCGGAACCACAAATATTGATTTATAAAAGGCGGACGATTTCGTCCGCTTAGATTAATGAGTTAAAAATCGTAAAAGTTCTTGATAAAACTCCATGCAACCAATATGATTCAATGTTTATAGTAGTAATGGTGTCAAAATGGCTATTTGGAACCACAAATATTGATTTCGAAAAGGCAGACGATTTCGTCCGCTTAGTGTAACGAGTTAAAAATCGTAAAAGTTCTTGATAAAACTCCATGCAACCAATATGATTCAATGTTTATAGTAGTAATGGTGTCAAAATGGCTATTCGAAACCAAAAATATTGATTTATAAAAGGCGGACGATTTCGTCCGCTTAGAGTAATGAGTTAAAAATCGTAAAAGTTCTTGATAAAACTCCATGCAACCAATATAATTCAATGTTTATAGTAGTAATGATGTCAAAATGGCTATTCGAAACCACAAATATTGATTTATAATAGGCGGACGATTTCGTCCGCTTAGAGTAATGAGTTAAAAATCGTAAAAGTTCTTGATAAAAGTCCATGCAACCTATATGATTCAATGTTTATAGTAGTAATGGTGTCAAAATGGCTATTCGGAACCACAAATATTGATTTATAAAAAGGCGGACGATTTCGTCCGCTTAGTGTAACGAGTTAAAAATCGTAAAAGTTCTTGATAAAACTCCATGCAACCAATATGATTCAATGTTTATATTAGTAATGGTGTCAAAATGGCTATTCGGAACCACAAATATTGATTTATAAAAGGCGGACGATTTCGTCCGCTTAGAGTAATGAGTTAAAAATCGTAAAAGTTCTTGATAAAACTCCATGCAACCAATATGATTCAATGTTTATAGTAGTAATGGTGTCAAAATGGCTATTTGGAACCACAAATATTGATTTCGAAAAGGCAGACGATTTCGTCCGCTTAGAGTAATGAGTTAAAAATCGTAAAAATTCTTGATAAAACTCATTGCAACCAATATGATACAATGTTTATAGTAGTAATGGTGTCAAAATGGCTATTCGGAACCACAAATATTGATTTATAAAAGGCGGACGATTTCGTCCGCTTAGAGTAATGAGTTAAAAATCGTAAAATTTCTTGATAAAACTCAATGCAACCAATATGATTCAATGTTTATAGTAGTAATGGTGTCAAAATGGCTATTTGGAACCACAAATATTGATTTCGAAAAGGCAGACGATTTCGTCCGCTTAGAGTAATGAGTTAAAAATCGTAAAAGTTCTTGATAAAACTCCATGCAACCAATATAATTCAATGTTTATAGTAGTAATGGTGTCAAAATGGCTATTCGAAACCACAAATATTGATTTATAAAAGGCGGACGATTTCGTCCGCTTAGAGTAATGGTTAAAAATCGTAAAAGTTCTTGATAAAATTCCATGCAACCAATATGATTCAATTTTTATAGTAGTAATGGTGTCAAAATGGCTATTCGGAACCACAAATATTGATTTATAAAAAGGCGGACGATTTCGTCCGCTTAGTGTAACGAGTTAAAAATCGTAAAAGTTCTTGATAAAACTCCATGCAACCAATATGATTCAATGTTTATATTAGTAATGGTGTCAAAATGGCTATTCGGAACCACAAATATTGATTTATAAAAGGCGGACGATTTCGTCCGCTTAGATTAATGAGTTAAAAATCGTAAAAGTTCTTGATAAAACTCCATGCAACCAATATGATTCAATGTTTATAGTAGTAATGGTGTCAAAATGGCTATTTGGAACCACAAATATTGATTTCGAAAAGGCAGACGATTTCGTCCGCTTAGTGTAACGAGTTAAAAATCGTAAAAGTTCTTGATAAAACTCCATGCAACCAATATGATTCAATGTTTATAGTAGTAATGGTGTCAAAATGGCTATTCGAAACCAAAAATATTGATTTATAAAAGGCGGACGATTTCGTCCGCTTAGAGTAATGAGTTAAAAATCGTAAAAGTTCTTGATAAAACTCCATGCAACCAATATAATTCAATGTTTATAGTAGTAATGATGTCAAAATGGCTATTCGAAACCACAAATATTGATTTATAATAGGCGGACGATTTCGTCCGCTTAGAGTAATGAGTTAAAAATCGTAAAAGTTCTTGATAAAAGTCCATGCAACCTATATGATTCAATGTTTATAGTAGTAATGATGTCAAAATGGCTATTCGGAACCACAAATATTGATTTATAAAAAGGCGGACGATTTCGTCCGCTTAGTGTAACGAGTTAAAAATCGTAAAAGTTCTTGATAAAACTCCATGCAACCAATATGATTCAATGTTTATATTAGAAATGGTGTCAAAATGGCTATTCGGAACCACAAATATTGATTTATAAAAGGCGGACGATTTCGTCCGCTTAGATTAATGAGTTAAAAATCGTAAAAGTTCTTGATAAAACTCCATGCAACCAATATGATTCAATGTTTATAGTAGTAATGGTGTCAAAATGGCTATTTGGAACCACAAATATTGATTTCGAAAAGGCAGACGATTTCGTCCGCTTAGTGTAACGAGTTAAAAATCGTAAAAGTTCTTGATAAAACTCCATGCAACCAATATGATTCAATGTTTATAGTAGTAATGGTGTCAAAATGGCTATTCGAAACCAAAAATATTGATTTATAAAAGGCGGACGATTTCGTCCGCTTAGAGTAATGAGTTAAAAATCGTAAAAGTTCTTGATAAAACTCCATGCAACCAATATAATTCAATGTTTATAGTAGTAATGATGTCAAAATGGCTATTCGAAACCACAAATATTGATTTATAATAGGCGGACGATTTCGTCCGCTTAGAGTAATGAGTTAAAAATCGTAAAAGTTCTTGATAAAACTCCATGCAACCAATATGATTCAATGTTTATAGTAGTAATGGTGTGAAAAGGGCTATTCGGAACCACAAATATTGATTTATAAAAGGCGGACGATTTCGTCCGCTTAGAGTAATGAGTTAAAAATCGTAAAATTTCTTGATAAAACTCAATGCAACCAATATGATTCAATGTTTATAGTAGTAATGGTGTCAAAATGGCTATTTGGAACCACAAATATTGATTTCGAAAAGGCAGACGATTTCGTCCGCTTAGTGTAACGAGTTAAAAATCGTAAAAGTTCTTGATAAAACTCCATGCAACCAATATGATTCAATGTTTATAGTAGTAATGGTGTCAAAATGGCTATTCGAAACCAAAAATATTGATTTATAAAAGGCGGACGATTTCGTCCGCTTAGAGTAATGAGTTAAAAATCGTAAAAGTTCTTGATAAAACTCCATGCAACCAATATAATTCAATGTTTATAGTAGTAATGATGTCAAAATGGCTATTCGAAACCACAAATATTGATTTATAATAGGCGGACGATTTCGTCCGCTTAGAGTAATGAGTTAAAAATCGTAAAAGTTCTTGATAAAACTCCATGCAACCAATATGATTCAATGTTTATAGTAGTAATGGTGTGAAAAGGGCTATTCGGAACCACAAATATTGATTTATAAAAGGCGGACGATTTCGTCCGCTTAGAGTAATGAGTTAAAAATCGTAAAATTTCTTGATAAAACTCAATGCAACCAATATGATTCAATGTTTATAGTAGTAATGGTGTCAAAATGGCTATTTGGAACCACAAATATTGATTTCGAAAAGGCAGACGATTTCGTCCGCTTAGAGTAATGAGTTAAAAATCGTAAAAGTTCTTGATAAAACTCCATGCAACCAATATAATTCAATGTTTATAGTAGTAATGGTGTCAAAATGAATATTCGAAACCACAAATATTGATTTATAAAAGGCGGACGATTTCGTCCGCTTAGAGTAATGGTTAAAAATCGTAAAAGTTCTTGATAAAATTCCATGCAACCAATATGATTCAATGTTTATAGTAGTAATGGTGTCAAAATGGCTATTCGGAACCACAAATATTGATTTATAAAAAGGCGGACGATTTCGTCCGCTTAGTGTAACGAGTTAAAAATCGTAAAAGTTCTTGATAAAACTCCATGCAACCAATATGATTCAATGTTTATATTAGTAATGGTGTCAAAATGGCTATTGGGAACCACAAATATTGATTTCGAAAAGGCAGACGATTTCGTCCGCTTAGAGTAATGAGTTAAAAATCGTAAAAGTTCTTGATAAAACTCCATGCAACCAATATGATTCAATGTTTATAGTAGTAATGGTGTCAAAATGGCTATTCGAAACCAAAAATATTGATTTATAAAAGGCGGACGATTTCGTCCGCTTAGAGTAATGAGTTAAAAATCGTAAAAGTTCTTGATAAAAGTCCATGCAACCTATATGATTCAATGTTTATAGTAGTAATGGTGTCAAAATGGCTATTCGGAACCACAAATATTGATTTATAAAAAGGCGGACGATTTCGTCCGCTTAGTGTAACGAGTTAAAAATCGTAAAAGTTCTTGATAAAACTCCATGCAACCAATATGATTCAATGTTTATAGTAGTAATGGTGTCAAAATGGCTATTCGGAACCACAAATATTGATTTATAAAAGGCGGACGATTTCGTCCGCTTAGAGTAATGAGTTAAAAATCGTAAAAGTTCTTGATAAAACTCCATGCAACCAATATGATTCAATGTTTATAGTAGTAATGGTGTCAAAATGGCTATTTGGAACCACAAATATTGATTTCGAAAAGGCAGACGATTTCGTCCGCTTAGAGTAATGAGTTAAAAATCGTAAAAATTCTTGATAAAACTCATTGCAACCAATATGATACAATGTTTATAGTAGTAATGGTGTCAAAATGGCTATTCGGAACCACAAATATTGATTTATAAAAGGCGGACGATTTCGTCCGCTTAGAGTAATGAGTTAAAAATCGTAAAATTTCTTGATAAAACTCAATGCAACCAATATGATTCAATGTTTATAGTAGTAATGGTGTCAAAATGGCTATTTGGAACCACAAATATTGATTTCGAAAAGGCAGACGATTTCGTCCGCTTAGAGTAATGAGTTAAAAATCGTAAAAGTTCTTGATAAAACTCCATGCAACCAATATAATTCAATGTTTATAGTAGTAATGGTGTCAAAATGGCTATTCGAAACCACAAATATTGATTTATAAAAGGCGGACGATTTCGTCCGCTTAGAGTAATGGTTAAAAATCGTAAAAGTTCTTGATAAAATTCCATGCAACCAATATGATTCAATTTTTATAGTAGTAATGGTGTCAAAATGGCTATTCGGAACCACAAATATTGATTTATAAAAAGGCGGACGATTTCGTCCGCTTAGTGTAACGAGTTAAAAATCGTAAAAGTTCTTGATAAAACTCCATGCAACCAATATGATTCAATGTTTATATTAGTAATGGTGTCAAAATGGCTATTCGGAACCACAAATATTGATTTATAAAAGGCGGACGATTTCGTCCGCTTAGATTAATGAGTTAAAAATCGTAAAAGTTCTTGATAAAACTCCATGCAACCAATATGATTCAATGTTTATAGTAGTAATGGTGTCAAAATGGCTATTTGGAACCACAAATATTGATTTCGAAAAGGCAGACGATTTCGTCCGCTTAGTGTAACGAGTTAAAAATCGTAAAAGTTCTTGATAAAACTCCATGCAACCAATATGATTCAATGTTTATAGTAGTAATGGTGTCAAAATGGCTATTCGAAACCAAAAATATTGATTTATAAAAGGCGGACGATTTCGTCCGCTTAGAGTAATGAGTTAAAAATCGTAAAAGTTCTTGATAAAACTCCATGCAACCAATATAATTCAATGTTTATAGTAGTAATGATGTCAAAATGGCTATTCGAAACCACAAATATTGATTTATAATAGGCGGACGATTTCGTCCGCTTAGAGTAATGAGTTAAAAATCGTAAAAGTTCTTGATAAAAGTCCATGCAACCTATATGATTCAATGTTTATAGTAGTAATGATGTCAAAATGGCTATTCGGAACCACAAATATTGATTTATAAAAAGGCGGACGATTTCGTCCGCTTAGTGTAACGAGTTAAAAATCGTAAAAGTTCTTGATAAAACTCCATGCAACCAATATGATTCAATGTTTATATTAGAAATGGTGTCAAAATGGCTATTCGGAACCACAAATATTGATTTATAAAAGGCGGACGATTTCGTCCGCTTAGATTAATGAGTTAAAAATCGTAAAAGTTCTTGATAAAACTCCATGCAACCAATATGATTCAATGTTTATAGTAGTAATGGTGTCAAAATGGCTATTTGGAACCACAAATATTGATTTCGAAAAGGCAGACGATTTCGTCCGCTTAGTGTAACGAGTTAAAAATCGTAAAAGTTCTTGATAAAACTCCATGCAACCAATATGATTCAATGTTTATAGTAGTAATGGTGTCAAAATGGCTATTCGAAACCAAAAATATTGATTTATAAAAGGCGGACGATTTCGTCCGCTTAGAGTAATGAGTTAAAAATCGTAAAAGTTCTTGATAAAACTCCATGCAACCAATATAATTCAATGTTTATAGTAGTAATGATGTCAAAATGGCTATTCGAAACCACAAATATTGATTTATAATAGGCGGACGATTTCGTCCGCTTAGAGTAATGAGTTAAAAATCGTAAAAGTTCTTGATAAAACTCCATGCAACCAATATGATTCAATGTTTATAGTAGTAATGGTGTGAAAAGGGCTATTCGGAACCACAAATATTGATTTATAAAAGGCGGACGATTTCGTCCGCTTAGAGTAATGAGTTAAAAATCGTAAAATTTCTTGATAAAACTCAATGCAACCAATATGATTCAATGTTTATAGTAGTAATGGTGTCAAAATGGCTATTTGGAACCACAAATATTGATTTCGAAAAGGCAGACGATTTCGTCCGCTTAGTGTAACGAGTTAAAAATCGTAAAAGTTCTTGATAAAACTCCATGCAACCAATATGATTCAATGTTTATAGTAGTAATGGTGTCAAAATGGCTATTCGAAACCAAAAATATTGATTTATAAAAGGCGGACGATTTCGTCCGCTTAGAGTAATGAGTTAAAAATCGTAAAAGTTCTTGATAAAACTCCATGCAACCAATATAATTCAATGTTTATAGTAGTAATGATGTCAAAATGGCTATTCGAAACCACAAATATTGATTTATAATAGGCGGACGATTTCGTCCGCTTAGAGTAATGAGTTAAAAATCGTAAAAGTTCTTGATAAAACTCCATGCAACCAATATGATTCAATGTTTATAGTAGTAATGGTGTGAAAAGGGCTATTCGGAACCACAAATATTGATTTATAAAAGGCGGACGATTTCGTCCGCTTAGAGTAATGAGTTAAAAATCGTAAAATTTCTTGATAAAACTCAATGCAACCAATATGATTCAATGTTTATAGTAGTAATGGTGTCAAAATGGCTATTTGGAACCACAAATATTGATTTCGAAAAGGCAGACGATTTCGTCCGCTTAGAGTAATGAGTTAAAAATCGTAAAAGTTCTTGATAAAACTCCATGCAACCAATATAATTCAATGTTTATAGTAGTAATGGTGTCAAAATGAATATTCGAAACCACAAATATTGATTTATAAAAGGCGGACGATTTCGTCCGCTTAGAGTAATGGTTAAAAATCGTAAAAGTTCTTGATAAAATTCCATGCAACCAATATGATTCAATGTTTATAGTAGTAATGGTGTCAAAATGGCTATTCGGAACCACAAATATTGATTTATAAAAAGGCGGACGATTTCGTCCGCTTAGTGTAACGAGTTAAAAATCGTAAAAGTTCTTGATAAAACTCCATGCAACCAATATGATTCAATGTTTATATTAGTAATGGTGTCAAAATGGCTATTGGGAACCACAAATATTGATTTCGAAAAGGCAGACGATTTCGTCCGCTTAGAGTAATGAGTTAAAAATCGTAAAAGTTCTTGATAAAACTCCATGCAACCAATATGATTCAATGTTTATAGTAGTAATGGTGTCAAAATGGCTATTCGAAACCAAAAATATTGATTTATAAAAGGCGGACGATTTCGTCCGCTTAGAGTAATGAGTTAAAAATCGTAAAAGTTCTTGATAAAAGTCCATGCAACCTATATGATTCAATGTTTATAGTAGTAATGGTGTCAAAATGGCTATTCGGAACCACAAATATTGATTTATAAAAAGGCGGACGATTTCGTCCGCTTAGTGTAACGAGTTAAAAATCGTAAAAGTTCTTGATAAAACTCCATGCAACCAATATGATTCAATGTTTATATTAGAAATGGTGTCAAAATGGCTATTCGGAACCACAAATATTGATTTATAAAAGGCGGACGATTTCGTCCGCTTAGATTAATGAGTTAAAAATCGTAAAAGTTCTTGATAAAACTCCATGCAACCAATATGATTCAATGTTTATAGTAGTAATGGTGTCAAAATGGCTATTTGGAACCACAAATATTGATTTCGAAAAGGCAGACGATTTCGTCCGCTTAGTGTAACGAGTTAAAAATCGTAAAAGTTCTTGATAAAACTCCATGCAACCAATATGATTCAATGTTTATAGTAGTAATGGTGTCAAAATGGCTATTCGAAACCAAAAATATTGATTTATAAAAGGCGGACGATTTCGTCCGCTTAGAGTAATGAGTTAAAAATCGTAAAAGTTCTTGATAAAACTCCATGCAACCAATATAATTCAATGTTTATAGTAGTAATGATGTCAAAATGGCTATTCGAAACCACAAATATTGATTTATAATAGGCGGACGATTTCGTCCGCTTAGAGTAATGAGTTAAAAATCGTAAAAGTTCTTGATAAAAGTCCATGCAACCTATATGATTCAATGTTTATAGTAGTAATGGTGTCAAAATGGCTATTCGGAACCACAAATATTGATTTATAAAAAGGCGGACGATTTCGTCCGCTTAGTGTAACGAGTTAAAAACCGTAAAAGTTCTTGATAAAACTCCATGCAACCAATATGATTCAATGTTTATATTAGTAATGGTGTCAAAATGGCTATTCGGAACCACAAATATTGATTTATAAAAGGCGGACGATTTCGTCCGCTTAGAGTAATGAGTTAAAAATCGTAAAAGTTCTTGATAAAACTCCATGCAACCAATATAATTCAATGTTTATAGTAGTAATGGTGTCAAAATGAATATTCGAAACCACAAATATTGATTTATAATAGGCGGACGATTTCGTCCGCTTAGAGTAATGAGTTAAAAATCGTAAAAGTTCTTGATAAAAGTCCATGCAACCTATATGATTCAATGTTTATAGTAGTAATGATGTCAAAATGGCTATTCGGAACCACAAATATTGATTTATAAAAAGGCGGACGATTTCGTCCGCTTAGTGTAACGAGTTAAAAATCGTAAAAGTTCTTGATAAAACTCCATGCAACCAATATGATTCAATGTTTATATTAGAAATGGTGTCAAAATGGCTATTCGGAACCACAAATATTGATTTATAAAAGGCGGACGATTTCGTCCGCTTAGATTAATGAGTTAAAAATCGTAAAAGTTCTTGATAAAACTCCATGCAACCAATATGATTCAATGTTTATAGTAGTAATGGTGTCAAAATGGCTATTTGGAACCACAAATATTGATTTCGAAAAGGCAGACGATTTCGTCCGCTTAGTGTAACGAGTTAAAAATCGTAAAAGTTCTTGATAAAACTCCATGCAACCAATATGATTCAATGTTTATAGTAGTAATGGTGTCAAAATGGCTATTCGAAACCAAAAATATTGATTTATAAAAGGCGGACGATTTCGTCCGCTTAGAGTAATGAGTTAAAAATCGTAAAAGTTCTTGATAAAACTCCATGCAACCAATATAATTCAATGTTTATAGTAGTAATGATGTCAAAATGGCTATTCGAAACCACAAATATTGATTTATAATAGGCGGACGATTTCGTCCGCTTAGAGTAATGAGTTAAAAATCGTAAAAGTTCTTGATAAAACTCCATGCAACCAATATGATTCAATGTTTATAGTAGTAATGGTGTGAAAAGGGCTATTCGGAACCACAAATATTGATTTATAAAAGGCGGACGATTTCGTCCGCTTAGAGTAATGAGTTAAAAATCGTAAAATTTCTTGATAAAACTCAATGCAACCAATATGATTCAATGTTTATAGTAGTAATGGTGTCAAAATGGCTATTTGGAACCACAAATATTGATTTCGAAAAGGCAGACGATTTCGTCCGCTTAGAGTAATGAGTTAAAAATCGTAAAAGTTCTTGATAAAACTCCATGCAACCAATATAATTCAATGTTTATAGTAGTAATGGTGTCAAAATGAATATTCGAAACCACAAATATTGATTTATAAAAGGCGGACGATTTCGTCCGCTTAGAGTAATGGTTAAAAATCGTAAAAGTTCTTGATAAAATTCCATGCAACCAATATGATTCAATGTTTATAGTAGTAATGGTGTCAAAATGGCTATTCGGAACCACAAATATTGATTTATAAAAAGGCGGACGATTTCGTCCGCTTAGTGTAACGAGTTAAAAATCGTAAAAGTTCTTGATAAAACTCCATGCAACCAATATGATTCAATGTTTATATTAGTAATGGTGTCAAAATGGCTATTGGGAACCACAAATATTGATTTCGAAAAGGCAGACGATTTCGTCCGCTTAGAGTAATGAGTTAAAAATCGTAAAAGTTCTTGATAAAACTCCATGCAACCAATATGATTCAATGTTTATAGTAGTAATGGTGTCAAAATGGCTATTCGAAACCAAAAATATTGATTTATAAAAGGCGGACGATTTCGTCCGCTTAGAGTAATGAGTTAAAAATCGTAAAAGTTCTTGATAAAACTCCATGCAACCAATATAATTCAATGTTTATAGTAGTAATGATGTCAAAATGGCTATTCGAAACCACAAATATTGATTTATAATAGGCGGACGATTTCGTCCGCTTAGAGTAATGAGTTAAAAATCGTAAAAGTTCTTGATAAAAGTCCATGCAACCTATATGATTCAATGTTTATAGTAGTAATGGTGTCAAAATGGCTATTCGGAACCACAAATATTGATTTATAAAAAGGCGGACGATTTCGTCCGCTTAGTGTAACGAGTTAAAAATCGTAAAAGTTCTTGATAAAACTCCATGCAACCAATATGATTCAATGTTTATATTAGAAATGGTGTCAAAATGGCTATTCGGAACCACAAATATTGATTTATAAAAGGCGGACGATTTCGTCCGCTTAGATTAATGAGTTAAAAATCGTAAAAGTTCTTGATAAAACTCCATGCAACCAATATGATTCAATGTTTATAGTAGTAATGGTGTCAAAATGGCTATTTGGAACCACAAATATTGATTTCGAAAAGGCAGACGATTTCGTCCGCTTAGTGTAACGAGTTAAAAATCGTAAAAGTTCTTGATAAAACTCCATGCAACCAATATGATTCAATGTTTATAGTAGTAATGGTGTCAAAATGGCTATTCGAAACCAAAAATATTGATTTATAAAAGGCGGACGATTTCGTCCGCTTAGAGTAATGAGTTAAAAATCGTAAAAGTTCTTGATAAAACTCCATGCAACCAATATAATTCAATGTTTATAGTAGTAATGATGTCAAAATGGCTATTCGAAACCACAAATATTGATTTATAATAGGCGGACGATTTCGTCCGCTTAGAGTAATGAGTTAAAAATCGTAAAAGTTCTTGATAAAAGTCCATGCAACCTATATGATTCAATGTTTATAGTAGTAATGGTGTCAAAATGGCTATTCGGAACCACAAATATTGATTTATAAAAAGGCGGACGATTTCGTCCGCTTAGTGTAACGAGTTAAAAACCGTAAAAGTTCTTGATAAAACTCCATGCAACCAATATGATTCAATGTTTATATTAGTAATGGTGTCAAAATGGCTATTCGGAACCACAAATATTGATTTATAAAAGGCGGACGATTTCGTCCGCTTAGAGTAATGAGTTAAAAATCGTAAAAGTTCTTGATAAAACTCCATGCAACCAATATAATTCAATGTTTATAGTAGTAATGGTGTCAAAATGAATATTCGAAACCACAAATATTGATTTATAAAAGGCGGACGATTTCGTCCGCTTAGAGTAATGGTTAAAAATCGTAAAAGTTCTTGATAAAATTCCATGCAACCAATATGATTCAATGTTTATAGTAGTAATGGTGTCAAAATGGCTATTCGGAACCACAAATATTGATTTATAAAAAGGCGGACGATTTCGTCCGCTTAGTGTAACGAGTTAAAAATCGTAAAAGTTCTTGATAAAACTCCATGCAACCAATATGATTCAATGTTTATATTAGTAATGGTGTCAAAATGGCTATTGGGAACCACAAATATTGATTTCGAAAAGGCAGACGATTTCGTCCGCTTAGAGTAATGAGTTAAAAATCGTAAAAGTTCTTGATAAAACTCCATGCAACCAATATGATTCAATGTTTATAGTAGTAATGGTGTCAAAATGGCTATTCGAAACCAAAAATATTGATTTATAAAAGGCGGACGATTTCGTCCGCTTAGAGTAATGAGTTAAAAATCGTAAAAGTTCTTGATAAAACTCCATGCAACCAATATAATTCAATGTTTATAGTAGTAATGATGTCAAAATGGCTATTCGAAACCACAAATATTGATTTATAATAGGCGGACGATTTCGTCCGCTTAGAGTAATGAGTTAAAAATCGTAAAAGTTCTTGATAAAAGTCCATGCAACCTATATGATTCAATGTTTATAGTAGTAATGGTGTCAAAATGGCTATTCGGAACCACAAATATTGATTTATAAAAAGGCGGACGATTTCGTCCGCTTAGTGTAACGAGTTAAAAATCGTAAAAGTTCTTGATAAAACTCCATGCAACCAATATGATTCAATGTTTATATTAGAAATGGTGTCAAAATGGCTATTCGGAACCACAAATATTGATTTATAAAAGGCGGACGATTTCGTCCGCTTAGATTAATGAGTTAAAAATCGTAAAAGTTCTTGATAAAACTCCATGCAACCAATATGATTCAATGTTTATAGTAGTAATGGTGTCAAACTGGCTATTTGGAACCACAAATATTGATTTCGAAAAGGCAGACGATTTCGTCCGCTTAGTGTAACGAGTTAAAAATCGTAAAAGTTCTTGATAAAACTCCATGCAACCTATATGATTCAATGTTTATAGTAGTAATGGTGTCAAAATGGCTATTCGGAACCACAAATATTGATTTATAAAAAGGCGGACGATTTCGTCCGCTTAGTGTAACGAGTTAAAAACCGTAAAAGTTCTTGATAAAACTCCATGCAACCAATATGATTCAATGTTTATATTAGTAATGGTGTCAAAATGGCTATTTGGAACCACAAATATTGATTTCGAAAAGGCAGACGATTTCGTCCGCTTAGAGTAATGAGTTAAAAATCGTAAAAGTTCTTGATAAAACTCCATGCAACCAATATAATTCAATGTTTATAGTAGTAATGGTGTCAAAATGGCTATTCGAAACCACAAATATTGATTTATAAAAGGCGGACGATTTCGTCCGCTTAGAGTAATGAGTTAAAAATCGTAAAAGTTCTTGATAAAAGTCCATGCAACCTATATGATTCAATGTTTATAGTAGTAATGGTGTCAAAATGGCTATTCGGAACCACAAATATTGATTTATAAAAGGCGGACGATTTCGTCCGCTTAGAGTAATGAGTTAAAAATCGTAAAAGTTCTTGATAAAACTCCATGCAACCAATATGATTCAATGTTTATAGTAGTAATGGTGTCAAAATGGCTATTTGGAACCACAAATATTGATTTCGAAAAGGCAGACGATTTCGTCCGCTTAGAGTAATGAGTTAAAAATCGTAAAAATTCTTGATAAAACTCATTGCAACCAATATGATACAATGTTTATAGTAGTAATGGTGTCAAAATGGCTATTCGGAACCACAAATATTGATTTATAAAAGGCGGACGATTTCGTCCGCTTAGAGTAATGAGTTAAAAATCGTAAAAGTTCTTGATAAAACTCCATGCAACCAATATGATTCAATGTTTATAGTAGTAATGGTGTGAAAAGGGCTATTCGGAACCACAAATATTGATTTATAAAAGGCGGACGATTTCGTCCGCTTAGAGTAATGAGTTAAAAATCGTAAAATTTCTTGATAAAACTCAATGCAACCAATATGATTCAATGTTTATAGTAGTAATGGTGTCAAAATGGCTATTTGGAACCACAAATATTGATTTCGAAAAGGCAGACGATTTCGTCCGCTTAGAGTAATGAGTTAAAAATCGTAAAAGTTCTTGATAAAACTCCATGCAACCAATATAATTCAATGTTTATAGTAGTAATGGTGTCAAAATGGCTATTCGAAACCACAAATATTGATTTATAAAAGGCGGACGATTTCGTCCGCTTAGAGTAATGGTTAAAAATCGTAAAAGTTCTTGATAAAATTCCATGCAACCAATATGATTCAATGTTTATAGTAGTAATGGTGTCAAAATGGCTATTCGGAACCACAAATATTGATTTATAAAAAGGCGGACGATTTCGTCCGCTTAGTGTAACGAGTTAAAAATCGTAAAAGTTCTTGATAAAACTCCATGCAACCAATATGATTCAATGTTTATATTAGTAATGGTGTCAAAATGGCTATTCGGAACCACAAATATTGATTTATAAAAGGCGGACGATTTCGTCCGCTTAGAGTAATGAGTTAAAAATCGTAAAAGTTCTTGATAAAACTCCATGCAACCAATATGATTCAATGTTTATAGTAGTAATGGTGTCAAAATGGCTATTTGGAACCACAAATATTGATTTCGAAAAGGCAGACGATTTCGTCCGCTTAGAGTAATGAGTTAAAAATCGTAAAAATTCTTGATAAAACTCATTGCAACCAATATGATACAATCTTTATAGTAGTAATGGTGTCAAAATGGCTATTCGGAACCACAAATATTGATTTATAAAAGGCGGACGATTTCGTCCGCTTAGAGTAATGAGTTAAAAATCGTAAAAGTTCTTGATAAAACTCCATGCAACCAATATGATTCAATGTTTATAGTAGTAATGGTGTGAAAAGGGCTATTCGGAACCACAAATATTAATTTATAAAAGGCGGACGATTTCGTCCGCTTAGAGTAATGAGTTAAAAATCGTAAAAGTTCTTGATAAAAGTCCATGCAACCTATATGATTCAATGTTTATAGTAGTAATGGTGTCAAAATGGCTATTCGGAACCACAAATATTGATTTATAAAAAGGCGGACGATTTCGTCCGCTTAGTGTAACGAGTTAAAAATCGTAAAAGTTCTTGATAAAACTCCATGCAACCAATATGATTCAATGTTTATATTAGTAATGGTGTCAAAATGGCTATTCGGAACCACAAATATTGATTTATAAAAGGCGGACGATTTCGTCCGCTTAGAGTAATGAGTTAAAAATCGTAAAAGTTCTTGATAAAACTCCATGCAACCAATATGATTCAATGTTTATAGTAGTAATGGTGTCAAAATTGCTATTTGGAACCACAAATATTGATTTCGAAAAGGCAGACGATTTCGTCCGCTTAGAGTAATGAGTTAAAAATCGTAAAAATTCTTGATAAAACTCATTGCAACCAATATGATACAATGTTTATAGTAGTAATGGTGTCAAAATGGCTATTCGGAACCACAAATATTGATTTATAAAAGGCGGACGATTTCGTCCGCTTAGAGTAATGAGTTAAAAATCGTAAAAGTTCTTGATAAAACTCCATGCAACCAATATGATTCAATGTTTATAGTAGTAATGGTGTGAAAAGGGCTATTCGGAACCACAAATATTGATTTATAAAAGGCGGACGATTTCGTCCGCTTAGAGTAATGAGTTAAAAATCGTAAAATTTCTTGATAAAACTCCATGCAACCAATATGATTCAATGTTTATAGTAGTAATGGTGTCAAAATGGCTATTTGGAACCACAAATATTGATTTCGAAAAGGCAGACGATTTCGTCCGCTTAGAGTAATGAGTTAAAAATCGTAAAAGTTCTTGATAAAACTCCATGCAACCAATATAATTCAATGTTTATAGTAGTAATGGTGTCAAAATGGCTATTCGAAACCACAAATATTGATTTATAAAAGGCGGACGATTTCGTCCGCTTAGAGTAATGGTTAAAAATCGTAAAAGTTCTTGATAAAAGTCCATGCAACCAATATGATTCAATGTTTATAGTAGTAATGGTGTCAAAATGGCTATTCGGAACCACAAATATTGATTTATAAAAAGGCGGACGATTTCGTCCGCTTAGTGTAACGAGTTAAAAATCGTAAAAGTTCTTGATAAAACTCCATGCAACCAATATGATTCAATGTTTATATTAGTAATGGTGTCAAAATGGCTATTCGGAACCACAAATATTGATTTATAAAAGGCGGACGATTTCGTACGCTTAGAGTAATGAGTTAAAAATCGTAAAAGTTCTTGATAAAACTCCATGCAACCAATATGATACGAACCTCGATCGATGGATAATTGAATTGATATGAAGAACACGGAATTCGGGTTTCGGATACCTGGATAGATGGAAATCCCCAAACTTCTGAACCTAATTCGTTGAATTGATTAGATTGAAAACCTAACCCCCAAAACGGAATTGACGCAGCTACTTGGTGATGATGAAGACACACGAACGAAGTATGTATGCTCTGTTGATTCGTCGGTTGATCTCTTTTGGCACAATCGAAAAAAGAACGAAAAAGATGAGAGAATAAAACTCACGAATTAAATTAATTATGATCAAAGTTGTGTTCTATCAAGTCTCCACAGCCTTTATATATAGGCAAACCTAAAAACATGAGGAAAAGGACAAAAAACGCTGAAATCAAAGTCACGTCCGCGATTTCCAAAAATATCACGATTTTGCACTCAATGTCGGCCGACATTGATTTACACTAAGAAGGATGTCGGCCGACATTGGACCTTCGTCCGCGGGATCATCCTTCGGGCGCAGTTTCATCCTGCTGTAAGACCCACGACTTTTCTGAAGATGTCGGCCGACATTCATGTAGTGCATTTTTGGTGTCGGCCGACAATAGGCCAATTTCTCGGCTGAAATCCGCGGCGCGTCCTCGGCTCTCGTCTGACCTCCGTTCCAGCTTCTTCTTCATGGTTCCAACTTGAAACTCATCACCTTCGGTTGGTTCGGCCTCCTCGTACGAAATCATATTGATAATGCTCGACTTCTCCACATCACCGATGGGTTTCTTCAATAGCTCTTGCGCCCATACTTCCTCGATCAATGCCAACAAGCTTGCCTTGAACTTCTTAGCTCTCGAGCGCGTCACTGGTCCAGCTGGAACATGCACCGGGTCTTGTATCATGGACGACTCTGGGGCTGCATCATTCCCCTCCTCTTGAAAAGGATTTGTCCTCAAATCCAAGTCGTCACCTGCATCGAACAAACTCAAGTCAGTAACATTGAAAGTAGCACTAACGTTATACTCACCTGGAAGGTCCAGCTTGTATGCATTGTCGTTGATACGCTCTAACACTTGGAATGGTCCATCGCCACGAGGAAGTAACTTCGATCGGCGCTGCAATGGAAACCTCTCCTTGCGCATATGCAACCACACCCAATCACCAGGCTCAAACACTACTTTGCGACGTCCCTTGTTTGCTTGCTCGGCATATTGCTTGGTTCGCCTCTCTATGTTCATCCTTGCCGTCTCGTGTATCTGTTTCACAAAATCAGCCCTTTTCTGGCCATCAAGATCAGTATGCTCATGCACAGGTAAAGGCGATAAATCCAAAGGCGTCAAATGATTAAAACCATACACAATTTCAAATGGAGAAAATTTAGTAGCAGAATGAACACAACGATTATACGCAAATTCAACATGAGGCAAACACTCCTCCCAAGACTTAATGTTTTTCTTAATAATAGCACGTAGTAAAGTAGACAAAGTCCTATTTACTACTTCAGTTTGACCATCAGTCTGGGGATGACAAGTAGTAGAGAATAGTAATTTCGTACCTAGCTTACACCACAATGTCTTCCAGAAGTAACTAAGAAACTTAGAATCCCTGTCAGACACAATAGTCCTAGGCATGCCATGTAGTCTAACAATCTCTCTAAAGAATAAACCAGCCACATGAGATGCATCATCAGTTTTATGACATGGAATAAAATGTGCCATTTTAGAGAAACGATCAACTACCACAAAAATAGAGTCACTACCTCGCTTAGTCCTAGGTAAACCCATCACAAAATCCATAGAAATGTCAATCCAAGGTGATGCAGGAATAGGCAAAGGCGTGTACAAACCATGAGAACTAACTCTAGACTTAGCCTGTTTACAAGTAATACATCGACCACAAATTCTTTCAACATCACGTTTCATATGAGGCCAAAAGAAATGCTCATGCAGAACAGCCAAAGTCTTAGCAATACCAAAATGTCCCATTAATCCCCCACCATGAGATTCAAGCAACAATAAATCACGTAAGGAGCATTTAGGCACACACAATTTATTTTTCCTAAAGAGAAAATCATCATGCCTAAAATAATCCCCACTAGCAGTATGTTCACATGCTCTAAAAATCTCACCAAAATCATCATCATGCTCATATAGACTTTTAATATGCTCAAAACCAAGTAATTTAGCATCTAAAGTCGAAATTAGAGCATACCTCCGAGAAAGGGCATCAGCCACCACATTCTCCTTACCTCGGCTTCTCCACATCACCGATGGGTTTCTTCAATAGCTCTTGCGCCCATACTTCCTCGATCAATGCCAACAAGCTTGCCTTGAACTTCTTAGCTCTCGAGCGCGTCACTGGTCCAGCTGGAACATGCACCGGGTCTTGTATCATGGACGACTCTGGGGCTGCATCACAATATGATTCAATGTTTATAGTAGTAATGGTGTCAAAATGGCTATTTGGAACCACAAATATTGATTTCGAAAAGGCAGACGATTTCGTCCACTTAGAGTAATGAGTTAAAAATCGTAAAAATTCTTGATAAAACTCCATGCAACCAATATAATTCAATGTTTATAGTAGTAATGATGTCAAAATGGCTATTCGAAACCACAAATATTGATTTATAATAGGCGGACGATTTCGTCCGCTTAGAGTAATGAGTTAAAAATCGTAAAAGTTCTTGATAAAAGTCCATGCAACCTATATGATTCAATGTTTATAGTAGTAATGGTGTCAAAATGGCTATTCGGAACCACAAATATTGATTTATAAAAAGGCGGACGATTTCGTCCGCTTAGTGTAACGAGTTAAAAATCGTAAAAGTTCTTGATAAAACTCCATGCAACCAATATGATTCAATGTTTATATTAGTAATGGTGTCAAAATGGCTATTCGGAACCACAAATATTGATTTATAAAAGGCGGACGATTTCGTCCGCTTAGAGTAATGAGTTAAAAATCGTAAAAGTTCTTGAAAAAACTCCATGCAACCAATATGATTCAATGTTTATAGTAGTAATGGTGTCAAAATGGCTATTTGGAACCACAAATATTGATTTCGAAAAGGCAGACGATTTCGTCCGCTTAGAGTAATGAGTTAAAAATCGTAAAAATTCTTGATAAAACTCATTGCAACCAATATGATACAATGTTTATAGTAGTAATGGTGTCAAAATGGCTATTCGGAACCACAAATATTGATTTATAAAAGGCGGACGATTTCGTCCGCTTAGAGTAATGAGTTAAAAATCGTAAAAGTTCTTGATAAAACTCCATGCAACCAATATGATTCAATGTTTATAGTAGTAATGGTGTGAAAAGGGCTATTCGGAACCACAAATATTGATTTATAAAAGGCGGACGATTTCGTCCGCTTAGAGTAATGAGTTAAAAATCGTAAAATTTCTTGATAAAACTCCATGCAACCAATATGATTCAATGTTTATAGTAGTAATGGTGTCAAAATGGCTATTTGGAACCACAAATATTGATTTCGAAAAGGCAGACGATTTCGTCCGCTTAGAGTAATGAGTTAAAAATCGTAAAAGTTCTTGATAAAACTCCATGCAACCAATATAATTCAATGTTTATAGTAGTAATGGTGTCAAAATGGCTATTCGAAACCACAAATATTGATTTATAAAAGGCGGACGATTTCGTCCGCTTAGAGTAATGGTTAAAAATCGTAAAAGTTCTTGATAAAAGTCCATGCAACCAATATGATTCAATGTTTATAGTAGTAATGGTGTCAAAATGGCTATTCGGAACCACAAATATTGATTTATAAAAAGGCGGACGATTTCGTCCGCTTAGTGTAACGAGTTAAAAATCGTAAAATTTCTTGATAAAACTCCATGCAACCAATATGATTCAATGTTTATATTAGTAATGGTGTCAAAATGGCTATTCGGAACCACAAATATTGATTTATAAAAGGCGGACGATTTCGTACGCTTAGAGTAATGAGTTAAAAATCGTAAAAGTTCTTGATAAAACTCCATGCAACCAATATAATTCAATGTTTATAGTAGTAATGGTGTCAAAATGGCTATTCGAAACCACAAATATTGATTTATAAAAGGCGGACGATTTCGTCCGCTTAGAGTAATGAGTTAAAAATCGTAAAAGTTCTTGATAAAAGTCCATGCAACCTATATGATTCAATGTTTATAGTAGTAATGGTGTCAAAATGGCTATTCGGAACCACAAATATTGATTTATAAAAAGGCGGACGATTTCGTCCGCTTAGTGTAACGAGTTAAAAATCGTAAAAGTTCTTGATAAAACTCCATGCAACCAATATGATTCAATGTTTATATTAGTAATGGTGTCAAAATGGCTATTCGGAACCACAAATATTGATTTATAAAAGGCGGACGATTTCGTCCGCTTAGAGTAATTAGTTAAAAATCGTAAAAGTTCTTGATAAAACTCCATGCAACCAATATGATTCAATGTTTATAGTAGTAATGGTGTCAAAATGGCTATTCGGAACCACAGATATTGATTTATAAAAGGCGGACGATTTCGTATGCTTAGAGTAATGAGTTAAAAATCGTAAAAGTTCTTGATAAAACTCCATGCAACCAATATAATTCAATGTTTATAGTAGTAATGATGTCAAAATGGCTATTCGAAACCACAAATATTGATTTATAATAGGCGGACGATTTCGTCCGCTTAGAGTAATGAGTTAAAAATCGTAAAAGTTCTTGATAAAAGTCCATGCAACCTATATGATTCAATGTTTATAGTAGTAATGGTGTCAAAATGGCTATTCGGAACCACAAATATTGATTTATAAAAAGGCGGACGATTTCGTCCGCTTAGTGTAACGAGTTAAAAATCGTAAAAGTTCTTGATTAAACTCCATGCAACCAATATGATTCAATGTTTATATTAGTAATGGTGTCAAAATGGCTATTCGGAACCACAAATATTGATTTATAAAAGGCGGACGATTTCGTCCGCTTAGAGTAATGAGTTAAAAATTGTAAAAGTTCTTGATAAAACTCCATGCAACCAATATGATTCAATGTTTATAGTAGTAATGGTGTCAAAATGGCTATTTGGAACCACAAATATTGATTTCGAAAAGGCAGACGATTTCGTCCGCTTAGAGTAATGAGTTAAAAATCGTAAAAATTCTAGATAAAACTCATTGCAACCAATATGATACAATGTTTATAGTAGTAATGGTGTCAAAATGGCTATTCGGAACCACAATTATTGATTTATAAAAGGCGGACGATTTCGTCCGCTTAGAGTAATGAGTTAAAAATCGTAAAAGTTCTTGATAAAACTCCATGCAACCAATATGATTCAATGTTTATAGTAGTAATGGTGTGAAAAGGGCTATTCGGAACCACAAATATTGATTTATAAAAGGCGGACGATTTCGTCCGCTTAGAGTAATGAGTTAAAAATCGTAAAATTTCTTGATAAAACTCCATGCAACCAATATGATTCAATGTTTATAGTAGTAATGGTGTCAAAATGGCTATTTGGAACCACAAATATTGATTTCGAAAAGGCAGACGATTTCGTCCGCTTAGAGTAATGAGTTAAAAATCGTAAAAGTTCTTGATAAAACTCCATGCAACCAATATAATTCAATGTTTATAGTAGTAATGGTGTCAAAATGGCTATTCGAAACCACAAATATTGATTTATAAAAGGCGGACGATTTCGTCCGCTTAGAGTAATGGTTAAAAATCGTAAAAGTTCTTGATAAAAGTCCATGCAACCAATATGATTCAATGTTTATAGTAGTAATGGTGTCAAAATGGCTATTCGGAACCACAAATATTGATTTATAAAAAGGCGGACGATTTCGTCCGCTTAGTGTAACGAGTTAAAAATCGTAAAAGTTCTTGATAAAACTCCATGCAACCAATATGATTCAATGTTTATATTAGTAATGGTGTCAAAATGGCTATTCGGAACCACAAATATTGATTTATAAAAGGCGGACGATTTCGTACGCTTAGAGTAATGAGTTAAAAATCGTAAAAGTTCTTGATAAAACTCCATGCAACCAATATGATTCAATGTTTATAGTAGTAATGGTGTCAAAATGGCTATTTGGAACCACAAATATTGATTTCGAAAAGGCAGACGATTTCGTCCACTTAGAGTAATGAGTTAAAAATCGTAAAAATTCTTGATAAAACTCATTGCAACCAATATGATACAATGTTTATAGTAGTAAAGGTGTCAAAATGGCTATTCGGAACCACAAATATTGATTTATAAAAGGCGGACGATTTCTTCCGCTTAGAGTAATGAGTTAAAAATCGTAAAAGTTCTTGATAAAACTCCATGCAACCAATATGATTCAATGTTTATAGTAGTAATGGCGTCAAAATGGCTATTCGAAACCACAAATATTGATTTATAAAAGGCGGACGATTTCGTCCGCTTAGAGTAATGAGTTAAAAATCGTAAAAGTTCTTGATAAAACTCCATGCAACCAATATAATTCAATGTTTATAGTAGTAATGATGTCAAAATGGCTATTCGAAACCACAAATATTGATTTATAATAGGCGGACGATTTCGTCCGCTTAGAGTAATGAGTTAAAAATCGTAAAAGTTCTTGATAAAAGTCCATGCAACCAATATGATTCAATGTTTATAGTAGTAATGGTGTCAAAATGGCTATTCGGAACCACAAATATTGATTTATAAAAGGCGGACGATTTCGTCCGCTTAGAGTAATGAGTTAAAAATCGTAAAAGTTCTTGATAAAACTCCATGCAACCAATATGATTCAATGTTTATATTAGTAATGGTGTCAAAATGGCTATTCGGAACTACAAATATTGATTTATAAAAGGCGGACGATTTCGTCCGCTTAGAGTAATGAGTTAAAAATCGTAAAAGTTCTTGATAAAACTCCATGCAACCAATATGATTCAATTTTTATAGTAGTAATGGTGTCAAAATGGCTATTTGGAACCACAAATATTGATTTCGAAAAGGCAGACGATTTCGTCCGCTTAGAGTAATGAGTTAAAAATCGTAAAATTTCTTGATAAAACTCCATGCAACCAATATAATTCAATGTTTATAGTAGTAATGGTGTCAAAATGGCTATTTGGAACCACAAATATTGATTTATAAAAGGCGGACGATTTCGTCCGCTTAGAGTAATGAGTTAAAAATCGTAAAAGTTCTTGATAAAACTCCATGCAACCAATATGATTCAATGTTTATAGTAGTAATGGTGTCAAAATAGCTATTCGGAACCACAAATATTGATTTATAAAAGGCGGACGATTTCGTACGCTTAGAGTAATGAGTTAAAAATCGTAAAAGTTCTTGATAAAACTCCATGCAACCAATATGATTCAATGTTTATAGTAGTAATGGTGTCAAAATGGCTATTTGGAACCACAAATATTGATTTCGAAAAGGCAGACGATTTCGTCCACTTAGAGTAATGAGTTAAAAATCGTAAAAATTCTTGATAAAACTCATTGCAACCAATATGATACAATGTTTATAGTAGTAATGGTGTCAAAATGGCTATTCGGAACCACAAATATTGATTTATAAAAGGCGGACGATTTCGTCCGCTTAGAGTAATGAGTTAAAAATCGTAAAAGTTCTTGATAAAACTCCATGCAACCAATATGATTCAATGTTTATAGTAGTAATGGTGTGAAAAGGGCTATTCGGAACCACAAATATTGATTTATAAAAGGCGGACGATTTCGTCCGCTTAGAGTAATGAGTTAAAAATCGTAAAAGTTCTTGATAAAACTCCATGCAACCAATATGATTCAATTTTTATAGTAGTAATGGTGTCAAAATGGCTATTTGGAACCACAAATATTGATTTCGAAAAGGCAGACGATTTCGTCCGCTTAGAGTAATGAGTTAAAAATCGTAAAATTTCTTGATAAAACTCCATGCAACCAATATAATTCAATGTTTATAGTAGTAATGGTGTCAAAATGGCTATTTGGAACCACAAATATTGATTTATAAAAGGCGGACGATTTCGTCCGCTTAGAGTAATGAGTTAAAAATCGTAAAAGTTCTTGATAAAACTCCATGCAACCAATATGATTCAATGTTTATAGTAGTAATGGTGTCAAAATGGCTATTCGGAACCACAAATATTGATTTATAAAAGGCGGACGATTTCGTACGCTTAGAGTAATGAGTTAAAAATCGTAAAAGTTCTTGATAAAACTCCATGCAACCAATATGATTCAATGTTTATAGTAGTAATGGTGTCAAAATGGCTATTTGGAACCACAAATATTGATTTCGAAAAGGCAGACGATTTCGTCCACTTAGAGTAATGAGTTAAAAATCGTAAAAATTCTTGATAAAACTCATTGCAACCAATATGATACAATGTTTATAGTAGTAATGGTGTCAAAATGGCTATTCGGAACCACAAATATTGATTTATAAAAGGCGGACGATTTCGTCCGCTTAGAGTAATGAGTTAAAAATCGTAAAAGTTCTTGATAAAACTCCATGCAACCAATATGATTCAATGTTTATAGTAGTAATGGTGTGAAAAGGGCTATTCGGAACCACAAATATTGATTTATAAAAGGCGGACGATTTCGTCCGCTTAGAGTAATGAGTTAAAAATCGTAAAATTTCTTGATAAAACTCCATGCAACCAATATGATTCAATGTTTATAGTAGTAATGGTGTCAAAATGGCTATTTGGAACCACAAATATTGATTTCGAAAAGGCAGACGATTTCGTCCGCTTAGAGTAATGAGTTAAAAATCGTAAAAGTTCTTGATAAAACTCCATGCAACCAATATAATTCAATGTTTATAGTAGTAATGGTGTCAAAATGGCTATTCGAAACCACAAATATTGATTTATAAAAGGCGGACGATTTCGTCCGCTTAGAGTAATGGTTAAAAATCGTAAAAGTTCTTGATAAAAGTCCATGCAACCAATATGATTCAATGTTTATAGTAGTAATGGTGTCAAAATGGCTATTCGGAACCACAAATATTGATTTATAAAAAGGCGGACGATTTCGTCCGCTTAGTGTAACGAGTTAAAAATCGTAAAAGTTCTTGATAAAACTCCATGCAACCAATATTATTCAATGTTTATATTAGTAATGGTGTCAAAATGGCTATTCGGAACCACAAATATTGATTTATAAAAGGCGGACGATTTCGTACGCTTAGAGTAATGAGTTAAAAATCGTAAAAGTTCTTGATAAAACTCCATGCAACCAATATAATTCAATGTTTATAGTAGTAATGGTGTCAAAATGGCTATTCGAAACCACAAATATTGATTTATAAAAGGCGGACGATTTCGTCCGCTTAGAGTAATGAGTTAAAAATCGTAAAAGTTCTTGATAAAAGTCCATGCAACCTATATGATTCAATGTTTATAGTAGTAATGGTGTCAAAATGGCTATTCGGAACCACAAATATTGATTTATAAAAAGGCGGACGATTTCGTCCGCTTAGTGTAACGAGTTAAAAATCGTAAAAGTTCTTGATAAAACTCCATGCAACCAATATGATTCAATGTTTATATTAGTAATGGTGTCAAAATGGCTATTCGGAACCACAAATATTGATTTATAAAAGGCGGACGATTTCGTCCGCTTAGAGTAATGAGTTAAAAATCGTAAAAGTTCTTGATAAAACTCCATGCAACCAATATGATTCAATGTTTATAGTAGTAATGGTGTCAAAATGGCTATTCGGAACCACAGATATTGATTTATAAAAGGCGGACGATTTCGTATGCTTAGAGTAATGAGTTAAAAATCGTAAAAGTTCTTGATAAAACTCCATGCAACCAATATAATTCAATGTTTATAGTAGTAATGATGTCAAAATGGCTATTCGAAACCACAAATATTGATTTATAATAGGCGGACGATTTCGTCCGCTTAGAGTAATGAGTTAAAAATCGTAAAAGTTCTTGATAAAAGTCCATGCAACCTATATGATTCAATGTTTATAGTAGTAATGGTGTCAAAATGGCTATTCGGAACCACAAATATTGATTTATAAAAAGGCGGACGATTTCGTCCGCTTAGTGTAACGAGTTAAAAATCGTAAAAGTTCTTGATAAAACTCCATGCAACCAATATGATTCAATGTTTATATTAGTAATGGTGTCAAAATGGCTATTCGGAACCACAAATATTGATTTATAAAAGGCGGACGATTTCGTCCGCTTAGAGTAATGAGTTAAAAATTGTAAAAGTTCTTGATAAAACTCCATGCAACCAATATGATTCAATGTTTATAGTAGTAATGGTGTCAAAATGGCTATTTGGAACCACAAATATTGATTTCGAAAAGGCAGACGATTTCGTCCGCTTAGAGTAATGAGTTAAAAATCGTAAAAATTCTTGATAAAACTCATTGCAACCAATATGATACAATGTTTATAGTAGTAATGGTGTCAAAATGGCTATTCGGAACCACAAATATTGATTTATAAAAGGCGGACGATTTCGTCCGCTTAGAGTAATGAGTTAAAAATCGTAAAAGTTCTTGATAAAACTCCATGCAACCAATATGATTCAATGTTTATAGTAGTAATGGTGTGAAAAGGGCTATTCGGAACCACAAATATTGATTTATAAAAGGCGGACGATTTCGTCCGCTTAGAGTAATGAGTTAAAAATCGTAAAATTTCTTGATAAAACTCCATGCAACCAATATGATTCAATGTTTATAGTAGTAATGGTGTCAAAATGGCTATTTGGAACCACAAATATTGATTTCGAAAAGGCAGACGATTTCGTCCGCTTAGAGTAATGAGTTAAAAATCGTAAAAGTTCTTGATAAAACTCCATGCAACCAATATAATTCAATGTTTATAGTAGTAATGGTGTCAAAATGGCTATTCGAAACCATAAATATTGATTTATAAAAGGCGGACGATTTCGTCCGCTTAGAGTAATGGTTAAAAATCGTAAAAGTTCTTGATAAAAGTCCATGCAACCAATATGATTCAATGTTTATAGTAGTAATGGTGTCAAAATGGCTATTCGGAACCACAAATATTGATTTATAAAAAGGCGGACGATTTCGTCCGCTTAGTGTAACGAGTTAAAAATCGTAAAAGTTCTTGATAAAACTCCATGCAACCAATATGATTCAATGTTTATATTAGTAATGGTGTCAAAATGGCTATTCGGAACCACAAATATTAATTTATAAAAGGCGGACGATTTCGTACGCTTAGAGTAATGAGTTAAAAATCGTAAAAGTTCTTGATAAAACTCCATGCAACCAATATGATTCAATGTTTATAGTAGTAATGGTGTCAAAATGGCTATTTGGAACCACAAATATTGATTTCGAAAAGGCAGACGATTTCGTCCACTTAGAGTAATGAGTTAAAAATCGTAAAAGTTCTTGATAAAACTCATTGCAACCAATACGATTCAATGTTTATAGTAGTAATGGTGTCAAAATGGCTATTCGGAACCACAAATATTGATTTATAAAAGGCGGACGATTTCTTCCGCTTAGAGTAATGAGTTAAAAATCGTAAAAGTTCTTGATAAAACTCCATGCAACCAATATGATTCAATGTTTATAGTAGTAATGGCGTCAAAATGGCTATTCGAAACCACAAATGTTGATTTATAAAAGGCGGACGATTTCGTCCGCTTAGAGTAATGAGTTAAAAATCGTAAAAGTTCTTGATAAAACTCCATGCAACCAATATAATTCAATGTTTATAGTAGTAATGATGTCAAAATGGCTATTCGAAACCACAAATATTGATTTATAATAGGCGGACGATTTCGTCCGCTAAGAGTAATGAGTTAAAAATCGTAAAAGTTCTTGATAAAAGTCCATGCAACCAATATGATTCAATGTTTATAGTAGTAATGGTGTCAAAATGGCTATTCGGAACCACAAATATTGATTTATAAAAGGCGGACGATTTCGTCCGCTTAGAGTAATGAGTTAAAAATCGTAAAAGTTCTTGATAAAACTCCATGCAACCAATATGATTCAATGTTTATATTAGTAATGGTGTCAAAATGGCTATTCGGAACTACAAATATTGATTTATAAAAGGCGGACGATTTCGTCCGCTTAGAGTAATGAGTTAAAAATCGTAAAAGTTCTTGATAAAACTCCATGCAACCAATATGATTCAATTTTTATAGTAGTAATGGTGTCAAAATGGCTATTTGGAACAACAAATATTGATTTCGAAAAGGCAGACGATTTCGTCCGCTTAGAGTAATGAGTTAAAAATCGTAAAATTTCTTGATAAAACTCCATGCAACCAATATAATTCAATGTTTATAGTAGTAATGGTGTCAAAATGGCTATTTGGAACCACAAATATTGATTTATAAAAGGCGGACGATTTCGTCCGCTTAGAGTAATGAGTTAAAAATCGTAAAAGTTCTTGATAAAACTCCATGCAACCAATATGATTCAATGTTTATAGTAGTAATGGTGTCAAAATGGCTATTCGGAACCACAAATATTGATTTATAAAAGGCGGACGATTTCGTACGCTTAGAGTAATGAGTTAAAAATCGTAAAAGTTCTTGATAAAACTCCATGCAACCAATATGATTCAATGTTTATAGTAGTAATGGTGTCAAAATGGCTATTTGGAACCACAAATATTGATTTCGAAAAGGCAGACGATTTCGTCCACTTAGAGTAATGAGTTAAAAATCGTAAAAATTCTTGATAAAACTCATTGCAACCAATATGATACAATGTTTATAGTAGTAATGGTGTCAAAATGGCTATTCGGAACCACAAATATTGATTTATAAAAGGCGGACGATTTCTTCCGCTTAGAGTAATGAGTTAAAAATCGTAAAAGTTCTTGATAAAACTCCATGCAACCAATATGATTCAATGTTTATAGTAGTAATGGCGTCAAAATGGCTATTCGAAACCACAAATATTGATTTATAAAAGGCGGACGATTTCGTCCGCTTAGAGTAATGAGTTAAAAATCGTAAAAGTTCTTGATAAAACTCCATGCAACCAATATAATTCAATGTTTATAGTAGTAATGATGTCAAAATGGCTATTCGAAACCACAAATATTGATTTATAATAGGCGGACGATTTCGTCCGCTTAGAGTAATGAGTTAAAAATCGTAAAAGTTCTTGATAAAAGTCCATGCAACCAATATGATTCAATGTTTATAGTAGTAATGGTGTCAAAATGGCTATTCGGAACCACAAATATTGATTTATAAAAGGCGGACGATTTCGTCCGCTTAGTGTAACGAGTTAAAAATCGTAAAAGTTCTTGATAAAACTCCATGCAACCAATATGATTCAATGTTTATATTAGTAATGGTGTCAAAATGGCTATTCGGAACCACAAATATTGATTTATAAAAGGCGGACGATTTCGTACGCTTAGAGTAATGAGTTAAAAATCGTAAAAGTTCTTGATAAAACTCCATGCAACCAATATAATTCAATGTTTATAGTAGTAATGGTGTCAAAATGGCTATTCGAAACCACAAATGTTGATTTATAAAAGGCGGACGATTTCGTCCGCTTAGAGTAATGAGTTAAAAATCGTAAAAGTTCTTGATAAAACTCCATGCAACCAATATAATTCAATGTTTATAGTAGTAATGATGTCAAAATGGCTATTCGAAACCACAAATATTGATTTATAATAGGCGGACGATTTCGTCCGCTAAGAGTAATGAGTTAAAAATCGTAAAAGTTCTTGATAAAAGTCCATGCAACCAATATGATTCAATGTTTATAGTAGTAATGGTGTCAAAATGGCTATTCGGAACCACAAATATTGATTTATAAAAGGCGGACGATTTCGTCCGCTTAGAGTAATGAGTTAAAAATCGTAAAAGTTCTTGATAAAACTCCATGCAACCAATATGATTCAATGTTTATATTAGTAATGGTGTCAAAATGGCTATTCGGAACTACAAATATTGATTTATAAAAGGCGGACGATTTCGTCCGCTTAGAGTAATGAGTTAAAAATCGTAAAAGTTCTTGATAAAACTCCATGCAACCAATATGATTCAATTTTTATAGTAGTAATGGTGTCAAAATGGCTATTTGGAACAACAAATATTGATTTCGAAAAGGCAGACGATTTCGTCCGCTTAGAGTAATGAGTTAAAAATCGTAAAATTTCTTGATAAAACTCCATGCAACCAATATAATTCAATGTTTATAGTAGTAATGGTGTCAAAATGGCTATTTGGAACCACAAATATTGATTTATAAAAGGCGGACGATTTCGTCCGCTTAGAGTAATGAGTTAAAAATCGTAAAAGTTCTTGATAAAACTCCATGCAACCAATATGATTCAATGTTTATAGTAGTAATGGTGTCAAAATGGCTATTCGGAACCACAAATATTGATTTATAAAAGGCGGACGATTTCGTACGCTTAGAGTAATGAGTTAAAAATCGTAAAAGTTCTTGATAAAACTCCATGCAACCAATATGATTCAATGTTTATAGTAGTAATGGTGTCAAAATGGCTATTTGGAACCACAAATATTGATTTCGAAAAGGCAGACGATTTCGTCCACTTAGAGTAATGAGTTAAAAATCGTAAAAATTCTTGATAAAACTCATTGCAACCAATATGATACAATGTTTATAGTAGTAATGGTGTCAAAATGGCTATTCGGAACCACAAATATTGATTTATAAAAGGCGGACGATTTCTTCCGCTTAGAGTAATGAGTTAAAAATCGTAAAAGTTCTTGATAAAACTCCATGCAACCAATATGATTCAATGTTTATAGTAGTAATGGCGTCAAAATGGCTATTCGAAACCACAAATATTGATTTATAAAAGGCGGACGATTTCGTCCGCTTAGAGTAATGAGTTAAAAATCGTAAAAGTTCTTGATAAAACTCCATGCAACCAATATAATTCAATGTTTATAGTAGTAATGATGTCAAAATGGCTATTCGAAACCACAAATATTGATTTATAATAGGCGGACGATTTCGTCCGCTTAGAGTAATGAGTTAAAAATCGTAAAAGTTCTTGATAAAAGTCCATGCAACCAATATGATTCAATGTTTATAGTAGTAATGGTGTCAAAATGGCTATTCGGAACCACAAATATTGATTTATAAAAGGCGGACGATTTCGTCCGCTTAGTGTAACGAGTTAAAAATCGTAAAAGTTCTTGATAAAACTCCATGCAACCAATATGATTCAATGTTTATATTAGTAATGGTGTCAAAATGGCTATTCGGAACCACAAATATTGATTTATAAAAGGCGGACGATTTCGTACGCTTAGAGTAATGAGTTAAAAATCGTAAAAGTTCTTGATAAAACTCCATGCAACCAATATAATTCAATGTTTATAGTAGTAATGGTGTCAAAATGGCTATTCGAAACCACAAATATTGATTTATAAAAGGCGGACGATTTCGTCCGCTTAGAGTAATGAGTTAAAAATCGTAAAAGTTCTTGATAAAAGTCCATGCAACCTATATGATTCAATGTTTATAGTAGTAATGGTGTCAAAATGGCTATTCAGAACCACAAATATTGATTTATAAAAAGGCGGACGATTTCGTCCGCTTAGTGTAACGAGTTAAAAATCGTAAAAGTTCTTGATAAAACTCCATGCAACCAATATGATTCAATGTTTATATTAGTAATGGTGTCAAAATGGCTATATTGGAACCACAAATATTGATTTATAAAAGGCGGACGATTTCGTCCGCTTAGAGTAATGAGTTAAAAATCGTAAAAGTTCTTGATAAAACTCCATGCAACCAATATGATTCAATGTTTATAGTAGTAATGGTGTCAAAATGGCTATTCGGAACCACAGATATTGATTTATAAAAGGCGGACGATTTCGTATGCTTAGAGTAATGAGTTAAAAATCGTAAAAGTTCTTGATAAAACTCCATGCAACCAATATAATTCAATGTTTATAGTAGTAATGATGTCAAAATGGCTATTCGAAACCACAAATATTGATTTATAATAGGCGGACGATTTCGTCCGCTTAGAGTAATGAGTTAAAAATCGTAAAAGTTCTTGATAAAAGTCCATGCAACCTATATGATTCAATGTTTATAGTAGTAATGGTGTCAAAATGGCTATTCGGAACCACAAATATTGATTTATAAAAAGGCGGACGATTTCGTCCGCTTAGTGTAAAGAGTTAAAAATCGTAAAAGTTCTTGATAAAACTCCATGCAACCAATATGATTCAATGTTTATATTAGTAATGGTGTCAAAATGGCTATTCGGAACCACAAATATTGATTTATAAAAGGCGGACGATTTCGTCCGCTTAGAGTAATGAGTTAAAAATTGTAAAAGTTCTTGATAAAACTCCATGCAACCAATATGATTCAATGTTTATAGTAGTAATGGTGTCAAAATGGCTATTTGGAACCACAAATATTGATTTCGAAAAGGCAGACGATTTCGTCCGCTTAGAGTAATGAGTTAAAAATCGTAAAAATTCTTGATAAAACTCATTGCAACCAATATGATACAATGTTTATAGTAGTAATGGTGTCAAAATGGCTATTCGGAACCACAAATATTGATTTATAAAAGGCGGACGATTTCGTCCGCTTAGAGTAATGAGTTAAAAATCGTAAAAGTTCTTGATAAAACTCCATGCAACCAATATGATTCAATGTTTATAGTAGTAATGGTGTGAAAAGGGCTATTCGGAACCACAAATATTGATTTATAAAAGGCGGACGATTTCGTCCGCTTAGAGTAATGAGTTAAAAATCGTAAAATTTCTTGATAAAACTCCATGCAACCAATATGATTCAATGTTTATAGTAGTAATGGTGTCAAAATGGCTATTTGGAACCACAAATATTGATTTCGAAAAGGCAGACGATTTCGTCCGCTTAGAGTAATGAGTTAAAAATCGTAAAAGTTCTTGATAAAACTCCATGCAACCAATATAATTCAATGTTTATAGTAGTAATGGTGTCAAAATGGCTATTCGAAACCACAAATATTGATTTATAAAAGGCGGACGATTTCGTCCGCTTAGAGTAATGGTTAAAAATCGTAAAAGTTCTTGATAAAAGTCCATGCAACCAATATGATTCAATGTTTATAGTAGTAATGGTTTCAAAATGGCTATTCGGAACCACAAATATTGATTTATAAAAAGGCGGACGATTTCGTCCGCTTAGTGTAACGAGTTAAAAATCGTAAAAGTTCTTGATAAAACTCCATGCAACCAATATGATTCAATGTTTATATTAGTAATGGTGTCAAAATGGCTATTCGGAACCACAAATATTGATTTATAAAAGGCGGACGATTTCGTACGCTTAGAGTAATGAGTTAAAAATCGTAAAAGTTCTTGATAAAACTCCATGCAACCAATATGATTCAATGTTTATAGTAGTAATGGTGTCAAAATGGCTATTTGGAACCACAAATATTGATTTCGAAAAGGCAGACGATTTCGTCCACTTAGAGTAATGAGTTAAAAATCGTAAAAGTTCTTGATAAAACTCATTGCAACCAATACGATTCAATGTTTATAGTAGTAATGGTGTCAAAATGGCTATTCGGAACCACAAATATTGATTTATAAAAGGCGGACGATTTCTTCCGCTTAGAGTAATGAGTTAAAAATCGTAAAAGTTCTTGATAAAACTCCATGCAACCAATATGATTCAATGTTTATAGTAGTAATGGCGTCAAAATGGCTATTCGAAACCACAAATGTTGATTTATAAAAGGCGGACGATTTCGTCCGCTTAGAGTAATGAGTTAAAAATCGTAAAAGTTCTTGATAAAACTCCATGCAACCAATATAATTCAATGTTTATAGTAGTAATGATGTCAAAATGGCTATTCGAAACCACAAATATTGATTTATAATAGGCGGACGATTTCGTCCGCTTAGAGTAATGAGTTAAAAATCGTAAAAGTTCTTGATAAAAGTCCATGCAACCAATATGATTCAATGTTTATAGTAGTAATGGTGTCAAAATGGCTATTCGGAACCACAAATATTGATTTATAAAAGGCGGACGATTTCGTCCGCTTAGAGTAATGAGTTAAAAATCGTAAAAGTTCTTGATAAAACTCCATGCAACCAATATGATTCAATGTTTATATTAGTAATGGTGTCAAAATGGCTATTCGGAACTACAAATATTGATTTATAAAAGGCGGACGATTTCGTCCGCTTAGAGTAATGAGTTAAAAATCGTAAAAGTTCTTGATAAAACTCCATGCAACCAATATGATTCAATTTTTATAGTAGTAATGGTGTCAAAATGGCTATTTGGAACAACAAATATTGATTTCGAAAAGGCAGACGATTTCGTCCGCTTAGAGTAATGAGTTAAAAATCGTAAAATTTCTTGATAAAACTCCATGCAACCAATATAATTCAATGTTTATAGTAGTAATGGTGTCAAAATGGCTATTTGGAACCACAAATATTGATTTATAAAAGGCGGACGATTTCGTCCGCTTAGAGTAATGAGTTAAAAATCGTAAAAGTTCTTGATAAAACTCCATGCAACCAATATGATTCAATGTTTATAGTAGTAATGGTGTCAAAATGGCTATTCGGAACCACAAATATTGATTTATAAAAGGCGGACGATTTCGTACGCTTAGAGTAATGAGTTAAAAATCGTAAAAGTTCTTGATAAAACTCCATGCAACCAATATGATTCAATGTTTATAGTAGTAATGGTGTCAAAATGGCTATTTGGAACCACAAATATTGATTTCGAAAAGGCAGACGATTTCGTCCACTTAGAGTAATGAGTTAAAAATCGTAAAAATTCTTGATAAAACTCATTGCAACCAATATGATACAATGTTTATAGTAGTAATGGTGTCAAAATGGCTATTCGGAACCACAAATATTGATTTATAAAAGGCGGACGATTTCTTCCGCTTAGAGTAATGAGTTAAAAATCGTAAAAGTTCTTGATAAAACTCCATGCAACCAATATGATTCAATGTTTATAGTAGTAATGGCGTCAAAATGGCTATTCGAAACCACAAATATTGATTTATAAAAGGCGGACGATTTCGTCCGCTTAGAGTAATGAGTTAAAAATCGTAAAAGTTCTTGATAAAACTCCATGCAACCAATATAATTCAATTTTTATAGTAGTAATGATGTCAAAATGGCTATTCGAAACCACAAATATTGATTTATAATAGGCGGACGATTTCGTCCGCTTAGAGTAATGAGTTAAAAATCGTAAAAGTTCTTGATAAAAGTCCATGCAACCAATATGATTCAATGTTTATAGTAGTAATGGTGTCAAAATGGCTATTCGGAACCACAAATATTGATTTATAAAAGGCGGACGATTTCGTCCGCTTAGAGTAATGAGTTAAAAATCGTAAAAGTTCTTGATAAAACTCCATGCAACCAATATGATTCAATGTTTATATTAGTAATGGTGTCAAAATGGCTATTCGGAACTACAAATATTGATTTATAAAAGGCGGACGATTTCGTCCGCTTAGAGTAATGAGTTAAAAATCGTAAAAGTTCTTGATAAAACTCCATGCAACCAATATGATTCAATTTTTATAGTAGTAATGGTGTCAAAATGGCTATTTGGAACCACAAATATTGATTTCGAAAAGGCAGACGATTTCGTCCGCTTAGAGTAATGAGTTAAAAATCGTAAAAGTTCTTGATAAAACTCCATGCAACCAATATAATTCAATGTTTATAGTAGTAATGGTGTCAAAATGGCTATTTGGAACCACAAATATTGATTTATAAAAGGCGGACGATTTCGTCCGCTTAGAGTAATGAGTTAAAAATCGTAAAAGTTCTTGATAAAACTCCATGCAACCAATATGATTCAATGTTTATAGTAGTAATGGTGTCAAAATGGCTATTCGGAACCACAAATATTGATTTATAAAAGGCGGACGATTTCGTCCGCTTAGAGTAATGAGTTAAAAATCGTAAAAGTTCTTGATAAAACTCCATGCAACCAATATGATTCAATGTTTATAGTAGTAATGGTGTCAAAATGGCTATTCGGAACCACAAATATTGATTTATAAAAGGCGGACGATTTCGTACGCTTAGAGTAATGAGTTAAAAATCGTAAAAGTTCTTGATAAAACTCCATGCAACCAATATGATTCAATGTTTATAGTAGTAATGGTGTGAAAAGGGCTATTCGGAACCACAAATATTGATTTATAAAAGGCGGACGATTTCGTACGCTTAGAGTAATGAGTTAAAAATCATAAAAGTTCTTGATAAAACTCCATGCAACCAATATGATTCAATGTTTATAGTAGTAATGGTGTCAAAATGGCTATTTGGAACCACAAATATTGATTTCGAAAAGGTAGACGATTTCGTCCACTTAGAGTAATGAGTTAAAAATCGTAAAAATTCTTGATAAAACTCATTGCAACCAATATGATACAATGTTTATAGTAGTAATGGTGTCAAAATGGCTATTCGGAACCACAAATATTGATTTATAAAAGGCGGACGATTTCTTCCGCTTAGAGTAATGAGTTAAAAATCGTAAAAGTTCTTGATAAAACTCCATGCAACCAATATGATTCAATGTTTATAGTAGTAATGGTGTCAAAATGGCTATTCGAAACCACAAATATTGATTTATAAAAGGCGGACGATTTCGTCCGCTTAGAGTAATGAGTTAAAAATCGTAAAAATTCTTGATAAAACTCATTGCAACCAATATTATACAATGTTTATAGTAGTAATGGTGTCAAAATGGCTATTTGGAACCACAAATATTGATTTCGAAAAGGTAGACGATTTCGTCCACTTAGAGTAATGAGTTAAAAATCGTAAAAGTTCTTGATAAAACTCCATGCAACCAATATGATTCAATGTTTATAGTAGTAATGGTGTCAAAATGGCTATTCGGAACCACAAATATTGATTTATAAAAGGCGGACGATTTCGTCCGCTTAGAGTAATGAGTTAAAAATCGTAAAAGTTCTTGATAAAACTCCATGCAACCAATATGATTCAATGTTTATAGTAGTAATGGTGTCAAAATGGCTATTCGGAACCACAAATATTGATTTATAAAAGGCGGACGATTTCGTACGCTTAGAGTAATGAGTTAAAAATCATAAAAGTTCTTGATAAAACTCCATGCAACCAATATGATTCAATGTTTATAGTAGTAATGGTGTCAAAATGGCTATTTGGAACCACAAATATTGATTTCGAAAAGGTAGACGATTTCGTCCACTTAGAGTAATGAGTTAAAAATCGTAAAAATTCTTGATAAAACTCATTGCAACCAATATGATACAATGTTTATAGTAGTAATGGTGTCAAAATGGCTATTCGAAACCACAAATATTGATTTATAAAAGGCGGACGATTTCTTCCGCTTAGAGTAATGAGTTAAAAATCGTAAAAGTTCTTGATAAAACTCCATGCAACCAATATGATTCAATGTTTATAGTAGTAATGGCGTCAAAATGGCTATTCGAAACCACAAATATTGATTTATAAAAGGCGGACGATTTCGTCCGCTTAGAGTAATGAGTTAAAAATCGTAAAAGTTCATGATAAAACTCCATGCAACCAATATAATTCAATTTTTATAGTAGTAATGATGTCAAAATGGCTATTCGAAACCACAAATATTGATTTATAATAGGCGGACGATTTCGTCCGCTTAGAGTAATGAGTTAAAAATCGTAAAAGTTCTTGATAAAAGTCCATGCAACCAATATGATTCAATGTTTATAGTAGTAATGGTGTCAAAATGGCTATTCGGAACCACAAATATTGATTTATAAAAGGCGGACGATTTCGTCCGCTTAGAGTAATGAGTTAAAAATCGTAAAAGTTCTTGATAAAACTCCATGCAACCAATATGATTCAATGTTTATATTAGTAATGGTGTCAAAATGGCTATTCGGAACTACAAATATTGATTTATAAAAGGCGGACGATTTCGTCCGCTTAGAGTAATGAGTTAAAAATCGTAAAAGTTCTTGATAAAACTCCATGCAACCAATATGATTCAATTTTTATAGTAGTAATGGTGTCAAAATGGCTATTTGGAACCACAAATATTGATTTCGAAAAGGCAGACGATTTCGTCCGCTTAGAGTAATGAGTTAAAAATCGTAAAAGTTCTTGATAAAACTCCATGCAACCAATATAATTCAATGTTTATAGTAGTAATGGTGTCAAAATGGCTATTTGGAACCACAAATATTGATTTATAAAAGGCGGACGATTTCGTCCGCTTAGAGTAATGAGTTAAAAATCGTAAAAGTTCTTGATAAAACTCCATGCAACCAATATGATTCAATGTTTATAGTAGTAATGGTGTCAAAATGGCTATTCGGAACCACAAATATTGATTTATAAAAGGCGGACGATTTCGTCCGCTTAGAGTAATGAGTTAAAAATCGTAAAAGTTCTTGATAAAACTCCATGCAACCAATATGATTCAATGTTTATAGTAGTAATGGTGTCAAAATGGCTATTCGGAACCACAAATATTGATTTATAAAAGGCGGACGATTTCGTACGCTTAGAGTAATGAGTTAAAAATCGTAAAAGTTCTTGATAAAACTCCATGCAACCAATATGATTCAATGTTTATAGTAGTAATGGTGTGAAAAGGGCTATTCGGAACCACAAATATTGATTTATAAAAGGCGGACGATTTCGTACGCTTAGAGTAATGAGTTAAAAATCATAAAAGTTCTTGATAAAACTCCATGCAACCAATATGATTCAATGTTTATAGTAGTAATGGTGTCAAAATGGCTATTTGGAACCACAAATATTGATTTCGAAAAGGTAGACGATTTCGTCCACTTAGAGTAATGAGTTAAAAATCGTAAAAATTCTTGATAAAACTCATTGCAACCAATATGATACAATGTTTATAGTAGTAATGGTGTCAAAATGGCTATTCGGAACCACAAATATTGATTTATAAAAGGCGGACGATTTCTTCCGCTTAGAGTAATGAGTTAAAAATCGTAAAAGTTCTTGATAAAACTCCATGCAACCAATATGATTCAATGTTTATAGTAGTAATGGTGTCAAAATGGCTATTCGAAACCACAAATATTGATTTATAAAAGGCGGACGATTTCGTCCGCTTAGAGTAATGAGTTAAAAATCGTAAAAATTCTTGATAAAACTCATTGCAACCAATATGATACAATGTTTATAGTAGTAATGGTGTCAAAATGGCTATTTGGAACCACAAATATTGATTTCGAAAAGGTAGACGATTTCGTCCACTTAGAGTAATGAGTTAAAAATCGTAAAAGTTCTTGATAAAACTCCATGCAACCAATATGATTCAATGTTTATAGTAGTAATGGTGTCAAAATGGCTATTCGGAACCACAAATATTGATTTATAAAAGGCGGACGATTTCGTCCGCTTAGAGTAATGAGTTAAAAATCGTAAAAGTTCTTGATAAAACTCCATGCAACCAATATGATTCAATGTTTATAGTAGTAATGGTGTCAAAATGGCTATTCGGAACCACAAATATTGATTTATAAAAGGCGGACGATTTCGTACGCTTAGAGTAATGAGTTAAAAATCATAAAAGTTCTTGATAAAACTCCATGCAACCAATATGATTCAATGTTTATAGTAGTAATGGTGTCAAAATGGCTATTTGGAACCACAAATATTGATTTCGAAAAGGTAGACGATTTCGTCCACTTAGAGTAATGAGTTAAAAATCGTAAAAATTCTTGATAAAACTCATTGCAACCAATATGATACAATGTTTATAGTAGTAATGGTGTCAAAATGGCTATTCGGAACCACAAATATTGATTTATAAAAGGCGGACGATTTCTTCCGCTTAGAGTAATGAGTTAAAAATCGTAAAAGTTCTTGATAAAACTCCATGCAACCAATATGATTCAATTTTTATAGTAGTAATGGTGTCAAAATGGCTATTTGGAACCACAAATATTGATTTATAAAAGGCGGACGATTTCGTCCGCTTAGAGTAATGAGTTAAAAATCGTAAAACTTCTTGATAAAACTCCATGCAACCAATATAATTCAATGTTTATAGTAGTAATGGTGTCAAAATGGCTATTTGGAACCACAAATATTGATTTATAAAAGGCGGACGATTTCGTCCGCTTAGAGTAATGAGTTAAAAATCGTAAAAGTTCTTGATAAAACTCCATGCAACCAATATGATTCAATGTTTATAGTAGTAATGGTGTCAAAATGGCTATTCGGAACCACAAATATTGATTTATAAAAGGCGGACGATTTCGTCCGCTTAGAGTAATGAGTTAAAAATCGTAAAAGTTCTTGATAAAACTCCATGCAACCAATATGATTCAATGTTTATAGTAGTAATGGTGTCAAAATGGCTATTCGGAATCACAAATATTGATTTATAAAAGGCGGACGATTTCGTCCGCTTAGAGTAATGAGTTAAAAATCGTAAAAGTTCTTGATAAAACTCCGTGCAACCAATATGATTCAATGTTTATATTAGTAATGGTGTCAAAATGGCTATTCAGAACTACAAATATTGATTTATAAAAGGCGGACGATTTCGTCCGCTTAGAGTAATGAGTTAAAAATCGTAAAAGTTCTTGATAAAACTCCATGCAACCAATATGATTCAATGTTTATAGTAGTAATGGTGTCAAAATGGCTATTTGGAACCACAAATATTGATTTCGAAAAGGCGGACGATTTCGTCCGCTTAGAGTAATGAGTTAAAAATCGTAAAAGTTCTTGATAAAACTCCATGCAACCAATATAATTCAATGTTTATAGTAGTAATGGTGTCAAAATGGCTATTCGAAACCACAAATATTGATTTATAAAAGGCGGACGATTTCGTCCGCTTAGAGTAATGGTTAAAAATCGTAAAAGTTCTTGATAAAAGTCCATGCAACCAATATGATTCAATGTTTATAGTAGTAATGGTGTCAAAATGGCTATTCGGAATCACAAATATTGATTTATAAAAGGCGGACGATTTCGTCCGCTTAGAGTAATGAGTTAAAAATCGTAAAAGTTCTTGATAAAACTCCGTGCAACCAATATGATTCAATGTTTATATTAGTAATGGTGTCAAAATGGCTATTCAGAACTACAAATATTGATTTATAAAAGGCGGACGATTTCGTCCGCTTAGAGTAATGAGTTAAAAATCGTAAAAGTTCTTGATAAAACTCCATGCAACCAATATGATTCAATGTTTATAGTAGTAATGGTGTCAAAATGGCTATTTGGAACCACAAATATTGATTTCGAAAAGGCAGACGATTTCGTCCGCTTAGAGTAATGAGTTAAAAATCGTAAAAGTTCTTGATAAAACTCCATGCAACCAATATAATTCAATGTTTATAGTAGTAATGGTGTCAAAATGGCTATTCGAAACCACAAATATTGATTTATAAAAGGCGGACGATTTCGTCCGCTTAGAGTAATGGTTAAAAATCGTAAAAGTTCTTGATAAAAGTCCATGCAACCAATATGATTCAATGTTTATAGTAGTAATGGTGTCAAAATGGCTATTCGGAACCACAAATATTGATTTATAAAAAGGCGGACGATTTCGTCCGCTTAGTGTAACGAGTTAAAAATCGTAAAAGTTCTTGATAAAACTCCATGCAACCAATATGATTCAATGTTTATATTAGTAATGGTGTCAAAATGGCTATTCGGAACCACAAATATTGATTTATAAAAGGCGGACGATTTCGTACGCTTAGAGTAATGAGTTAAAAATCGTAAAAGTTCTTGATAAAACTCCATGCAACCAATATGATTCAATGTTTATAGTAGTAATGGTGTCAAAATGGCTATTTGGAACCACAAATATTGATTTCGAAAAGGCAGACGATTTCGTCCACTTAGAGTAATGAGTTAAAAATCGTAAAAATTCTTGATAAAACTCATTGCAACCAATATGATACAATGTTTATAGTAGTAATGGTGTCAAAATGGCTATTCGGAACCACAAATATTGATTTATAAAAGGCGGACGATTTCGTCCGCTTAGAGTAATGAGTTAAAAATCGTAAAAGTTCTTGATAAAACTCCATGCAACCAATATGATTCAATGTTTATAGTAGTAATGGTGTCAAAATGGCTATTCGAAACCACAAATATTGATTTATAAAAGGCGGACGATTTCGTACGCTTAGAGTAATGAGTTAAAAATCGTAAAAGTTCTTGATAAAACTCCATGCAACCAATATAATTCAATGTTTATAGTAGTAATGATGTCAAAATGGCTATTCGAAACCACAAATATTGATTTATAATAGGCGGACGATTTCGTCCGCTTAGAGTAATGAGTTAAAAATCGTAAAAGTTCTTGATAAAACTCCATGCAACCAATATGATTCAATGTTTATATTAGTAATGGTGTCAAAATGGCTATTCGGAACTACAAATATTGATTTATAAAAGGCGGACGATTTCGTCCGCTTAGAGTAATGAGTTAAAAATCGTAAAAGTTCTTGATAAAACTCCATGCAACCAATATGATTCAATTTTTATAGTAGTAATGGTGTCAAAATGGCTATTTGGAACCACAAATATTGATTTCGAAAAGGCAGACGATTTCGTCCGCTTAGAGTAATGAGTTAAAAATCGTAAAAGTTCTTGATAAAACTCCATGCAACCAATATAATTCAATGTTTATAGTAGTAATGGTGTCAAAATGGCTATTTGGAACCACAAATATTGATTTATAAAAGGCGGACGATTTCGTCCGCTTAGAGTAATGAGTTAAAAATCGTAAAAGTTCTTGATAAAACTCCATGCAACCAATATGATTCAATGTTTATAGTAGTAATGGTGTCAAAATGGCTATTCGGAACCACAAATATTGATTTATAAAAGGCGGACGATTTCGTCCGCTTAGAGTAATGAGTTAAAAATCGTAAAAGTTCTTGATAAAACTCCATGCAACCAATATGATTCAATGTTTATAGTAGTAATGGTGTCAAAATGGCTATTCGGAACCACAAATATTGATTTATAAAAGGCGGACGATTTCGTACGCTTAGAGTAATGAGTTAAAAATCGTAAAAGTTCTTGATAAAACTCCATGCAACCAATATGATTCAATGTTTATAGTAGTAATGGTGTGAAAAGGGCTATTCGGAACCACAAATATTGATTTATAAAAGGCGGACGATTTCGTACGCTTAGAGTAATGAGTTAAAAATCATAAAAGTTCTTGATAAAACTCCATGCAACCAATATGATTCAATGTTTATAGTAGTAATGGTGTCAAAATGGCTATTTGGAACCACAAATATTGATTTCGAAAAGGTAGACGATTTCGTCCACTTAGAGTAATGAGTTAAAAATCGTAAAAATTCTTGATAAAACTCATTGCAACCAATATGATACAATGTTTATAGTAGTAATGGTGTCAAAATGGCTATTCGGAACCACAAATATTGATTTATAAAAGGCGGACGATTTCTTCCGCTTAGAGTAATGAGTTAAAAATCGTAAAAGTTCTTGATAAAACTCCATGCAACCAATATGATTCAATGTTTATAGTAGTAATGGTGTCAAAATGGCTATTCGAAACCACAAATATTGATTTATAAAAGGCGGACGATTTCGTCCGCTTAGAGTAATGAGTTAAAAATCGTAAAAATTCTTGATAAAACTCATTGCAACCAATATGATACAATGTTTATAGTAGTAATGGTGTCAAAATGGCTATTTGGAACCACAAATATTGATTTCGAAAAGGTAGACGATTTCGTCCACTTAGAGTAATGAGTTAAAAATCGTAAAAGTTCTTGATAAAACTCCATGCAACCAATATGATTCAATGTTTATAGTAGTAATGGTGTCAAAATGGCTATTCGGAACCACAAATATTGATTTATAAAAGGCGGACGATTTCGTCCGCTTAGAGTAATGAGTTAAAAATCGTAAAAGTTCTTGATAAAACTCCATGCAACCAATATGATTCAATGTTTATAGTAGTAATGGTGTCAAAATGGCTATTCGGAACCACAAATATTGATTTATAAAAGGCGGACGATTTCGTACGCTTAGAGTAATGAGTTAAAAATCATAAAAGTTCTTGATAAAACTCCATGCAACCAATATGATTCAATGTTTATAGTAGTAATGGTGTCAAAATGGCTATTTGGAACCACAAATATTGATTTCGAAAAGGTAGACGATTTCGTCCACTTAGAGTAATGAGTTAAAAATCGTAAAAATTCTTGATAAAACTCATTGCAACCAATATGATACAATGTTTATAGTAGTAATGGTGTCAAAATGGCTATTCGGAACCACAAATATTGATTTATAAAAGGCGGACGATTTCGTCCGCTTAGAGTAATGAGTTAAAAATCGTAAAAGTTCTTGATAAAACTCCATGCAACCAATATGATTCAATGTTTATAGTAGTAATGGTGTCAAAATGGCTATTCGGAACCACAAATATTGATTTATAAAAGGCGGACGATTTCGTACGCTTAGAGTAATGAGTTAAAAATCGTAAAAGTTCTTGATAAAACTCCATGCAACCAATATGATTCAATGTTTATAGTAGTAATGGTGTGAAAAGGGCTATTCGGAACCACAAATATTGATTTATAAAAGGCGGACGATTTCGTACGCTTAGAGTAATGAGTTAAAAATCATAAAAGTTCTTGATAAAACTCCATGCAACCAATATGATTCAATGTTTATAGTAGTAATGGTGTCAAAATGGCTATTTGGAACCACAAATATTGATTTCGAAAAGGTAGACGATTTCGTCCACTTAGAGTAATGAGTTAAAAATCGTAAAAATTCTTGATAAAACTCATTGCAACCAATATGATACAATGTTTATAGTAGTAATGGTGTCAAAATGGCTATTCGGAACCACAAATATTGATTTATAAAAGGCGGACGATTTCTTCCGCTTAGAGTAATGAGTTAAAAATCGTAAAAGTTCTTGATAAAACTCCATGCAACCAATATGATTCAATGTTTATAGTAGTAATGGTGTCAAAATGGCTATTCGAAACCACAAATATTGATTTATAAAAGGCGGACGATTTCGTCCGCTTAGAGTAATGAGTTAAAAATCGTAAAAATTCTTGATAAAACTCATTGCAACCAATATGATACAATGTTTATAGTAGTAATGGTGTCAAAATGGCTATTTGGAACCACAAATATTGATTTCGAAAAGGTAGACGATTTCGTCCACTTAGAGTAATGAGTTAAAAATCGTAAAAGTTCTTGATAAAACTCCATGCAACCAATATGATTCAATGTTTATAGTAGTAATGGTGTCAAAATGGCTATTCGGAACCACAAATATTGATTTATAAAAGGCGGACGATTTCGTCCGCTTAGAGTAATGAGTTAAAAATCGTAAAAGTTCTTGATAAAACTCCATGCAACCAATATGATTCAATGTTTATAGTAGTAATGGTGTCAAAATGGCTATTCGGAACCACAAATATTGATTTATAAAAGGCGGACGATTTCGTACGCTTAGAGTAATGAGTTAAAAATCATAAAAGTTCTTGATAAAACTCCATGCAACCAATATGATTCAATGTTTATAGTAGTAATGGTGTCAAAATGGCTATTTGGAACCACAAATATTGATTTCGAAAAGGTAGACGATTTCGTCCACTTAGAGTAATGAGTTAAAAATCGTAAAAATTCTTGATAAAACTCATTGCAACCAATATGATACAATGTTTATAGTAGTAATGGTGTCAAAATGGCTATTCGGAACCACAAATATTGATTTATAAAAGGCGGACGATTTCTTCCGCTTAGAGTAATGAGTTAAAAATCGTAAAAGTTCTTGATAAAACTCCATGCAACCAATATGATTCAATTTTTATAGTAGTAATGGTGTCAAAATGGCTATTTGGAACCACAAATATTGATTTATAAAAGGCGGACGATTTCGTCCGCTTAGAGTAATGAGTTAAAAATCGTAAAACTTCTTGATAAAACTCCATGCAACCAATATAATTCAATGTTTATAGTAGTAATGGTGTCAAAATGGCTATTTGGAACCACAAATATTGATTTATAAAAGGCGGACGATTTCGTCCGCTTAGAGTAATGAGTTAAAAATCGTAAAAGTTCTTGATAAAACTCCATGCAACCAATATGATTCAATGTTTATAGTAGTAATGGTGTCAAAATGGCTATTCGGAACCACAAATATTGATTTATAAAAGGCGGACGATTTCGTCCGCTTAGAGTAATGAGTTAAAAATCGTAAAAGTTCTTGATAAAACTCCATGCAACCAATATGATTCAATGTTTATAGTAGTAATGGTGTCAAAATGGCTATTCGGAATCACAAATATTGATTTATAAAAGGCGGACGATTTCGTCCGCTTAGAGTAATGAGTTAAAAATCGTAAAAGTTCTTGATAAAACTCCGTGCAACCAATATGATTCAATGTTTATATTAGTAATGGTGTCAAAATGGCTATTCAGAACTACAAATATTGATTTATAAAAGGCGGACGATTTCGTCCGCTTAGAGTAATGAGTTAAAAATCGTAAAAGTTCTTGATAAAACTCCATGCAACCAATATGATTCAATGTTTATAGTAGTAATGGTGTCAAAATGGCTATTTGGAACCACAAATATTGATTTCGAAAAGGCGGACGATTTCGTCCGCTTAGAGTAATGAGTTAAAAATCGTAAAAGTTCTTGATAAAACTCCATGCAACCAATATAATTCAATGTTTATAGTAGTAATGGTGTCAAAATGGCTATTCGAAACCACAAATATTGATTTATAAAAGGCGGACGATTTCGTCCGCTTAGAGTAATGGTTAAAAATCGTAAAAGTTCTTGATAAAAGTCCATGCAACCAATATGATTCAATGTTTATAGTAGTAATGGTGTCAAAATGGCTATTCGGAATCACAAATATTGATTTATAAAAGGCGGACGATTTCGTCCGCTTAGAGTAATGAGTTAAAAATCGTAAAAGTTCTTGATAAAACTCCGTGCAACCAATATGATTCAATGTTTATATTAGTAATGGTGTCAAAATGGCTATTCAGAACTACAAATATTGATTTATAAAAGGCGGACGATTTCGTCCGCTTAGAGTAATGAGTTAAAAATCGTAAAAGTTCTTGATAAAACTCCATGCAACCAATATGATTCAATGTTTATAGTAGTAATGGTGTCAAAATGGCTATTTGGAACCACAAATATTGATTTCGAAAAGGCAGACGATTTCGTCCGCTTAGAGTAATGAGTTAAAAATCGTAAAAGTTCTTGATAAAACTCCATGCAACCAATATAATTCAATGTTTATAGTAGTAATGGTGTCAAAATGGCTATTCGAAACCACAAATATTGATTTATAAAAGGCGGACGATTTCGTCCGCTTAGAGTAATGGTTAAAAATCGTAAAAGTTCTTGATAAAAGTCCATGCAACCAATATGATTCAATGTTTATAGTAGTAATGGTGTCAAAATGGCTATTCGGAACCACAAATATTGATTTATAAAAAGGCGGACGATTTCGTCCGCTTAGTGTAACGAGTTAAAAATCGTAAAAGTTCTTGATAAAACTCCATGCAACCAATATGATTCAATGTTTATATTAGTAATGGTGTCAAAATGGCTATTCGGAACCACAAATATTGATTTATAAAAGGCGGACGATTTCGTACGCTTAGAGTAATGAGTTAAAAATCGTAAAAGTTCTTGATAAAACTCCATGCAACCAATATGATTCAATGTTTATAGTAGTAATGGTGTCAAAATGGCTATTTGGAACCACAAATATTGATTTCGAAAAGGCAGACGATTTCGTCCACTTAGAGTAATGAGTTAAAAATCGTAAAAATTCTTGATAAAACTCATTGCAACCAATATGATACAATGTTTATAGTAGTAATGGTGTCAAAATGGCTATTCGGAACCACAAATATTGATTTATAAAAGGCGGACGATTTCGTCCGCTTAGAGTAATGAGTTAAAAATCGTAAAAGTTCTTGATAAAACTCCATGCAACCAATATGATTCAATGTTTATAGTAGTAATGGTGTCAAAATGGCTATTCGAAACCACAAATATTGATTTATAAAAGGCGGACGATTTCGTACGCTTAGAGTAATGAGTTAAAAATCGTAAAAGTTCTTGATAAAACTCCATGCAACCAATATAATTCAATGTTTATAGTAGTAATGATGTCAAAATGGCTATTCGAAACCACAAATATTGATTTATAATAGGCGGACGATTTCGTCCGCTTAGAGTAATGAGTTAAAAATCGTAAAAGTTCTTGATAAAAGTCCATGCAACCTATATGATTCAATGTTTATAGTAGTAATGGTGTCAAAATGGCTATTCGGAACCACAAATATTGATTTATAAAAAGGCGGACGATTTCGTCCGCTTAGTGTAACGAGTTAAAAATCGTAAAAGTTCTTGATAAAACTCCATGCAACCAATATGATTCAATGTTTATATTAGTAATGGTGTCAAAATGGCTATTCGGAACCACAAATATTGATTTATAAAAGGCGGACGATTTCGTCCGCTTAGAGTAATGAGTTAAAAATCGTAAAAGTTCTTGATAAAACTCCATGCAACCAATATGATTCAATGTTTATAGTAGTAATGGTGTCAAAATGGCTATTCGGAACCACAAATATTGATTTATAAAAGGCGGACGATTTCGTCCGCTTAGAGTAATGAGTTAAAAATCGTAAAAGTTCTTGATAAAACTCCATGCAACCAATATGATTCAATGTTTATAGTAGTAATGGTGTCAAAATGGCTATTCGGAACCACAAATATTGATTTATAAAAGGCGGACGATTTCGTACGCTTAGAGTAATGAGTTAAAAATCATAAAAGTTCTTGATAAAACTCCATGCAACCAATATGATTCAATGTTTATAGTAGTAATGGTGTCAAAATGGCTATTTGGAACCACAAATATTGATTTCGAAAAGGTAGACGATTTCGTCCACTTAGAGTAATGAGTTAAAAATCGTAAAAATTCTTGATAAAACTCATTGCAACCAATATGATACAATGTTTATAGTAGTAATGGTGTCAAAATGGCTATTCGGAACCACAAATATTGATTTATAAAAGGCGGACGATTTCTTCCGCTTAGAGTAATGAGTTAAAAATCGTAAAAGTTCTTGATAAAACTCCATGCAACCAATATGATTCAATGTTTATAGTAGTAATGGTGTCAAAATGGCTATTCGAAACCACAAATATTGATTTATAAAAGGCGGACGATTTCGTCCGCTTAGAGTAATGAGTTAAAAATCGTAAAAGTTCTTGATAAAACTCTATGCAACCAATATAATTCAATGTTTATAGTAGTAATGATGTCAAAATGGCTATTCGAAACCACAAATATTGATTTATAATAGGCGGACGATTTCGTCCGCTTAGAGTAATGAGTTAAAAATCGTAAAAGTTCTTGATAAAAGTCCATGCAACCAATATGATTCAATGTTTATAGTAGTAATGGTGTCAAAATGGCTATTCGGAACCACAAATATTGATTTATAAAAGGCGGACGATTTCGTCCGCTTAGAGTAATGAGTTAAAAATCGTAAAAGTTCTTGATAAAACTCCATGCAACCAATATGATTCAATATTTATATTAGTAATGGTGTCAAAATGGCTATTCGGAACTACAAATATTGATTTATAAAAGGCGGACGATTTCGTCCGCTTAGAGTAATGAGTTAAAAATCGTAAAAGTTCTTGATAAAACTCCATGCAACCAATATGATTCAATTTTTATAGTAGTAATGGTGTCAAAATGGCTATTTGGAACCACAAATATTGATTTCGAAAAGGCAGACGATTTCGTCCGCTTAGAGTAATGAGTTAAAAATCGTAAAACTTCTTGATAAAACTCCATGCAACCAATATAATTCAATGTTTATAGTAGTAATGGTGTCAAAATGGCTATTTGGAACCACAAATATTGATTTATAAAAGGCGGACGATTTCGTCCGCTTAGAGTAATGAGTTAAAAATCGTAAAAGTTCTTGATAAAACTCCATGCAACCAATATGATTCAATGTTTATAGTAGTAATGGTGTCAAAATGGCTATTCGGAACCACAAATATTGATTTATAAAAGGCGGACGATTTCGTCCGCTTAGAGTAATGAGTTAAAAATCGTAAAAGTTCTTGATAAAACTCCATGCAACCAATATGATTCAATGTTTATAGTAGTAATGGTGTCAAAATGGCTATTCGGAATCACAAATATTGATTTATAAAAGGCGGACGATTTCGTCCGCTTAGAGTAATGAGTTAAAAATCGTAAAAGTTCTTGATAAAACTCCGTGCAACCAATATGATTCAATGTTTATATTAGTAATGGTGTCAAAATGGCTATTCAGAACTACAAATATTGATTTATAAAAGGCGGACGATTTCGTCCGCTTAGAGTAATGAGTTAAAAATCGTAAAAGTTCTTGATAAAACTCCATGCAACCAATATGATTCAATGTTTATAGTAGTAATGGTGTCAAAATGGCTATTTGGAACCACAAATATTGATTTCGAAAAGGCAGACGATTTCGTCCGCTTAGAGTAATGAGTTAAAAATCGTAAAAGTTCTTGATAAAACTCCATGCAACCAATATAATTCAATGTTTATAGTAGTAATGGTGTCAAAATGGCTATTCGAAACCACAAATATTGATTTATAAAAGGCGGACGATTTCGTCCGCTTAGAGTAATGGTTAAAAATCGTAAAAGTTCTTGATAAAAGTCCATGCAACCAATATGATTCAATGTTTATAGTAGTAATGGTGTCAAAATGGCTATTCGGAACCACAAATATTGATTTATAAAAAGGCGGACGATTTCGTCCGCTTAGTGTAACGAGTTAAAAATCGTAAAAGTTCTTGATAAAACTCCATGCAACCAATATGATTCAATGTTTATATTAGTAATGGTGTCAAAATGGCTATTCGGAACCACAAATATTGATTTATAAAAGGCGGACGATTTCGTACGCTTAGAGTAATGAGTTAAAAATCGTAAAAGTTCTTGATAAAACTCCATGCAACCAATATGATTCAATGTTTATAGTAGTAATGGTGTCAAAATGGCTATTTGGAACCACAAATATTGATTTCGAAAAGGCAGACGATTTCGTCCACTTAGAGTAATGAGTTAAAAATCGTAAAAATTCTTGATAAAACTCATTGCAACCAATATGATACAATGTTTATAGTAGTAATGGTGTCAAAATGGCTATTCGGAACCACAAATATTGATTTATAAAAGGCGGACGATTTTGTCCGCTTAGAGTAATGAGTTAAAAATCGTAAAAGTTCTTGATAAAACTCCATGCAACCAATATGATTCAATGTTTATAGTAGTAATGGTGTCAAAATGGCTATTCGAAACCACAAATATTGATTTATAAAAGGCGGACGATTTCGTACGCTTAGAGTAATGAGTTAAAAATCGTAAAAGTTCTTGATAAAACTCCATGCAACCAATATAATTCAATGTTTATAGTAGTAATGATGTCAAAATGGCTATTCGAAACCACAAATATTGATTTATAATAGGCGGACGATTTCGTCCGCTTAGAGTAATGAGTTAAAAATCGTAAAAGTTCTTGATAAAAGTCCATGCAACCTATATGATTCAATGTTTATAGTAGTAATGGTGTCAAAATGGCTATTCGGAACCACAAATATTGATTTATAAAAAGGCGGACGATTTCGTCCGCTTAGTGTAACGAGTTAAAAATCGTAAAAGTTCTTGATAAAACTCCATGCAACCAATATGATTCAATGTTTATATTAGTAATGGTGTCAAAATGGCTATTCGGAACCACAAATATTGATTTATAAAAGGCGGACGATTTCGTCCGCTTAGAGTAATGAGTTAAAAATCGTAAAAGTTCTTGATAAAACTCCATGCAACCAATATGATTCAATGTTTATAGTAGTAATGGTGTCAAAATGGCTATTCGGAACCACAAATATTGATTTATAAAAGGCGGACGATTTCGTCCGCTTAAAGTAATGAGTTAAAAATCGTAAAAGTTCTTGATAAAACTCCATGCAACCAATATGATTCAATGTTTATAGTAGTAATGGTGTCAAAATGGCTATTCGGAATCACAAATATTGATTTATAAAAGGCGGACGATTTCGTCCGCTTAGAGTAATGAGTTAAAAATCGTAAAAGTTCTTGATAAAACTCCGTGCAACCAATATGATTCAATGTTTATATTAGTAATGGTGTCAAAATGGCTATTCAGAACTACAAATATTGATTTATAAAAGGCGGACGATTTCGTCCGCTTAGAGTAATGAGTTAAAAATCGTAAAAGTTCTTGATAAAACTCCATGCAACCAATATGATTCAATGTTTATAGTAGTAATGGTGTCAAAATGGCTATTTGGAACCACAAATATTGATTTCGAAAAGGCAGACGATTTCGTCCGCTTAGAGTAATGAGTTAAAAATCGTAAAAGTTCTTGATAAAACTCCATGCAACCAATATAATTCAATGTTTATAGTAGTAATGGTGTCAAAATGGCTATTCGAAACCACAAATATTGATTTATAAAAGGCGGACGATTTCGTACGCTTAGAGTAATGAGTTAAAAATCGTAAAAGTTCTTGATAAAACTCCATGCAACCAATATAATTCAATGTTTATAGTAGTAATGATGTCAAAATGGCTATTCGAAACCACAAATATTGATTTATAATAGGCGGACGATTTCGTCCGCTTAGAGTAATGAGTTAAAAATCGTAAAAGTTCTTGATAAAAGTCCATGCAACCTATATGATTCAATGTTTATAGTAGTAATGGTGTCAAAATGGCTATTCGGAACCACAAATATTGATTTATAAAAAGGCGGACGATTTCGTCCGCTTAGTGTAACGAGTTAAAAATCGTAAAAGTTCTTGATAAAACTCCATGCAACCAATATGATTCAATGTTTATATTAGTAATGGTGTCAAAATGGCTATTCGGAACCACAAATATTGATTTATAAAAGGCGGACGATTTCGTCCGCTTAGAGTAATGAGTTAAAAATCGTAAAAGTTCTTGATAAAACTCCATGCAACCAATATGATTCAATGTTTATAGTAGTAATGGTGTCAAAATGGCTATTCGGAACCACAAATATTGATTTATAAAAGGCGGACGATTTCGTCCGCTTAGAGTAATGAGTTAAAAATCGTAAAAGTTCTTGATAAAACTCCATGCAACCAATATGATTCAATGTTTATAGTAGTAATGGTGTCAAAATGGCTATTCGGAATCACAAATATTGATTTATAAAAGGCGGACGATTTCGTCCGCTTAGAGTAATGAGTTAAAAATCGTAAAAGTTCTTGATAAAACTCCGTGCAACCAATATGATTCAATGTTTATATTAGTAATGGTGTCAAAATGGCTATTCAGAACTACAAATATTGATTTATAAAAGGCGGACGATTTCGTCCGCTTAGAGTAATGAGTTAAAAATCGTAAAAGTTCTTGATAAAACTCCATGCAACCAATATGATTCAATGTTTATAGTAGTAATGGTGTCAAAATGGCTATTTGGAACCACAAATATTGATTTCGAAAAGGCAGACGATTTCGTCCGCTTAGAGTAATGAGTTAAAAATCGTAAAAGTTCTTGATAAAACTCCATGCAACCAATATAATTCAATGTTTATAGTAGTAATGGTGTCAAAATGGCTATTCGAAACCACAAATATTGATTTAAAAAAGGCGGACGATTTCGTCCGCTTAGAGTAATGGTTAAAAATCGTAAAAGTTCTTGATAAAAGTCCATGCAACCAATATGATTCAATGTTTATAGTAGTAATGGTGTCAAAATGGCTATTCGGAACCACAAATATTGATTTATAAAAGGCGGACGATTTCGTCCGCTTAGAGTAATGAGTTAAAAATCGTAAAAGTTCTTGATAAAACTCCATGCAACCAATATGATTCAATATTTATATTAGTAATGGTGTCAAAATGGCTATTCGGAACTACAAATATTGATTTATAAAAGGCGGACGATTTCGTCCGCTTAGAGTAATGAGTTAAAAATCGTAAAAGTTCTTGATAAAACTCCATGCAACCAATATGATTCAATTTTTATAGTAGTAATGGTGTCAAAATGGCTATTTGGAACCACAAATATTGATTTCGAAAAGGCAGACGATTTCGTCCGCTTAGAGTAATGAGTTAAAAATCGTAAAACTTCTTGATAAAACTCCATGCAACCAATATAATTCAATGTTTATAGTAGTAATGGTGTCAAAATGGCTATTTGGAACCACAAATATTGATTTATAAAAGGCGGACGATTTCGTCCGCTTAGAGTAATGAGTTAAAAATTGTAAAAGTTCTTGATAAAACTCCATGCAACCAATATGATTCAATGTTTATAGTAGTAATGGTGTCAAAATGGCTATTCGGAACCACAAATATTGATTTATAAAAGGCGGACGATTTCGTCCGCTTAGAGTAATGAGTTAAAAATCGTAAAAGTTCTTGATAAAACTCCATGCAACCAATATGATTCAATGTTTATAGTAGTAATGGTGTCAAAATGGCTATTCGGAATCACAAATATTGATTTATAAAAGGCGGACGATTTCGTCCGCTTAGAGTAATGAGTTAAAAATCGTAAAAGTTCTTGATAAAACTCCGTGCAACCAATATGATTCAATGTTTATATTAGTAATGGTGTCAAAATGGCTATTCAGAACTACAAATATTGATTTATAAAAGGCGGACGATTTCGTCCGCTTAGAGTAATGAGTTAAAAATCGTAAAAGTTCTTGATAAAACTCCATGCAACCAATATGATTCAATGTTTATAGTAGTAATGGTGTCAAAATGGCTATTTGGAACCACAAATATTGATTTCGAAAAGGCAGACGATTTCGTCCGCTTAGAGTAATGAGTTAAAAATCGTAAAAGTTCTTGATAAAACTCCATGCAACCAATATAATTCAATGTTTATAGTAGTAATGGTGTCAAAATGGCTTTTCGAAACCACAAATATTGATTTATAAAAGGCGGACGATTTCGTCCGCTTAGAGTAATGGTTAAAAATCGTAAAAGTTCTTGATAAAAGTCCATGCAACCAATATGATTCAATGTTTATAGTAGTAATGGTGTCAAAATGGCTATTCGGAACCACAAATATTGATTTATAAAAAGGCGGACGATTTCGTCCGCTTAGTGTAACGAGTTAAAAATCGTAAAAGTTCTTGATAAAACTCCATGCAACCAATATGATTCAATGTTTATATTAGTAATGGTGTCAAAATGGCTATTCGGAACCACAAATATTGATTTATAAAAGGCGGACGATTTCGTACGCTTAGAGTAATGAGTTAAAAATCGTAAAAGTTCTTGATAAAACTCCATGCAACCAATATGATTCAATGTTTATAGTAGTAATGGTGTCAAAATGGCTATTTGGAACCACAAATATTGATTTCGAAAAGGCAGACGATTTCGTCCACTTAGAGTAATGAGTTAAAAATCGTAAAAATTCTTGATAAAACTCATTGCAACCAATATGATACAATGTTTATAGTAGTAATGGTGTCAAAATGGCTATTCGGAACCACAAATATTGATTTATAAAAGGCGGACGATTTCGTCCGCTTAGAGTAATGAGTTAAAAATCGTAAAAGTTCTTGATAAAACTCCATGCAACCAATATGATTCAATGTTTATAGTAGTAATGGTGTCAAAATGGCTATTCGAAACCACAAATAATGATTTATAAAAGGCGGACGATTTCGTACGCTTAGAGTAATGAGTTAAAAATCGTAAAAGTTCTTGATAAAACTCCATGCAACCAATATAATTCAATGTTTATAGTAGTAATGATGTCAAAATGGCTATTCGAAACCACAAATATTGATTTATAATAGGCGGACGATTTCGTCCGCTTAGAGTAATGAGTTAAAAATCGTAAAAGTTCTTGATAAAAGTCCATGCAACCTATATGATTCAATGTTTATAGTAGTAATGGTGTCAAAATGGCTATTCGGAACCACAAATATTGATTTATAAAAAGGCGGACGATTTCGTCCGCTTAGTGTAACGAGTTAAAAATCGTAAAAGTTCTTGATAAAACTCCATGCAACCAATATGATTCAATGTTTATATTAGTAATGGTGTCAAAATGGCTATTCGGAACCACAAATATTGATTTATAAAAGGCGGACGATTTCGTCCGCTTAGAGTAATGAGTTAAAAATCGTAAAAGTTCTTGATAAAACTCCATGCAACCAATATGATTCAATGTTTATAGTAGTAATGGTGTCAAAATGGCTATTCGGAACCACAAATATTGATTTATAAAAGGCGGACGATTTCGTCCGCTTAGAGTAATGAGTTAAAAATCGTAAAAGTTCTTGATAAAACTCCATGCAACCAATATGATTCAATGTTTATAGTAGTAATGGTGTCAAAATGTCTATTCGGAATCACAAATATTGATTTATAAAAGGCGGACGATTTCGTCCGCTTAGAGTAATGAGTTAAAAATCGTAAAAGTTCTTGATAAAACTCCGTGCAACCAATATGATTCAATGTTTATATTAGTAATGGTGTCAAAATGGCTATTCAGAACTACAAATATTGATTTATAAAAGGCGGACGATTTCGTCCGCTTAGAGTAATGAGTTAAAAATCGTAAAAGTTCTTGATAAAACTCCATGCAACCAATATGATTCAATGTTTATAGTAGTAATGGTGTCAAAATGGCTATTTGGAACCACAAATATTGATTTCGAAAAGGCAGACGATTTCGTCCGCTTAGAGTAATGAGTTAAAAATCGTAAAAGTTCTTGATAAAACTCCATGCAACCAATATAATTCAATGTTTATAGTAGTAATGGTGTCAAAATGGCTATTCGAAACCACAAATATTGATTTATAAAAGGCGGACGATTTCGTCCGCTTAGAGTAATGGTTAAAAATCGTAAAAGTTCTTGATAAAAGTCCATGCAACCAATATGATTCAATGTTTATAGTAGTAATGGTGTCAAAATGGCTATTCGGAACCACAAATATTGATTTATAAAAAGGCGGACGATTTCGTCCGCTTAGTGTAACGAGTTAAAAATCGTAAAAGTTCTTGATAAAACTCCATGCAACCAATATGATTCAATGTTTATATTAGTAATGGTGTCAAAATGGCTATTCGGAACCACAAATATTGATTTATAAAAGGCGGACGATTTCGTACGCTTAGAGTAATGAGTTAAAAATCGTAAAAGTTCTTGATAAAACTCCATGCAACCAATATGATTCAATGTTTATAGTAGTAATGGTGTCAAAATGGCTATTTGGAACCACAAATATTGATTTCGAAAAGGCAGACGATTTCGTCCACTTAGAGTAATGAGTTAAAAATCGTAAAAATTCTTGATAAAACTCATTGCAACCAATATGATACAATGTTTATAGTAGTAATGGTGTCAAAATGGCTATTCGGAACCACAAATATTGATTTATAAAAGGCGGACGATTTCGTCCGCTTAGAGTAATGAGTTAAAAATCGTAAAAGTTCTTGATAAAACTCCATGCAACCAATATGATTCAATGTTTATAGTAGTAATGGTGTCAAAATGGCTATTCGAAACCACAAATATTGATTTATAAAAGGCGGACGATTTCGTACGCTTAGAGTAATGAGTTAAAAATCGTAAAAGTTCTTGATAAAACTCCATGCAACCAATATAATTCAATGTTTATAGTAGTAATGATGTCAAAATGGCTATTCGAAACCACAAATATTGATTTATAATAGGCGGACGATTTCGTCCGCTTAGAGTAATGAGTTAAAAATCGTAAAAGTTCTTGATAAAAGTCCATGCAACCTATATGATTCAATGTTTATAGTAGTAATGGTGTCAAAATGGCTATTCGGAACCACAAATATTGATTTATAAAAAGGCGGACGATTTCGTCCGCTTAGTGTAACGAGTTAAAAATCGTAAAAGTTCTTGATAAAACTCCATGCAACCAATATGATTCAATGTTTATATTAGTAATGGTGTCAAAATGGCTATTCGGAACCACAAATATTGATTTATAAAAGGCGGACGATTTTGTCCGCTTAGAGTAATGAGTTAAAAATCGTAAAAGTTCTTGATAAAACTCCATGCAACCAATATGATTCAATGTTTATAGTAGTAATGGTGTCAAAATGGCTATTCGAAACCACAAATATTGATTTATAAAAGGCGGACGATTTCGTCCGCTTAGAGTAATGGTTAAAAATCGTAAAAGTTCTTGATAAAAGTCCATGCAACCAATATGATTCAATGTTTATAGTAGTAATGGTGTCAAAATGGCTATTCGAAACCACAAATATTGATTTATAAAAGGCGGACGATTTCGTCCGCTTAGAGTAATGGTTAAAAATCGTAAAAGTTCTTGATAAAAGTCCATGCAACCAATATGATTCAATGTTTATAGTAGTAATGGTGTCAAAATGGCTATTCGGAACCACAAATATTGATTTATAAAAAGGCGGACGATTTCGTCCGCTTAGTGTAACGAGTTAAAAATCGTAAAAGTTCTTGATAAAACTCCATGCAACCAATATGATTCAATGTTTATATTAGTAATGGTGTCAAAATGGCTATTCGGAACCACAAATATTGATTTATAAAAGGCGGACGATTTCGTACGCTTAGAGTAATGAGTTAAAAATCGTAAAAGTTCTTGATAAAACTCCATGCAACCAATATGATTCAATGTTTATAGTAGTAATGGTGTCAAAATGGCTATTTGGAACCACAAATATTGATTTCGAAAAGGCAGACGATTTCGTCCACTTAGAGTAATGAGTTAAAAATCGTAAAAATTCTTGATAAAACTCATTGCAACCAATATGATACAATGTTTATAGTAGTAATGGTGTCAAAATGGCTATTCGGAACCACAAATATTGATTTATAAAAGGCGGACGATTTCGTCCGCTTAGAGTAATGAGTTAAAAATCGTAAAAGTTCTTGATAAAACTCCATTCAACCAATATGATTCAATGTTTATAGTAGTAATGGTGTCAAAATGGCTATTCGAAACCACAAATATTGATTTATAAAAGGCGGACGATTTCGTACGCTTTGAGTAATGAGTTAAAAATCGTAAAAGTTCTTGATAAAACTCCATGCAACCAATATAATTCAATGTTTATAGTAGTAATGATGTCAAAATGGCTATTCGAAACCACAAATATTGATTTATAATAGGCAGACGAATTCGTCCGCTTAGAGTAATGAGTTAAAAATCGTAAAAGTTCTTGATAAAAGTCCATGCAACCTATATGATTCAATGTTTATAGTAGTAATGGTGTCAAAATGGCTATTCGGAACCACAAATATTGATTTATAAAAAGGCGGACGATTTCGTCCGCTTAGTGTAACGAGTTAAAAATCGTAAAAGTTCTTGATAAAACTCCATGCAACCAATATGATTCAATGTTTATATTAGTAATGGTGTCAAAATGGCTATTCGGAACCACAAATATTGATTTATAAAAGGCGGACGATTTTGTCCGCTTAGAGTAATGAGTTAAAAATCGTAAAAGTTCTTGATAAAACTCCATGCAACCAATATGATTCAATGTTTATAGTAGTAATGGTGTCAAAATGGCTATTCGGAACCACAAATATTGATTTATAAAAGGCGGACGATTTCGTCCGCTTAGAGTAATGAGTTAAAAATCGTAAAAGTTCTTGATAAAACTCCATGCAACCAATATGATTCAATGTTTATAGTAGTAATGGTGTCAAAATGGCTATTTGGAACCACAAATATTGATTTCGAAAAGGCAGACGATTTCGTCCACTTAGAGTAATGAGTTAAAAATCGTAAAAATTCTTGATAAAACTCATTGCAACCAATATGATACAATGTTTATAGTAGTAATGGTGTCAAAATGGCTATTCGGAACCACAAATATTGATTTATAAAAGGCGGACGATTTCGTCCGCTTAGAGTAATGAGTTAAAAATCGTAAAAGTTCTTGATAAAACTCCATGCAACCAATATGATTCAATGTTTATAGTAGTAATGGTGTCAAAATGGCTATTCGAAACCACAAATATTAATTTATAAAAGGCGGACGATTTCGTCCGCTTAGAGTAATGAGTTAAAAATCGTAAAAGTTCTTGATAAAACTCCATGCAACCAATATAATTCAATGTTTATAGTAGTAATGATGTCAAAATGGCTATTCGAAACCACAAATATTGATTTATAATAGGCGGACGATTTCGTCCGCTTAGAGTAATGAGTTAAAAATCGTAAAAGTTCTTGAGAAAAGTCCATGCAACCTATATGATTCAATGTTTATAATAGTAATGGTGTCAAAATGGCTATTCGGAACCACAAATATTGATTTATAAAAAGGCGGACGATTTCGTCCGCTTAGTGTAACGAGTTAAAAATCGTAAAAGTTCTTGATAAAACTCCATGCAACCAATATGATTCAATGTTTATATTAGTAATGGTGTCAAAATGGCTATTCGAAACCACAAATATTGATTTATAAAAGGCGGACGATTTCGTCCGCTTAGAGTAATGGTTAAAAATCGTAAAAGTTCTTGATAAAAGTCCATGCAACCAATATGATTCAATGTTTATAGTAGTAATGGTGTCAAAATGGCTATTCGGAACCACAAATATTGATTTATAAAAAGGCGGACGATTTCGTCCGCTTAGTGTAACGAGTTAAAAATCGTAAAAGTTCTTGATAAAACTCCATGCAACCAATATGATTCAATGTTTATATTAGTAATGGTGTCAAAATGGCTATTCGGAACCACAAATATTGATTTATAAAAGGCGGACGATTTCGTACGCTTAGAGTAATGAGTTAAAAATCGTAAAAGTTCTTGATAAAACTCCATGCAACCAATATGATTCAATGTTTATAGTAGTAATGGTGTCAAAATGGCTATTTGGAACCACAAATATTGATTTCGAAAAGGCAGACGATTTCGTCCACTTAGAGTAATGAGTTAAAAATCGTAAAAATTCTTGATAAAACTCATTGCAACCAATATGATACAATGTTTATAGTAGTAATGGTGTCAAAATGGCTATTCGGAACCACAAATATTGATTTATAAAAGGGGGACGATTTCGTCCGCTTAGAGTAATGAGTTAAAAATCGTAAAAGTTCTTGATAAAACTCCATGCAACCAATATGATCCAATGTTTATAGTAGTAATGGTGTCAAAATGGCTATTCGAAACCACAAATATTGATTTATAAAAGGCGGACGATTTCGTCCGCTTAGAGTAATGGTTAAAAATCGTAAAAGTTCTTGATAAAAGTCCATGCAACCAATATGATTCAATGTTTATAGTAGTAATGGTGTCAAAATGGCTATTCGGAACCACAAATATTGATTTATAAAAAGGCGGACGATTTCGTCCGCTTAGTGTAACGAGTTAAAAATCGTAAAAGTTCTTGATCAAACTCCATGCAACCAATATGATTCAATGTTTATATTAGTAATGGTGTCAAAATGGCTATTCGAAACCACAAATATTGATTTATAAAAGGCGGACGATTTCGTCCGCTTAGAGTAATGGTTAAAAATCGTAAAAGTTCTTGATAAAAGTCCATGCAACCAATATGATTCAATGTTTATAGTAGTAATGGTGTCAAAATGGCTATTCGGAACCACAAATATTGATTTATAAAAAGGCGGACGATTTCGTCCGCTTAGTGTAACGAGTTAAAAATCGTAAAAGTTCTTGATAAAACTCCATGCAACCAATATGATTCAATGTTTATATTAGTAATGGTGTCAAAATGGCTATTCGGAACCACAAATATTGATTTATAAAAGGCGGACGATTTCGTACGCTTAGAGTAATGAGTTAAAAATCGTAAAAGTTCTTGATAAAACTCCATGCAACCAATATGATTCAATGTTTATAGTAGTAATGGTGTCAAAATGGCTATTTGGAACCACAAATATTGATTTCGAAAAGGCAGACGATTTCGTCCACTTAGAGTAATGAGTTAAAAATCGTAAAAATTCTTGATAAAACTCATTGCAACCAATATGATACAATGTTTATAGTAGTAATGGTGTCAAAATGGCTATTCGGAACCAAAAATATTGATTTATAAAAGGCGGACGATTTCGTCCGCTTAGAGTAATGAGTTAAAAATCGTAAAAGTTCTTGATAAAACTCCATGCAACCAATATGATCCAATGTTTATAGTAGTAATGGTGTCAAAATGGCTATTCGAAACCACAAATATTGATTTATAAAAGGCGGACGATTTCGTCCGCTTAGAGTAATGGTTAAAAATCGTAAAAGTTCTTGATAAAAGTCCATGCAACCAATATGATTCAATGTTTATAGTAGTAATGGTGTCAAAATGGCTATTCGGAACCACAAATATTGATTTATAAAAAGGCGGACGATTTCGTCCGCTTAGTGTAACGAGTTAAAAATCGTAAAAGTTCTTGATAAAACTCCGTGCAACCAATATGATTCAATGTTTATATTAGTAATGGTGTCAAAATGGCTATTCGGAACCACAAATATTGATTTATAAAAGGCGGACGATTTCGTACGCTTAGAGTAATGAGTTAAAAATCGTAAAAGTTCTTGATAAAACTCCATGCAACCAATATGATTCAATGTTTATAGTAGTAATGGTGTCAAAATGGCTATTTGGAACCACAAATATTGATTTCGAAAAGGCAGACGATTTCGTCCACTTAGAGTAATGAGTTAAAAATCGTAAAAATTCTTGATAAAACTCATTGCAACCAATATGATACAATGTTTATAGTAGTAATGGTGTCAAAATGGCTATTCGGAACCACAAATATTGATTTATAAAAGGCGGACGATTTCGTCCGCTTAGAGTAATGAGTTAAAAATCGTAAAAGTTCTTGATAAAACTCCATGCAACCAATATGATCCAATGTTTATAGTAGTAATGGTGTCAAAATGGCTATTCGAAACCACAAATATTGATTTATAAAAGGCGGACGATTTCGTACGCTTAGAGTAATGAGTTAAAAATCGTAAAAGTTCTTGATAAAACTCCATGCAACCAATATAATTCAATGTTTATAGTAGTAATGATGTCAAAATGGCTATTCGAAACCACAAATATTGATTTATAATAGGCGGACGATTTCGTCCGCTTAGAGTAATGAGTTAAAAATCGTAAAAGTTCTTGATAAAAGTCCATGCAACCTATATGATTCAATGTTTATAGTAGTAATGGTGTCAAAATGGCTATTCGGAACCACAAATATTGATTTATAAAAAGGCGGACGATTTCGTCCGCTTAGTGTAACGAGTTAAAAATCGTAAAAGTTCTTGATAAAACTCCATGCAACCAATATGATTCAATGTTTATATTAGTAATGGTGTCAAAATGGCTATTCGGAACCACAAATATTGATTTATAAAAGGCGGACGATTTCGTCCGCTTAGAGTAATGAGTTAAAAATCGTAAAAGTTCTTGATAAAACTCCATGCAACCAATATGATTCAATGTTTATAGTAGTAATGGTGTCAAAATGGCTATTCGGAACCACAAATATTGATTTATAAAAGGCGGACGATTTCGTCCGCTTAGAGTAATGAGTTAAAAATCGTAAAAGTTCTTGATAAAACTCCATGCAACCAATATGATTCAATGTTTATAGTAGTAATGGTGTCAAAATGGCTATTTGGAACCACAAATATTGATTTCGAAAAGGCAGACGATTTCGTCCACTTAGAGTAATGAGTTAAAAATCGTAAAAATTCTTGATAAAACTCATTGCAACCAATATGATACAATGTTTATAGTAGTAATGGTGTCAAAATGGCTATTCGGAACCACAAATATTGATTTATAAAAGGCGGACGATTTCGTCCGCTTAGAGTAATGAGTTAAAAATCGTAAAAGTTCTTGATAAAACTCCATGCAACCAATATGATTCAATGTTTATAGTAGTAATGGTGTCAAAATGGCTATTCGAAACCACAAATATTGATTTATAAAAGGCGGACGATTTCGTCCGCTTAGAGTAATGAGTTAAAAATCGTAAAAGTTCTTGATAAAACTCCATGCAACCAATATAATTCAATGTTTATAGTAGTAATGATGTCAAAATGGCTATTCGAAACCACAAATATTGATTTATAATAGGCGGACGATTTCGTCCGCTTAGAGTAATGAGTTAAAAATCGTAAAAGTTCTTGATAAAAGTCCATGCAACCTATATGATTCAATGTTTATAATAGTAATGGTGTCAAAATGGCTATTCGGAACCACAAATATTGATTTATAAAAAGGCGGACGATTTCGTCCGCTTAGTGTAACGAGTTAAAAATCGTAAAAGTTCTTGATAAAACTCCATGCAACCAATATGATTCAATGTTTATATTAGTAATGGTGTCAAAATGGCTATTCGGAACCACAAATATTGATTTATAAAAGGCGGACGATTTCGTCCGCTTAGAGTAATGAGTTAAAAATCGTAAAAGTTCTTGATAAAACTCCATGCAACCAATATGATTCAATGTTTATATTAGTAATGGTGTCAAAATGGCTATTCGGAACCACAAATATTGATTTATAAAAGGCGGACGATTTCGTCCGCTTAGAGTAATGAGTTAAAAATCGTAAAAGTTCTTGATAAAACTCCATGCAACCAATATAATTCAATGTTTATAGTAGTAATGATGTCAAAATGGCTATTCGAAACCACAAATATTGATTTATAATAGGCGGACGATTTCGTCCGCTTAGAGTAATGAGTTAAAAATCGTAAAAGTTCTTGATAAAAGTCCATGCAACCAATATGATTCAATGTTTATAGTAGTAATGGTGTCAAAATGGCTATTCGGAACCACAAATATTGATTTATAAAAGGCGGACGATTTCGTCCGCTTAGAGTAATGAGTTAAAAATCGTAAAAGTTCTTGATAAAACTCCATGCAACCAATATGATTCAATGTTTATAGTAGTAATGGTGTCAAAATGGCTATTCGAAACCACAAATATTGATTTATAAAAGGCGGACGATTTCGTCCGCTTAGAGTAATGAGTTAAAAATCGTAAAAGTTCTTGATAAAACTCCATGCAACCAATATAATTCAATGTTTATAGTAGTAATGATGTCAAAATGGCTATTCGAAACCACAAATATTGATTTATAATAGGCGGAAGATTTCGTCCGCTTAGAGTAATGAGTTAAATATCGTAAAAGTTCTTGATAAAAGTCCATGCAACCAATATGATTCAATGTTTATAGTAGTAATGGTGTCAAAATGGCTATTCGGAACCACAAATATTGATTTATAAAAGGCGGACGATTTCGTCCGCTTAGAGTAATGAGTTAAAAATCGTAAAAGTTCTTGATAAAACTCCATGCAACCAATATGATTCAATATTTATATTAGTAATGGTGTCAAAATGGCTATTCGGAACTACAAATATTGATTAATAAAAGGCGGACGATTTCGTCCGCTTAGAGTAATGAGTTAAAAATCGTAAAAGTTCTTGATAAAACTCCATGCAACCAATATGATTCAATTTTTATAGTAGTAATGGTGTCAAAATGGCTATTTGGAACCACAAATATTGATTTCGAAAAGGCAGACGATTTCGTCCGCTTAGAGTAATGAGTTAAAAATCGTAAAAGTTCTTGATAAAACTCCATGCAACCAATATGATTCAATTTTTATAGTAGTAATGGTGTCAAAATGGCTATTTGGAACCACAAATATTGATTTCGAAAAGGCAGACGATTTCGTCCGCTTAGAGTAATGAGTTAAAAATCGTAAAAGTTCTTGATAAAACTCCATGCAACCAATATAATTCAATGTTTATAGTAGTAATGATGTCAAAATGGCTATTCGAAACCACAAATATTGATTTATAATAGGCGGACGATTTCGTCCGCTTAGAGTAATGAGTTAAAAATCGTAAAAGTTCTTGATAAAAGTCCATGCAACCAATATGATTCAATGTTTATAGTAGTAATGGTGTCAAAATGGCTATTCGGAACCACAAATATTGATTTATAAAAGGCGGACGATTTCGTCCGCTTAGAGTAATGAGTTAAAAATCGTAAAAGTTCTTGATAAAACTCCATGCAACCAATATGATTCAATGTTTATAGTAGTAATGGTGTCAAAATGGCTATTCGAAACCACAAATATTGATTTATAAAAGGCGGACGATTTCGTCCGCTTAGAGTAATGAGTTAAAAATCGTAAAAGTTCTTGATAAAACTCCATGCAACCAATATAATTCAATGTTTATAGTAGTAATGATGTCAAAATGGCTATTCGAAACCACAAATATTGATTTATAATAGGCGGAAGATTTCGTCCGCTTAGAGTAATGAGTTAAATATCGTAAAAGTTCTTGATAAAAGTCCATGCAACCAATATGATTCAATGTTTATAGTAGTAATGGTGTCAAAATGGCTATTCGGAACCACAAATATTGATTTATAAAAGGCGGACGATTTCGTCCGCTTAGAGTAATGAGTTAAAAATCGTAAAAGTTCTTGATAAAACTCCATGCAACCAATATGATTCAATATTTATATTAGTAATGGTGTCAAAATGGCTATTCGGAACTACAAATATTGATTTATAAAAGGCGGACGATTTCGTCCGCTTAGAGTAATGAGTTAAAAATCGTAAAAGTTCTTGATCAAACTCCATGCAACCAATATGATTCAATTTTTATAGTAGTAATGGTGTCAAAATGGTTATTTGGAACCACAAATATTGATTTCGAAAAGGCAGACGATTTCGTCCGCTTAGAGTAATGAGTTAAAAATCGTAAAAGTTCTTGATAAAACTCCATGCAACCAATATGATTCAATTTTTATAGTAGTAATGGTGTCAAAATGGCTATTTGGAACCACAAATATTGATTTCGAAAAGGCAGACGATTTCGTCCGCTTAGAGTAATGAGTTAAAAATCGTAAAAGTTCTTGATAAAACTCCATGCAACCAATATGATTCAATGTTTATAGTAGTAATGGTGTGAAAAGGGCTATTCGGAACCACAAATATTGATTTATAAAAGGCGGACGATTTCGTCCGCTTAGAGTAATGAGTTAAAAATCGTAAAATTTCTTGATAAAACTCCATGCAACCAATATGATTCAATGTTTATAGTAGTAATGGTGTCAAAATGGCTATTTGGAACCACAAATATTGATTTCGAAAAGGCAGACGATTTCGTCCGCTTAGAGTAATGAGTTAAAAATCGTAAAAGTTCTTGATAAAACTCCATTCAACCAATATAATTCAATGTTTATAGTAGTAATGGTGTCAAAATGGCTATTCGAAACCACAAATATTGATTTATAAAAGGCGGACGATTTCGTCCGCTTAGAGTAATGGTTAAAAATCGTAAAAGTTCTTGATAAAAGTCCATGCAACCAATATGATTCAATGTTTATAGTAGTAATGGTGTCAAAATGGCTATTCGGAACCACAAATATTGATTTATAAAAAGGCGGACGATTTCGTCCGCTTAGTGTAACGAGTTAAAAATCGTAAAAGTTCTTGATAAAACTCCATGCAACCAATATGATTCAATGTTTATATTAGTAATGGAGTCAAAATGGCTATTCGGAACCACAAATATTGATTTATAAAAGGCGGACGATTTCGTACGCTTAGAGTAATGAGTTAAAAAACGTAAAAGTTCTTGATAAAACTCCATGCAACCAATATGATTCAATGTTTATAGTAGTAATGGTGTCAAAATGGCTATTTGGAACCACAAATATTGATTTCGAAAAGGCAGACGATTTCGTCCACTTAGAGTAATGAGTTAAAAATCGTAAAAATTCTTGATAAAACTCATTGCAACCAATATGATACAATGTTTATAGTAGTAATGGTGTCAAAATGGCTATTCGGAACCACAAATATTGATTTATAAAAGGCGGACGATTTCTTCCGCTTAGAGTAATGAGTTAAAAATCGTAAAAGTTCTTGATAAAACTCCATGCAACCAATATGATTCAATGTTTATAGTAGTAATGGTGTCAAAATGGCTATTCGAAACCACAAATATTGATTTATAAAAGGCGGACGATTTCGTCCGCTTAGAGTAATGAGTTAAAAATCGTAAAAGTTCTTGATAAAACTCCATGCAACCAATATAATTCAATGTTTATAGTAGTAATGATGTCAAAATGGCTATTCGAAACCACAAATATTGATTTATAATAGGCGGACGATTTCGTCCGCTTAGAGTAATGAGTTAAAAATCGTAAAAGTTCTTGATAAAAGTCCATGCAACCTATATGATTCAATGTTTATAGTAGTAATGGTGTCAAAATGGCTATTCGGAACCACAAATATTGATTTATAAAAAGGCGGACGATTTCGTCCGCTTAGTGTAACGAGTTAAAAATCGTAAAAGTTCTTGATAAAACTCCATGCAACCAATATGATTCAATGTTTATATTAGTAATGGTGTCAAAATGGCTATTCGGAACCACAAATATTGATTTATAAAAGGCGGACGATTTCGTCCGCTTAGAGTAATGAGTTAAAAATCGTAAAAGTTCTTGATAAAACTCCATGCAACCAATATGATTCAATGTTTATAGTAGTAATGGTGTCAAAATGGCTATTTGGAACCACAAATATTGATTTCGAAAAGGCAGACGATTTCGTCCGCTTAGAGTAATGAGTTAAAAATCGTAAAAATTCTTGATAAAACTCATTGCAACCAATATGATACAATGTTTATAGTAGTAATGGTGTCAAAATGGCTATTCGGAACCACAAATATTGATTTATAAAAGGCGGACGATTTCGTCCGCTTAGAGTAATGAGTTAAAAATCGTAAAAGTTCTTGATAAAACTCCATGCAACCAATATGATTCAATGTTTATAATAGTAATGGTGTGAAAAGGGCTATTCGGAACCACAAATATTGATTTATAAAAGGCGGAGGACGATTTCGTCCGCTTAGAGTAATGAGTTAAAAATCGTAAAATTTCTTGATAAAACTCCATGCAACCAATATGATTCAATGTTTATAGTAGAAATGGTGTCAAAATGGATATTCGGAACCACAAATATTGATTTATAAAAGGCGGACGATTTCATCCGCTTATAGTAATGAGTTAAAAAACGTAAAAGTTCTTGATAAAACTCCGTGCAACCAATATGATTCAATGTTTATAGTAGTAATGGTGTCAAAATGGCTATTTGGAACCACAAATATTGATTTATAAAAGGCGGACGATTTCGTCCGCTTAGAGTAATGAGTTAAAAATCGTAAAAGTTCTTGATAAAACTCCATGCAACCAATATGATTCAATGTTTATAGTAGTAATGGTGTCAAAATGGCTATTCGGAACCACAAATATTGATTTCTAAAAGGCGGACGATTTCGTCCGCTTAGAGTAATGAGTTAAAAATCGTAAAAGTTCTTGATAAAACTCCATGCAACCAATATGATTCAATGTTTATAGTAGTAATGGTGTCAAAATGGCTATTCGGAACCACAAATATTGATTTATAAAAGGCGGACGATTTCGTCCGCTTAGAGTAATGAGTTAAAAATCGTAAAAGTTCTTGATAAAACTCCATGCAACCAATATGATTCAATATTTATATTAGTAATGGTGTCAAAATGGCTATTTGGAACCACAAATATTGATTTCGAAAAGGCAGACGATTTCGTCCGCTTAGAGTAATGAGTTAAAAATCGTAAAAGTTCTTGATAAAACTCCATTCAACCAATATAATTCAATGTTTATAGTAGTAATGATGTCAAAATGGCTATTCGAAACCACAAATATTGATTTATAATAGGCGGACGATTTCGTCCGCTTAGAGTAATGAGTTAAAAATCGTAAAAGTTCTTGATAAAAGTCCATGCAACCAATATGATTCAATGTTTATAGTAGTAATGGTGTCAAAATGGCTATTCGGAACCACAAATATTGATTTATAAAAGGCGGACGATTTCGTCCGCTTAGAGTAATGAGTTAAAAATCGTAAAAGTTCTTGATAAAACTCCATGCAACCAATATGATTCAATGTTTATAGTAGTAATGGTGTCAAAATGGCTATTCGAAACCACAAATATTGATTTATAAAAGGCGGACGATTTCGTCCGCTTAGAGTAATGAGTTAAAAATCGTAAAAGTTCTTGATAAAACTCCATGCAACCAATATAATTCAATGTTTATAGTAGTAATGATGTCAAAATGGCTATTCGAAACCACAAATATTGATTTATAATAGGCGGAAGATTTCGTCCGCTTAGAGTAATGAGTTAAATATCGTAAAAGTTCTTGATAAAAGTCCATGCAACCAATATGATTCAATGTTTATAGTAGTAATGGTGTCAAAATGGCTATTCGGAACCACAAATATTGATTTATAAAAGGCGGACGATTTCGTCCGCTTAGAGTAATGAGTTAAAAATCGTAAAAGTTCTTGATAAAACTCCATGCAACCAATATGATTCAATATTTATATTAGTAATGGTGTCAAAATGGCTATTCGGAACTACAAATATTGATTTATAAAAGGCGGACGATTTCGTCCGCTTAGAGTAATGAGTTAAAAATCGTAAAAGTTCTTGATCAAACTCCATGCAACCAATATGATTCAATTTTTATAGTAGTAATGGTGTCAAAATGGTTATTTGGAACCACAAATATTGATTTCGAAAAGGCAGACGATTTCGTCCGCTTAGAGTAATGAGTTAAAAATCGTAAAAGTTCTTGATAAAACTCCATGCAACCAATATGATTCAATTTTTATAGTAGTAATGGTGTCAAAATGGCTATTTGGAACCACAAATATTGATTTCGAAAAGGCAGACGATTTCGTCCGCTTAGAGTAATGAGTTAAAAATCGTAAAAGTTCTTGATAAAACTCCATGCAACCAATATGATTCAATGTTTATAGTAGTAATGGTGTGAAAAGGGCTATTCGGAACCACAAATATTGATTTATAAAAGGCGGACGATTTCGTCCGCTTAGAGTAATGAGTTAAAAATCGTAAAATTTCTTGATAAAACTCCATGCAACCAATATGATTCAATGTTTATAGTAGTAATGGTGTCAAAATGGCTATTTGGAACCACAAATATTGATTTCGAAAAGGCAGACGATTTCGTCCGCTTAGAGTAATGAGTTAAAAATCGTAAAAGTTCTTGATAAAACTCCATGCAACCAATATAATTCAATGTTTATAGTAGTAATGGTGTCAAAATGGCTATTCGAAACCACAAATATTGATTTATAAAAGGCGGACGATTTCGTCCGCTTAGAGTAATGGTTAAAAATCGTAAAAGTTCTTGATAAAAGTCCATGCAACCAATATGATTCAATGTTTATAGTAGTAATGGTGTCAAAATGGCTATTCGGAACCACAAATATTGATTTATAAAAAGGCGGACGATTTCGTCCGCTTAGTGTAACGAGTTAAAAATCGTAAAAGTTCTTGATAAAACTCCATGCAACCAATATGATTCAATGTTTATATTAGTAATGGAGTCAAAATGGCTATTCGGAACCACAAATATTGATTTATAAAAGGCGGACGATTTCGTACGCTTAGAGTAATGAGTTAAAAAACGTAAAAGTTCTTGATAAAACTCCATGCAACCAATATGATTCAATGTTTATAGTAGTAATGGTGTCAAAATGGCTATTTGGAACCACAAATATTGATTTCGAAAAGGCAGACGATTTCGTCCACTTAGAGTAATGAGTTAAAAATCGTAAAAATTCTTGATAAAACTCATTGCAACCAATATGATACAATGTTTATAGTAGTAATGGTGTCAAAATGGCTATTCGGAACCACAAATATTGATTTATAAAAGGCGGACGATTTCTTCCGCTTAGAGTAATGAGTTAAAAATCGTAAAAGTTCTTGATAAAACTCCATGCAACCAATATGATTCAATGTTTATAGTAGTAATGGTGTCAAAATGGCTATTCGAAACCACAAATATTGATTTATAAAAGGCGGACGATTTCGTCCGCTTAGAGTAATGAGTTAAAAATCGTAAAAGTTCTTGATAAAACTCCATGCAACCAATATAATTCAATGTTTATAGTAGTAATGATGTCAAAATGGCTATTCGAAACCACAAATATTGATTTATAATAGGCGGACGATTTCGTCCGCTTAGAGTAATGAGTTAAAAATCGTAAAAGTTCTTGATAAAAGTCCATGCAACCTATATGATTCAATGTTTATAGTAGTAATGGTGTCAAAATGGCTATTCGGAACCACAAATATTGATTTATAAAAAGGCGGACGATTTCGTCCGCTTAGTGTAACGAGTTAAAAATCGTAAAAGTTCTTGATAAAACTCCATGCAACCAATATGATTCAATGTTTATATTAGTAATGGTGTCAAAATGGCTATTCGGAACCACAAATATTGATTTATAAAAGGCGGACGATTTCGTCCGCTTAGAGTAATGAGTTAAAAATCGTAAAAGTTCTTGATAAAACTCCATGCAACCAATATGATTCAATGTTTATAGTAGTAATGGTGTCAAAATGGCTATTTGGAACCACAAATATTGATTTCGAAAAGGCAGACGATTTCGTCCGCTTAGAGTAATGAGTTAAAAATCGTAAAAATTCTTGATAAAACTCATTGCAACCAATATGATACAATGTTTATAGTAGTAATGGTGTCAAAATGGCTATTCGGAACCACAAATATTGATTTATAAAAGGCGGACGATTTCGTCCGCTTAGAGTAATGAGTTAAAAATCGTAAAAGTTCTTGATAAAACTCCATGCAACCAATATGATTCAATGTTTATAATAGTAATGGTGTGAAAAGGGCTATTCGGAACCACAAATATTGATTTATAAAAGGCGGAGGACGATTTCGTCCGCTTAGAGTAATGAGTTAAAAATCGTAAAATTTCTTGATAAAACTCCATGCAACCAATATGATTCAATGTTTATAGTAGAAATGGTGTCAAAATGGATATTCGGAACCACAAATATTGATTTATAAAAGGCGGACGATTTCATCCGCTTATAGTAATGAGTTAAAAAACGTAAAAGTTCTTGATAAAACTCCGTGCAACCAATATGATTCAATGTTTATAGTAGTAATGGTGTCAAAATGGCTATTTGGAACCACAAATATTGATTTATAAAAGGCGGACGATTTCGTCCGCTTAGAGTAATGAGTTAAAAATCGTAAAAGTTCTTGATAAAACTCCATGCAACCAATATGATTCAATGTTTATAGTAGTAATGGTGTCAAAATGGCTATTCGGAACCACAAATATTGATTTCTAAAAGGCGGACGATTTCGTCCGCTTAGAGTAATGAGTTAAAAATCGTAAAAGTTCTTGATAAAACTCCATGCAACCAATATGATTCAATGTTTATAGTAGTAATGGTGTCAAAATGGCTATTCGGAACCACAAATATTGATTTATAAAAGGCGGACGATTTCGTCCGCTTAGAGTAATGAGTTAAAAATCGTAAAAGTTCTTGATAAAACTCCATGCAACCAATATGATTCAATGTTTATATTAGTAATGGTGTCAAAATGGCTATTCGGAACTACAAATATTGATTTATAAAAGGCGGACGATTTCGTCCGCTTAGAGTAATGAGTTAAAAATCGTAAAAGTTCTTGATAAAACTCCATGCAACCAATATGATTCAATGTTTATAGTAGTAATGGTGTCAAAATGGCTATTTGGAACCACAAATATTGATTTCGAAAAGGCAGACGATTTCGTCCACTTAGAGTAATGAGTTAAAAATCGTAAAAATTCTTGATAAAACTCATTGCAACCAATATGATACAATGTTTATAGTAGTAATGGTGTCAAAATGGCTATTCGAAACCACAAATATTGATTTATAAAAGGCGGACGATTTCGTCCGCTTAGAGTAATGGTTAAAAATCGTAAAAGTTCTTGATAAAAGTCCATGCAACCAATATGATTCAATGTTTATAGTAGTAATGGTGTCAAAATGGCTATTCGGAACCACAAATATTGATTTATAAAAAGGCGGACGATTTCGTCCGCTTAGTGTAACGAGTTAAAAATCCTAAAAGTTCTTGATAAAACTCCATGCAACCAATATGATTCAATTTTTATATTAGTAATGGTGTCAAAATGGCTATTCGGAACCACAAATATTGATTTATAAAAGTCGGACGATTTCGTACGCTTAGAGTAATGAGTTAAAAATCGTAAAAGTTCTTGATAAAACTCCATGCAACCAATATGATTCAATGTTTATAGTAGTAATGGTGTCAAAATGGCTATTTGGAACCACAAATATTGATTTCGAAAAGGCAGACGATTTCGTCCACTTAGAGTAATGAGTTAAAAATCGTAAAAATTCTTGATAAAACTCATTGCAACCAATATGATACAATGTTTATAGTAGTAATGGTGTCAAAATGGCTATTCGGAACCACAAATATTGATTTATAAAAGGCGGACGATTTCGTCCGCTTAGAGTAATGAGTTAAAAATCGTAAAAGTTCTTGATAAAACTCCATGCAACCAGTATGATTCAATGTTTATAGTAGTAATGGTGTCAAAATGGCTATTCGAAACCACAAATATTGATTTATAAAAGGCGGACGATTTCGTCCGCTTAGAGTAATGAGTTAAAAATCGTAAAAGTTCTTGATAAAACTCCATGCAACCAATATAATTCAATGTTTATAGTAGTAATGATGTCAAAATGGCTATTCGAAACCACAAATATTGATTTATAAAAGGCGGACGATTTCGTCCGCTTAGAGTAATGAGTTAAAAATCGTAAAAGTTCTTGATAAAAGTCCATGCAACCTATATGATTCAATGTTTATAGTAGTAATGGTGTCAAAATGGCTATTCGGAACCACAAATATTGATTTATAAAAAGGCGGACGATTTCGTCCGCTTAGTGTAACGAGTTAAAAATCGTAAAAGTTCTTGATAAAACTCCATGCAACCAATATGATTCAATGTTTATATTAGTAATGGTGTCAAAATGGCTATTCGGAACCACAAATATTGATTTATAAAAGGCGGACGATTTCGTCCGCTTAGAGTAATGAGTTAAAAATCGTAAAAATTCTTGATAAAACTCATTGCAACCAATATGATACAATGTTTATAGTAGTAATGGTGTCAAAATGGCTATTCGAAACCACAAATATTGATTTATAAAAGGCGGACGATTTCGTCCGCTTAGAGTAATGGTTAAAAATCGTAAAAGTTCTTGATAAAAGTCCATGCAACCAATATGATTCAATGTTTATAGTAGTAATGGTGTCAAAATGGCTATTCGGAACCACAAATATTGATTTATAAAAAGGCGGACGATTTCGTCCGCTTAGTGTAACGAGTTAAAAATCCTAAAAGTTCTTGATAAAACTCCATGCAACCAATATGATTCAATGTTTATATTAGTAATGGTGTCAAAATGGCTATTCGGAACCACAAATATTGATTTATAAAAGTCGGACGATTTCGTACGCTTAGAGTAATGAGTTAAAAATCGTAAAAGTTCTTGATAAAACTCCATGCAACCAATATGATTCAATGTTTATAGTAGTAATGGTGTCAAAATGGCTATTTGGAACCACAAATATTGATTTCGAAAAGGCAGACGATTTCGTCCACTTAGAGTAATGAGTTAAAAATCGTAAAAATTCTTGATAAAACTCATTGCAACCAATATGATACAATGTTTATAGTAGTAATGGTGTCAAAATGGCTATTCGGAACCACAAATATTGATTTATAAAAGGCGGACGATTTCGTCCGCTTAGAGTAATGAGTTAAAAATCGTAAAAGTTCTTGATAAAACTCCATGCAACCAGTATGATTCAATGTTTATAGTAGTAATGGTGTCAAAATGGCTATTCGAAACCACAAATATTGATTTATAAAAGGCGGACGATTTCGTCCGCTTAGAGTAATGAGTTAAAAATCGTAAAAGTTCTTGATAAAACTCCATGCAACCAATATAATTCAATGTTTATAGTAGTAATGATGTCAAAATGGCTATTCGAAACCACAAATATTGATTTATAAAAGGCGGACGATTTCGTCCGCTTAGAGTAATGAGTTAAAAATCGTAAAAGTTCTTGATAAAAGTCCATGCAACCTATATGATTCAATGTTTATAGTAGTAATGGTGTCAAAATGGCTATTCGGAACCACAAATATTGATTTATAAAAAGGCGGACGATTTCGTCCGCTTAGTGTAACGAGTTAAAAATCGTAAAAGTTCTTGATAAAACTCCATGCAACCAATATGATTCAATGTTTATATTAGTAATGGTGTCAAAATGGCTATTCGGAACCACAAATATTGATTTATAAAAGGCGGACGATTTCGTCCGCTTAGAGTAATGAGTTAAAAATCGTAAAAGTTCTTGATAAAACTCCATGCAACCAATATGATTCAATGTTTATATTAGTAATGGTGTCAAAATGGCTATTTGGAACCAAAAATATTGATTTCGAAAAGGCGGACGATTTCGTCCGCTTAGAGTAATGAGTTAAAAATCGTAAAAGTTCTTGATAAAACTCCATGCAACCAATATGATTCAATGTTTATAGTATTAATGGTGTCAAAATGGCTATTTGGAACCACAAATATTGATTTCGAAAAGGCAGACGATTTCGTCCGCTTAGAGTAATGAGTTAAAAATCGTAAAAATTCTTGATAAAACTCATTGCAACCAATATGATACAATGTTTATAGTAGTAATGGTGTCAAAATGGCTATTCAGAACCACAAATATTGATTTATAAAAGGCGGACGATTTCGTCCGCTTAGAGTAATGAGTTAAAAATCGTAAAAGTTCTTGATAAAACTCCATGCAACCAATATGATTCAATGTTTATAGTAGTAATGGTGTGAAAAGGGCTATTCGGAACCACAAATATTAATTTATAAAAGGCGGACGATTTCGTCCGCTTAGAGTAATGAGTTAAAAATCGTAAAATTTCTTGATAAAACTCCATGCAACCAATATGATTCAATGTTTATAGTAGTAATGGTGTCAAAATGGCTATTCGGAACCACAAATATTGATTTATAAAAGGCGGACGATTTCGTCCGCTTAGAGTAATGAGTTAAAAATCGTAAAAGTTCTTGATAAAACTCCATGCAACCAATATGATTCAATGTTTATAGTAGTAATGGTGTCAAAATGGCTATTCGGAACCAAAAATATTGATTTATAAAAGGCGGACGATTTCGTCCGCTTAGAGTAATGAGTTAAAAATCGTAAAAGTTCTTGATAAAACTCCATGCAACCAATATGATTCAATGTTTATAGTAGTAATGGTGTCAAAATGGCTATTCGGAACCACAAATATTGATTTATAAAAGGCGGACGATTTCGTCCGCTTAGAGTAATGAGTTAAAAATCGTAAAAGTTCTTGATAAAACTCCATGCAACCAATATGATTCAATGTTTATATTAGTAATGGTGTCAAAATGGCTATTCGGAACTACAAATATTGATTTATAAAAGGCGGACGATTTCGTCCGCTTAGAGTAATGAGTTAAAAATCGTAAAAGTTCTTGATAAAACTCCATGCAACCAATATGATTCAATGTTTATAGTAGTAATGGTGTCAAAATGGCTATTTGGAACCACAAATATTGATTTCGAAAAGGCAGACGATTTCGTCCACTTAGAGTAATGAGTTAAAAATCGTAAAAATTCTTGATAAAACTCATTGCAACCAATATGATACAATGTTTATAGAAGTAATGGTGTCAAAATGGCTATTCGAAACCACAAATATTGATTTATAAAAGGCGGACGATTTCGTCCGCTTAGAGTAATGGTTAAAAATCGTAAAAGTTCTTGATAAAAGTCCATGCAACCAATATGATTCAATGTTTATAGTAGTAATGGTGTCAAAATGGCTATTCGGAACCACAAATATTGATTTATAAAAAGGCGGACGATTTCGTCCGCTTAGTGTAACGAGTTAAAAATCCTAAAAGTTTTTGATAAAACTCCATGCAACCAATATGATTCAATGTTTATATTAATAATGGTGTCAAAATGGCTATTCGGAACCACAAATATTGATTTATAAAAGTCGGACGATTTCGTACGCTTAGAGTAATGAGTTAAAAATCGTAAAAGTTCTTGATAAAACTCCATGCAACCAATATGATTCAATGTTTATAGTAGTAATGGTGTCAAAATGGATATTTGGAACCACAAATATTGATTTCGAAAAGGCAGACGATTTCGTCCACTTAGAGTAATGAGTTAAAACTCGTAAAGATTCTTGATAAAACTCATTGCAACCAATATGATACAATGTTTATAGTAGTAATGGTGTCAAAATGGCTATTCGGAACCACAAATATTGATTTATAAAAGGCGGACGATTTCGTCCGCTTAGAGTAATGAGTTAAAAATCGTAAAAGTTCTTGATAAAACTCCATGCAACCAGTATGATTCAATGTTTATAGTAGTAATGGTGTCAAAATGGCTATTCGAAACCACAAATATTGATTTATAAAAGGCGGACGATATCGTCCGCTTAGAGTAATGAGTTAAAAATCGTAAAAGTTCTTGATAAAACTCCATGCAACCAATATAATTCAATGTTTATAGTAGTAATGATGTCAAAATGGCTATTCGAAACCACAAATTTTGATTTATAAAAGGCGGACGATTTCGTCCGCTTAGAGTAATGAGTTAAAAATCGTAAAAGTTCTTGATAAAAGTCCATGCAACCTATATGATTCAATGTTTATAGTAGTAATGGTGTCAAAATGGCTATTCGGAACCACAAATATTGATTTATAAAAAGGCGGACGATTTCGTCCGCTTAGTGTAACGAGTTAAAAATCGTAAAAGTTCTTGATAAAACTCCATGCAACCAATATGATTCAATGTTTATATTAGTAATGGTGTCAAAATGGCTATTCGGAACCACAAATATTGATTTATAAAAGGCGGACGATTTCGTCCGCTTAGAGTAATGAGTTAAAAATCGTAAAAGTTCTTGATAAAACTCCATGCAACCAATATGATTCAATGTTTATAGTATTAATGGTGTCAAAATGGCTATTTGGAACCACAAATATTGATTTCGAAAAGGCAGACGATTTCGTCCGCTTAGAGTAATGAGTTAAAAATCGTAAAAATTCTTGATAAAACTCATTGCAACCAATATGATACAATGTTTATAGTAGTAATGGTGTCAAAATGGCTATTCGGAACCACAAATATTGATTTATAAAAGGCGGACGATTTCGTCCGCTTAGAGTAATGAGTTAAAAATCGTAAAAGTTCTTGATAAAACTCCATGCAACCAATATGATTCAATGTTTATAGTAGTAATGGTGTGAAAAGGGCTATTCGGAACCACAAATATTAATTTATAAAAGGCGGACGATTTCGTCCGCTTAGAGTAATGAGTTAAAAATCGTAAAATTTCTTGATAAAACTCCATGCAACCAATATGATTCAATGTTTATAGTAGTAATGGTGTCAAAATGGCTATTCGGAACCACAAATATTGATTTATAAAAGGCGGACGATTTCATCCGCTTATAGTAATGAGTTAAAAAACGTAAAAGTTCTTGATAAAACTCCGTGCAACCAATATGATTCAATGTTTATAGTAGTAATGGTGTCAAAATGGCTATTTGGAACCACAAATATTGATTTATAAAAGGCGGACGATTTCGTCCGCTTAGAGTAATGAGTTAAAAATCGTAAAAGTTCTTGATAAAACTCCATGCAACCAATATGATTCAATGTTTATAGTAGTAATGGTGTCAAAATGGCTATTCGGAACCACAAATATTGATTTATAAAAGGCGGACGATTTCGTCCGCTTAGAGTAATGAGTTAAAAATCGTAAAAGTTCTTGATAAAACTCCATGCAACCAATATGATTCAATGTTTATATTAGTAATGGTGTCAAAATGGCTATTCGGAAGTACAAATATTGATTTATAAAAGGCGGACGATTTCGTCCGCTTAGAGTAATGAGTTAAAAATCGTAAAAGTTCTTGATAAAACTCCATGCAACCAATATGATTCAATGTTTATAGTAGTAATGGTGTCAAAATGGCTATTCGGAACCACAAATATTGATTTATAAAAGGCGGACGATTTCGTCCGCTTAGAGTAATGAGTTAAAAATCGTAAAAGTTCTTGATAAAACTCCATGCAACCAATATGATTCAATGTTTATATTAGTAATGGTGTCAAAATGGCTATTCAGAAGTACAAATATTGATTTATAAAAGGCGGACGATTTCGTCCGCTTAGAGTAATGAGTTAAAAATCGTAAAAGTTCTTGATAAAACTCCATGCAACCAATATGATTCAATGTTTATAGTAGTAATGGTGTCAAAATGGCTATTTGGAACCACAAATATTGATTTCGAAAAGGCGGACGATTTCGTCCGCTTAGAGTAATGAGTTAAAAATCGTAAAAGTTCTTGATAAAACTCCATGCAACCAATATGATTCAATGTTTATAGTAGTAATGGTGTCAAAATGGCTATTTGGAACCACAAATATTGATTTCGAAAAGGCAGACGATTTCGTCCGCTTAGAGTAATGAGTTAAAAATCGTAAAAATTCTTGATAAAACTCATTGCAACCAATATGATACAATGTTTATAGTAGTAATGGTGTCAAAATGGCTATTCGGAACCACAAATATTGATTTATAAAAGGCGGACGATTTCGTCCGCTTAGAGTAATGAGTTAAAAATCGTAAAAGTTCTTGATAAAACTCCATGCAACCAATATGATTCAATGTTTATAGTAGTAATGGTGTGAAAAGGGCTATTCGGAACCACAAATATTAATTTATAAAAGGCGGACGATTTCGTCCGCTTAGAGTAATGAGTTAAAAATCGTAAAATTTCTTGATAAAACTCCATGCAACCAATATGATTCAATGTTTATAGTAGTAATGGTGTCAAAATGGCTATTCGGAACCACAAATATTGATTTATAAAAGGCGGACGATTTCATCCGCTTATAGTAATGAGTTAAAAAACGTAAAAGTTCTTGATAAAACTCCGTGCAACCAATATGATTCAATGTTTATAGTAGTAATGGTGTCAAAATGGCTATTTGGAACCACAAATATTGATTTATAAAAGGCGGACGATTTCGTCCGCTTAGAGTAATGAGTTAAAAATCGTAAAAGTTCTTGATAAAACTCCATGCAACCAATATGATTCAATGTTTATAGTAGTAATGGTGTCAAAATGGCTATTCGGAACCACAAATATTGATTTATAAAAGGCGGACGATTTCGTCCGCTTAGAGTAATGAGTTAAAAATCGTAAAAGTTCTTGATAAAACTCCATGCAACCAATATGATTCAATGTTTATATTAGTAATGGTGTCAAAATGGCTATTCGGAAGTACAAATATTGATTTATAAAAGGCGGACGATTTCGTCCGCTTAGAGTAATGAGTTAAATATCGTAAAAGTTCTTGATAAAACTCCATGCAACCAATATGATTCAATGTTTATAGTAGTAATGGTGTCAAAATGGCTATTTGGAACCACAAATATTGATTTCGAAAAGGCGGACGATTTCGTCCGCTTAGAGTAATGAGTTAAAAATCGTAAAAGTTCTTGATAAAAGTCCATGCAACCAATATGATTCAATGTTTATAGTAGTAATGGTGTCAAAATGGCTATTCGGAACCACAAATATTGATTTATAAAAGGCGGACGATTTCGTCCGCTTAGAGTAATGAGTTAAAAATCGTAAAAGTTCTTGATAAAACTCCATGCAACCAATATGATTCAATGTTTATAGTAGTAATGGTGTCAAAATGGCTATTCGGAACCACAAATATTGATTTATAAAAGGCGGACGATTTCGTCCGCTTAGAGTAATGAGTTAAAAATCGTAAAAGTTCTTGATAAAACTCCATGCAACCAATATGATTCAATGTTTATAGTAGTAATGGTGTCAAAATGGCTATTCGGAACCACAAATATTGATTTATAAAAGGCGGACGATTTCGTCCGCTTAGAGTAATGAGTTAAAAATCGTAAAAGTTCTTGATAAAACTCCATGCAACCAATATGATTCAATGTTTATATTAGTAATGGTGTCAAAATGGCTATTCGGAACTACAAATATTGATTTATAAAAGGCGGACGATTTCGTCCGCTTAGAGTAATGAGTTAAAAATCGTAAAAGTTCTTGATAAAACTCCATGCAACCAATATGATTCAATGTTTATAGTAGTAATGGTGTCAAAATGGCTATTTGGAACCACAAATATTGATTTCGAAAAGGCAGACGATTTCGTCCACTTAGAGTAATGAGTTAAAAATCGTAAAAATTCTTGATAAAACTCATTGCAACCAATATGATACAATGTTTATAGTAGTAATGGTGTCAAAATGGCTATTCGAAACCACAAATATTGATTTATAAAAGGCGGACGATTTCGTCCGCTTAGAGTAATGGTTAAAAATCGTAAAAGTTCTTGATAAAAGTCCATGCAACCAATATGATTCAATGTTTATAGTAGTAATGGTGTCAAAATGGCTATTCGGAACCACAAATATTGATTTATAAAAAGGCGGACGATTTCGTCCGCTTAGTGTAACGAGTTAAAAATCCTAAAAGTTTTTGATAAAACTCCATGCAACCAATATGATTCAATGTTTATATTAATAATGGTGTCAAAATGGCTATTCGGAACCACAAATATTGATTTATAAAAGTCGGACGATTTCGTACGCTTAGAGTAATGAGTTAAAAATCGTAAAAGTTCTTGATAAAACTCCATGCAACCAATATGATTCAATGTTTATAGTAGTAATGGTGTCAAAATGGATATTTGGAACCACAAATATTGATTTCGAAAAGGCAGACGATTTCGTCCACTTAGAGTAATGAGTTAAAAATCGTAAAGATTCTTGATAAAACTCATTGCAACCAATATGATACAATGTTTATAGTAGTAATGGTGTCAAAATGGCTATTCGGAACCACAAATATTGATTTATAAAAGGCGGACGATTTCGTCCGCTTAGAGTAATGAGTTAAAAATCGTAAAAGTTCTTGATAAAACTCCATGCAACCAGTATGATTCAATGTTTATAGTAGTAATGGTGTCAAAATGGCTATTCGAAACCACAAATATTGATTTATAAAAGGCGGACGATTTCGTCCGCTTAGAGTAATGAGTTAAAAATCGTAAAAGTTCTTGATAAAACTCCATGCAACCAATATAATTCAATGTTTATAGTAGTAATGATGTCAAAATGGCTATTCGAAACCACAAATTTTGATTTATAAAAGGCGGACGATTTCGTCCGCTTAGAGTAATGAGTTAAAAATCGTAAAAGTTCTTGATAAAAGTCCATGCAACCTATATGATTCAATGTTTATAGTAGTAATGGTGTCAAAATGGCTATTCGGAACCACAAATATTGATTTATAAAAAGGCGGACGATTTCGTCCGCTTAGTGTAACGAGTTAAAAATCGTAAAAGTTCTTGATAAAACTCCATGCAACCAATATGATTCAATGTTTATATTAGTAATGGTGTCAAAATGGCTATTCGGAACCACAAATATTGATTTATAAAAGGCGGACGATTTCGTCCGCTTAGAGTAATGAGTTAAAAATCGTAAAAGTTCTTGATAAAACTCCATGCAACCAATATGATTCAATGTTTATAGTATTAATGGTGTCAAAATGGCAATTTGGAACCACAAATATTGATTTCGAAAAGGCAGACGATTTCGTCCGCTTAGAGTAATGAGTTAAAAATCGTAAAAATTCTTGATAAAACTCATTGCAACCAATATGATACAATGTTTATAGTAGTAATGGTGTCAAAATGGCTATTCGGAACCACAAATATTGATTTATAAAAGGCGGACGATTTCGTCCGCTTAGAGTAATGAGTTAAAAATCGTAAAAGTTCTTGATAAAACTCCATGCAACCAATATGATTCAATGTTTATAGTAGTAATGGTGTGAAAAGGGCTATTCGGAACCACAAATATTAATTTATAAAAGGCGGACGATTTCGTCCGCTTAGAGTAATGAGTTAAAAATCGTAAAATTTCTTGATAAAACTCCATGCAACCAATATGATTCAATGTTTATAGTAGTAATGGTGTCAAAATGGCTATTCGGAACCACAAATATTGATTTATAAAAGGCGGACGATTTCATCCGCTTATAGTAATGAGTTAAAAAACGTAAAAGTTCTTGATAAAACTCCGTGCAACCAATATGATTCAATGTTTATAGTAGTAATGGTGTCAAAATGGCTATTTGGAACCACAAATATTGATTTATAAAAGGCGGACGATTTCGTCCGCTTAGAGTAATGAGTTAAAAATCGTAAAAGTTCTTGATAAAACTCCATGCAACCAATATGATTCAATGTTTATAGTAGTAATGGTGTCAAAATGGCTATTCGGAACCACAAATATTGATTTATAAAAGGCGGACGATTTCGTCCGCTTAGAGTAATGAGTTAAAAATCGTAAAAGTTCTTGATAAAACTCCATGCAAACAATATGATTCAATGTTTATATTAGTAATGGTGTCAAAATGGCTATTCGGAAGTACAAATATTGATTTATAAAAGGCGGACGATTTCGTCCGCTTAGAGTAATGAGTTAAAAATCGTAAAAGTTCTTGATAAAACTCCATGCAACCAATATGATTCAATGTTTATAGTAGTAATGGTGTCAAAATGGCTATTTGGAACCACAAATATTGATTTCGAAAAGGCGGACGATTTCGTCCGCTTAGAGTAATGAGTTAAAAATCGTAAAAGTTCTTGATAAAACTCCATGCAACCAATATGATTCAATGTTTATAGTAGTAATGGTGTCAAAATGGCTATTTGGAACCACAAATATTGATTTCGAAAAGGCAGACGATTTCGTCCGCTTAGAGTAATGAGTTAAAAATCGTAAAAATTCTTGATAAAACTCATTGCAACCAATATGATACAATGTTTATAGTAGTAATGGTGTCAAAATGGCTATTCGGAACCACAAATATTGATTTATAAAAGGCGGACGATTTCGTCCGCTTAGAGTAATGAGTTAAAAATCGTAAAAGTTCTTGATAAAACTCCATGCAACCAATATGATTCAATGTTTATAGTAGTAATGGTGTGAAAAGGGCTATTCGGAACCACAAATATTGATTTATAAAAGGCGGACGATTTCGTCCGCTTAGAGTAATGAGTTAAAAATCGTAAAATTTCTTGATAAAACTCCATGCAACCAATATGATTCAATGTTTATAGTAGTAATGGTGTCAAAATGGCTATTCGGAACCACAAATATTGATTTATAAAAGGCGGACGATTTCATCCGCTTATAGTAATGAGTTAAAAAACGTAAAAGTTCTTGATAAAACTCCGTGCAACCAATATGATTCAATGTTTATAGTAGTAATGGTGTCAAAATGGCTATTTGGAACCACAAATATTGATTTATAAAAGGCGGACGATTTCGTCCGCTTAGAGTAATGAGTTAAAAATCGTAAAAGTTCTTGATAAAACTCCATGCAACCAATATGATTCAATGTTTATAGTAGTAATGGTGTCAAAATGGCTATTCGGAACCACAAATATTGATTTATAAAAGGCGGACGATTTCGTCCGCTTAGAGTAATGAGTTAAAAATCGTAAAAGTTCTTGATAAAACTCCATGCAACCAATATGATTCAATGTTTATATTAGTAATGGTGTCAAAATGGCTATTCGGAACTACAAATATTGATTTATAAAAGGCGGACGATTTCGTCCGCTTAGAGTAATGAGTTAAAAATCGTAAAAGTTCTTGATAAAACTCCATGCAACCAATATGATTCAATGTTTATAATAGTAATGGTGTCAAAATGGCTATTCGGAACCACAAATATTGATTTATAAAAGGTGGACGATTTCGTCCGCTTAGAGTAATGAGTTAAAAATCGTAAAAGTTCTTGATAAAACTCCATGCAACCAATATGATTCAATGTTTATAGTAGTAATGGTGTCAAAATGGCTATTCGGAACCACAAATATTGATTTATAAAAGGCGGACGATTTCGTCCGCTTAGAGTAATGAGTTAAAAATCGTAAAAGTTCTTGATAAAACTCCATGCAACCAATATGATTCAATGTTTATATTAGTAATGGTGTCAAAATGGCTATTCGGAACTACAAATATTGATTTATAAAAGGCGGACGATTTCGTCCGCTTAGAGTAATGGTTAAAAATCGTAAAAGTTCTTAAAAGTCCATGCAACCAATATGATTCAATGTTTATAGTAGTAATGGTGTCAAAATGGCTATTCGGAACCACAAATATTGATTTCGAAAAGGCAGACGATTTCGTCCACTTAGAGTAATGAGTTAAAAATCGTAAAAACTCTTGATAAAACTCATTGCAACCAATATGATACAATGTTTATAGTAGTAATGGTGTCAAAATGGCTATTCGGAACCACAAATATTGATTTATAAAAGGCGGACGATTTCATCCGCTTATAGTAATGAGTTAAAAATCGTAAAAGTTCTTGATAAAACTCCATGCAACCAATATAATTCAATGTTTATATTAGTAATGGTGTCAAAATGGCTATTCGAAACCACAAATAATTATTTATAAAAGGCGGACGATTTCATCCGCTTATAGTAATGAGTTAAAAAACGTAAAAGTTCTTGATAAAACTCCGTGCAACCAATATGATTCAATGTTTATAGTAGTAATGGTGTCAAAATGGCTATTCGGAACCACAAATATTGATTTATAAAAGGCGGACGATTTCATCCGCTTATAGTAATGAGTTAAAAAACGTAAAAGTTCTTGATAAAACTCCGTGCAACCAATATGATTCAATGTTTATAGTAGTAATGGTGTCAAAATGGCTATTTGGAACCACAAATATTGATTTATAAAAGGCGGACGATTTCGTCCGCTTAGAGTAATGAGTTAAAAATCGTAAAAGTTCTTGATAAAACTCCATGCAACCAATATGATTCAATGTTTATAGTAGTAATGGTGTCAAAATGGCTATTCGGAACCACAAATATTGATTTATAAAAGGCGGACGATTTCGTCCGCTTAGAGTAATGAGTTAAAAATCGTAAAAGTTCTTGATAAAACTCCATGCAACCAATATGATTCAATGTTTATATTAGTAATGGTGTCAAAATGGCTATTCGGAACTACAAATATTGATTTATAAAAGGCGGACGATTTCGTCCGCTTAGAGTAATGAGTTAAAAATCGTAAAAGTTCTTGATAAAACTCCATGCAACCAATATGATTCAATGTTTATAGTAGTAATGGTGTCAAAATGGCTATTCGGAACCACAAATATTGATTTATAAAAGGCGGACGATTTCGTCCGCTTAGAGTAATGAGTTAAAAATCGTAAAAGTTCTTGATAAAACTCCATGCAACCAATATGATTCAATGTTTATAGTAGTAATGGTGTCAAAATGGCTATTCGGAACCACAAATATTGATTTATAAAAGGCGGACGATTTCGTCCGCTTAGAGTAATGAGTTAAAAATCGTAAAAGTTCTTGATAAAACTCCATGCAACCAATATGATTCAATGTTTATATTAGTAATGGTGTCAAAATGGCTATTCGGAACTACAAATATTGATTTATAAAAGGCGGACGATTTCGTCCGCTTAGAGTAATGGTTAAAAATCGTAAAAGTTCTTAAAAGTCCATGCAACCAATATGATTCAATGTTTATAGTAGTAATGGTGTCAAAATGGCTATTCGGAACCACAAATATTGATTTATAAAAAGGCGGACGATTTCGTCCGCTTAGTGTAACGAGTTAAAAATCGTAAAAGTTCTTGATAAAACTCCATGCAACCAATATGATTCAATGTTTATATTAGTAATGGTGTCAAAATGACTATTCGGAACCACAAATATTGATTTATAAAAGGCGGACGATTTCGTACGCTTAGAGTAATGAGTTAAAAATCGTAAAAGTTCTTGATAAAACTCCATGCAACCAATATGATTCAATGTTTATAGTAGTAATGGTGTCAAAATGGCTATTTGGAACCACAAATATTGATTTCGAAAAGGCAGACGATTTCGTCCACTTAGAGTAATGAGTTAAAATTCGTAAAAATTATTGATAAAACTCATTGCAACCAATATGATACAATGTTTATAGTAGTAATGGTGTCAAAATGGCTATTCGGAACCACAAATATTGATTTATAAAAGGCGGACGATTTCGTCCGCTTAGAGTAATGAGTTAAAAATCGTAAAAGTTCTTGATAAAACTCCATGCAACCAATATGATTCAATGTTTATAGTAGTAATGGTGTGAAAAGGGCTATTCGGAACCACAAATATTGATTTATAAAAGGCGGACGATTTCGTCCGCTTAGAGTAATGAGTTAAAAATCGTAAAATTTCTTGATAAAACTCCATGCAACCAATATGATTCAATGTTTATAGTAGTAATGGTGTCAAAATGGCTATTCGGAACCACAAATATTGATTTATAAAAGGCGGACGATTTCATCCGCTTATAGTAATGAGTTAAAAAACGTAAAAGTTCTTGATAAAACTCCGTGCAACCAATATGATTCAATGTTTATAGTAGTAATGGTGTCAAAATGGCTATTTGGAACCACAAATATTGATTTATAAAAGGCGGACGATTTCGTCCGCTTAGAGTAATGAGTTAAAAATCGTAAAAGTTCTTGATAAAACTCCATGCAACCAATATGATTCAATGTTTATAGTAGTAATGGTGTCAAAATGGCTATTCGGAACCACAAATATTGATTTATAAAAGGCGGACGATTTCGTCCGCTTAGAGTAATGAGTTAAAAATCGTAAAAGTTCTTGATAAAACTCCATGCAACCAATATGATTCAATGTTTATATTAGTAATGGTGTCAAAATAGCTATTCGGAACTACAAATATTGATTTATAAAAGGCGGACGATTTCGTCCGCTTAGAGTAATGAGTTAAAAATCGTAAAAGTTCTTGATAAAACTCCATGCAACCAATACGATTCAATGTTTATAGTAGTAATGGTGTGAAAATGGCTATTCGGAACCACAAATATTGATTTATAAAAGGCGGACGATTTCGTCCGCTTAGAGTAATGAGTTAAAAATCGTAAAATTTCTTGATAAAACTCCATGCAACCAATATGATTCAATGTTTATAGTAGTAATGGTGTCAAAATGGCTATTCGGAACCACAAATATTGATTTATAAAAGGCGGAAGATTTCGTCCGCTTAGAGTAATGAGTTAAAAATCGTAAAAGTTCTTGATTAAACTCCATGCAACCAATATGATTCAATATTTATATTAGTAATGGTGTCAAAATGGCTATTTGGAACCACAAATATTGATTTCGAAAAGGCAGACGATTTCGTCCGCTTAGAGTAATGAGTTAAAAATCGTAAAAGTTCTTGATAAAACTCCATGCAACCAATATGATTCAATGTTTATAGTAGTAATGGTGTGAAAATGGCTATTCGGAACCACAAATATTGATTTATAAAAGGCGGACGATTTCGTCCGCTTAGAGTAATGAGTTAAAAATCGTAAAATTTCTTGATAAAACTCCATGCAACCAATATGATTCAATGTTTATAGTAGTAATGGTGTCAAAATGGCTATTCGGAACCACAAATATTGATTTATAAAAGGCGGACGATTTCGTCCGCTTAGAGTAATGAGTTAAAAATCGTAAAAGTTCTTGATAAAACTCCATGCAACCAATATAATTCAATGTTTATATTAGTAATGGTGTCAAAATGGCTATTCGAAACCACAAATAATTATTTATAAAAGGCGGACGATTTCGTCCGCTTAGAGTAATGAGTTAAAAATCGTAAAAGTTCTTGATAAAACTCCATGCAACCAATATGATTCAATGTTTATAGTAGTAATGGTGTCAAAATGGCTATTCGGAACCACAAATATTGATTTATAAAAAGGCGGACGATTTCGTCCGCTTAGTGTAACGAGTTAAAAATCGTAAAAGTTCTTGATAAAACTCCATGCAACCAATATAATTAAATGTGTATATTAGTAATGGTGTCAAAATGGCTATTCGGAACCACGAATATTGATTTATAAAAGGCGGACGATTTCGTCCGCTTAGAGTAAAGAGTTAAAAATAGTAAAAGTTCTTGATAAAACTCCATGCAACCAATAAGATTCAATGTTTATAGTAGTAATGGTGTCAAAATGGCTATTCGGAACCACAAATATTGATTTATAAAAAGGCGGACGATTTCGTCCGCTTAGTGTAACGAGTTAAAAATCGTAAAAGTTCTTGATAAAACTCCATGCAACCAATATGATTCAATGTTTATATTAGTAATGGTGTCAAAATGACTATTCGGAACCACAAATATTGATTTATAAAAGGCGGACGATTTCGTACGCTTAGAGTAATGAGTTAAAAATCGTAAAAGTTCTTGATAAAACTCCATGCAACCAATATGATTCAATGTTTATAGTAGTAATGGTGTCAAAATGGCTATTTGGAACCACAAATATTGATTTCGAAAAGGCAGACGATTTCGTCCACTTAGAGTAATGAGTTAAAATTCGTAAAAATTCTTGATAAAACTCATTGCAACCAATATGATACAATGTTTATAGTAGTAATGGTGTCAAAATGGCTATTCGGAACCACAAATATTGATTTATAAAAGGCGGACGATTTCGTCCGCTTAGAGTAATGAGTTAAAAATCGTAAAAGTTCTTGATAAAACTCCATGCAACCAATATGATTCAATGTTTATAGTAGTAATGGTGTGAAAAGGGCTATTCGGAACCACAAATATTGATTTATAAAAGGCGGACGATTTCGTCCGCTTAGAGTAATGAGTTAAAAATCGTAAAATTTCTTGATAAAACTCCATGCAACCAATATGATTCAATGTTTATAGTAGTAATGGTGTCAAAATGGCTATTCGGAACCACAAATATTGATTTATAAAAGGCGGACGATTTCATCCGCTTATAGTAATGAGTTAAAAAACGTAAAAGTTCTTGATAAAACTCCGTGCAACCAATATGATTCAATGTTTATAGTAGTAATGGTGTCAAAATGGCTATTTGGAACCACAAATATTGATTTATAAAAGGCGGACGATTTCGTCCGCTTAGAGTAATGAGTTAAAAATCGTAAAAGTTCTTGATAAAACTCCATGCAACCAATATGATTCAATGTTTATAGTAGTAATGGTGTCAAAATGGCTATTCGGAACCACAAATATTGATTTATAAAAGGCGGACGATTTCGTCCGCTTAGAGTAATGAGTTAAAAATCGTAAAAGTTCTTGATAAAACTCCATGCAACCAATATGATTCAATGTTTATATTAGTAATGGTGTCAAAATAGCTATTCGGAACTACAAATATTGATTTATAAAAGGCGGACGATTTCGTCCGCTTAGAGTAATGAGTTAAAAATCGTAAAAGTTCTTGATTAAACTCCATGCAACCAATATGATTCAATATTTATATTAGTAATGGTGTCAAAATGGCTATTTGGAACCACAAATATTGATTTCGAAAAGGCAGACGATTTCGTCCGCTTAGAGTAATGAGTTAAAAATCGTAAAAGTTCTTGATAAAACTCCATGCAACCAATATGATTCAATGTTTATAGTAGTAATGGTGTGAAAATGGCTATTCGGAACCACAAATATTGATTTATAAAAGGCGGACGATTTCGTCCGCTTAGAGTAATGAGTTAAAAATCGTAAAATTTCTTGATAAAACTCCATGCAACCAATATGATTCAATGTTTATAGTAGTAATGGTGTCAAAATGGCTATTCGGAACCACAAATATTGATTTATAAAAGGCGGACGATTTCGTCCGCTTAGAGTAATGAGTTAAAAATCGTAAAAGTTCTTGATAAAACTCCATGCAACCAATATAATTCAATGTTTATATTAGTAATGGTGTCAAAATGGCTATTCGAAACCACAAATATTGATTTATAAAAGGCGGACGATTTCGTCCGCTTAGAGTAATGAGTTAAAAATCGTAAAAGTTCTTGATAAAACTCCATGCAACCAATATGATTCAATGTTTATAGTAGTAATGGTGTCAAAATGGCTATTCGGAACCACAAATATTGATTTATAAAAAGGCGGACGATTTCGTCCGCTTAGTGTAACGAGTTAAAAATCGTAAAAGTTCTTGATAAAACTCCATGCAACCAATATAATTCAATGTTTATATTAGTAATGGTGTCAAAATGGCTATTCGGAACCACGAATATTGATTTATAAAAGGCGGACGATTTCGTCCGCTTAGAGTAAAGAGTTAAAAATAGTAAAAGTTCTTGATAAAACTCCATGCAACCAATATGATTCAATGTTTATAGTAGTAATGGTGTCAAAATGGCTATTCGGAACCACAATTATTGATTTATAAAAAGGCGGACGATTTCGTCCGCTTAGTGTAACGAGTTAAAAATCGTAAAAGTTCTTGATAAAACTCCATGCAACCAATATGATTTAATGTTTATATTAGTAATGGTGTCAAAATGGCTATTCGGAATCACGAATATTGATTTATAAAAGGCGGACGATTTCGTCCGCTTAGAGTAAAGAGTTAAAAATAGTAAAAGTTCTTGATAAAAGTCCATGCAACCAATATGATTCAATGTTTATAGTAGTAATGGTGTCAAAATGGCTATTCGGAACCACAAATATTGATTTATAAAAGGCAGACGATTTCTTCCGCTTAGAGTAATGAGTTAAAAATCGTAAAAGTTCTTGATAAAACTCCATGCAACCAATATAATTCAATGTTTATATTAGTATTGGTGTCAAAATGGCTATTCGAAACCACAAATATTGATTTATAAAAGGCGGACGATTTCGTCCGCTTAGAGTAATGAGTTAAAAATCGTAAAAGTTCTTGATAAAACTCCATGCAACCAATATGATTCAATGTTTATAGTAGTAATGGTGTCAAAATGGCTATTCGGAACCACAAATATTGATTTATAAAAAGGCGGACGATTTCGTCCGCTTAGTGTAACGAGTTAAAAATCGTAAAAGTTCTTGATAAAACTCCATGCAACCAATATAATTCAATGTTTATATTAGTAATGGTGTCAAAATGGCTATTCGGAACCACGAATATTGATTTATAAAAGGCGGACGATTTCGTCCGCTTAGAGTAAAGAGTTAAAAATAGTAAAAGTTCTTGATAAAACTCCATGCAACCAATATGATTCAATGTTTATAGTAGTAATGGTGTCAAAATGGCTATTCGGAACCACAAATATTGATTTATAAAAAGGCGGACGATTTCGTCCGCTTAGTGTAACGAGTTAAAAATCGTAAAAGTTCTTGATAAAACTCCATGCAACCAATATGATTTAATGTTTATATTAGTAATGGTGTCAAAATGGCTATTCGGAACCAAGAATATTGATTTATAAAAGGCGGACGATTTCGTCCGCTTAGAGTAAAGAGTTAAAAATAGTAAAAGTTCTTGATAAAAGTCCATGCAACCAATATGATTCAATGTTTATAGTAGTAATGGTGTCAAAATGGCTATTCGGAACCACAAATATTGATTTATAAAAGGCGGACGATTTCGTCCGCTTAGAGTAATGAGTTAAAAATCGTAAAAGTTCTTGATAAAACTCCATGCAACCAATATAATTCAATGTTTATATTAGTAATGGTGTCAAAATGGCTATTCGAAACCACAAATATTGATTTATAAAAGGCGGACGATTTCGTCCGCTTAGAGTAATGAGTTAAAAATCGTAAAAGTTCTTGATAAAACTCCATGCAACCAATATGATTCAATGTTTATAGTAGTAATTGATACGTACCTCGATTGGTAGAAGAAGGAATAGATACGAAGAATACGGAAATTGGATACCTTGGGTGGAGATCCCAAACCTCTGGGTTAATTCGTGGAATGATTTAGATGAAAACCTAAACCCCAACACGCGATTGACTCAGCAATTCGAAGAACGATGAAGACACACGACGAAGTATGGATGCTTCGTAGATTCGCCGGTTGATCTCTTTGGGTAATCGAAAAGAGAACGAATTCGAGAGAGAAATAACTCACATAAAATAATTTAATTGTTCAAAATTATGTTCTAAACAAAGGGGTTCATAAGCCTTATATATAGGCTGACCTAGAAAGTAAAGGAAAAGGAATAAAAACAATAAAAAACGTCAAAGTCGCGACGCTGGCCAAAAATCTCGATTCTGAACTCAATGTCGGCCGACATTGAGTTACTCTAAGAAGGATGTCGGCCGACATTGGACCTTCGTCCGCGGGATCATCCTTCGGGCGCAGTTTCATCCTGCTGTAAGTCCCACGCCTTTTCTGAAGATGTCGGCCGACATTCTTGTAGTGCATTTTGGGTGTCGGCCGACAATAGGCTAATCTCTTGGCTGAAATCCGCGGCGCGTCCTCGGCTCTCGTCTGACCTCCGTTCCAGCTTCTTCTTCATGGTTCCAACTTGAAACTCATCACCTTCGGTTGGTTCGGCCTCCTCGTACGAAATCATATTGATAATGCTCGGCTTCTCCACATCACCGATGGGTTTCTTCAATAGCTCTTGCGCCCATACTTCCTCGATCAATGCCAACAAGCTTGCCTTGAACTTCTTAGCTCTCGAGCGCGTCACTGGTCCAGCTGGAACATGCACCGGGTCTTGTATCATGGACGACTCTGGGGCTGCATCAGTAATGGTGTCAAAATGGCTATTCGGAACCACAAATATTGATTTATAAAAGGCGGACGATTTCGTCCGCTTAGAGTAATGAGTTAAAAATCGTAAAAGTTCTTGATAAAACTCCATGCAACCAATATGATTCAATGTTTATATTAGTAATGGTGTCAAAATAGCTATTCGGAACTACAAATATTGATTTATAAAAGGCGGACGATTTCGTCCGCTTAGAGTAATGAGTTAAAAATCGTAAAAGTTCTTGATTAAACTCCATGCAACCAATATGATTCAATATTTATATTAGTAATGGTGTCAAAATGGCTATTTGGAACCACAAATATTGATTTCGAAAAGGCAGACGATTTCGTCCGCTTAGAGTAATGAGTTAAAAATCGTAAAAGTTCTTGATAAAACTCCATGCAACCAATATGATTCAATGTTTATAGTAGTAATGGTGTGAAAATGGCTATTCGGAACCACAAATATTGATTTATAAAAGGCGGACGATTTCGTCCGCTTAGAGTAATGAGTTAAAAATCGTAAAATTTCTTGATAAAACTCCATGCAACCAATATGATTCAATGTTTATAGTAGTAATGGTGTCAAAATGGCTATTCGGAACCACAAATATTGATTTATAAAAGGCGGACGATTTCGTCCGCTTAGAGTAATGAGTTAAAAATCGTAAAAGTTCTTGATAAAACTCCATGCAACCAATATAATTCAATGTTTATATTAGTAATGGTGTCAAAATGGCTATTCGAAACCACAAATATTGATTTATAAAAGGCGGACGATTTCGTCCGCTTAGAGTAATGAGTTAAAAATCGTAAAAGTTCTTGATAAAACTCCATGCAACCAATATGATTCAATGTTTATAGTAGTAATTGATACGTACCTCGATTGGTAGAAGAAGGAATAGATACGAAGAATACGGAAATTGGATACCTTGGGTGGAGATCCCAAACCTCTGGGTTAATTCGTGGAATGATTTAGATGAAAACCTAAACCCCAACACGCGATTGACTCAGCAATTCGAAGAACGATGAAGACACACGACGAAGTATGGATGCTTCGTAGATTCGCCGGTTGATCTCTTTGGGTAATCGAAAAGAGAACGAATTCGAGAGAGAAATAACTCACATAAAATAATTTAATTGTTCAAAATTATGTTCTAAACAAAGGGGTTCATAAGCCTTATATATAGGCTGACCTAGAAAGTAAAGGAAAAGGAATAAAAACAATAAAAAACGTCAAAGTCGCGACGCTGGCCAAAAATCTCGATTCTGAACTCAATGTCGGCCGACATTGAGTTACTCTAAGAAGGATGTCGGCCGACATTGGACCTTCGTCCGCGGGATCATCCTTCGGGCGCAGTTTCATCCTGCTGTAAGTCCCACGCCTTTTCTGAAGATGTCGGCCGACATTCTTGTAGTGCATTTTGGGTGTCGGCCGACAATAGGCTAATCTCTTGGCTGAAATCCGCGGCGCGTCCTCGGCTCTCGTCTGACCTCCGTTCCAGCTTCTTCTTCATGGTTCCAACTTGAAACTCATCACCTTCGGTTGGTTCGGCCTCCTCGTACGAAATCATATTGATAATGCTCGGCTTCTCCACATCACCGATGGGTTTCTTCAATAGCTCTTGCGCCCATACTTCCTCGATCAATGCCAACAAGCTTGCCTTGAACTTCTTAGCTCTCGAGCGCGTCACTGGTCCAGCTGGAACATGCACCGGGTCTTGTATCATGGACGACTCTGGGGCTGCATCAGTAATGGTGTCAAAATGGCTATTCGGAACCACAAATATTGATTTATAAAAGGCGGACGATTTCGTCCGCTTAGAGTAATGAGTTAAAAATCGTAAAAGTTCTTGATAAAACTCCATGCAACCAATATGATTCAATGTTTATATTAGTAATGGTGTCAAAATAGCTATTCGGAACTACAAATATTGATTTATAAAAGGCGGACGATTTCGTCCGCTTAGAGTAATGAGTTAAAAATCGTAAAAGTTCTTGATTAAACTCCATGCAACCAATATGATTCAATATTTATATTAGTAATGGTGTCAAAATGGCTATTTGGAACCACAAATATTGATTTCGAAAAGGCAGACGATTTCGTCCGCTTAGAGTAATGAGTTAAAAATCGTAAAAGTTCTTGATAAAACTCCATGCAACCAATATGATTCAATGTTTATAGTAGTAATGGTGTGAAAATGGCTATTCGGAACCACAAATATTGATTTATAAAAGGCGGACGATTTCGTCCGCTTAGAGTAATGAGTTAAAAATCGTAAAATTTCTTGATAAAACTCCATGCAACCAATATGATTCAATGTTTATAGTAGTAATGGTGTCAAAATGGCTATTCGGAACCACAAATATTGATTTATAAAAGGCGGACGATTTCGTCCGCTTAGAGTAATGAGTTAAAAATCGTAAAAGTTCTTGATAAAACTCCATGCAACCAATATAATTCAATGTTTATATTAGTAATGGTGTCAAAATGGCTATTCGAAACCACAAATATTGATTTATAAAAGGCGGACGATTTCGTCCGCTTAGAGTAATGAGTTAAAAATCGTAAAAGTTCTTGATAAAACTCCATGCAACCAATATGATTCAATGTTTATAGTAGTAATGGTGTCAAAATGGCTATTCGGAACCACAAATATTGATTTATAAAAAGGCGGACGATTTCGTCCGCTTAGTGTAACGAGTTAAAAATCGTAAAAGTTCTTGATAAAACTCCATGCAACCAATATAATTCAATGTTTATATTAGTAATGGTGTCAAAATGGCTATTCGGAACCACGAATATTGATTTATAAAAGGCGGACGATTTCGTCCGCTTAGAGTAAAGAGTTAAAAATAGTAAAAGTTCTTGATAAAACTCCATGCAACCAATATGATTCAATGTTTATAGTAGTAATGGTGTCAAAATGGCTATTCGGAACCACAATTATTGATTTATAAAAAGGCGGACGATTTCGTCCGCTTAGTGTAACGAGTTAAAAATCGTAAAAGTTCTTGATAAAACTCCATGCAACCAATATGATTTAATGTTTATATTAGTAATGGTGTCAAAATGGCTATTCGGAATCACGAATATTGATTTATAAAAGGCGGACGATTTCGTCCGCTTAGAGTAAAGAGTTAAAAATAGTAAAAGTTCTTGATAAAAGTCCATGCAACCAATATGATTCAATGTTTATAGTAGTAATGGTGTCAAAATGGCTATTCGGAACCACAAATATTGATTTATAAAAGGCAGACGATTTCTTCCGCTTAGAGTAATGAGTTAAAAATCGTAAAAGTTCTTGATAAAACTCCATGCAACCAATATAATTCAATGTTTATATTAGTATTGGTGTCAAAATGGCTATTCGAAACCACAAATATTGATTTATAAAAGGCGGACGATTTCGTCCGCTTAGAGTAATGAGTTAAAAATCGTAAAAGTTCTTGATAAAACTCCATGCAACCAATATGATTCAATGTTTATAGTAGTAATGGTGTCAAAATGGCTATTCGGAACCACAAATATTGATTTATAAAAAGGCGGACGATTTCGTCCGCTTAGTGTAACGAGTTAAAAATCGTAAAAGTTCTTGATAAAACTCCATGCAACCAATATAATTCAATGTTTATATTAGTAATGGTGTCAAAATGGCTATTCGGAACCACGAATATTGATTTATTAAAGGCGGACGATTTCGTCCGCTTAGAGTAAAGAGTTAAAAATAGTAAAAGTTCTTGATAAAACTCCATGCAACCAATATGATTCAATGTTTATAGTAGTAATGGTGTCAAAATGGCTATTCGGAACCACAAATATTGATTTATAAAAAGGCGGACGATTTCGTCCGCTTAGTGTAACGAGTTAAAAATCGTAAAAGTTCTTGATAAAACTCCATGCAACCAATATGATTTAATGTTTATATTAGTAATGGTGTCAAAATGGCTATTCGGAACCAAGAATATTGATTTATAAAAGGCGGACGATTTCGTCCGCTTAGAGTAAAGAGTTAAAAATAGTAAAAGTTCTTGATAAAAGTCCATGCAACCAATATGATTCAATGTTTATAGTAGTAATGGTGTCAAAATGGCTATTCGGAACCACAAATATTGATTTATAAAAGGTGGACGATTTCGTCCGCTTAGAGTAATGAGTTAAAAATCGTAAAAGTTCTTGATAAAACTCCATGCAACCAATATAATTCAATGTTTATATTAGTAATGGTGTCAAAATGGCTATTCGAAACCACAAATATTGATTTATAAAAGGCGGACGATTTCGTCCGCTTAGAGTAATGAGTTAAAAATCGTAAAAGTTCTTGATAAAACTCCATGCAACCAATATGATTCAATGTTTATAGTAGTAATTGATACGTACCTCGATTGGTAGAAGAAGGAATAGATACGAAGAATACGGAAATTGGATACCTTGGGTGGAGATCCCAAACCTCTGGGTTAATTCGTGGAATGATTTAGATGAAAACCTAAACCCCAACACGCGATTGACTCAGCAATTCGAAGAACGATGAAGACACACGACGAAGTATGGATGCTTCGTAGATTCGCCGGTTGATCTCTTTGGGTAATCGAAAAGAGAACGAATTCGAGAGAGAAATAACTCACATAAAATAATTTAATTGTTCAAAATTATGTTCTAAACAAAGGGGTTCATAAGCCTTATATATAGGCTGACCTAGAAAGTAAAGGAAAAGGAATAAAAACAATAAAAAACGTCAAAGTCGCGACGCTGGCCAAAAATCTCGATTCTGAACTCAATGTCGGCCGACATTGAGTTACTCTAAGAAGGATGTCGGCCGACATTGGACCTTCGTCCGCGGGATCATCCTTCGGGCGCAGTTTCATCCTGCTGTAAGTCCCACGCCTTTTCTGAAGATGTCGGCCGACATTCTTGTAGTGCATTTTGGGTGTCGGCCGACAATAGGCTAATCTCTTGGCTGAAATCCGCGGCGCGTCCTCGGCTCTCGTCTGACCTCCGTTCCAGCTTCTTCTTCATGGTTCCAACTTGAAACTCATCACCTTCGGTTGGTTCGGCCTCCTCGTACGAAATCATATTGATAATGCTCGGCTTCTCCACATCACCGATGGGTTTCTTCAATAGCTCTTGCGCCCATACTTCCTCGATCAATGCCAACAAGCTTGCCTTGAACTTCTTAGCTCTCGAGCGCGTCACTGGTCCAGCTGGAACATGCACCGGGTCTTGTATCATGGACGACTCTGGGGCTGCATCAGTAATGGTGTCAAAATGGCTATTCGGAACCACAAATATTGATTTATAAAAAGGCGGACGATTTCGTCCGCTTAGTGTAACGAGTTAAAAATCGTAAAAGTTCTTGATAAAACTCCATGCAACCAATATAATTCAATGTTTATATTAGTAATGGTGTCAAAATGGCTATTCGGAATCACGAATATTGATTTATAAAAGGCGGACGATTTCGTCCGCTTAGAGTAAAGAGTTAAAAATAGTAAAAGTTCTTGATAAAACTCCATGCAACCAATATGATTCAATGTTTATAGTAGTAATGGTGTCAAAATGGCTATTCGGAACCACAAATATTGATTTATAAAAGGCAGACGATTTCTTCCGCTTAGAGTAATGAGTTAAAAATCGTAAAAGTTCTTGATAAAACTCCATGCAACCAATATAATTCAATGTTTATATTAGTATTGGTGTCAAAATGGCTATTCGAAACCACAAATATTGATTTATAAAAGGCGGACGATTTCGTCCGCTTAGAGTAATGAGTTAAAAATCGTAAAAGTTCTTGATAAAACTCCATGCAACCAATATGATTCAATGTTTATAGTAGTAATGGTGTCAAAATGGCTATTCGGAACCACAAATATTGATTTATAAAAAGGCGGACGATTTCGTCCGCTTAGTGTAACGAGTTAAAAATCGTAAAAGTTCTTGATAAAACTCCATGCAACCAATATAATTCAATGTTTATATTAGTAATGGTGTCAAAATGGCTATTCGGAACCACGAATATTGATTTATAAAAGGCGGACGATTTCGTCCGCTTAGAGTAAAGAGTTAAAAATAGTAAAAGTTCTTGATAAAACTCCATGCAACCAATATGATTCAATGTTTATAGTAGTAATGGTGTCAAAATGGCTATTCGGAACCACAAATATTGATTTATAAAAAGGCGGACGATTTCGTCCGCTTAGTGTAACGAGTTAAAAATCGTAAAAGTTCTTGATAAAACTCCATGCAACCAATATGATTTAATGTTTATATTAGTAATGGTGTCAAAATGGCTATTCGGAACCAAGAATATTGATTTATAAAAGGCGGACGATTTCGTCCGCTTAGAGTAAAGAGTTAAAAATAGTAAAAGTTCTTGATAAAAGTCCATGCAACCAATATGATTCAATGTTTATAGTAGTAATGGTGTCAAAATGGCTATTCGGAACCTCAAATATTGATTTATAAAAGGCGGACGATTTCGTCCGCTTAGAGTAATGAGTTAAAAATCGTAAAAGTTCTTGATAAAACTCCATGCAACCAATATAATTCAATGTTTATATTAGTAATGGTGTCAAAATGGCTATTCGAAACCACAAATATTGATTTATAAAAGGCGGACGATTTCGTCCGCTTAGAGTAATGAGTTAAAAATCGTAAAAGTTCTTGATAAAACTCCATGCAACCAATATGATTCAATGTTTATAGTAGTAATTGATACGTACCTCGATTGGTAGAAGAAGGAATAGATACGAAGAATACGGAAATTGGATACCTTGGGTGGAGATCCCAAACCTCTGGGTTAATTCGTGGAATGATTTAGATGAAAACCTAAACCCCAACACGCGATTGACTCAGCAATTCGAAGAACGATGAAGACACACGACGAAGTATGGATGCTTCGTAGATTCGCCGGTTGATCTCTTTGGGTAATCGAAAAGAGAACGAATTCGAGAGAGAAATAACTCACATAAAATAATTTAATTGTTCAAAATTATGTTCTAAACAAAGGGGTTCATAAGCCTTATATATAGGCTGACCTAGAAAGTAAAGGAAAAGGAATAAAAACAATAAAAAACGTCAAAGTCGCGACGCTGGCCAAAAATCTCGATTCTGAACTCAATGTCGGCCGACATTGAGTTACTCTAAGAAGGATGTCGGCCGACATTGGACCTTCGTCCGCGGGATCATCCTTCGGGCGCAGTTTCATCCTGCTGTAAGTCCCACGCCTTTTCTGAAGATGTCGGCCGACATTCTTGTAGTGCATTTTGGGTGTCGGCCGACAATAGGCTAATCTCTTGGCTGAAATCCGCGGCGCGTCCTCGGCTCTCGTCTGACCTCCGTTCCAGCTTCTTCTTCATGGTTCCAACTTGAAACTCATCACCTTCGGTTGGTTCGGCCTCCTCGTACGAAATCATATTGATAATGCTCGGCTTCTCCACATCACCGATGGGTTTCTTCAATAGCTCTTGCGCCCATACTTCCTCGATCAATGCCAACAAGCTTGCCTTGAACTTCTTAGCTCTCGAGCGCGTCACTGGTCCAGCTGGAACATGCACCGGGTCTTGTATCATGGACGACTCTGGGGCTGCATCAGTAATGGTGTCAAAATGGCTATTCGGAACCACAAATATTGATTTATAAAAAGGCGGACGATTTCGTCCGCTTAGTGTAACGAGTTAAAAATCGTAAAAGTTCTTGATAAAACTCCATGCAACCAATATAATTCAATGTTTATATTAGTAATGGTGTCAAAATGGCTATTCGGAACCACGAATATTGATTTATAAAAGGCGGACGATTTCGTCCGCTTAGCGTAAAGAGTTAAAAATAGTAAAAGTTCTTGATAAAACTCCATGCAACCAATATGATTCAATGTTTATAGTAGTAATGGTGTCAAAATGGCTATTCGGAACTGTTGGAAATCGATATCCCGGAATTAATAAATTTAAATAAATAAATTATCTAATTAATTCCGACCGAAATCCTTCGGAGACCGAATATCCGGAGTTGTCAAAGTTGCGGAACGACAACTCCAATCGACTCCCGGTTGCCGGAACATCCCGCCACGAACTACCACGAATCCGAACTCAACCAAACCCTAACCACGGGGATAGCCCGGGCTGTTCGGTCGAGCCCTCGTGTGGGGCTCGCGGCTGTCCTTGGCAGCCGCCTAGGGCTGCCCTTGGCAGCCCCCTATGCACGCCCAGCCGCCCCCGGTGATCGCACGACCAGCCACGGCGAACCGTGGCTTGCGATCACCACCAGCCACCGCCGCTCGAGCGGCGGTCCAGCCGCGTGAGCGGGGCTGCTCCAGCAGCCCGCTGGTTGTGCACGGGCGATCGAGCTCGCCCTCGATCGAGTCTCGGCGTCCAGCCGAGGCTCGCCCCTCTCGACCCTCTCTTGTTCGAGCCGTTGAGCCGCCGGCGGTCCGGTGATCTTCGATCACCACCGCCCGGTTCAACCTCGACAAAGTCGCGTTCTCGGATCTTGGTTCACGATATTTTTACGATAATTAAACGATAAAATCATAAAGAGGGTTTTATGATTTACCTCGTTCTCGTTGTTCGGAAAAACGAAGAACTCAATTTGACGACCTTGAGATCTTCCCGCGTATTCCTTGCACTAGCTCGGACGTCGTGTGGGCGACGATCTACCGAACTCCATGGATCTCCCTCTCTACTTTCTCTCTCTAGAATTGTGATCTTCAAGTTATGAGAATAGAGAAGACCATGTAGTGCTTTTATAGGCTACGTAGGGGATCTTAAGGAGGTGGAATATTGGGCTTCCAATATTAATGATTAAATTGAGCCCAAGCCCAAATCTATTAATCCATTAATATTAATTAATTCTATTTTCCACTATATAAAATTAATTGCACTCCCAATATTAAACCATATTATATCAAATAATATTTCTCCGGTAGTATTATTTATTCCGTGTATTTAAGATATAAATATCCATGAATAAAATTAATTTATTGCTAATTAATTTATTCATCTCTTATATCCGAGAATAGTACCATTCAACCTTAATTATTATGCGGAACGAATCCACCTGCAGGGTTTACATAATAATTCCTTATGAACTCATCTCGGGGATATTATCAACCCTTCCGGGATACACTTTCCCGTCAAGTATTCACGGCATGTCATATATAAAATATAGTGACCCAACTTAACCGGTAATTAACCCAATAATTAAATCGGTTAATTCCTTTGGTAAATCAAAGTCACTTATATTAAATATACACACCCGCAATAATATCGGGGATTAAGAATAAAATACACAGAGACTTAAATCGATTATCGCCGGCAATCCTAATCGATAAATCTCAAGCAGATCCGCTCAATACACCAAGTGTACAAGTGTGATAAAATAATTAAGATAAATTATTTTCTCTCTCACACAACGACTATACCGATGGATTGGTCCGTGTCCATCTAGGTCGTGAGCAACTGTTCGATTAAATACGAGTAACCGATAGTATGATCTTCTGTGCGCCCATGCAACACCATACTAACTACAACGTATAAAATCCAGGACTATGATTTGCATATATTTAATTATAAATAATTAAACGCAAATAATTGTTTATTTGATTAAATATATTAGTGGCAATGGATCGTGAGTTTCCGTTACTTAAATCTAGACATTAAGTACACAACTCCAACAATCTCCCACTTGTACTAAGGTCTAGTCATTTCCTCCAAACTCCCGACTCCCATACTCATCACGTGCTTAAGTTGTACTTCCAAGAAGTACTATGTGAATGAGCACTCTAGGTTGCCGCTCTGAAGTTATCTTGGTGACTTCAGCGTCGTCTCCCTCGACGATGACTCGTATCAGGTGGTACTTGCACTATGTGTTATCTTACACTTATGGACTTATGATTTCTTACCATTTGCCATCGCACCGCTATTTACATAGCCTTTGGCAAATTAAGAATCACATCTAAGTCCCAGAGATTATCCCGGAGTTATACCAAAACTTCCGCTGCCTCTGAGGCCGCTATTTGGTTACCCATGGCAGAGTCCGAAAATCATCGTGCTTATCACTCTTCCATGTTAAAACTCCTTCTCCTTTAATAGTGAAACACATAGCCTGATATCGACTTACACCGGTCCTTATTCGATTAGAAATCTAAGAGAATGTAATCCAAAGGAAATGCTTGTCTGCTCCGTAATCCAGAACATAGTTTCTAGTACTTCGAAAGTACTTAAAATGTTCATTACAGCAGTCAAGTATTCCTTTCCAGGATTACCTTGATATCCTCCCACTATGCTAACCGCATAGCCGATATCAGGTTCTTGTTTTCAACATCGCATTTATCAAGCTTTCCACACTCGAAGTGTAGGAAACCGCTTTCATTGCTTCTATCTCCTTTTGTGTTCCCAAAACACATTTCCTTAGATAGATGCATTCCGTATCTGAAAGGTAACGAACCTTTCTCGGAATCTTGCATGTTAAAACGAACCATAATCGTACAAGATATCTAGAGAAGTACAATGTTCTTTTCTTGAGATCCTAGATCTTAAGAACATGCTCTAACTTCTTCTTTATCTCATATATCGATTTTTTTAGACAACCATCATTTTATGTCTGACAACATCCTTACATTGTTACCAATGATAAAATGCTATCTACATAAAACCTCCGAGAAACACCACCTTGTTTCCATCACGTTTCCCATACACATGATTCGTCAATGCCTTTTGATGAATCCATCAAATGGACTATCTCATCAATGCGCAAGTTCCACGAACTCTAAGATTTCCATCAATCCTATCAATGGATTGACTAAGCTTGTACTCTAAATGATCTTGCCTCTTAGCAATAATCCTTATTGCTCTCCAAGAAGGCACATTTAGATCTAGTACTACCTTCATGTAGATCTAGGGATCGATTTCATGTATACTAGGTCCAGAGTCCGAAGACTCTCCTAGTCTTATGAATATCTCCGGTTGTCCCACAACCTCCCACTACAATGGCATTCCGGTGTATAAACAGTAATAACAGTAGGTGCAGTTAGTGGTGTACCGCTACTCGGTTCGGCTGGTTCTAAGTCTTAATCTTTCTCTCTCATTTCAAAGTATCATGTCACCTTGGGCTTGTGGTTCATCGTATAGTCTTTCTCTAAGAATCGGGCGTTAGAACTTATAACGTCCTTCTGGTTCATAGTACTATTGAACACACATCTTTTGTTCTTCTAGGACATTCTACAACTGCATTTAAATGCGCCGTTGTTTCCAGATATATCCATAGAACATAGGTAGTTCCGTATAACTCATAATTTTACTATTTCTATAAGAGTTCCATTTCTTGTTTACGACACACCATTTCTACACAACAGTGTATGGTGTAGTCATTTGGGATCAAATCCCAATTTCTGATCAGTATGCCATGCATTCCTCAGATAGGTACTTGCCTCCGCGATCAAATCGCAGGCTACAAATGGATATACCTTGATGGTTCTCCACAATTTCTTAGTGTCCATTGACTTGTCAAAACACTTGCTTTTGTGGCACATCAGGTATTCTAATCCATTTTTCGAGTAATCATAAAATGAAGTACTCGTACCTTATTGTCTGAGTAGGCATAGGTCTGCATACATCAGAGTCAATCAATTCTTATACTTGTCCGGATCTTACATCTTATATCCATAAAGGATTGCTTAGTCATATTATCTTCCAAATTAGATTCTTAGGTCGGAAGGTCCACTCCCTCAACTTAATTGATCAAATATCAATTTTCGACCTTTGAACTTCTTATTTGAATAAACATGACTCAGCATAAGAATCCACAAGTATAATTGATAAAGAAATCTCTTATTAGTAAAACGAGTTTCATACTACGGTTCGTTGCTTTGTAGTGGACTCAGGATCCATCATTTATATATTGCTAGCCAATGTACCAGAATAGATAATATCATTATTTCTTCTTATAACCATCAAATGATTAAAAGAAATAAAATATCCATTTATTAGAAATCCAGAACAAAGTTCTTTCTAATATGAAAGGTACATAAAAGCAATAACCCAAAATGAAATCCTATAAAATGTCCTCCACTGCAACTGCTGCCTCCTCTACAGCATTGCCCATGTAGACTACGATTTCTTCTTTTCCAAGTCGTCGGGTTTCCTGGAACCCTTGCATTTAAAATGCCCATACCGTCAGTGGTTCCATATCTACACACCAGGTTCCGGTAGATAATACCACTGACTATGTTTTACGACTAAAGAAAATTTCGTACTTTTTTTGAGAGGATAATCAGACTTCCAGTACCCAGACTGTTTGTATCGAGAATACTTGCCTATTGGCTTTCTCGTCCCATCTCGTGGTTCATGTAACTTAGAACCACTGGGTTTCTTTGCTTTCTTTTCCTTTCCCCCGATTCATGCCTTCAGGTTTGAAACCTTTGGCATTGGCTACAAGAGCTTGCGATTTCCGTTTCAACTCGTCTAAAAGGTCAATCATCTCAAAAACGTGTTTAAGCGTTTCCTCGAAGGACTGGCCTTTATGAGTATCCTCATCGCTTCTTGTCTAGCCGCCTATGTCAATAGGCTCAGGAGGACAAAGCTCACTGAGTACAAACTCGTACTCTTTAACAGTCTGGGCAATGTCTAGATCTCTATTCCAATCATTACATTTAGGGACCAATGAGTTTAAAATCCTTACGTATCACATAAAGTGGGTTCAAAGCCATATCCTAATCTATGAGCACATATAACAACAAACAATCGATTTAATCTCCGATATTATCTCCCTTAAATAATATCATTAAACCACTAATCACATCTAAAATCCCATCAGATATGGCAAGCCACGTGGTGTGGACGTTTACCAATCCAAATGATTTAGCAATTAGATTTGCTTCGGTCATACATCACTTATAGCGGAACCTCGTGGGGAGGAATACTATAATGCGTATCTAAGTGTAAACCATTACTCAGTACCAAAGTAAATCGTTTGGAATTGCTACATCACCGCAAGCCACGTGGTGTGGACGTTTACGACAACTTCACAACTCTTCACAATTTCTTACAACTGTCTACATCAATTAATCCAAAATCCGTCAGCATAGCAAGCCACGTGGTGTGGACGTTTACTACACCAAGAGACTTTTATAATTGACTCCCAATTACTTGATCCATTCAATCTTGTAAATCAAGACGCGGAGAATCATAAGTGAAACTCGAAGTTTCTTACCAGTGATTCACCATGCGAACGACCCTATCTCTCATAAATGAGGGAGTCGAGCAGACAATCGATCCACCTTCAAAAGATGGTACGACTGCCTCTAATTTGTGTCCTCGACATGACCAAGTGGCTTTGGCTCCATTCCACTCCCCGGGGTGAGAATGAGTCGACTTGAAGTCAGTTTTGGAAAGACAAATTAGGCATTGTTTGATAGACTTAATCAATGTTTCTCGTAAAAGGAATTACAAGAATTCTCCTCCAATGGCTTATCTATATGAACTTCGAAAGTTCATAAAAGTCACCAAGAGAACAGCAATGGAGACCATGGATATGTTTCCATACCCTCTCCCACTTAGCTTTTTATAATAAAGGGATACGCTATCTAATGCATAATTAAATACACATAAGCATGCATACATGGAATAAAGCACATAGAATATTATCACATAATCAAAATAATACTAGAATATTATTTTCCGACTATTATGGCTTTATCGCATCTTCGTATGCGTCTTCTAGTCTTTAGTCTTCGTTCTTGAATGCTCCATGTGACGGGAATATTAATTCCAATATTTAAATCTATTTATTTTCAATTAATCCAAAAGTTACTTAATTCGAAAATTAAGTCAATCGAATATATCAAAAATAAAATTAAATATTATTAATATTTTTATTATTTTTATTTTCCTTTTCTACTTCATTAAATCTCTAGAATAATCTATCCAAGACCCACTTGGAATATTCTAGATGATTTCCATAATGAAATAAGGAAATAAAATAATTTATTTTATTTTCCCTTTCTACTTCATTAAATCTCTAGAATAATCTATCCAAGACCCACTTGAAATATTCTAGATGATTTCCATAATGAAATAAGGAAATAAAATAATTTAGGACTCTTAATCCTTCCAAATTAATTCCTTTCCTAATCCATTAAAAATTCCATAAAGGAATAATTAAATAGGAAAAATTAATTAAGGACTCTTCTACTTTCCAAAATTAATTAATTTCCATGTCCATGAAAATTCCCATAAAATAGGAATAATCAATTAGGAAATAAATTAATTTAATAATTAATTATTTTCCTTTCCAATTCTATTAAATCTCTAGAATCCTATTCCAAGTAGAACTTAGAATATTCTAGAAGACTTCCATAATAGAATAAGGAAATAAATTAATTCCAATTAATTCTTTTCCTATTTCCATGAGAATTCCCAAAAGTAGGAATACTCAAAATAGGAAAACCGAATCAATTAGGAAAGTTGGATCTTGGTAGGAATAGCATGGGTTGGGGATCCCCACGCCATCCCCACCATCGACCGCCACTACCACCGCCGGCCAAGGCTCACGCGCCACCACCCTTGGTGGCCGGCGTGGCCGAGAGCCCTAGGGAAGCCCGGGCGATCGATCCTCAGTCCTCCCTCTCTTCGTCTCCTCCGTCACACTTTTCCGGCGGTCGTTTCGTCATCGATCCAACGTAAATAAATTACAAATTTATTACTACGTTCTCCGGTATCGATTCTCTACATGAAATCGACCTCATACAATTTCCGGAAAAATAAGAACAAGCATTCACCACACAAGAACAAATATTGACATAACCGAGAGTTTAATAATCAAGAACATTATTATGACATTAATTAACAATAATTAAATCTAGCCATAATAATCGGAAACCCTGCAAGGTAGAACAATTTATCGAAAAATACCATGAACTAAAACCAACGCTCTGATACCAATTGTTGGAAATCGATATCCCGGAATTAATAAATTTAAATAAATAAATTATCTAATTAATTCCGACCGAAATCCTTCGGAGACCGAATATCCGGAGTTGTCAAAGTTGCGGAACGACAACTCCAATCGACTCCCGGTTGCCGGAACATCCCGCCACGAACCACCACGAATCCGAACTCAACCAAACCCTAACCACGGGGATAGCCCGGGCTGTTCGGTCAAGCCCTCGTGTGGGGCTCGCGGCTGTCCTTGGCAGCCGCCTAGGGCTGCCCTTGGCAGCCCCCTATGCACGCCCAGCCGCCCCCGGTGATCGCACGACCAGCCACGGCGAACCGTGGCTTGCGATCACCACCAGCCACCGCGCTCGAGCGGCGGTCCAGCCGCGTGAGCGGGGCTGCTCCAGCAGCCCGCTGGTTGTGCACGGGCGATCGAGCTCGCCCTCGATCGAGTCTCGGCGTCCAGCCGAGGCTCGCCCCTCTCGACCCTCTCTTGTTCGAGCCGTTGAGCCGCCGGCGGTCCGGTGATCTTCGATCACCACCGCCCGGTTCAACCTCGACAAAGGTCGCGTTCTCGGATCTTGGTTCACGATATTTTTACGATAATTAAACGATAAAATAGTAAAGAGGGTTTTACGATTTACCTCGTTCTCGTTGTTCGGAAAAACTAAGAACTCAATTTGACGACCTTGAGATCTTCCCGCGTATTCCTTGCACTAGCTCGGACGTCGTGTGTGCGACGATCTACCGAACTCCATGGATCTCCCTCTCTACTTTCTCTCTCTAGAATTGTGATCTTCAAGTTATGAGAATAGAGAAGACCATGTAGTGCTTTTATAGGCTACGTAGGGGATCTTAAGCAGGTGGAATATTGGGCTTCCAATATTAATGATTAAATTGAGCCCAAGCCCAAATCTATTAATCCATTAATATTAATTAATTCTATTTTCCACTATATAAAATTAATTGCACTCCCAATATTAAACCATATTATATCAAATAATATTTCTCCGGTAGTATTATTTATTCCGTGTATTTAAGATATAAATATCCATGAATAAAATTAATTTATTGCTAATTAATTTATTCATCTCTTATATCCGAGAATAGTACCATTCAACCTTAATTATTATGCGGAACGAATCCACCTGCAGGGTTTACATAATAATTCCTTATGAACTCATCTCGGGGATATTATCAACCCTTCCGGGATACACTTTCCCGTCAAGTATTCACGGCATGTCATATATAAAATATAGTGACCCAACTTAACCGGTAATTAATCCAATAATTAAATCGGTTAATTCCTTTGGTAAATCAAAGTCACTTATATTAAATATACACACCAGCAATAATATCGGGGATTAAGAATAAAATACACAGAGACTTAAATCGATTATCGCCGACAATCCTAATCGATAAATCTCAAGCAGATCCGCTCAATACACCAAGTGTACAAGTGTGATAAAATAATTAAGATAAATTATTTTCTCTCTCACACAACGACTATACCGATGGATTGGTCCGTGTCCATCTAGGTCGTGAGCAACTGTTCGATTAAATACGAGTAACCGATAGTATGATCTTCTGTGCGCCCATGCAACACCATACTAACTACAACGTATAAAATCCAGGACTATGATTTGCATATATTTAATTATAAATAATTAAACGCAAATAATTGTTTATTTGATTAAATAGATTAGTGGCAATGGATCGTGAGTTTCCGTTACTTAAATATAGACATTAAGTACACAACTCCAACAGGAACCACAAATATTGATTTATAAAAAGGCGGACGATTTCGTCCGCTTAGTGTAATGAGTTAAAAATCGTAAAAGTTCTTGATAAAACTCCCTGCAACCAATATGATTCAATGTTTATATTAGTAATGGTGTCAAAATGGCTATTCGGAACCACGAATATTGATTTATAAAAGGCGGACGATTTCGTCCGCTTAGAGTAATGAGTTAAAAATCGTAAAAGTTCTTGATAAAACTCCATGCAACCAATATGATTCAATGTTTATATTAGTAATGGTGTCAAAATGGCTATTTGGAACCACAAATATTGATTTCGAAAAGGCAGACGATTTCGTCCGCTTAGAGTAATGAGTTAAAAATCGTAAAAGTTCTTGATAAAACTCATTGCAACCAATACGATTCAATGTTTATAGTAGTAATGGTGTCAAAATGGCTATTCGGAACCACAAATATTGATTTATAAAAGGCGGACGATTTCGTCCGCTTAGAGTAATGAGTTAAAAATCGTAAAAGTTCTTGATTAAACTCCATGCAACCAATATGATTCAATGTGTATATTAGTAATGGTGTCAAAATGGCTATTCGGAACCACAAATATTGATTTATAAAAGGCGGACGATTTCGTCCGCTTAGAGTAATGAGTTAAAAATCGTAAAAGTTCTTGATAAAACTCCATGCAACCAATATGATTCAATGTTTATAGTAGTAATGGTGTCAAAATGGCTATTCGGAACCACAAATATTGATTTATAAAAGGCGGACGATTTCGTCCGCTTAGAGTAATGAGTTAAAAATCGTAAAAGTTCTTGATAAAACTCCATGCAACCAATATGATTCAATGTTTATATTAGTAATGGTGTCAAAATGGCTATTCGGAACCACAAATATTGATTTATAAAAGGCGGACGATTTCGTCCGCTTAGAGTAATGAGTTAAAAATCGTAAAAGTTCTTGATAAAACTCCATGCAACCAATATGATTCAATGTTTATAGTAGTAATGGTGTCAAAATGGCTATTCGGAACCACAAATATTGATTTATAAAAGGCGGACGATTTCGTCCGCTTAGAGTAATGAGTTAAAAATCGTAAAAGTTCTTGATAAAACTCCATGCAACCAATATGATTCAATGTTTATAGTAGTAATGGTGTCAAAATGGCTATTCGGAACCACAAATATTGATTTATAAAAGGCGGACGATTTCGTCCGCTTAGAGTAATGAGTTAAAAATCGTAAAAGTTCTTGATAAAACTCCATGCAACCAATATGATTCAATGTTTATATTAGTAATGGTGTCAAAATGGCTATTCGGAACCACAAATATTGATTTATAAAAGGCGGACGATTTCGTCTGCTTAGAGTAATGAGTTAAAAATCGTAAAAGTTCTTGATAAAACTCCATGCAACCAATATGATTCAATGTTTATATTAGTAATGGTGTCAAAATGGCTATTCGGAACCACAAATATTGATTTATAAAAGGCGGACGATTTCGTCCGCTTAGAGTAATGAGTTAAAAATCGTAAAAGTTCTTGATAAAACTCCATGCAACCAATATGATTCAATGTTTATAGTAGTAATGGTGTCAAAATGGCTATTCGGAACCACAAATATTGATTTATAAAAGGCGGACGATTTCGTCCGCTTAGAGTAATGAGTTAAAAATCGTAAAAGTTCTTGATAAAACTCCATGCAACCAATATAATTCAATGTTTATAGTAGTAATGGTGTCAAAATGTCTATTCGAAACCACAAATATTGATTTATAAAAGGCGGACGATTTCGTCCGCTTAGAGTAATGAGTTAAAAATCGTAAAAGTTCTTGATTAAACTCCATGCAACCAATATGATTCAATGTTTATAGTAGTAATGGTGTCAAAATGGCTATCCGGAACCACAAATATTGATTTATAAAAAGGCGGACGATTTCGTCCGCTTAGTGTAACGAGTTAAAAATCGTAAAAGTTCTTGATAAAACTCCATGCAACCAATATAATTCAATGTTTATAGTAGCAATGGTGTCAAAATGTGATACGTACCTCGTTGATGGATTGAGCGGAAAGAAGAAGAACGAATAAATTTGGATACCTGGCGGATGATCCCAAACCTCTGAACCTGATTCGTGAAATCAATTAAGGACGGAACCCTAACCCCCAACACGAGATCGATGCAGAAACTCGGGAATCGATGTATGACACACAGACGAAGTATGTATGCTTCGTTGATTCGTCGGATTGATCCCTTTTGGCACAATCGAAAAGAGAACGAAAAGAGAGAGAGAATAATTCTCGCAAAATAATTCAATGGCATAAAAGTTGTGTTCTATATAGTCTCCACAGCCTTTATATATAGGCAAACCTAAAAACATGAGGAAAAAGGAATAAAAACGCTGAAATCAAAATTCACGTCCGCGTTTTCCAAATTTCACTTTTCTGGGGTCGTTGTCGGCCGACATTGATTTACTCTTAAAAGGGTGTCGGCCGACATTGGACCTTCGTCCGCGGGATCATCCTTCGGGCGCAGTTTCACCCCGCTGCCAAACCCATGTCTTTTCTGAAGATGTCGGCCGACATTCTTGTAGTGTATTTTTGGTGTCGGACGACAATAGGCCAATCTCTTGGCTGAACTCCGCGGCGTGTCCTCGGCTCACGTCTGACCTCCGTTCCAGCTTCTTCTTCATGGTTCCAACTTGAAACTCATCACCTTCGGTTGGTTCGGCCTCCTCGTACGAAATCATATTGATAATGCTCGGCTTCTCCACATCACCGATGGGTTTCTTCAATAACTCTTGCGCCCATACGTCTTGTATCAATTCCATCAAGCTCGCCTTGAACTTCTTGGCTCTCGAGCGCGTAACAGGTCCAGCTGGAACATGCACCGGGTCTTGTATCATCGACGACTCTTGGGCGGCATCATTCCCCTCCTCTTGAAGAGAATTTGTCCTCAAATCCAAGTCGTCACCTGCATCGAACAAACTCAAGTCAGCAACATTGAAAGTTGCACTAACATTGTACTCACCTGGGAGGTCCAGTTTGTAGGCATTGTCGTTTATACGCTCCAGCACTTGGAATGGTCCATTGCCACGAGGAAGTAAATTCGATCGGCGCTGCAATGGATGTTGGAGTTGTGTACTTAATGTCTAGATTTAAGTAACGGAAACTCACGATCCATTGCCACTAATCTATTTAATTAAATAAACAATTATTTGCGTTTAATTATTTATAATTAAATATATGCAAATCATAGTCCTGGATTTTATACGTTGTAGTTAGTATGGTGTTGCATGGGCGCACAGAAGATCATACTATCGGTTACTCGTATTTAATCGAACAGTTGCTCACGACCTAGATGGACACGGACCAATCCATCGGTATAGTCGTTGTGTGAGAGAGAAAATAATTTATCTTAATTATTTTATCACACTTGTACACTTGGTGTATTGAGCGGATCGTTGAGATTCATCGATTAGGATTGCCGGCGATAATCGATTCGAGTCTCAGTGTATTTTATTCTTAATCCCCAAAACTATTGCGGGTGTGTATATTTAATATAAGTGACTTTGATTTACCAAAGGAATTAACCGATTTAATTATTGGGTTAATTACCGGTTAAGTTGGGTCACTATATTTTATATATGGCATGCCGTGAATACTTGACGGGAAAGTGTATCCCGTAAGGGTTGATAATATCCCCGAGATGAGTTCATAAGGAATTATTATGTAAACCCTGCAGGTGGATTCGTTCCGCATAATAATTAAGGTTGAATGGTACTAGTCTCGGATATAAGAGATGAATAAATTAATTAGCAATAAATTAATTTTATTCATGGATATTTATATCTGAAATACACGGAATAAATAATACTACCGGAGAAATATTATTTGATATAATATGGTTTAATATTGGGAGTGCAATTAATTTATATAGTGGAAAATAAATTAATTAATAATAGTAAGGATTAATAGATTTGGGTTTAGGCTCAATTTAATCACTATTATTGGAAGCCCAATATTCCACCTCCTTAAGATCCCCTACGTAGCCTATAAAAGCACTACATGGTCTTCTCTATTCTCATAACTTGAAGATCACAATTCTAAAGAGAGAGAGAAAGTAGAGAGGAAGATCCATGGAGTTCGGTAGATCGTCGCCCACACGACGTCCGGGCTAGTGCAAGGAATACGCGGGAAGATCTCAAGGTCGTCAAATTGAGTTCTACGTTTTTCCGAACAACGAGAACGAGGTAAATCGTAAAACCCTCTTTATGATTTTATCGTCAATTATCGTGAAAATATCATGAACCAAAGATCCGAGGAACGAAACCGGGGATGGGGTTTGACCGCGTGGTGGTGATCCGAGATCACCGGACCACGGACGGCCAAGCGAGCCCCACCGGGATCGAGACCAACAAACCCTCGGCTGGACGCCGAGGGTGGCGATCGGCCCTAGGGCACGATCGCCGTGCGCGTAGGGGCCCCGGCTGGAGCCGGGGCGTGCGATCGACCATGGTGGTCGATCGCTGGGGGCAGCCGCGGGCTGGTGCCGCGGCAGTCGCCCCCTCCTCCCAGCGATGGCGGTGAGTCGCCGGACTCACCGCCGGGGGCTGCTCGGAGCAGCCCCGGTGATGTGGCCCGAGGACCGTCGAAGAGACAAGATGTTCATTTTCCGGTTGGAACGGCGAAGAAGACGACGGAACGGAGGTCATACGTGAGCCGAGGATGCAACGAGAAGTTCGGTCGAGATTTTGGCCTAATGTCGGCCGACACCAAAAATACACTACACAAATGTCGGCCGACATCTTCAGAAAAGGCGTGGACTTGCAGGAGGTTGAAACTGCGCCCGAAGAAATTTCTGCGGTCGAAGGTCCAATGTCGGGCGACAGCGAATTTACACTACGGGAACGTCGGGCGACATTTGAATGTCGGGCGACAGAAGATTCCCGTCGGGCGACATCTTCACAAAAAGACAGCAGCGGCGGATTTTAGGGTTTTTAGCGTTTTTATTGCTTTTCTTTCCTTTTTTCTTTACGTTTATGTTTCGTTTTGCCTATATAAAGGCTTCCTAAGACATTGTTACAAAAACAACCATGACTTTGATGAAGAATAAATATTATTTTGTGAGTTTTTATTAAATCTCTCTTGGGTCCGAATTCTACCCAATTATCCAAAGAATTCAACCGACGAATCAACGAAGCGATCCACCCTTCGTTCGTGTGTCTTCATCATCCCCGAGTTGCTGCATCGATTTCGTGTTGGGGGTTAGGGTTCCGTCCTTAATTGATTTCACGAATTCAGGTTCAGAGGTTTTGGGACTTCCGCCGGTATCTTTTCAATTTCCGTCCTTCGTTCTTTTCTATCTTTGTATTCCCGACGAGGTACGTATCATTTGGTATCAGAGCTAGGGTTCGTATCATTTGGTATCAGAGCCCAGGTTAGGGTTCTTATTTTTCTGAATACGTAGCCTCGTTCTTTTTCGTTTTTTCCTTTTTGTTTCTTCTTATTCTTTCTTCTTCTTCCTTGATTTTAAAAAAAAAAAAATTTTTTTTTTTTTTATTTCGAATTTACTGTTCATCTTGAACAGTTACTGTTCATCCGAAATTAAAAAAAAAAATATTATTATTTATTCTCGATTATTCTTTTTATTGCTGTGCATCGTTCGTTCAGCAATTTTAAGTCTTTTATCTCTTTGTTCATTCGTGGAGTCTGTTGGGTGAGATCTTTTGTTGGGATTGAATTCGACCGGTAGATTGGGAGAGTTCGATTCTTGAGAGAGAGAAAGTGAGGGGAATACGAGCGTGAGTGACTTACCATATTGAGTGATACACGAGAGTGGTGAGGAATTTTCTATTGTGTTTCTAACACTTTTGCAGGATAACTGCCATGGATCATACCCAAGCTAAGCTCATCGTCGAGAAGGCGATGGCACGGTTCGAAGGGATGATCACATCGAAGATGAAGGTGGTGAATGAGCGACTTACCGCCTTAGAGGAGAGAGCTCATCGTGATGACGCATGGAATCGAAGAGGTGGCAGCAGATACCGAGAAATTCAGAATGACCATCTTCGAGTCCGTGACCGTAGTCGGGAGTTTCGTGATGAGAGGAGGTCCAGAGCTGAGCGTTTGGACGACGAGAGGAGGGCCAGAGCTGAGCGTTTGGACGAGTGTTGGAACGATATTAAGCATCAGTTAGGGGAGCGGATACAAGCGGCAATGAAGCCTGGGAAATTAGCGACTGATGACGAAGGCGAGAAACCAGCACCGAAGGCAGTGGTGGAATCCGAAGAAGAGTCGGTCTTGGTGTATCCCGAGGAAGATTCGACTTCGGTGGAGCTCGTTGAAGAGTACGACGAACCGACACCGCCGGTTTCGGTGGATTTTGACGTCGCAGAGGAGTCGGTAGAGTCCGAGGAGGAGGCTTCGATGGAGTCCAAGGAGGAGGTTTCGGTGGATTCCGACGTCGCGGGGGAGTCGGTGGAGTCCGACAGCGAGGAGGAAATGATGAAATCCGAGGACCTTCCGCAATTGGAGTTACCCATGGTGGAACAAGCAACGACAGAGGAACAAGCGAAGTCTGTGGTGTTGTGCGAGGAGGCGAAGTGCTACACTAACGTTTTATTGTCTCTACACCCTTTTATTCATTGTGCTTTTCAGGAACTTCATGATGATTTCCCTGAAGAAAGATCTCTTAGTTTTCATCGAGGGTGTGAGCGGCAGAATTACGTCGTTCCGAGCTTGTTCGTGAGAGTGGTGTTCGATCCCGGCATCGGCGTGGATTTGAGGACAAATCCTCTTCAAGAGGAGGGGAATGATGTGGCCCGAGGACCGTCGAAGAGACAAGATGTTCATTTTCCGGTTGGAACGGCGAAGAAGACGACGGAACGGAGGTCATACGTGAGCCGAGGACGCAACGAGAAGTTCGGTCGAGATTTTGGCCTAATGTCGGCCGACACCAAAAATACACTACACAAATGTCGGCCGACATCTTCAGAAAAGGCGTGGACTTGCAGGAGGTTGAAACTGCGCCCGAAGAAATTTCTGCGGTCGAAGGTCCAATGTCGGGCGACAGCGAATTTACACTACGGGAACGTCGGGCGACATTTGAATGTCGGGCGACAGAAGATTCCCGTCGGGCGACATCTTCACAAAAAGACAGCAGCGGCGGATTTTAGGGTTTTTAGCGTTTTTATTGCTTTTCTTTCCTTTTTTCTTTACGTTTATGTTTCGTTTTGCCTATATAAAGGCTTCCTAAGACATTGTTACAAAAACAACCATGACTTTGATGAAGAATAAATATTATTTTGTGAGTTTTTATTAAATCTCTCTTGGGTCCGAATTCTACCCAATTATCCAAAGAATTCAACCGACGAATCAACGAAGCGATCCACCCTTCGTTCGTGTGTCTTCATCATCCCCGAGTTGCTGCATCGATTTCGTGTTGGGGGTTAGGGTTCCGTCCTTAATTGATTTCACGAATTCAGGTTCAGAGGTTTTGGGACTTCCGCCGGTATCTTTTCAATTTCCGTCCTTCGTTCTTTTCTATCTTTGTATTCCCGACGAGGTACGTATCATTTGGTATCAGAGCTAGGGTTCGTATCACCCGGGGATGCGCGAAGCATCCCGGCGATCGCAAACGCGATCGCGAACCCCCTCCATGCGGGGGTTCGGCTGGACAGCCGCGGGTTTATCCCGCGGCGGGTGTTCGGTCGAGCCTCGGTTCGCGTACGGTGGTTCTCGGTGGTTTCCGGCGAAGGGTTTATTCGATTGGGTTGTCGGTTCCGCAATTTTGACAATCCGGATATTCGAAGGAGTTCGGTCGGAATTAATTAGATAATTAATTTTATTTAATTTATTAATTCCGGGATATCGATTTCCAACAATTGGTATCAGAGAGTTGGTTTTAGTTTATGGTATTTTTCGATAAATTGTTCTACCTTGCAGGGTTTCCGATTATTATGGCTAGATTTAATTATTGTTAATTAATGTCATAATAATATTCTTGATTATTAAACTCTCGGTGAGGTCAATATTTGTTCTTTGTGGTGAATGCTTGTACTTATTTTTCCGGAAATTGTATGAGGTCGATTTCATGTAGAGAATCGATACCGGATAGCGTAGGAATAAATTTGTAATTTATTTACGTTGGATCGATTCCGAAACGACGACCGAAAAATTGTGACGGAGGAGACGAAGAGAGGGAGGACTCGGTTCAGCCATCCCCATGGTCGAACCATGAAGGATCGAAGGCCGTGGGGATGCCTCAATCGTGGCCGGCCGGAACCGCCGACTCCACCGGTGGTGGTGGATCGCCGGTGAGGCTAGCCGGGTGGTTGGCGACCCTCGGTCGATGCTACGGGGATGGACACGGGGATCCCCAATCCGTGTTCGTTCCGGTAAAGATCCAACTTTCCTAAATTATTCGGTTTTCCTATTTTGAGTATTCCTATTTTTTGGGAATTCTCATGGAATAGGAAAAGAATAAATTTAGAATAAATTTATTTTTCCTTATTGATTATTCCTATTCTTGGGAATTTTCATAGATTAGGAAAAAGAATAAATTTATAAATTAATTTATTTTTCCTATTTAATTATTCCTTTATGGAATTTTTAATGGATTAGGAAAATAATTAATTTGGAAAGTTTAGGAGTCCTAAATTAATTTTTCCTTATTTAATTATTCCTTTATGGAATTTTTAATGGATTAGGAAAGGAATTAATTTGGAAGGACTAGGAGTCATAAATTATTTTATTTCCTTATCTCATTATGGAAGTCTTCTAGAATATTCCAAGTGGGTCTTGGATAGATTATTCTAGAGATTTAATGAAGTAGAAAGGGAAAGAAAATAAATAAAAATATTAACAATATTTAATTTTATTTTTGATTTATTCGATTGACTTAATTTTCGAATTAAGTATCTTTTGGATTTATTAAAAATAAAAAGATTTAAGTATTGGAATTAATATTCCCGTCACATAGAGCATTCAAGAACGAAGACTGAAGACTAGAAGATGCGTACGAGGATGCGATAAAGCCATAATAGTCGGAAAATAATATTCTAGTATTATTTTGATTATGTGATAATATTCTATGTGCTTTATTTCATGTATGCATGCTTATGTGTATTTAATTATGCATTAGATAGCGTATCCCTTTATTATAAAAAGCTAAGTGGGAGAGGGTATGGAAACATATCCATGGTCTCCATTGCTGTTCTCTTGGTGACTTTTATGGACTTTTGAAGTTCGTATAGACAAGTCATTGGAGGAGAATTCTTGTAATTCCTTTTACGAGAAACATTGATTAAGTTTATCAAACAATGCCTAATTTGTCTTTCCAAAACTGATTTCAAGTCGACTCATTCTCACCCCGGGGAGTGGAATGGAGCCAAAGCCACTTGGTCATGTCGAGGACACAAATTAGAGACTTTCGTGTCATTTGATGACTAGATCGATTGTCTGCTCGGCTCCCTCATTCTATGAGAGATAGGGTTGTTCGCATGGTGAATCACTGGTAAGAAACTTCGAGTTTCACTTATGATTCTCCGCGTCTTGATTTACAAGATCGAATGGATCAAGTAATTGGGAGTCAATTATAAAAGTCTCTTGGCGTAGTAAACGTCCACACCACGTGGCTTGCTATGCTGACGGATTTTGGATTAATTGATGTAGACAGTTGTAAGAAATTGTGAAGAGTTGTGAAGTTGTCGTAAACGTCCACACCACGTGGCTTGCGGTGATGTAGCAATTCCAAACGATTTACTTTGGTACTGAGTAATGGTTTACACTTAGATACGCATTATAGTATTCCTCCCCACGAGGTTCCGCTATAAGTGATGTATGACCGAAGCAAATCTAATTGCTAAATCATTTGGATTGGTAAACGTCCACACCACGTGGCTTGCCATATCTGATGGGATTTTAGATGTGATTAGTGGTTTAATGATATTATTTAAGGGAGATAATATCGGAGATTAAATCGATTGTTTGTTGTTATATGTGCTCATAGATTAGGATATGGCTTTGAACCCACTTTATGTGATACTTGAGGAATTTAAACTCACTGGTCCCTAAATGTATTGATTGGAATAGAGATCTAGACATTACCCAAACTGTTGAACAGTACAAGGTTGTACTCAATGAGCTTTATCCTTCCGAGCCTATTGACATAGGCGGCTAGACAAGAAGCGATGAGGATACTCATAAAGGCCAGTCACTTCGAGGAAACGCTTAAACACGTTTTTGAGATGATTGACCTTTTAGACGAGTTGAGACGGAAATCGCAAGCTCTTGTAGCCAATCCCAAAGGTTTCGAACCTAAAGGCAAAATCGGGGAAAAGGAAAAGCAAGCAAAGAAACCCAGTGGTCCTAAGCTACTTGGACCACGAGATGGGACGAGAAAGCCATGAGGCAAGTGTTCTCGATGCAAACAGTCTGGGTACTGGAAGTCTGATTATCCTCTCAAAGAAAGTACGAAATTTTCTTTAGTCGTAAAACATAGTCAATGGTATTATCTACCGGAACCTGGTGTGTAGATATGGAACCATTGACGGTATGTGCATTTTAAATGCAAGGGTTCCAGGAAACCCGACGACTTAGAAAAGAAAAAAATCATAGTCTACATGGGCAATGCTGTGGAGGAGGCAGCAGTTGCAGTGGAGGACATTTTATAGGATTTCATTTTGAGTTATTGCTTTTATGTACCTTTCATATTAGAAAGAACTTTGTTCTGGATTTCTAATGAATGGATATTTTATTTCTTTTAATCATTTGATGGTTATAAGAAGAAATAATGATATTATCTATTTTGGTACATTAGCTAGCAATATATAAATGATGAATCCTGAGTCCACCACGATGCAACGAACCGTTATACATAACTCGTTTTACTAATAAGAGATTTCTTTATCAATTATACTTGTGGATTCTTATGTTGAGTCATGTTTATTCAAATAAGAAGTTCAAAGGTCGAAAATTGATATTTGATCAATTAAGTTGAAGGAGTGGACCTTCCGACCTAAGAATCTAATTTGGAAGATAATATGACTAAGCAATCCTTTATGGATATAAGATGTAAGATCCGGACAAGTATAAGAATTGATTGACTCTGATGTATGCAGACCTATGTCTACTCAGACAATAAGGTACGAGTACTTCATTTGATGATTACTCGAGAAATGGATTAGAATACCTGATGTGCCACAAAAGCAAGTGTTTTGACAAGTCAATGGACACTAAGAAATTGTGGAGAACCATCAAGGTATATCCATTTGTAGCCTGCGACTTGATCGCGGAGGCAAGTACCTGTCTGAGGAATGCATGGCATACTGATCAGAGATTGGGATTTGATCCTAAATGACTACACCATACACTTTTGTGTAGAAATGGTATGTCGTAAACAAGAAATGGAACTCTTATAGAAATAGTAAAAGCATGAGTTATACGGAACTACCTATGTTCTATGGATATGTCTGGAAACAACGGCGCATTCAAATGCGGTTGTAGAATGTCCTGGAAGAACAAAAGATGTGTGTTCAATAGTACTATGAACCAGAAGGACGTTATAAGTTCTAACGCCCGGTTCTTAGAGAAAGACTATATAATGAACCACAAGCCCAAGGTGACATAATACTTTGAAATGAGAGAGAAAGATTAAGACTTAGAACCAGCCGAACCGAGTAGCGGTACACCACTAACTGCACCTACTGTTATCACTGTTTATACACCGGAATGCCATTGTAGTGGGAGGTTGTGGGACAACCGGAGATATTCATAAGACTAGGAGAGTCTTCGGACTCTGGACCTAGTATACATGAAATCGATCCCTGGATCTACATGAAGGCCGTACTAGATCTAAATGTGCCTTCTTGGAAAGCAATAAGGATTATTGCTAAGAGGCAAGATCATTTAGAGTACAAGCTTAGTTGATCCATTTATGGATTGTAACAAAGCTAGAGTTCGTGGTACTTGCAAATTGATGAGATAGTCCATTTTATGGATTCATCAAAAGCATAGACGAATTGTGTGTATTGGAAACGTGATGGAAAACAAGGTGGTGTTTCTCGGAGGTTTTATGTAGATGACACTCTTATCATTGGCAACAATGTAAAGATGTTATCAGACATAAAATGATGGTTGTCTAGAAAAATCGATATATGAGATAAAGAAGAAGTTAGAGCATGTTCTTAAGATCTAGGATCTCAAGAAAAGAACATTGTACTTCTCTAGATATCTTATACGATTATGGTTCATTTTAACATGCAAAATTCCGAGAAAGGTTCGTTACCTTTCAGAGACGGAATGCATCTATCTAAGGATATGTGTTTTGGAACACAAAAGGAGATAGAAGCAATGAAAGCACTTTCCTACACTTTGAGTGTGGAAAGCTTAATAAATGCATTGTTGAAAACAAGAACCTGATATCGGCTATGCGGTTAGCATAGTGGGAGGATATCAAGGTAATCCTGGAAAGGAATATTCGACTGCCGTAAAAGTACTTTCGAAGTACTGTTCTAGACTACGAAGCAGACGAGTTTTTCCTTTGGATTACATTCTCTTAGATTTCTAATCGAATGAGGATCAGTGTAAGTCGATATCAGGCTATGTGTTTCACTATTGAAGGAGAAGGAGTTTTAACATGGAAGAGTGATAAGCACGATGCTTTTCGGACTCTGCCATGGGTAACCAAATAGCGGCCTCAGAGGCAGCGGAAGTTTTGGTATAACTCCGGGATAATCTCTGGGACTTAGATGTGATTCTTGATTTGCCAAAGGCTATGTAAATAGCGGTGCAATGGCAAATGGAAAGAAATCACAAGTCCATAAGTGTAAGATAATACATAATGCAAGTACCACCTGATACGAGTCATCGTCGAGGGAGACGACGCTGTAGTCACCAAGATAACTTCAGAGCGGCAACCTAGAGTGCTCATTCACAAAGTACTTCTTGGAAGTACAACTTAAGCACGTGATGAGTGTGGGAGTCGGGAGTTTGGAGGAAATGACTAGACCTTAGTACAAGTGGGAGATTGTTGGAGTTGTGTACTTAATGTCTAGATTTAAGTAACGGAAACTCACGATCCATTGCCACTAATCTATTTAATTAAATAAACAATTATTTGCGTTTAATTATTTATAATTAAATATATGCAAATCATAGTCCTGGATTTTATACGTTGTAGTTAGTATGGTGTTGCATGGGCGCACAGAAGATCATACTATCGGTTACTCGTATTTAATCGAACAGTTGCTCACGACCTAGATGGACACGGACCAATCCATCGGTATAGTCGTTGTGTGAGAGAGAAAATAATTTATCTTAATTATTTTATCACACTTGTACACTTGGTGTATTGAGCGGATCGTTGAGATTCATCGATTAGGATTGCCGGCGATAATCGATTCGAGTCTCAGTGTATTTTATTCTTAATCCCCGAAACTATTGCGGGTGTGTATATTTAATATAAGTGACTTTGATTTACCAAAGGAATTACCGATTTAATTATTGGGTTAATTACCGGTTAAGTTGGGTCACTATATTTTATATATGGCATGTCGTGAATACTTGACGGAAAAGTGTATCCCGTAAGGGTTGATAATATCCCCGATATGAGTTCATAAGGAATTATTATGTAAACCCTGCAGGTGGATTCGTTCCGCATAATAATTAAGGTTGAATGGTACTAGTCTCGGATATAAGAGATGAATAAATTAATTAGCAATAAATTAATTTTATTCATGGATATTTATATCTTAAATACACGGAATAAATAATACTACCGGAGAAATATTATTTGATATAATATGGTTTAATATTGAGAGTGCAATTAATTTATATAGTGGAAAATAAATTAATTAATAATAGTAAGGATTAATAGATTTGGGCTTGGGCTCAATTTAATCACTATTATTGGAAGCCCAATATTCCACCTCCTTAAGATCCCCTACGTAGCCTATAAAAGCACTACATGGTCTTCTCTATTCTCATAACTTGAAGATCACAATTCTAAAGAGAGAGAGAAAGTAGAGAGGAAGATCCATGGAGTTCGGTAGATCGTCGCCCACACGACGTCCGGGCTAGTGCAAGGAATACGCGGGAAGATCTCAAGGTCATCAAATTGAGTTCTACGTTTTTCCGAACAACGAGAACGAGGTACATCGTAAAACCCTCTTTATGATTTTATCGTCAATTATCGTGAAAATATCATGAACCAAAGATCCGAGGAACGAAACCGGGGATGGGGTTTGACCGCGTGGTGGTTATCCGAGATCACCGGACCACAGACGGCCAAGCGAGCCCCACCGGGATCGAGACCAACAAACCCTCGGCTGGACGCCGAGGGTGGCGATCGGCCCTAGGGCACGATCGCCGTGCGCGTAGGGGCCCCGGCTGGAGCCGGGGCGTGCGATCGACCATGGTGGTCGATCGCTGGGGGCAGCCGCGGGCTGGTGCCGCGGCAGTCGCCCCCTCCTCCCAGCGATGGCGGTGAGTCGCCGGACTCACCGCCGGGGGCTGCTCGGAGCAGCCCCGGGGATGCGCGATGCATCCCGGCGATCGCAAACGCGATCGCGAACCCCCTCCATGCGGGGGTTCGGCTGGACAGCCGCGGGTTTATCCCGCGGCGGGTGTTCGGTCGAGCCTCGGTTCGCGTACGGTGGTTCGCGGTGGTTTCCGGCGAAGGGTTTATTCGATTGGGTTGTCGGTTCCGCAATTTTGACAATCCGGATATTCGAAGGAGTTCGGTCGGAATTAATTAGATAATTAATTTTATTTAATTTATTAATTCCGGGATATCGATTTCCAACAATGGAAACCTCTCCTTGCGCATATGCAACCACACCCAATCACCAGGCTCAAACACTACTTTGCGACGTCCCTTGTTCGCTTGTTCGGCATATTGCTTGGTTCGCCTCTCTATGTTCATCCTCGCCGTCTCGTGTATCTGTTTCACAAAATCAGCCCTTTTCTGGCCATCAAGATCAGCATGCTCATGCACAGGTAAAGGAGATAAATCCAAAGGAGTCAAAGGATTAAAACCATACACAATCTCAAATGGCGAAAACTTAGTAGCAGAATGAACACATCGATTATAAGCAAATTCAACATGAGGTAAACAGTCTTCCCAAGACTTAATGTTTTTCTTTATAATAGCACGTAGTAATGTAGACAAGGTCCTATTTACTACCTCAGTTTGACCATCAGTCTGGGGATGACAAGTAGTAGAAAATAACAACTTCGTACCTTAGCTTACACCACAATGTCTTCCAGAAATAACTCAGAAACTTAGAATCCCTGTCAGACACAATAGTCCTAGGCATGCCATGCAATCTAACAATCTCTCTAAAAAATAAACCAGCCACATGAGATGCATCATCAGTTTTATGACATGGAATGAAATGTGCCATCTTAGAGATGTTGGAGTTGTGTACTTAATGTCTAGATTTAAGTAACGGTAAACTCCCGGTCATAACATTTAATCTATTAAATTAATAAACAATTGTTTGCATTTAATTATTGATAATTAAATATATGCAAAATATAGTCCTGGATTATATACGTTGTAGTTAGTATGGTGTGCGACGTCACACAGAAGATCATACTATCGGTTACTCGTATTTAATCGAACGGTTGCTCACGACCTAGATGGACACGGACCAATCCATCGGTATAGTCGTTGTGTGAGAGAGAAAATAATTTGTCTTAATTATTTTATCACACTTGTACACTTGGTGTATTGGGCGGATCGCTTGAGATTTATCGATTAGGATTGCCTTGAGATAATCGATTCAAGTCTCAGAGTATTTTATTCTTAATCCCCGATACTATTACGGGTGTGTATATTTAATATATGTGACTTTGATTTTCCAAAGGAATTAACCGATTTAATTATTGGGTTAATTACCGGTTAAGTTGGGTCACTATATTTTATATATGGCATGCCGTGAATACTTGACGGGAAAGTGTATCCCGGAAGGGTTGATAATATCCCCGAGATGAGTTCATAAGGAATTATTGTGTAAACCTCATGAGTGGATTCGTTCCGCACAATAATTAAGGATGAATGGTACTAGTCTCGGATTCAAGAGATGAATAAATTAATTAGCAATAAATTAATTTTATTCATGGATATTTAAATCTTAAATACACGGAATAAATAATACTACCGGAGAAATATTATTTGATATAATATGGTTTAGTATTGGGAGTGCAATTAATTTATATAGTGGAAAATAAATTAATTAATATTAATGGGAGATTAATAGATTTGGGCTTGGGCTCAATTTAATCATTAATATTGGAAGCCCAATATTCCACCTCCTTTAGATCCCCTACGTAGCCTATAAAAGCACTACATGGTCTTCTCTTCTACAACACACATCATAACTTGAAGATCATAATTCTTCTAGAGAGAGAAAGAAGAGAGAGAGAGAAGAGGATCCATAAGCTTGGAGGATCGTCGCCCACCCGACGTTCAAGCTAGTGCAAGGAATACGTAGGAAGATCGTAAGGTCATCATCTTGATTTCGTTTCTCCGCACAACGAATCAAAAGGTAAAATCATATACTCTCTTCTATGATTTTATGTGAATTGATTGTGATACATACATGAACGCACGATCCGGGAATACGTATGAACTTCGGGGACGGGGATTCGAGATCCCCGGCGAAGATCAAGAAGAACCCTCGGCTGGGAGCCGAGGGAGTCGATCGAACCCGAGGGTTCGATCGTGTGCACGCGAGGAACCCCGGCTGGGAGCCGGGGTGGGCGATCGACCGTGGTGGTCGATCGCCGGGCAGCCGCGGCTGGAGCCGCGGCGGGTTCGCCGCTGGGCGAACCGCCCTCCTCGGGCGGTGGCGGTGAGTCGCCGAACTCACCGCCCGGGGCTGCCGGAGCAGCCCCAGCGATCGCATCCGTGCGATCGCGAACCCCACGGTGGGGTTCGGCCAGGGTTTAGCCGCGGGTTCATCCCGCGGCGATGCTCTTGTCGAGCCCGGTTCTTCGTGGTGTTCGTGATCGGTTTCCGGCGGGAGGATTTCGGTCGGGTTATTATTTTCCGCAAATTTTAATAGCCCGGGATATCGATTTCCAGCAATTGGTATCAGAGCGTTTGGTTTCGTGTTCATGTATGTGTTCAATTATCGTTCTACCTTGCAGGGATTCCGACTATCATGGTTAATTAATTGATTAATTGTTTAATTAATTGTTATTTAATTTTACCATGATTATTAAACTCTCGGACATGTCGAGATTCGTTTTGTGTGGATGAATGCTTGTAATAGTAAAAATTCGGGGGTTGACCGAATTTAGATTTATTATTATTGTTCTATGTTTTTCGGAAAGTGTATAGGGTCGATTTCATGTATAGAATCGATACCGGAATTGTAAATTTATTTCTTGTAATTTATTTACGTTGGATCGATGCCGAAACGACCGCCGGAGAACTCGTGTGACGAAGAAGACGAAGAGGACGAAGAACCGGGGGGGGGGGGGGGGGGGGGTCGATCAACCCCATGATCGACCCCATGACCGAAGACAAGGGGAGGGGTCGATCGCCCCTCGGCTGGGGCTGCCGCCGGTATGGTGGTGGTCGGCCGGCTGGGGAGGCGGCGGCGGTACCCTCTTCCGGTGGTGGCGGCGGTCGAAGATGATGGTGGTGGTGGTGCGGGGATCCCCAACCCGTGCTACTCCTACCTAGATTCACTTTCCTAATTGATTCAAGTTTTCCTATTTTGAGTATTCCTAAGTTTGGGAACTCTCATGGAGATAGGAAAAGAATTAATTAATATTATTTAATTCCTTATTCTATTATGGAAGTCTTCTAGAATATTCCAAGTTCTACTTGGAATAGGAATCTAGAGATTTAATAGAATTAGATAGGAAAATAATTAATTAATGAATTGATTTATTTCCTATTTGATTATTCCTATTTTATGGGAATTTTCATGGACATGGAAATTAATTAATCTTGGAAAGTAGAAGAGTCCTAATTTATTTTATTTCCTTATTCTATTATAGAAGTCTTCTAGAATATTCCAAGTTTCACTTGGATAGATTATTCTAGAGATTTAATAGAATTAGATGGGAAAATAAATAAATAAAAAATATTAATAATATTTAATTTTATTTTTAATTTATTCGATTGACTTAATTTTCGAATTAAGTATCTTTTGGATTTATTAAAAATAAATAGATTTAAATATTGGGATTAATATTCTCGTCACATGGAGCATTCAAGAACGAAGACTGAAGACTAGAAGACGCATACGGAGATGGAATAAAGCCATGATAGTCGGAAAATAATTTTCTAGCATTATTTTGACTATGTGATATGTGCTTTATTACTTGTATGCATGCTTATGTGTTTAATTATGCATTAGATAGCGTATCCCTTTGTTATAAAAAGCTAAGTGGGAGCGAGGATGGAAACATTCCCATGGTCTCCATTACTGTTCTCTTGGTGACATTTATGAGCTTTCGAAGTTCATATAGATATGTCATTGGAGGAGAATTCTTGTAATTCCTTTTACAAGAAACATTGATTAAGTTTATCAAACAATGCCTAATTTGTCTTTCTGAAACTGACTTCAAGTCGACTCATTCTCATCCCCGGGAGTGGAATGGAGCCAAAGCCACTTGGTCATGTGGATGACACAAATTAGAGACATTCGTACCATTCTTTTGAAGATGGATCGTTTGTCTGCTCGGCTCCCTCATCTAATGAGAGATAGGGTTGTTCGCATGGTGAATCACTGGTTAGAAACTTCGAGTTTCACTTATGATTCTCCGCGTCTTGATTTACAAAATCGAATGCTTCAAGTAATTGGATGTCAATTGTAAAAGTCTTTTGGTGTAGTAAACGTCCACACTATCGTGGCTTGCTGCATTGAATGGGATTTTGGAACGATTGATGTAGACAGTTATAGAAGGGAGTGAAGGAAACGTACGTTAACGTAAACGTCCACACTATCGTGGCTTGCGGTAACATACGAATCTTAAACAAACTTCTTAGTACTGAGTAATGGTTTACACTTAGGTACGCTCTATAGTATTCTTCCCATCGAAGTAACGCTATAGTGATGTACGACCGAAGCAAATCTAATTACAAAATCATTTGGGTAGGTAAACGTCCACACTATCGTGGCTTGCCATATCTGATGGGATTTTAGATGTGATTAGTAACTTAATGATATTATTTGAGGGAGATAATATCGGATATTAAATTGATTGTTTGTTTAAATGTGCTTATAGGTTTAGAGAATAGCTATGAACCCACTTTCTGTGATACTCAAGGAGCATAAGCTCACTGGTCCCAATTACATTGATTGGAAGAGAAATTTAGACATTGTCCTGACTTCTGAGGAGTACAAGTTTGTACTCCATGAAGTGTGCCCTGCCGAGCCCACGGCTGCCTCAACTGATGAGGAAAAACTGACATATCGGAAGTGGAAAAAGGCTGATGAAATGGCTAGGTGTTATATTTTGGCTTCCATGTCAAATGTACTCCAAACCCAACATGAGCCGATGGACACTGCCTATGATATGATGTTTAACCTCAAGGAGATGTTTGGGGAGCAAGATCGTGCGGCTAGGCAAGAAGCCATGAGATTCCTCATGTCGACTACTCAGTCTGAAGGAACGCCCGTTGGGGAGCACGTTCTTAAGATGATGAGTTTGTTGAATGAACTTGAGATCCTAGGAGCTTATTGATGCTGAGACGCAAGTCGACATCATACTCCAGTCTCTGACCCCTAGTTTTGAGCAGTTTCGTATGAGCTATAATATGGGTAAACTATCTTATACTCTTGCGCAACTCCTGACTGAACTAAAGGCGGCAGAGGGGATCTACAAGAAGGGCAAGTCTCAAGCGCTTGTAGCTACCAAGTCCAAGGGCTCGAAGCCTGTTGGAGGTAGGGGCAAGAAAAGGAAGCAAGCCTGGAAACCCAGTGGTGCCAAGAGGAATGGACCACGAGTGGGGGCTGCAAAGCCAAGAGGCAAGTGCTTCCGATGCAATAAGACTGGACACTGTAAGTCTGAATGTCCTCTCAAAGGTACGAATTTTTCTTTAGTCGTAAAAACATAGTCAGCGGTATTATCTACCAGAAATTTGGTGTGTAGATATGGAACCACTGACGGTATGTGCATTTTAAAATGCAGGGGTTCCAGAAAACCCGGCGACTTAGAGAAGAAGAGTTCGAGTCTACACGGGCGAAAGCTGTATAGGAGGCAGCTGTTGCAGTGGAAGACATTTATCTGCTTTAGTAGTTAAATAGGATTTCATTTCAAGTTTATTGCATTATGTACCCTTTATTTTAGAAAGAACTTTTGTTCTGGATTTCTATTATTTATGAATGGATATCTTATTTCTTTAATCATGGTGATGATTTTGATAAGAAATAATGGGTATTATCTATTCTGGTACATTAGATAGCAATATGTGAATGATGAGTCCTTAGTCTACCACGATGCAACAAACCGTTCTATAACTTGTTTTACTATTTAGATATATTTCTTGTTAAATCATTATACTTGTGAATTCTTATACTTAGTAGTATTTATTCAAATAAGATTCAAAAGGTTGAAATTGATTTGATCAATTATAGTTGAAGGAATGGACCTTCCGACCTAAGAATCAAGTTTGGAAGATAATGCAACTAAGCATACTTTTTGGTAAAAGATAGAATTCGGACAAGTATTGAGAATGATCAATGATATGTGTAAAGTGCGAGTAGTTCTTTTAAGAATACTCGAAGATGGATTAGAATGCTTGATGTGCCATAAAAGCAAAGTGTTTTAGTCACAAAGCAATTATGGGGAACCTTCAAAGTATATCCATTGGAAGCCTGCGACTTAGTCGCGGAGGCTACCACATAACACATAGCATAATCAAAGATTGAGATTAAGTCTCAAATGACTACACCATACACTTACGTGTAGAGATGGTGAGTCAGTGAGAAATAGAATTCTAATAGTGAAAGAACAAGTTGTTCGGAACTACCTATGTTCTATGGATATTCCTGGAGACAACGGCATATTCAATATGGTTGTAGGATATCCTAGATGAACAAAGTATTGTGTGTTCTATAGTACTATGAACCAGAAGGACGTGTAACGCCCGGTTCTTAGAGGAAGACTATTAGAAGAACCACAAAGCCCGAACTGACGCAGTACCTTGGAATGAGAAAAAGGACAAAGACTAGGAACCAGCCAAACCGAGTAGAAATACACCACACACTGCACCTACTGTTATTACTATTATACACCGGGACGCCATTGCAGTGGGAGGTTGTTGAACAACCAGAGATGTTCATAAGACTAGAAGAGTTTCGGACTCTGGATCTAGTAAAGATGAAATCGATCCCTAGCTCTGCACGAGGGCGGTACTAGATCTAAATGTGCCGGCTTGTAAAACAATAAGGATTATTGTTAAGAGGCAAGATCATTTAGAGTACAAGCTTAGTAAATCCATTTATGGATTGAAACAAAGCTATAAATCGTGGAACTTGCGAATTGATGGGATAGTCCATTTGATGGATTCATCAAAAGGCATGGACGATAGGTGTATTGGAGATGTAATAGAAACAAGGTGGTGTTTCTCGGAGATTTTATGTAGATGACAATTTCATCATTGGCAACAATGTAGAAAATGTTGTCAGACATAAGATAATGGTTGTCTAAATGAATCGAGATATAAGATTGAGTAGAAGTTAGAGCATGTTCTTAAGATCTTTCGATCTAAAGATAAGAACATTGTACTTCTCCTAGATATCTTATACGATTATGGTTTGTTTTAAACATGCATACTTCTGAGAAAGGTTATTGCCTTTCAGAGACAGAATATACATCTATCTAAAGGGTATGTGTTCGAACACATGAAGGAGACAGATGAGGACAAAGCAGTTTCCTATACTTCAAGTATGGAAAGCTTTATAGATGCAATGTTGTAAAACAAGAACCTGATATCAACTATGCGGTTTGTGTAGTGGGAGGATATCAAGGTAATCTAGACAAGAGATTTTCGGATGCTGTAATAGTACTTGCGAAGTACTGGATTATTAAGCAAGACGAATTCTTCTTTGATTACAGATTCTCAGATCTTAAATCAGAGAAGGACCAGTGCAAGTCGATATTAGACTATGTGTTCACTTTTAGAAAGAGGTGGAACCATGAAGTGAAAGAGTGATAAGCAGGACGCTTCTCAGACTCTTTCATAACCGAATAAGCAGCCTCAGAGGCAGCGGAAGTTTTGGTTAGGTTCCGGGATAACCTCTTGACTTGGATATGACTCTTAGTTTACCAAAGGCTATTGGATAGCGGTGCAGGGTAAACTGGAAAGAAGTCACAAGTCAAAAGTGATGTTAACACATAGAGCAAGTACCATCTGATACGAGTCATCGTCGAGGAAGACGATGCAGTAGTCACCAAGATATCTTCAGAGCGGCAACCTAGAGTGCTCATTCACACAGTACTTCTTGGAAGTACAACCCTAAGCACGTGATGAGTATGGGAGTCGGGAGTTTGGAGGAAATGACTAGACCTTAGTACAAGTGGGAGATTGTTGGAGTTGTGTACTTAATGTCTAGATTTAAGTAACGGTAAACTCCCGGTCATAGCATTTAATCTATTAAATTAATAAACAATTGTTTGCATTTAATTATTGATAATTAAATATATGCAAAATATAGTCCTGGATTATATACGTTGTAGTTAGTATGGTGTGCGACGTCACACAGAAGATCATACTATCGGTTACTCGTATTTAATCGAACGGTTGCTCACGACCTAGATGGACACGGACCAATCCATCGGTATAGTCGTTGTGTGAGAGAGAAAATAATTTGTCTTAATTATTTTATCACACTTGTACACTTGGTGTATTGGGCGGATCGCTTGAGATTTATCGATTAGGATTGCATTGAGATAATCGATTCAAGTCTCAGAGTATTTTATTCTTAATCCCCGATACTATTACGGGTGTGTATATTTAATATATGTGACTTTGATTTTCCAAAGGAATTAACCGATTTAATTATTGGGTTAATTACCGGTTAAGTTGGGTCACTATATTTTATATATGGCATGCCGTGAATACTTGACGGGAAAGTGTATCCCGGAAGGGTTGATAATATCCCCGAGATGAGTTCATAAGGAATTATTGTGTAAACCTCATGAGTGGATTCGTTCCGCACAATAATTAAGGATGAATGGTACTAGTCTCGGATTCAAGAGATGAATAAATTAATTAGCAATAAATTAATTTTATTCATGGATATTTAAATCTTAAATACACGGAATAAATAATACTACCGGAGAAATATTATTTGATATAATATGGTTTAATATTGGGAGTGCAATTAATTTATATAGTGGAAAATAAATTAATTAAAATATTAATGGGAGATTAATAGATTTGGGCTTGGGCTCAATTTAATCATTAATATTGGAAGCCCAATATTCCACCTCCTTTAGATCCCCTACGTAGCCTATAAAAGCACTACATGGTCTTCTCTTCTACAACACACATCATAACTTGAAGATCATAATTCTTCTAGAGAGAGAAAGTAGAGAGAGAGAGAAGAGGATCCATAAGCTTGGAGGATCGTCGCCCACCCGACGTTCAAGCTAGTGCAAGGAATACGTAGGAAGATCGTAAGGTCATCATCTTGATTTCGTTTCTCCGCACAACGAATCAAAAGGTAAAATCATATACTCTCTTCTATGATTTTATGTGAATTGATTGTGATACATACATGAACGCACGATCCGGGAATACGTATGAACTTCGGGGACGGGGATTCGAGATCCCCGTCGAAGATCAAGACGAACCCTCAGCTGGGAGCCGAGGGAGTCGATCGAACCCGAGGGTTCGATCGTGTGCACGCGAGGAACCCCAGCTGGGAGCCGGGGTGGGCGATCGACCGTGGTGGTCGATCGCCGGGCAGCCGCGGCTGGAGCCGCGGCGTGTTCGCCGCTGGGCGAACCGCCCTCCTCGGGCGGTGGCGGTGAGTCGCCGGACTCACCGCCCGGGGCTGCCGGAGCAGCCCCAGCGATCGCATCCGTGCGATCGCGAACCCCACGGTGGGGTTCGACTAGGGTTTAGCCGCGGGTTCATCCCGCGGCGATGATCTTGTCGAGCCCGGTTCTTCGTGGTGTTCGTGATCGGTTTCCGGCAGGAGGATTTCGGTCGGGTTATTATTTTCCGCAAATTTTAATAGCCCGGGATATCGATTTCCAGCAAGAGAAACGGTCAACTACCACAAAAATGGAATCACTACCTCGCTTAGTCCTAGGTAAACCCATCACAAAGTCCATAGAAATATCAATCCAAGGTGATGCAGGAATAGGCAAAGGTGTGTATAAGCCATGGGAATTAACTCTAGACTTGGCTTGTTTGCATATAAGACAACGACCACAAACTCTCTCAACATCACGTTTCATATGAGGCCAAAAGAAATGTTCATGCAACACAGATAAAGTCTTAGCAATTCCAAAATGTCCCATTAATCCCCCACCATGAGATTCAAGCAACAATAGATCACGTAAAGAGCATTTAGGCACACATAGTTTATTCTTCCTAAAGAGAAAATCATCATGCCTAAAGTAATCTCCACTAGCAGTTTGTTCACATGCTTTATAAATCACACCAAAATCATCATCATGCTCATATAGACCTTTAATATGCTCAAAACCAAGTAATTTAGCATCTTAAGTCGAAATCAGAGCATACCTCCGAGAAAGGGCATCAGCCACCACATTCTCCTTACCTTGCTTGTATTTGATGACGTAAGGAAACGTCTCAATGAACTCCATCCATCTCGCATGGCGCTTGTTCAGCTTGTTCTGCCCCTTGAGGTGTTTCAACGACTCATGGTCGGTGTGAATGATGAACTCCCGAGGCCAAAGATAGTGCTGCCACGTCTGAAGAGCTCTCACCAGGGCATACAACTCCTTGTCATACGTCGGCTAGTTCAACGTAGCTCCATTTAGCTTCTCGCTGAAGTAAGCTATCGGACGACGTTCTTGCATCAACACTGCACCAATACCAATTCCAGAAGCATCACATTCAATCTCAAAAGATTTAGAGAAGTTAGGAAGAGATAATACCGGGGCGTGTGTCAGCTTGTCCTTCAAATTCTGAAAGGCTTCGTCTTGTGCCTTTCCCCACTTGAACTCCACGTTCTTCTTGATCACGGCGGTTAAAGGTGCCGCCATGCTGCTGAAGTTAGGCACAAACCGTCGATAAAAGCTGGCCAGACCATGGAAACTCCGCACGTCTCCAATGTTCTTTGGCGTTGGCCACTCTTGGATAGCTCGTATCTTTTCCTCGTCAACCTGTACACCCTGTGCACTAACAACAAAACCAAGGAAAACGACTCTATCCGTGCTAAAGACGCACTTCTTACGGTTAGCATATAATTTCTCCTGCCTAAGTTGATACGTACCTCGTTGATGGATTGAGCGGAAGAAGAAGAAATAACGAAATTGGATACCTGGCGGATGATCCCAAACCTCTGAATCTGATTCGTGAAATAAATTAAGGACGGAACCCTAACCCCCAACACGCGATCGATGCAGCAACTCGGAAATCGATGTATGACACACGAACGAAGTATGTATGCTTCGTTGATTCGTCGGGTTGATCTCTTTTGGCACAATCGAAAAGAGAACGAAAAGAGAGAGAGAAATAATCCTCACAAAATAATTCAATAGCATCAAAGTTGTGTTCTAAAACAATGGGTTCATAGCCTTTATATAGGCTGACCTAAAACGTAAAGGAAAAGGAATAAAAACGCTGACATCATAAATCACGTCCGCGAATTCCAAATCGGAATTCATGTCGTCCGACAGATATAGCTGTCGTCCGACAACCACTTGTCGCACGACATGAAATAGATGTCGTCCGACATCTTCACGTCGAGCGCGGTGATTCACGTCGCTCGCAGCCAGGATGTTCTGGACCCCCACGTCGCTGCAGCCATTCTACGTCGCTCGCAGCGACTTTGTCGTCCGACAGGTATTTGGTGTCGGACGACACCAAGCCATTTTCGCCATGTTCGTGGCTGAACTCTTAGGCGCGTCCTCGGCTCACTTCTGACCTCCGTTCCAGCTTCGTCTTCAACGTGCCAGCTTGAAACTCCATGTCTTCTGCTGGATCGGCCTCCTCGTACATAATCACGTTAACAAGGCTCGGCTTTTCCTTCTCTCCAATGGGTTTCTTCAATAGCTCTTGCGCCCAAACTTCTTGGATCATCACCATCAAGCTTGCCTTGAACTTCTTGACTCTCGAGCGCGTCACTGGCCCAACTGGAACTCGTACCGGGTCTTGTATCATTGACGACTCTGGGGTTGCATCATAAGTGCAATCAAAACCATCCTCAAATGAACCACATGCTCATCATGATTTTTGCTATATACTAAGATATCATCAAAGTACACGACAACAAATTTTCCAATAAAAGTACGCAAAACATGATTCATCAGACGCATAAAAGTACTAGGTGCATTAGTCAAACCAAAAGGCATAACCAACCACTCATATAATCCAAGTTTTGTTTTGAAAGCAGTTTTCCATTCATCTCCTTCTTTAATCCTAATTTGATGGTACCCACTACGTAAATCAATTTTTGAAAGCACGCAGGAACCACATAACTCATCAAGCATATCATCTAGCCTAGGTATGGGATGTCGATACTTTACCGTGATGTTATTAATAGCTCGGCAATCGCAACACATCCGCATCGTGCCATCCTTTTTGGGTACTAGAAGTACAGGTACCGCACAAGGACTCAGGCTCTCCTTCACGTGCCCTTTGGTCAACAACTCGCCAATCTGCTTCTCCAACTCCTTTGTTTCCTCTGGGTTTGTACGGTAAGCCGGGCGGTTTGGTAGCACAGCTCCGGGCACAAAGTCGATCTGATGCTCTATCCCTCGGATGGGTGGTAGACCTGGTGGTGTATCCTCCGGGAAAACATCATTGAACTCCTGCAAAACAAACTGAATAGAAGGGGGTAGAGGGGGTAGATCGTTAGTAATAACCAAGCTCCCCTTCCACAACAACACGAACAACTGCCTCTTCTCATTCACCGCTTCTTTCACATCACTAGCCCTTGCAAGGTAGGCTCTGTGAAGCAAGGCATTCTCCTTTGTTTGTAAGGACTGCTCTTTAGTAGATGCCTTGTCTGCCTCCTTTTGTAGCTGCACTTGGTCCTCGTAAACTTGTTTAGGAGTGAGAGGAACAAGTGATACCTTTTTACCGTTGTACTCAAATGAGTACTTGTTGGTGAAGCCGTCGTGTATGACTCTCCTATCAAACTGCCACGGTCGTCCCAACAAGATGTGACTCGCTTGCATAGGGATGACGTCACATAGCACCTCATCCTCGTACTTGCCAATGCGGAAAGGTACCTTCTGATGCAACCCCAGAGTCGTCAATGATACAAGACCCGGTACGAGTTCCAGTTGGACCAGTGACGCGCTCGAGAGCCAAGAAGTTCAAGGCAAGCTTGATGGTGATGATCCAAGAAGTTTGGGCGCAAGAGCTGTTGAAGAAACCCATTGGAGAGGAGGAAAAGCCGAGCCTTGTTAACGTGATTATGTACGAGGAGACCGATCCATCAGAAGACATGGAGTTTCAAGCTGGCACGTTGAAGACGAAGCTGGAACGGAGGTCAGAAGTGAGCCGAGGACGCGCCGAAGAGTTCAGCCACGAACATGGTGAAAATGGCTTGGTGTCGTCCGACACCAAATCCATGTCGGACGACAAAGTCGCTGCGAGCGACGTAGAATGGCTGCAGCGACGTGGGGGTCCAGAACATCCTGGCTGCGAGCGACGTGAATCACCGCGCTCGATGTAAAGATGTCGGACGACATCTATTTCATGTCGTGCGACAAGTGGATGTCGGACGACAGCCAAATCTGTCGGACGACATGCGTTCAGATTAGGAAATCGCGGGCGTGAATTAGATTTCATCGTTTTTTATTCCTTTTCCTCATGTTTTTAGGTTTGCCTATATATAAAGGCTGTGGAGACTTTATAGAACACGATTTTTATGCTATTGAATTATTTTGTGAGGATTATTTCTCTCTCTCTTTTCGTTCTCTTTTCGATTGTGCCAAAAGAGATCAACCCGACGAATCAACGAAGCATACATACTTCGTTCGTGTGTCATACATCGATTTCCGAGTTGCTGCATCGAACTCGAGTTGGGGGTTAGGGTTCCGTCCTTAATTGATTTCTCGATTTCAGGTTCAGAGGTTTGGGATCATCCGCCAGGTATCTAAATATATCGTTTCTTCTTCTTCCGCTCAATCCATCAACGAGGTACGTATCACCTTCACTTGCTTGGTCACCCTGATGATACCGCAATCATTCAACCACTGCAGACGGTATGGCTTTGGATGCTTCACCTCTGGTAACTCCAATCTCTGAACCATGGTTGCACTTACCACGTTCGTACAACTCCCACCATCAATGATCACACTACACACCTTATCCCTCACATGGCATCTCATGTGGAAAAGGTTCTCCCGCTGCTCCCTCTCCTCGGGCTGTGTATGTGCACTCAAGGCTCTCCTAGCTACAAACAGGTTACCCTCGATGGCTAGGATCTCCTCCTCATCCTCGGAATCTGCTGTAGCCGTAGGTGTCGGTTCTTCGCCTTCACCATCAGTCACGACTTCTCCGTCGTCTCTCAAGATCATGAGTCTTCTGTTAGGACACTCACTCATAATGTGCCCAAATCCCTGACACTTGAAACAATTCTTGTCTCGGTTGCGACTATCAGGATTTGACCGCCTGACCTGAGTCGCTGAACTTGCACCCTCCGAACGACCCTTAAAGAAGGTCTTCTTCTCGTCCCGAGGTGGAACCTCTCTCTTCCATTGGTTCGCTGTAGGTGTAGAACCACTCGGACCTTGGGGTGATCTCCAAGAAGACTGATTCGGCTTTGCACTGCTAAAACTACCCCTCCTCTTATGCTGGTTCTCAATCTTGATCGCCATGTGAACCATATCCTCTAACTCGACGTACGGTTGCAACTCCACGGCATTCCGAATCTCCCAATTTAGTCCAGCCAAGAACCGAGCCATGGTAGCTTCCCGATCCTCCTCAACGTTGGCCCGAATCATTGCCACCTCCTTCTCCTTAAAGTACTCATCTACGCTCTTCGTTCCTTGTCGTAGATTCTGTAGCTTGATGTACAACTCCCGGTAATAGTGGGAAGGTACAAATCTCTTTCGCATCACAGACTTCATCGCGGCCCATGTTTCAATAGGCTGCTCATAGTTCCTCCTCCTACTGGCAACCAGCTGATCCCACCAAACCAAGGCATAATCAGAAAATTCAATTGCTGCCAATTTCACCTTCTTGAGCTCTGAATAGTTGTGGCAATCAAACATCATCTCGACCTTTCTCTCCCATTCGATGTACAACTCGGGATCGTTCTTCCCCATGAATGTGGGAACAGTCATCTTGATGGTGCTCAAGTTGTTATCCATTTCTTCAGCCTCATCGTCCTCGGGGTTGGCATCCCTATTACGCCCATTCTGACGATGCTGGTCATTTCGACCGACGTTACGCCATGCTACCCTCCGATTCTCTGGATTCTCTCGACGAGATTTTTCCTCTAGGGCAAGTAGTCGGTCATGTACCACATTCATCTCAGTGTGTAAGAGCCTTTCCATCCGCCCATAAACCTCATCCATCATGGACTGGAATTGGACGTTGTTATTAGATCCCTCAGCTGTCCCCTTATTTTTCGTGTCTTCAGACATACCTGCACAGAAAACGTTAGTAATAAAAGCAATAAACTAAAGAAACCTCACCACCTCACAAACGCTCGTGTATCACACTCAAGATGGGATTCACTCAGCACTCGTGTTTCACTCAGGTATGGCTTTTTTCACTCTAATGTTCTCACCACTCTGCCTTTTACCACTCAAATTCTCCCTCAATGTATCGAACTCCTCGATCTACCAGACGAGAGCAGAACCGACAAAATCCACAAAAACACACAATACGACGTAGAAAGGACAAAAGAATTCGGAAAATTTCGGAACGAAAAAATACGATAGCACCAAATTGGCTCAAAACGATGCCGGAAAACTCAGGAATCACACACAAAAATATGGTCGAAGAAAATTTTTCCCGCCAAAATACTTTTTTTTTCTTTTTTTCTTTTTTTTTTAAATTTTTTTTTAATGGCTGAGTATTCGACTTACTACCAGAAACGAGACTCCCAAAAAAAATTTCGCGAAAAACGGAGTGGAAATAATTTTTATAGAATTTTTTTTTTTTGTTTTTTTTTTTTGTGCTTACGGATGAAAGAGATCCGATTCAGCAAGAAAAAAAGAAATACGGAATGAAAAGAAGAACCGAGGTCACGTAATCAGAAATTAGAAACCCTAGCCTGGGCTATGATACCAGATGATACGTACCTCGTTGATGGATTGAGCGGAAAGAAGAAGAACGAATAAATTTGGATACCTGGCGGATGATCCCAAACCTCTGAACCTGATTCGTGAAATCAATTAAGGACGGAACCCTAAACCCCAACACGAGATCGATGCAGCAACTCGGGAATCGATGTATGACACACAGACGAAGTATGTATGCTTCGTTGATTCGTCGGATTGATCCCTTTTGGCACAATCGAAAAGAGAACGAAAAGAGAGAGAGAATAATTCTCGCAAAATAATTCAATGGCATAAAAGTTGTGTTCTATAAAGTCTCCACAGCCTTTATATATAGGCAAACCTAAAAACATGAGGAAAAAGGAATAAAAACGCTGAAATCAAAATTCACGTCCGCGTTTTCCAAATTTCACGTTTCTGGGGTCGTTGTCGGCCGACATTGATTTACTCTAAAAAGGGTGTTGGCCGACATTGGACCTTCGTCCGCGGGATCATCCTTCGGGCGCAGTTTCACCCCGCTGCCAAACCCATGTCTTTTCTGAAGATGTCGGCCGACATTCTTGTAGTGTATTTTTGGTGTCGGCCGACAATAGGCCAATCTCTTGGCTGAACTCCGCGGCGCGTCCTCGGCTCACGTCTGACCTCCGTTCCAGCTTCTTCTTCATGGTTCCAACTTGAAACTCATCACCTTCGGTTGGTTCGGCCTCCTCGTACGAAATCATATTGATAATGCTCGGCTTCTCCACATCACCGGTGGGTTTCTCAATAAATCATGCGCCCATACGTCTTGTATCAATGCCATCAAGCTCGCCTTGAACTTCTTGGCTCTCGAGCGCGTAACAGGTCCAACTGGAACATGCACCGGGTCTTGTATCATCGACGACTCTTGGGCTGCATCAAAATGGCTATTCGAAACCACAAATATTGATTTCGAAAAGGCGGACGATTTCGTCCGCTTAGAGTAATGAGTTAAAAATCGTAAAAGTTCTTGATAAAAGTCCATGCAACCAATATGATTCAATGTTTATAGTAGTAATGGTGTCAAAATGGCTATTCGGAACCACAAATATTGATTTATAAAAAGGCGGACGATTTCGTCCGCTTAGTGTAATGAGTTAAAAACCGTAAAAGTTCTTGATAAAACTCCATGCAACCAATATGATTCAATGTTTATATTAGTAATGGTGTGAAAATTGCTATTCGGAACCACAAATATTGATTTATAAAAGTCGGACGATTTCGTCCGCTTAGTGTAATGAGTTAAAAACCGTAAAAGTTCTTGATAAAACTCCATGCAACCAATATGATTCAATGTTTATAGTAGTAATGGTGTCAAAATGGCTATTCGGAACCACAAATATTGATTTATAAAAGGCGGATGATTTCGTCCGCTTAGAGTAATGAGTTAAAAATCGTAAAAGTTCTTGATAAAACTCCATGCAACCAATATGATTCAATGTTTATATTAGTAATGGTGTCAAAATGGCTATTCGGAACCACCAATATTGATTTATAAAAGGTGGACGATTTCGTCCGCTTAGAGTAATGAGTTAAAAATCGTAAAAGTTCTTGATAAAACTCCATGCAACCAATATGATTCAATGTTTATAGTAGTAATGGTGTCAAAATGGCTATTCGGAACCACAAATATTGATTTATAAAAGGCGGACGATTTCGTCCGCTTAGAGTAATGAGTTAAAAATCGTAAAAGTTCTTGATAAAACTCCATGCAACCAATATGATTCAATGTTTATATTAGTAATGGTGTCAAAATGGCTATTCGGAACCACAAATATAGATTTATAAAAGGCGGACGATTTCGTCCGCTTAGAGTAATGAGTTAAAAATCGTAAAAGTTCTTGATAAAACTCCATGCAACCAATATGATTCAATGTTTATAGTAGTAATGGTGTCAAAATGGCTCTTTGGAACCACAAATATTGATTTCGAAAAGGCAGACGATTTCGTCCGCTTAGAGTAATGAGTTAAAAATTGTAAAAGTTCTTGATAAAACTCATTGCAACCAATACGATTCAATGTTTATAGTAGTAATGGTGTTAAAATGGCTATTCGGAACCACAAATATTGATTTATAAAAGGCGGACGATTTCGTCCGCTTAGAGTAATGAGTTAAAAATCGTAAAAGTTCTTGATTAAACTCCATGCAACCAATATGATTCAATGTTTATATTAGTAATGGTGTCAAAATGGCTATTCGGAACCACAAATATTGATTTATAAAAGGCGGACGATTTCGTCCGCTTAGAGTAATGAGTTAAAAATCGTAAAAGTTCTTGTTAAAACTCCATGAAACCAATATAATTCAATGTTTATAGTAGTAATGGTGTCAAAATGGCTATTCGAAACCACAAATATTGATTTCGAAAAGGCGGACGATTTCGTCCGCTTAGAGTAATGAGTTAAAAATAGTAAAAGTTCTTGATAAAAGTCCATGCAACCAATATGATGCAATGTTTATAGTAGTAATGGTGTCAAAATGGCTATTCGGAACCACAAATATTGATTTATAAAAAGGCGGACGATTTCGTCCGCTTAGTGTAATGAGTTAAAAACCTTAAAAGTTCTTGATAAAAACTCCATGCAACCAATATGATTCAATGTTTATATTAGTAATGGTGTGAAAATTGCTATTCGGAACCACAAATATTGATTTATAAAAGGCGGACGATTTCGTCCGCTTAGAGTAATGAGTTAAAAATCGTAAAAGTTCTTGATAAAACTCCATGCAACCAATATGATTCAATGTTTATAGTAGTAATGGTGTCAAAATGGCTATTTGGAACCACAAATATTGATTTATAAATGGTGGACGATTTCGTCCGCTTAGAGTAATGAGTTAAAAATCGTAAAAGTTCTTGATAAAACTCCATGCAACCAATATGATTCAATGTTTATAGTAGTAATGGTGTCAAAATGGCTATTCGGAACCACAAATATTGATTTATAAAAGGCGGACGATTTCGTCCGCTTAGAGTAATGAGTTAAAAATCGTAAAAGTTCTTGATAAAACTCCATGCAACCAATATGATTCAATGTTTATATTAGTAATGGTGTCAAAATGGCTATTCGGAACCACAAATATTGATTTATAAAAGGCGGACGATTTCGTCCGCTTAGAGTAATGAGTTAAAAATCGTAAAAGTTCTTGATAAAACTCCATGCAACCAATATGATTCAATGTTTATAGTAGTAATGGTGTCAAAATGGCTCTTTGGAACCACAAATATTGATTTCGAAAAGGCAGACGATTTCGTCCGCTTAGAGTAATGAGTTAAAAATTGTAAAAGTTCTTGATAAAACTCATTGCAACCAATACGATTCAATATTTATAGTAGTAATGGTGTCAAAATGGCTATTCGGAACCACAAATATTGATTTATAAAAGGCGGACGATTTCGTCCGCTTAGAGTAATGAGTTAAAAATCGTAAAAGTTCTTGATAAAACTCCATGCAACCAATATGATTCAATGTTTATATTAGTAATGGTGTCAAAATGGCTATTCGGAACCACAAATATTGATTTATAAAAGGTGGACGATTTCGTCCGCTTAGAGTAATGAGTTAAAAATCGTAAAAGTTCTTGATTAAACTCCATGCAACCAATATGATTCAATGTTTATATTAGTAATGGTGTCAAAATGGCTATTCGGAACCACAAATATTGATTTATAAAAGGCGGACGATTTCGTCCGCTTAGAGTAATGAGTTAAAAATCGTAAAAGTTCTTGTTAAAACTCCATGAAACCAATATAATTCAATGTTTATAGTAGTAATGGTGTCAAAATGGCTATTCGAAACCACAAATATTGATTTCGAAAAGGCGGACGATTTCGTCCGCTTAGAGTAATGAGTTAAAAATAGTAAAAGTTCTTGATAAAAGTCCATGCAACCAATATGATGCAATGTTTATAGTAGTAATGGTGTCAAAATGGCTATTCGGAACCACAAATATTGATTTATAAAAAGGCGGACGATTTCGTCCGCTTAGTGTAATGAGTTAAAAACCGTAAAAGTTCTTGATAAAAACTCCATGCAACCAATATGATTCAATGTTTATATTAGTAATGGTGTGAAAATTGCTATTCGGAACCACAAATATTGATTTATAAAAGGCGGACGATTTCGTCCGCTTAGAGTAATGAGTTAAAAATCGTAAAAGTTCTTGATAAAACTCCATGCAACCAATATGATTCAATGTTTATAGTAGTAATGGTGTCAAAATGGCTATTTGGAACCACAAATATTGATTTATAAATGGTGGACGATTTCGTCCGCTTAGAGTAATGAGTTAAAAATCGTAAAAGTTCTTGATAAAACTCCATGCAACCAATATGATTCAATGTTTATAGTAGTAATGGTGTCAAAATGGCTATTCGGAACCACAAATATTGATTTATAAAAGGCGGACGATTTCGTCCGCTTAGAGTAATGAGTTAAAAATCGTAAAAGTTCTTGATAAAACTCCATGCAACCAATATGATTCAATGTTTATATTAGTAATGGTGTCAAAATGGCTATTCGGAACCACAAATATTGATTTATAAAAGGCGGACGATTTCGTCCGCTTAGAGTAATGAGTTAAAAATCGTAAAAGTTCTTGATAAAACTCCATGCAACCAATATGATTCAATGTTTATAGTAGTAATGGTGTCAAAATGGCTCTTTGGAACCACAAATATTGATTTCGAAAAGGCAGACGATTTCGTCCGCTTAGAGTAATGAGTTAAAAATTGTAAAAGTTCTTGATAAAACTCATTGCAACCAATACGATTCAATATTTATAGTAGTAATGGTGTCAAAATGGCTATTCGGAACCACAAATATTGATTTATAAAAGGCGGACGATTTCGTCCGCTTAGAGTAATGAGTTAAAAATCGTAAAAGTTCTTGATAAAACTCCATGCAACCAATATGATTCAATGTTTATATTAGTAATGGTGTCAAAATGGCTATTCGGAACCACAAATATTGATTTATAAAAGGTGGACGATTTCGTCCGCTTAGAGTAATGAGTTAAAAATCGTAAAAGTTCTTGATAAAACTCCATGCAACCAATATGATTCAATGTTTATAGTAGTAATGGTGTCAAAATGGCTATTCGGAACCACAAATATTGATTTATAAAAGGCGGACGATTTCGTCGGCTTAGAGTAATGAGTTAAAAATCGTAAAAGTTCTTGATAAAACTCCATTCAACCAATATGATTCAATGTTTATATTAGTAATGGTGTCAAAATGGCTATTCGGAACCACAAATATTGATTTATAAAAGGCGGATGATTTCGTCCGCTTAGAGTAATGAGTTAAAAATCGTAAAAGTTCTTGATAAAACTCCATGCAACCAATATGATTCAATGTTTATAGTAGTAATGGTGTCAAAATGGCTCTTTGGAACCACAAATATTGATTTCGAAAAGGCAGACGATTTCGTCCGCTTAGAGTAATGAGTTAAAAATCGTAAAAGTTCTTGATAAAACTCCATGCAACCAATATGATTCAATGTTTATAGTAGTAATGGTGTCAAAATGGCTATTCGGAACCACAAATATTGATTTATAAAAGGCGGACAATTTCGTCCGCTTAGAGTACTGAGTTAAAAATCGTAAAAGTTCTTGATTAAACTCCATGCAACCAATATGATTCAATGTTTATAGTAGTAATGGTGTCAAAATGGCTATTCGGAACCACAAATATTGATTTATAAAAGGCGGACGATTTCGTCCGCTTAGAGTAATGAGTTAAAAATCGTAAAAGTTCTTGATAAAACTCCATGCAACCAATATGATTCAATGTTTATATTAGTAATGGTGTCAAAATGGCTATTCGGAACCACAAATATTGATTTATAAAAGGTGGACGATTTCGTCCGCTTAGAGTAATGAGTTAAAAATCGTAAAAGTTCTTGATAAAACTCCATGCAACCAATATGATTCAATGTTTATAGTAGTAATGGTGTCAAAATGGCTATTCGGAACCACAAATATTGATTTATAAAAGGCGGACGATTTCGTCCGCTTAGAGTAATGAGTTAAAAATCGTAAAAGTTCTTGATAAAACTCCATGCAACCAATATGATTCAATGTTTATATTAGTAATGGTGTCAAAATGGCTATTCAGAACCACAAATATTGATTTATAAAAGGCGGACGATTTCGTCCGCTTAGAGTAATGAGTTAAAAATCGTAAAAGTTCTTGATAAAACTCCATGCAACCAATATGATTCAATGTTTATAGTAGTAATGGTGTCAAAATGGCTCTTTGGAACCACAAATATTGATTTCAAAAAGGCAGACGATTTCGTCCGCTTAGAGTAATGAGTTAAAAATTGTAAAAGTTCTTGATAAAACTCATTGCAACCAATACGATTCAATGTTTATAGTAGTAATGGTGTCAAAATGGCTATTCGGAACCACAAATATTGATTTATAAAAGGCGGACGATTTCGTCCGCTTAGAGTACTGAGTTAAAAATCGTAAAAGTTCTTGATTAAACTCCATGCAACCAATATGATTCAATGTTTATAGTAGTAATGGTGTCAAAATGGCTATTCGGAACCACAAATATTGATTTATAAAAGGCGGATGATTTCGTCCGCTTAGAGTAATGAGTTAAAAATCGTAAAAGTTCTTGATAAAACTCCATGCAACCAATATGATTCAATGTTTATATTAGTAATGGTGTCAAAATGGCTATTCGGAACCACAAATATTGATTTATAAAAGGTGGACGATTTCGTCCGCTTAGAGTAATGAGTTAAAAATCGTAAAAGTTCTTGATAAAACTCCATGCAACCAATATGATTCAATGTTTATAGTAGTAATGGTGTCAAAATGGCTATTCGGAACCACAAATATTGATTTATAAAAGGCGGACGATTTCGTCCGCTTAGAGTAATGAGTTAAAAATCGTAAAAGTTCTTGATAAAACTCCATGCAACCAATATGATTCAATGTTTATATTAGTAATGGTGTCAAAATGGCTATTCGGAACCACAAATATTGATTTATAAAAGGCGGACGATTTCGTCCGCTTAGAGTAATGAGTTAAAAATCGTAAAAGTTCTTGATAAAACTCCATGCAACCAATATGATTCAATGTTTATAGTAGTAATGGTGTCAAAATGGCTCTTTGGAACCACAAATATTGATTTCGAAAAGGCAGACGATTTCGTCCGCTTAGAGTAATGAGTTAAAAATTGTAAAAGTTCTTGATAAAACTCATTGCAACCAATACGATTCAATGTTTATAGTAGTAATGGTGTTAAAATGGCTATTCGGAACCACAAATATTGATTTATAAAAGGCGGACGATTTCGTCCGCTTAGAGTAATGAGTTAAAAATCGTAAAAGTTCTTGATTAAACTCCATGCAACCAATATGATTCAATGTTTATATTAGTAATGGTGTCAAAATGGCTATTCGGAACCACAAATATTGATTTATAAAAGGCGGACGATTTCGTCCGCTTAGAGTAATGAGTTAAAAATCGTAAAAGTTCTTGTTAAAACTCCATGAAACCAATATAATTCAATGTTTATAGTAGTAATGGTGTCAAAATGGCTATTCGAAACCACAAATATTGATTTCGAAAAGGCGGACGATTTCGTCCGCTTAGAGTAATGAGTTAAAAATAGTAAAAGTTCTTGATAAAAGTCCATGCAACCAATATGATGCAATGTTTATAGTAGTAATGGTGTCAAAATGGCTATTCGGAACCACAAATATTGATTTATAAAAAGGCGGACGATTTCGTCCGCTTAGTGTAATGAGTTAAAAACCGTAAAAGTTCTTGATAAAAACTCCATGCAACCAATATGATTCAATGTTTATATTAGTAATGGTGTGAAAATTGCTATTCGGAACCACAAATATTGATTTATAAAAGATGGACGATTTCGTCCGCTTAGAGTAATGAGTTAAAAATCGTAAAAGTTCTTGATAAAACTCCATGCAACCAATATGATTCAATGTTTATAGTAGTAATGGTGTCAAAATGGCTATTTGGAACCACAAATATTGATTTATAAATGGTGGACGATTTCGTCCGCTTAGAGTAATGAGTTAAAAATCGTAAAAGTTCTTGATAAAACTCCATGCAACCAATATGATTCAATGTTTATAGTAGTAATGGTGTCAAAATGGCTATTCGGAACCACAAATATTGATTTATAAAAGGCGGACGATTTCGTCCGCTTAGAGTAATGAGTTAAAAATCGTAAAAGTTCTTGATAAAACTCCATGCAACCAATATGATTCAATGTTTATATTAGTAGTGGTGTCAAAATGGCTATTCGGAACCACAAATATTGATTTATAAAAGGCGGACGATTTCGTCCGCTTAGAGTAATGAGTTAAAAATCGTAAAAGTTCTTGATAAAACTCCATGCAACCAATATGATTCAATGTTTATAGTAGTAATGGTGTCAAAATGGCTCTTTGGAACCACAAATATTGATTTCGAAAAGGCAGACGATTTCGTCCGCTTAGAGTAATGAGTTAAAAATTGTAAAAGTTCTTGATAAAACTCATTGCAACCAATACGATTCAATATTTATAGTAGTAATGGTGTCAAAATGGCTATTCGGAACCACAAATATTGATTTATAAAAGGCGGACGATTTCGTCCGCTTAGAGTAATGAGTTAAAAATCGTAAAAGTTCTTGATAAAACTCCATGCAACCAATATGATTCAATGTTTATATTAGTAATGGTGTCAAAATGGCTATTCGGAACCACAAATATTGATTTATAAAAGGTGGACGATTTCGTCCGCTTAGAGTAATGAGTTAAAAATCGTAAAAGTTCTTGATAAAACTCCATGCAACCAATATGATTCAATGTTTATAGTAGTAATGGTGTCAAAATGGCTATTCGGAACCACAAATATTGATTTATAAAAGGCGGACGATTTCGTCGGCTTAGAGTAATGAGTTAAAAATCGTAAAAGTTCTTGATAAAACTCCATTCAACCAATATGATTCAATGTTTATATTAGTAATGGTGTCAAAATGGCTATTCGGAACCACAAATATTGATTTATAAAAGGCGGATGATTTCGTCCGCTTAGAGTAATGAGTTAAAAATCGTAAAAGTTCTTGATAAAACTCCATGCAACCAATATGATTCAATGTTTAGAGTAGTAATGGTGTCAAAATGGCTCTTTGGAACCACAAATATTGATTTCGAAAAGGCAGACGATTTCGTCCGCTTAGAGTAATGAGTTAAAAATCGTAAAAGTTCTTGATAAAACTCCATGCAACCAATATGATTCAATGTTTATAGTAGTAATGGTGTCAAAATGGCTATTCGGAACCACAAATATTGATTTATAAAAGGCGGACGATTTCGTCCGCTTAGAGTACTGAGTTAAAAATCGTAAAAGTTCTTGATTAAACTCCATGCAACCAATATGATTCAATGTTTATAGTAGTAATGGTGTCAAAATGGCTATTCGGAACCACAAATATTGATTTATAAAAGGCGGACGATTTCGTCCGCTTAGAGTAATGAGTTAAAAATCGTAAAAGTTCTTGATAAAACTCCATGCAACCAATATGATTCAATGTTTATATTAGTAATGGTGTCAAAATGGCTATTCGGAACCACAAATATTGATTTATAAAAGGTGGACGATTTCGTCCGCTTAGAGTAATGAGTTAAAAATCGTAAAAGTTCTTGATAAAACTCCATGCAACCAATATGATTCAATGTTTATAGTAGTAATGGTGTCAAAATGGCTATTCGGAACCACAAATATTGATTTATAAAAGGCGGACGATTTCGTCCGCTTAGAGTAATGAGTTAAAAATCGTAAAAGTTCTTGATAAAACTCCATGCAACCAATATGATTCAATGTTTATATTAGTAATGGTGTCAAAATGGCTATTCGGAACCACAAATATTGATTTATAAAAGGCGGACGATTTCGTCCGCTTAGAGTAATGAGTTAAAAATCGTAAAAGTTCTTGATAAAACTCCATGCAACCAATATGATTCAATGTTTATAGTAGTAATGGTGTCAAAATGGCTCTTTGGAACCACAAATATTGATTTCGAAAAGGCAGACGATTTCGTCCGCTTAGAGTAATGAGTTAAAAATTGTAAAAGTTCTTGATAAAACTCATTGCAACCAATACGATTCAATGTTTATAGTAGTAATGGTGTCAAAATGGCTATTCGGAACCACAAATATTGATTTATAAAAGGCGGACGATTTCGTCCGCTTAGAGTAATGAGTTAAAAATCGTAAAAGTTCTTGATAAAACTCCATGCAACCAATATGATTCAATGTTTATATTAGTAATGGTGTCAAAATGGCTATTCGGAACCACAAATATTGATTTATAAAAGGTGGACGATTTCGTCCACTTAGAGTAATGAGTTAAAAATCGTAAAAGTTCTTAATAAAACTCCATGCAACCAATATGATTTAATGTTTATAGTAGTAATGGTGTCAAAATGGCTATTCGGAACCACAAATATTGATTTATAAAAGGCGGACGATTTCGTCCGCTTAGAGTAATGAGTTAAAAATCGTAAAAGTTCTTGATAAAACTCCATTCAACCAATATGATTCAATGTTTATATTAGTAATGGTGTCAAAATGGCTATTCGGAACCACAAATATTGATTTATAAAAGGCGGACGATTTCGTCCGCTTAGAGTAATGAGTTAAAAATCGTAAAAGTTCTTGATAAAACTCCATGCAACCAATATGATTCAATGTTTATAGTAGTAATGGTGTCAAACTGGCTCTTCGGAACCACAAATATTGATTTATAAAAGGCAGACGATTTCGTCCGCTTAGAGTAATGAGTTAAAAATTGTAAAAGTTCTTGATAAAACTCATTGCAAGCAATACGATTTAATGTTTATAGTAGTAATGGTGTCAAAATGGCTATTCGGAACCACAAATATTGATTTATAAAAGGCGGACGATTTCGTCCGCTTAGAGTAATGAGTTAAAAATCGTAAAAGTTCTTGATAAAACTCCATTCAACCAATATGATTCAATGTTTATATTAGTAATGGTGTCAAAATGGCTATTCGGAACCACAAATATTGATTTATAAAAGGCGGACGATTTCGTCCGCTTAGAGTAATGAGTTAAAAATCGTAAAAGTTCTTGATAAAACTCCATGCAACCAATATGATTCAATGTTTATAGTAGTAATGGTGTCAAAATGGCTCTTTGGAACCACAAATATTGATTTCGAAAAGGCAGACGATTTCGTCCGCTTAGAGTAATGAGTTAAAAATTGTAAAAGTTCTTGATAAAACTCATTGCAACCAATACGATTCAATGTTTATAGTAGTAATGGTGTCAAAATGGCTATTCGGAACCACAAATATTGATTTATAAAAGGCGGACGATTTCGTCCGCTTAGAGTAATGAGTTAAAAATCGTAAAAGTTCTTGATAAAACTCCATGCAACCAATATGATTCAATGTTTATATTAGTAATGGTGTCAAAATGGCTATTCGGAACCACAAATATTGATTTATAAAAGGTGGACGATTTCGTCCACTTAGAGTAATGAGTTAAAAATCGTAAAAGTTCTTAATAAAACTCCATGCAACCAATATGATTTAATGTTTATAGTAGTAATGGTGTCAAAATGGCTATTCGGAACCACAAATATTGATTTATAAAAGGCGGACGATTTCGTCCGCTTAGAGTAATGAGTTAAAAATCGTAAAAGTTCTTGATAAAACTCCATTCAACCAATATGATTCAATGTTTATATTAGTAATGGTGTCAAAATGGCTATTCGGAACCACAAATATTGATTTATAAAAGGCGGACGATTTCGTCCGCTTAGAGTAATGAGTTAAAAATCGTAAAAGTTCTTGATAAAACTCCATGCAACCAATATGATTCAATGTTTATAGTAGTAATGGTGTCAAAATGGCTCTTTGGAACCACAAATATTGATTTCGAAAAGGCAGACGATTTCGTCCGCTTAGAGTAATGAGTTAAAAATTGTAAAAGTTCTTGATAAAACTCATTGCAAGCAATACGATTCAATGTTTATAGTAGTAATGGTGTCAAAATGGCTATTCGGAACCACAAATATTGATTTATAAAAGGAGGAAGATTTCGTCCGCTTAGAGTAATGAGTTAAAAATCGTAAAAGTTCTTGATTAAACTCCATGCAACCAATATGATTCAATGTTTATATTAGTAATGGTGTCAAAATGGCTATTCGGAACCACAAATATTGATTTATAAAAGGTGGACGATTTCGTCCACTTAGAGTAATGAGTTAAAAATCGTAAAAGTTCTTAATAAAACTCCATGCAACCAATATGATTTAATGTTTATAGTAGTAATGGTGATAAAATGGCTATTCGGAACCACAAATATTGATTTATAAAAGGCGGACGATTTCGTCCGCTTAGAGTAATGAGTTAAAAATCGTAAAAGTTCTTGATAAAACTCCATTCAACCAATATGATTCAATGTTTATATTAGTAATGGTGTCAAAATGGCTATTCGGAACCACAAATATTGATTTATAAAAGGCGGACGATTTCGTCCGCTTAGAGTAATGAGTTAAAAATCGTAAAAGTTCTTGATAAAACTCCATGCAACCAATATGATTCAATGTTTATAGTAGTAATGGTGTCAAAATGGCTCTTTGGAACCACAAATATTGATTTCGAAAAGGCAGACGATTTCGTCCGCTTAGAGTAATGAGTTAAAAATTGTAAAAGTTCTTGATAAAACTCATTGCAAGCAATACGATTCAATGTTTATAGTAGTAATGGTGTCAAAATGGCTATTCGGAACCACAAATATTGATTTATAAAAGGAGGAAGATTTCGTCCGCTTAGAGTAATGAGTTAAAAATCGTAAAAGTTCTTGATTAAACTCCATGCAACCAATATGATTCAATGTTTATATTAGTAATGGTGTCAAAATGGCTATTCGGAACCACAAATATTGATTTATAAAAGGCGGACGATTTCGTCCGCTTAGAGTAATGAGTTAAAAATCGTAAAAGTTCTTGTTAAAACTCCATGAAACCAATATAATTCAATGTTTATAGTAGTAATGGTGTCAAAATGGCTATTTGGAACCACAAATATTGATTTCGAAAAGGCAGACGATTTCGTCCGCTTAGAGTAATGAGTTAAAAATTGTAAAAGTTCTTGATAAAACTCATTGCAAGCAATACGATTCAATGTTTATAGTAGTAATGGTGTCAAAATGGCTATTCGGAACCACAAATATTGATTTATAAAAGGAGGAAGATTTCGTCCGCTTAGAGTAATGAGTTAAAAATCGTAAAAGTTCTTGATTAAACTCCATGCAACCAATATGATTCAATGTTTATATTAGTAATGGTGTCAAAATGGCTATTCGGAACCACAAATATTGATTTATAAAAGGCGGACGATTTCGTCCGCTTAGAGTAATGAGTTAAAAATCGTAAAAGTTCTTGTTAAAACTCCATGAAACCAATATAATTCAATGTTTATAGTAGTAATGGTGTCAAAATGGCTATTTGGAACCACAAATATTGATTTCGAAAAGGCAGACAATTTCGTCCGCTTAGAGTAATGAGTTAAAAATCGTAAAAGTTCTTGATAAAACTCATTGCAACCAATACGATTCAATGTTTATAGTAGTAATGGTGTCAAAATGGCTATTCGGAACCACAAATATTGATTTATAAAAGGCGGACGATTTCGTCTGCTTAGAGTAATGAGTTAAAAATCGTAAAAGTTCTTGATAAAATTCCATGCAACCAATATGATTCAATGTTTATATTAGTAATGGTGTCAAAATGGCTATTCGTAACCACAAATATTGATTTATAAAAGGTGGACGATTTCGTCCGTTTAGAGTAATGAGTTAAAAATCGTAAAAGTTCTTGTTAAAACTCCATGCAACCAATATAATTCAATGTTTATAGTAGTAATGGTGTCAAAATGGCTATTCGACACCACAAATATTGATTTCGAAAAGGCGGACGATTTCGTCCGCTTAGAGTAATGAGTTAAAAATCGTAAAAGTTCTTGATAAAAGTCCATGCAACCAATATGATTCAATGTTTATAGTAGTAATGGTGTCAAAATGGCTATTGGGAACCACAAATATTGATTTATAAAAAGGCGGACGATTTCGTCCGCTTAGAGTAATGAGTTAAAAATCGTAAAAGTTCTTGATAAAACTCCATTCAACCAATATGATTCAATGTTTATATTAGTAATGGTGTCAAAATGGCTATTCGGAACCACAAATATTGATTTATAAAAGGCGGATGATTTCGTCCGCTTAGAGTAATGAGTTAAAAATCGTAAAAGTTCTTGATAAAACTCCATGCAACCAATATGATTCAATGTTTATAGTAGTAATGGTGTCAAAATGGCTCTTTGGAACCACAAATATTGATTTCGAAAAGGCAGAAGATTTCGTCCGCTTAGAGTAATGAGTTAAAAATCGTAAAAGTTCTTGATAAAACTACATGCAACCAATATGATTCAATGTTTATAGTAGTAATGGTGTCAAAATGGCTATTCGGAACCACAAATATTGACTTATAAAAGGCGGACGATTTCGTCCGCTTAGAGTACTGAGTTAAAAATCGTAAAAGTTCTTAATTAAACTCCATGCAACCAATATGATTCAAATATTATAGTAGTAATGGTGTCAAAATGGCTATTCGGAACCACAAATATTGATTTATAAAAGGCGGACGATTTCGTCCGCTTAGAGTAATGAGTTAAAAATCGTAAAAGTTCTTGATAAAACTCCATGCAACCAATATGATTCAATGTTTATATTAGTAATGGTGTCAAAATGGCTATTCGGAACCACAAATATTGATTTATAAAAGGTGGACGATTTCGTCCGCTTAGAGTAATGAGTTAAAAATCGTAAAAGTTCTTGATAAAACTCCATGCAACCAATATGATTCAATGTTTATAGTAGTAATGGTGTCAAAATGGCTATTCGGAACCACAAATATTGATTTATAAAAGGCGGACGATTTCGTCCGCTTAGAGTAATGAGTTAAAAATCGTAAAAGTTCTTGATAAAACTCCATGCAACCAATATGATTCAATGTTTATATTAGTAATGGTGTCAAAATGGCTATTCGGAACCACAAATATTGATTTATAAAAGGCGGACGATTTCGTCCGCTTAGAGTAATGAGTTAAAAATCGTAAAAGTTCTTGATAAAACTCCATGCAACCAATATGATTCAATGTTTATAGTAGTAATGGTGTCAAAATGGCTCTTTGGAACCACAAATATTGATTTCGAAAAGGCAGACGATTTCGTCCGCTTAGAGTAATGAGTTAAAAATTGTAAAAGTTCTTGATAAAACTCATTGCAACCAATACGATTCAATGTTTATAGTAGTAATGGTGTCAAAATGGCTATTCGGAACCACAAATATTGATTTATAAAAGGCGGACGATTTCGTCCGCTTAGAGTAATGAGTTAAAAATCGTAAAAGTTCTTGATAAAACTCCATGCAACCAATATGATTCAATGTTTATATTAGTAATGGTGTCAAAATGGCTATTCGGAACCACAAATATTGATTTATAAAAGGTGGACGATTTTGTCCACTTAGAGTAATGAGTTAAAAATCGTAAAAGTTCTTAATAAAACTCCATGCAACCAATATGATTTAATGTTTATAGTAGTAATGGTGTCAAAATGGCTATTCGGAACCACAAATATTGATTTATAAAAGGCGGACGATTTCGTCCGCTTAGAGTAATGAGTTAAAAATCGTAAAAGTTCTTGATAAAACTCCATTCAACCAATATGATTCAATGTTTATATTAGTAATGGTGTCAAAATGGCTATTCGGAACCACAAATATTGATTTATAAAAGGCGGACGATTTCGTCCGCTTAGAGTAATGAGTTAAAAATCGTAAAAGTTCTTGATAAAACTCCATGCAACCAATATGATTCAATGTTTATAGTAGTAATGGTGTCAAAATGGCTATTCGGAACCACAAATATTGATTTATAAAAGGTGGACGATTTCGTCCACTTAGAGTAATGAGTTAAAAATCGAAAAAGTTCTTAATAAAACTCCATGCAACCAATATGATTTAATGTTTATAGTAGTAATGGTGTCAAAATGGCTATTCGGAACCACAAATATTGATTTATAAAAGGCGGACGATTTCGTCCGCTTAGAGTAATGAGTTAAAAATCGTAAAAGTTCTTGATAAAACTCCATTCAACCAATATGATTCAATGTTTATATTAGTAATGGTGTCAAAATGGCTATTCGGAACCACAAATATTGATTTATAAAAGGCGGACGATTTCGTCCGCTTAGAGTAATGAGTTAAAAATCGTAAAAGTTCTTGATAAAACTCCATGCAACCAATATGATTCAATGTTTATAGTAGTAATGGTGTCAAAATGGCTCTTTGGAACCACAAATATTGATTTCGAAAAGGCAGACGATTTCGTCCGCTTAGAGTAATGAGTTAAAAATTGTAAAAGTTCTTGATAAAACTCATTGCAAGCAATACGATTCAATGTTTATAGTAGTAATGGTGTCAAAATGGCTATTCGGAACCACAAATATTGATTTATAAAAGGAGGAAGATTTCGTCCGCTTAGAGTAATGAGTTAAAAATCGTAAAAGTTCTTGATAAAACTCCATGCAACCAATATGATTCAATGTTTATATTAGTAATGGTGTCAAAATGGCTATTCGGAACCACAAATATTGATTTATAAAAGGTGGACGATTTTGTCCACTTAGAGTAATGAGTTAAAAATCGTAAAAGTTCTTAATAAAACTCCATGCAACCAATATGATTTAATGTTTATAGTAGTAATGGTGTCAAAATGGCTATTCGGAACCACAAATATTGATTTATAAAAGGCGGACGATTTCGTCCGCTTAGAGTAATGAGTTAAAAATCGTAAAAGTTCTTGATAAAACTCCATTCAACCAATATGATTCAATGTTTATATTAGTAATGGTGTCAAAATGGCTATTCGGAACCACAAATATTGATTTATAAAAGGCGGACGATTTCGTCCGCTTAGAGTAATGAGTTAAAAATCGTAAAAGTTCTTGATAAAACTCCATGCAACCAATATGATTCAATGTTTATAGTAGTAATGGTGTCAAAATGGCTATTCGGAACCACAAATATTGATTTATAAAAGGTGGACGATTTCGTCCACTTAGAGTAATGAGTTAAAAATCGAAAAAGTTCTTAATAAAACTCCATGCAACCAATATGATTTAATGTTTATAGTAGTAATGGTGTCAAAATGGCTATTCGGAACCACAAATATTGATTTATAAAAGGCGGACGATTTCGTCCGCTTAGAGTAATGAGTTAAAAATCGTAAAAGTTCTTGATAAAACTCCATTCAACCAATATGATTCAATGTTTATATTAGTAATGGTGTCAAAATGGCTATTCGGAACCACAAATATTGATTTATAAAAGGCGGACGATTTCGTCCGCTTAGAGTAATGAGTTAAAAATCGTAAAAGTTCTTGATAAAACTCCATGCAACCAATATGATTCAATGTTTATAGTAGTAATGGTGTCAAAATGGCTCTTTGGAACCACAAATATTGATTTCGAAAAGGCAGACGATTTCGTCCGCTTAGAGTAATGAGTTAAAAATTGTAAAAGTTCTTGATAAAACTCATTGCAAGCAATACGATTCAATGTTTATAGTAGTAATGGTGTCAAAATGGCTATTCGGAACCACAAATATTGATTTATAAAAGGAGGAAGATTTCGTCCGCTTAGAGTAATGAGTTAAAAATCGTAAAAGTTCTTGATTAAACTCCATGCAACCAATATGATTCAATGTTTATATTAGTAATGGTGTCAAAATGGCTATTCGGAACCACAAATATTGATTTATAAAAGGTGGACGATTTCGTCCACTTAGAGTAATGAGTTAAAAATCGTAAAAGTTCTTAATAAAACTCCATGCAACCAATATGATTTAATGTTTATAGTAGTAATGGTGTCAAAATGGCTATTCGGAACCACAAATATTGATTTATAAAAGGCGGACGATTTCGTCCGCTTAGAGTAATGAGTTAAAAATCGTAAAAGTTCTTGATAAAACTCCATTAAACCAATATGATTCAATGTTTATATTAGTAATGGTGTCAAAATGGCTATTCGGAACCACAAATATTGATTTATAAAAGGCGGACGATTTCGTCCGCTTAGAGTAATGAGTTAAAAATCGTAAAAGTTCTTGATAAAACTCCATGCAACCAATATGATTCAATGTTTATAGTAGTAATGGTGTCAAAATGGCTCTTTGGAACCACAAATATTGATTTCGAAAAGGCAGACGATTTCGTCCGCTTAGAGTAATGAGTTAAAAATTGTAAAAGTTCTTGATAAAACTCATTGCAAGCAATACGATTCAATGTTTATAGTAGTAATGGTGTCAAAATGGCTATTCGGAACCACAAATATTGATTTATAAAAGGAGGAAGATTTCGTCCGCTTAGAGTAATGAGTTAAAAATCGTAAAAGTTCTTGATTAAACTCCATGCAACCAATATGATTCAATGTTTATATTAGTAATGGTGTCAAAATGGCTATTCGGAACCACAAATATTGATTTATAAAAGGCGGACGATTTCGTCCGCTTAGAGTAATGAGTTAAAAATCGTAAAAGTTCTTGTTAAAACTCCATGAAACCAATATAATTCAATGTTTATAGTAGTAATGGTGTCAAAATGGCTATTTGGAACCACAAATATTGATTTCGAAAAGGCAGACGATTTCGTCCGCTTAGAGTAATGAGTTAAAAATCGTAAAAGTTCTTGATAAAACTCATTGCAACCAATACGATTCAATGTTTATAGTAGTAATGGTGTCAAAATGGCTATTCGGAACCACAAATATTGATTTATAAAAGGCGGACGATTTCGTCTGCTTAGAGTAATGAGTTAAAAATCGTAAAAGTTCTTGATAAAATTCCATGCAACCAATATGATTCAATGTTTATATTAGTAATGGTGTCAAAATGGCTATTCGGAACCACAAATATTGATTTATAAAAGGTGGACGATTTCGTCCGTTTAGAGTAATGAGTTAAAAATCGTAAAAGTTCTTGTTAAAACTCCATGCAGCCAATATAATTCAATGTTTATAGTAGTAATGGTGTCAAAATGGCTATTCGACACCACAAATATTGATTTCGAAAAGGCGGACGATTTCGTCCGCTTAGAGTAATGAGTTAAAAATCGTAAAAGTTCTTGATAAAACTCCATGCAACCAATATGATTCAATGTTTATATTAGTAATGGTGTCAAAATGGCTATTCGGAACCACAAATATTGATTTATAAAAGGTGGACGATTTCGTCCGCTTAGAGTAATGAGTTAAAAATCGTAAAAGTTCTTGATAAAACTCCATGCAACCAATATGATTCAATGTTTATAGTAGTAATGGTGTCAAAATGGCTATTCGGAACCACAAATATTGATTTATAAAAGGCGGACGATTTCGTCCGCTTAGAGTAATGAGTTAAAAATCGTAAAAGTTCTTGATAAAACTCCATGCAACCAATATGATTCAATGTTTATATTAGTAATGGTGTCAAAATGGCTATTCGGAACCACAAATATTGATTTATAAAAGGCGGACGATTTCGTCCGCTTAGAGTAATGAGTTAAAAATCGTAAAAGTTCTTGATAAAACTCCATGCAACCAATATGATTCAATGTTTATAGTAGTAATGGTGTCAAAATGGCTCTTTGGAACCACAAATATTGATTTCGAAAAGGCAGACGATTTCGTCCGCTTAGAGTAATGAGTTAAAAATTGTAAAAGTTCTTGATAAAACTCATTGCAACCAATACGATTCAATGTTTATAGTAGTAATGGTGTCAAAATGGCTATTCGGAACCACAAATATTGATTTATAAAAGGCGGACGATTTCGTCCGCTTAGAGTAATGAGTTAAAAATCGTAAAAGTTCTTGATAAAACTCCATGCAACCAATATGATTCAATGTTTATATTAGTAATGGTGTCAAAATGGCTATTCGGAACCACAAATATTGATTTATAAAAGGTGGACGATTTCGTCCACTTAGAGTAATGAGTTAAAAATCGTAAAAGTTCTTAATAAAACTCCATGCAACCAATATGATTTAATGTTTATAGTAGTAATGGTGTCAAAATGGCTATTCGGAACCACAAATATTGATTTATAAAAGGCGGACGATTTCGTCCGCTTAGAGTAATGAGTTAAAAATCGTAAAAGTTCTTGATAAAACTCCATTCAACCAATATGATTCAATGTTTATATTAGTAATGGTGTCAAAATGGCTATTCGGAACCACAAATATTGATTTATAAAAGGCGGACGATTTCGTCCGCTTAGAGTAATGAGTTAAAAATCGTAAAAGTTCTTGATAAAACTCCATGCAACCCATATGATTCAATGTTTATAGTAGTAATGGTGTCAAAATGGCTCTTTGGAACCACAAATATTGATTTCGAAAAGGCAGACGATTTCGTCCGCTTAGAGTAATGAGTTAAAAATTGTAAAAGTTCTTGATAAAACTCATTGCAAGCAATACGATTCAATGTTTATAGTAGTAATGGTGTCAAAATGGCTATTCGGAACCACAAATATTGATTTATAAAAGGAGGACGATTTCGTCCGCTTAGAGTAATGAGTTAAAAATCGTAAAAGTTCTTGATTAAACTCCATGCAACCAATATGATTCAATGTTTATATTAGTAATGGTGTCAAAATGGCTATTCGGAACCACAAATATTGATTTATAAAAGGCGGACGATTTCGTCCGCTTATAGTAATGAGTTAAAAATCGTAAAAGTTCTTGTTAAAACTCCATGAAACCAATATAATTCAATGTTTATAGTAGTAATGGTGTCAAAATGGCTATTTGGAACCACAAATATTGATTTCGAAAAGGCAGACGATTTCGTCCGCTTAGAGTAATGAGTTAAAAATCGTAAAAGTTCTTGATAAAACTCATTGCAACCAATACGATTCAATGTTTATAGTAGTAATGGTGTCAAAATGGCTATTCGGAACCACAAATATTGATTTATAAAAGGCGGACGATTTCGTCTGCTTAGAGTAATGAGTTAAAAATCGTAAAAGTTCTTGATAAAATTCCATGCAACCAATATGATTCAATGTTTATATTAGTAATGGTGACAAAATGGCTATTCGGAACCACAAATATTGATTTATAAAAGGTGGACGATTTCGTCCGTTTAGAGTAATGAGTTAAAAATCGTAAAAGTTCTTGTTAAAACTCCATGCAACCAATATAATTCAATGTTTATAGTAGTAATGGTGTCAAAATGGCTATTCGACACCACAAATATTGATTTCGAAAAGGCGGACGATTTCGTCCGCTTAGAGTAATGAGTTAAAAATCGTAAAAGTTCTTGATAAAAGTCCATGCAACCAATATGATTCAATGTTTATAGTAGTAATGGTGTCAAAATGGCTATTCGGAACCACAAATATTGATTTATAAAAAGGCGGACGATTTCGTCCGCTTAGTGTAATAAGTTAAAAACCGTAAAAGTTCTTGATAAAACTCCATGCAACCAATATGATTCAATGTTTATATTAGTAATGGTGTCAAAATGGCTATTCGGAACCACAAATATTGATTTATAAAAGGCGGACGATTTCGTCCGCTTAGAGTAATGAGTTAAAAATCGTAAAAGTTCTTGATAAAACTCCATGCAACCAATATGATTCAGTGTTTATAGTAGTAATGGTGTCAAAATGGCTATTTGGAACCACAAATATTGATTTCGAAAAGCCAGACGATTTCGTCCGCTTAGAGTAATGAGTTAAAAATCGTAAAAGTTCTTGATAAAACTCATTGCAACCAATACGATTCAATGTTTATAGTAGTAATGGTGTCAAAATGGCTATTCGGAACCACAAATATTGATTTATAAAAGGCGGACGATTTCGTCTGCTTAGAGTAATGAGTTAAAAATCGTAAAAGTTCTTGATAAAATTCCATGCAACCAATATGATTCAATGTATATATTAGTAATGGTGTCAAAATGGCTATTCGGAACCACAAATATTGATTTATAAAAGGTGGACGATTTCGTCCGTTTAGAGTAATGAGTTAAAAATCGTAAAAGTTCTTGATAAAACTCAATGCAACCAATATGATTCAATGTTTATAGTAGTAATGGTGTCAAAATGGCTCTTTGGAACCACAAATATTGATTTCGAAAAGGCAGACGATTTCGTCCGCTTAGAGTAATGAGTTAAAAATTGTAAAAGTTCTTGATAAAACTCATTGCAACCAATACGATTCAATGTTTATAGTAGTAATGGTGTCAAAATGGCTATTCGGAACCACAAATATTGATTTATAAAAGGAGGACGATTTCGTCCGCTTAGAGTAATGAGTTAAAAATCGTAAAAGTTCTTGATTAAACTCCATGCAACCAATATGATTCAATGTTTATATTAGTAATGGTGTCAAAATGGCTATTCGGAACCACAAATATTGATTTATAAAAGGCGGACGATTTCGTCCGCTTAGAGTAATGAGTTAAAAATCGTAAAAGTTCTTGTTAAAACTCCATGCAACCAATATATTTCAATGTTTATAGTAGTAATGGTGTCAAAATGGCTATTCGGAACCACAAATATTGATTTATAAAAGGCGGATGATTTCGTCCGCTTAGAGTAATGAGTTAAAAATCGTAAAAGTTCTTGATAAAACTCCATGCAACCAATATGATTCAATGTTTATAGTAGTAATGGTGTCAAAATGGCTCTTTGGAACCACAAATATTGATTTCGAAAAGGCAGAAGATTTCGTCCGCTTAGAGTAATGAGTTAAAAATCGTAAAAGTTCTTGATAAAACTCCATGCAACCAATATGATTCAATGTTTATAGTAGTAATGGTGTCAAAATGGCTATTCGGAACCACAAATATTGACTTATAAAAGGCGGACGATTTCGTCCGCTTAGAGTACTGAGTTAAAAATCGTAAAAGTTCTTGATTAAACTCCATGCAACCAATATGATTCAATGTTTATAGTAGTAATGGTGTCAAAATGGCTATTCGGAACCACAAATATTGATTTATAAAAGGCGGACGATTTCGTCCGCTTAGAGTAATGAGTTAAAAATCGTAAAAGTTCTTGATAAAACTCCATGCAACCAATATGATTCAATGTTTATATTAGTAATGGTGTCAAAATGGCTATTCGGAACCACAAATATTGATTTATAAAAGGTGGACGATTTCGTCCGCTTAGAGTAATGAGTTAAAAATCGTAAAAGTTCTTGATAAAACTCCATGCAACCAATATGATTCAATGTTTATAGTAGTAATGGTGTCAAAATGGCTATTCGGAACCACAAATATTGATTTATAAAAGGCGGACGATTTCGTCCGCTTAGAGTAATGAGTTAAAAATCGTAAAAGTTCTTGATAAAACTCCATGCAACCAATATGATTAAATGTTTATATTAGTAATGGTGTCAAAATGGCTATTCGGAACCACAAATATTGATTTATAAAAGGCGGACGATTTCGTCCGCTTAGAGTAATGAGTTAAAAATCGTAAAAGTTCTTGATAAAACTCCATGCAACCAATATGATTCAATGTTTATAGTAGTAATGGTGTCAAAATGGCTCTTTGGAACCACAAATATTGATTTCGAAAAGGCAGACGATTTCGTCCGCTTAGAGTAATGAGTTAAAAATTGTAAAAGTTCTTGATAAAACTCATTGCAACCAATACGATTCAATGTTTATAGTAGTAATGGTGTCAAAATGGCTATTCGGAACCACAAATATTGATTTATAAAAGGCGGACGATTTCGTCCGCTTAGAGTAATGAGTTAAAAATCGTAAAAGTTCTTGATAAAACTCCATGCAACCAATATGATTCAATGTTTATATTAGTAATGGTGTCAAAATGGCTATTCGGAACCACAAATATTGATTTATAAAAGGTGGACGATTTCGTCCACTTAGAGTAATGAGTTAAAAATCGTAAAAGTTCTTAATAAAACTCCATGCAACCAATATGATTTAATGTTTATAGTAGTAATGGTGTCAAAATGGCTATTCGGAACCACAAATATTGATTTATAAAAGGCGGACGATTTCGTCCGCTTAGAGTAATGAGTTAAAAATCGTAAAAGTTCTTGATAAAACTCCATTCAACCAATATGATTCAATGTTTATATTAGTAATGGTGTCAAAATGGCTATTCGGAACCACAAATATTGATTTATAAAAGGCGGACGATTTCGTCCGCTTAGAGTAATGAGTTAAAAATCGTAAAAGTTCTTGATAAAACTCCATGCAACCCATATGATTCAATGTTTATAGTAGTAATGGTGTCAAAATGGCTCTTTGGAACCACAAATATTGATTTCGAAAAGGCAGACGATTTCGTCCGCTTAGAGTAATGAGTTAAAAATTGTAAAAGTTCTTGATAAAACTCATTGCAAGCAATACGATTCAATGTTTATAGTAGTAATGGTGTCAAAATGGCTATTCGGAACCACAAATATTGATTTATAAAAGGAGGACGATTTCGTCCGCTTAGAGTAATGAGTTAAAAATCGTAAAAGTTCTTGATTAAACTCCATGCAACCAATATGATTCAATGTTTATATTAGTAATGGTGTCAAAATGGCTATTCGGAACCACAAATATTGATTTATAAAAGGCGGACGATTTCGTCCGCTTATAGTAATGAGTTAAAAATCGTAAAAGTTCTTGTTAAAACTCCATGAAACCAATATAATTCAATGTTTATAGTAGTAATGGTGTCAAAATGGCTATTTGGAACCACAAATATTGATTTCGAAAAGGCAGACGATTTCGTCCGCTTAGAGTAATGAGTTAAAAATCGTAAAAGTTCTTGATAAAACTCATTGCAACCAATACGATTCAATGTTTATAGTAGTAATGGTGTCAAAATGGCTATTCGGAACCACAAATATTGATTTATAAAAGGCGGACGATTTCGTCTGCTTAGAGTAATGAGTTAAAAATCGTAAAAGTTCTTGATAAAATTCCATGCAACCAATATGATTCAATGTTTATATTAGTAATGGTGACAAAATGGCTATTCGGAACCACAAATATTGATTTATAAAAGGTGGACGATTTCGTCCGTTTAGAGTAATGAGTTAAAAATCGTAAAAGTTCTTGTTAAAACTCCATGCAACCAATATAATTCAATGTTTATAGTAGTAATGGTGTCAAAATGGCTATTCGACACCACAAATATTGATTTCGAAAAGGCGGACGATTTCGTCCGCTTAGAGTAATGAGTTAAAAATCGTAAAAGTTCTTGATAAAAGTCCATGCAACCAATATGATTCAATGTTTATAGTAGTAATGGTGTCAAAATGGCTATTCGGAACCACAAATATTGATTTATAAAAAGGCGGACGATTTCGTCCGCTTAGTGTAATAAGTTAAAAACCGTAAAAGTTCTTGATAAAACTCCATGCAACCAATATGATTCAATGTTTATATTAGTAATGGTGTCAAAATGGCTATTCGGAACCACAAATATTGATTTATAAAAGGCGGACGATTTCGTCCGCTTAGAGTAATGAGTTAAAAATCGTAAAAGTTCTTGATAAAACTCCATGCAACCAATATGATTCAGTGTTTATAGTAGTAATGGTGTCAAAATGGCTATTTGGAACCACAAATATTGATTTCGAAAAGCCAGACGATTTCGTCCGCTTAGAGTAATGAGTTAAAAATCGTAAAAGTTCTTGATAAAACTCATTGCAACCAATACGATTCAATGTTTATAGTAGTAATGGTGTCAAAATGGCTATTCGGAACCACAAATATTGATTTATAAAAGGCGGACGATTTCGTCTGCTTAGAGTAATGAGTTAAAAATCGTAAAAGTTCTTGATAAAATTCCATGCAACCAATATGATTCAATGTATATATTAGTAATGGTGTCAAAATGGCTATTCGGAACCACAAATATTGATTTATAAAAGGTGGACGATTTCGTCCGTTTAGAGTAATGAGTTAAAAATCGTAAAAGTTCTTGATAAAACTCAATGCAACCAATATGATTCAATGTTTATAGTAGTAATGGTGTCAAAATGGCTCTTTGGAACCACAAATATTGATTTCGAAAAGGCAGACGATTTCGTCCGCTTAGAGTAATGAGTTAAAAATTGTAAAAGTTCTTGATAAAACTCATTGCAACCAATACGATTCAATGTTTATAGTAGTAATGGTGTCAAAATGGCTATTCGGAACCACAAATATTGATTTATAAAAGGAGGACGATTTCGTCCGCTTAGAGTAATGAGTTAAAAATCGTAAAAGTTCTTGATTAAACTCCATGCAACCAATATGATTCAATGTTTATATTAGTAATGGTGTCAAAATGGCTATTCGGAACCACAAATATTGATTTATAAAAGGCGGACGATTTCGTCCGCTTAGAGTAATGAGTTAAAAATCGTAAAAGTTCTTGTTAAAACTCCATGCAACCAATATATTTCAATGTTTATAGTAGTAATGGTGTCAAAATGGCTATTCGAAACCACAAATATTGATTTCGAAAAGGCGGACGATTTCGTCCGCTTAGAGTAATGAGTTAAAAATCGTAAAAGTTCTTGATAAAAGTCCATGCAACCAATATGATTCAATGTTTACAGTAGTAATGGTGTCAAAATGGCTATTCGGAACCACAAATATTGATTTATAAAAAGGCGGACGATTTCGTCCGCTTAGTGTAATAAGTTAAAAACCGTAAAAGTTCTTGATAAAACTCCATGCAACCAATATGATTCAATGTTTATATTAGTAATGGTGTCAAAATGGCTATTCGGAACCACAAATATTGATTTATAAAAGGCGGACGATTTCGTCCGCTTAGAGTAATGAGTTAAAAATCGTAAAAGTTCTTGATAAAACTCCATGCAACCAATATGATTCAATGTTTATAGTAGTAATGGTGTCAAAATGGCTATTTGGAACCACAAATATTGATTTCGAAAAGGCAGACGATTTCGTCCGCTTAGAGTAATGAGTTAAAAATCGTAAAAGTTCTTGATAAAACTCATTGCAACCAATACGATTCAATGTTTATAGTAGTAATGGTGTCAAAATGGCTATTCGGAACCACAAATATTGATTTATAAAAGGCGGACGATTTCGTCTGCTTAGAGTAATGAGTTAAAAATCGTAAAAGTTCTTGATAAAATTCCATGCAACCAATATGATTCAATGTTTATATTAGTAATGGTGTCAAAATGGCTATTCGGAACCACAAATATTGATTTATAAAAGGCGGACGATTTCGTCCGCTTAGAGTAATGAGTTAAAAATCGTAAAAGTTCGTGATAAAACTCAATGCAACCAATATGATTCAATGTTTATAGTAGTAATGGTGTCAAAATGGCTATTCGGAACCACAAATATTGATTTATAAAAGGTGGACGATTTCGTCCGTTTAGAGTAATGAGTTAAAAATCGTAAAAGTTCTTGATAAAATTCCATGCAACCAATATGATTCAATGTTTATAGTAGTAATGGTGTCAAAATGGCTATTCGGAACCACAAATATTGATTTATAAAAAGGCGGACGATTTCGTCCGCTTAGTGTAATAAGTTAAAAACCGTAAAAGTTCTTGATAAAACTCCATGCAACCAATATGATTCAATGTTTATATTAGTAATGGTGTCAAAATGGCTATTCGGAACCACAAATATTGATTTATAAAAGGCGGACGATTTCGTCCGCTTAGAGTAATGAGTTAAAAATCGTAAAATTTCTTGATAAAACTCCATGCAACCAATATGATTCAATGTTTATAGTAGTAATGGTGTCAAAATGGCTATTTGGAACCACAAATATTGATTTCGAAAAGCCAGACGATTTCGTCCGCTTAGAGTAATGAGTTAAAAATCGTAAAAGTTCTTGATAAAACTCATTGCAACCAATACGATTCAATGTTTATAGTAGTAATGGTGTCAAAATGGCTATTCGGAACCACAAATATTGATTTATAAAAGGCGGACGATTTCGTCTGCTTAGAGTAATGAGTTAAAAATCGTAAAAGTTCTTGATAAAATTCCATGCAACCAATATGATTCAATGTATATATTAGTAATGGTGTCAAAATGGCTATTCGGAACCACAAATATTGATTTATAAAAGGTGGACGATTTCGTCCGTTTAGAGTAATGAGTTAAAAATCGTAAAAGTTCTTGATAAAACTCAATGCAACCAATATGATTCAATGTTTATAGTAGTAATGGTGTCAAAATGGCTCTTTGGAACCACAAATATTGATTTCGAAAAGGCAGACGATTTCGTCCGCTTAGAGTAATGAGTTAAAAATTGTAAAAGTTCTTGATAAAACTCATTGCAACCAATACGATTCAATGTTTATAGTAGTAATGGTGTCAAAATGGCTATTCGGAACCACAAATATTGATTTATAAAAGGAGGACGATTTCGTCCGCTTAGAGTAATGAGTTAAAAATCGTAAAAGTTCTTGATTAAACTCCATGCAACCAATATGATTCAATGTTTATATTAGTAATGGTGTCAAAATGGCTATTCGGAACCACAAATATTGATTTATAAAAGGCGGACGATTTCGTCCGCTTAGAGTAATGAGTTAAAAATCGTAAAAGTTCTTGTTAAAACTCCATGCAACCAATATATTTCAATGTTTATAGTAGTAATGGTGTCAAAATGGCTATTCGAAACCACAAATATTGATTTCGAAAAGGCGGACGATTTCGTCCGCTTAGAGTAATGAGTTAAAAATCGTAAAAGTTCTTGATAAAAGTCCATGCAACCAATATGATTCAATGTTTATATTAGTAATGGTGTCAAAATGGCTATTCGGAACCACAAATATTGATTTATAAAAGGCGGACGATTTCGTCCGCTTAGAGTAATGAGTTAAAAATCGTAAAAGTTCTTGATAAAACTCCATGCAACCAATATGATTCAATGTTTATAGTAGTAATGGTGTCAAAATGGCTATTTGGAACCACAAATATTGATTTCGAAAAGGCAGACGATTGCGTCCGCTTAGAGTAATGAGTTAAAAATCGTAAAAGTTCTTGATAAAACTCATTGCAACCAATACGATTCAATGTTTATAGTAGTAATGGTGTCAAAATGGCTATTCGGAACCACAAATATTGATTTATAAAAGGCGGACGATTTCGTCTGCTTAGAGTAATGAGTTAAAAATCGTAAAAGTTCTTGATAAAATTCCATGCAACCAATATGATTCAATGTTTATATTAGTAATGGTGTCAAAATGGCTATTCGGAACCACAAATATTGATTTATAAAAGGTGGACGATTTCGTCCGTTTAGAGTAATGAGTTAAAAATCGTAAAAGTTCTTGATAAAACTCAATGCAACCAATATGATTCAATGTTTATAGTAGTAATGGTGTCAAAATGGCTATTCGGAACCACAAATATTGATTTATAAAAGGCGGACGATTTATTCCGCTTAGAGTAATGAGTTAAAAATCGTAAAAGTTCTTGATAAAACTCCATGCAACCAATATGATTCAATGTTTATATTAGTAATGGTGTCAAAATGGCTATTCGGAACCACAAATATTGATTTATAAAAGGCGGACGATTTCGTCCGCTTAGAGTAATGAGTTAAAAATCGTAAAAGTTCTTGATAAAACTCCATGCAACCAATATGATTCAATGTTTATAGTAGTAATGGTGTCAAAATGGCTATTTGGAACCCCAAATATTGATTTCGAAAAGGCAGACGATTTCGTCCGCTTAGAGTAATGAGTTAAAAATCGTAAAAGTTCTTGATAAAACTCATTGCAACCAATACGATTCAATGTTTATAGTAGTAATGGTGTCAAAATGGCTATTCGGAACCACAAATATTGATTTATAAAAGGCGGTCGATTTCGTCTGCATAGAGTAATGAGTTAAAAATCTTAAAAGTTCTTGATAAAACTCCATGCAACCAATATGATTCAATGTTTATATTAGTAATGGTGTCAAAATGGCTATTCGGAACCACAAATATTGATTTATAAAAGGCGGACGATTTCGTCCGCTTAGAGTAATGAGTTAAAAATCGTAAAAGTTCGTGATAAAACTCAATGCAACCAATATGATTCAATGTTTATAGTAGTAATGGTGTCAAAATGGCTATTCGGAACCACAAATATTGATTTATAAAAGGTGGACGATTTCGTCCGTTTAGAGTAATGAGTTAAAAATCGTAGAAGTTCTTGATAAAACTCCATGCAACCAATATGATTCAATTTTTATAGTAGTAATGGTGTCAAAATGGCTATTCAGAACCACAAATATTGATTTATAAAAGGCGGACGATTTCGTCCGCTTAGAGTAATGAGTTAAAAATCGTAAAAGTTCTTGATAAAACTCCATGCAACCAATATGATTCAATGTTTATAATAGTAATGGTGTCAAAATGGCTATTCGGAACCACAAATATTGATTTATAAAAGGCGGACGATTTCGTCCGCTTAGAGTAATGAGTTAAAAATCGTAAAAGTTCTTGATAAAACTCCATGCAACCAATATGATTCAATGTTTATATTAGTAATGGTGTCAAAATGGCTATTCGGAACTGTTGGAGTTGTGTACTTAATGTCTAGATTTAAGTAACGGTAAACTCCCGGTCATAGCATTTAATCTATTAAATTAATAAACAATTATTTGCATTTAATTATTATTAATTAATTATGCGAAATATAGTCCTGGATTTTATACGTTGTAGTTAGTATGGTGTGCATGGGCGCACAGAAGATCATACTATCGGTTACTCGTATTTAATCGAACAGTTGCTCACGACCTAGATGGACATGGACCAATCCATCGGTATAGTCGCTATTTTATCACACTTGTACACTTGGTGTATTGGGCGGATCGCTTGAGATTTATCGATTAGGATTGCCTTGAGATAATCGATTCAAGTCTCAGAGTATTTTATTCTTAATCCCCGATACTATTGCGGGTGTGTATATTTAATATATGTGACTTTGATTTTCCAAAGGAATTAACCGATTTAATTATTGGGTTAATTACCGGTTAAGTTGGGTCGCTATATTTTATATATGGCATGCCGTGAATACTTGACGGGAAATTGTATCCCGGAAGGGTTGATAATATCCCCGAGATGAGTTCATAAGGAATTATTGTGTAAACCTCATGGGTGGATTCGTTCCGCACAATAATTAAGGATGAATGGTACTAGTCTCGGATTCAAGAGATGAATAAATTAATTAGCAATAAATTAATTTTATTCATGGATATTTAAATCTTAAATACACGGAATAAATAATACTACCGGAGAAATATTATTTGATATAATATGGTTTAATATTGGGAGTGCAATTAATTTATATAGTGGAAAATAAATTAATTAATATTAATGGGAGATTAATAGATTTGGGCTTGGGCTCAATTTAATCATTAATATTGGAAGCCCAATATTCCACCTCCTTTAGATCCCCTACGTAGCCTATAAAAGCACTACATGGTCTTCACTTTTTCATAAGACAAGATTATCATACTTGATATTCTAGAGAGTTGAAGAGGATCCATAAGCTTGGAGGATCGTCGCCCACCCGACGTTCAAGCTAGTGCAAGGAATACGTGGGAAGATCGTAAGGTCATCAACTTAAATTCGTTTCTCCGCACAACGAATTAAAAGGTAAAATCATATACTCCCTTCTATGATTTTATGTGAATTGATTGTGATACATACATGAACGCACGATCCGGGAAAACGATGAACTTCGGGGACGGGGATTCGAGATCCCCGGCGAACGTTCAAAGGACCCTCGGCTGGGAGCCGAGGGAGTCGATCGAACCCTAGGGTTCGATCGTGTGGCGCGAAGGAGCAGCCCCGGCTGGACGCCGGGGCGGGCGATCGATCATGCGATCGATCGCCGGGGCAAGCCGCGGCGGGAGCCGCGGCAGTCCGCTGGGCGGACGGGGCCCCTCTGGCGATGGCGGTGAGTCGCCGGACTCACCGCCGGGGGCTGCTACGAGCAGCCCCGGGGATGCGTTCGTGCATCCCCATGCGATCGCTTAACGCGATCGCAAACCCCACATGGGGGTTCGGCTAGGGCTAGCCGCGGGCTTGCCCGCGGTGGTGTGCACGAGCCGGGCTCCGGCTCGTGTGGTGGTTTGCGATAAACTCCGGCGAGAGGATTTTGGTCGGGTTATTATTCTTCCGCAATTTTTAATAGCCCGGGATATCGATTTCCAACAAATGGTATCAGAGCATTTGGTTTTGTGTTCATGTATGTGTTCAATTGTGTTCTACCTTGCAGGGATTCCGACTATCATGGTTAATTAATTGATTAATTGTTTAATTAATTGTTTTTTAATTTTACCATGATTATTAAACTCTCGGACATGTCGAGATTCGTTTTGTGTGGATGAATGCTTGTAATAGTAAAAATTCGGGGGTTGACCGAATTAAGATTTATTATTATTGTTCTATGTTTTCCGGAAAGTGTATAGGGTCGATTTCATGTATAGAATCGATACCGGAATTGTAAATTTATTTCTTGTAATTTATTTACGTTGGATCGATGCCGAGACGACCGCCGGAGAACTCGTGTGACGAAGAAGACGAAGAGGACGAAGAACTGGGGGGGGTCGATCAACCCCATGATCGACCCCATGACCGAAGCCATGGGGAGGGGTCGATCGCCCCTCGGCTGGGGCTGCCACCGGCATGGTGGTGGCCGGCCGGCTGAGGAGGCGGCGGCGGTGCCCTCTCCGGTGGTGGCGGCGGTCGGTGGTGGTGGTGGTGGTGCGGGGATCCCCAACCCGTGCTACTCCTACTCCTACCTAGATTCACTTTCCTAATTGATTCAAGTTTTCCTATTTTGAGTATTCCTATGTTTGGGAACTCTCATGGAGATAGGAAAAGAATTAATTAATATTATTTATTTCCTTATTCTATTATGGAAGTCTTCTAGAATATTCCAAGTTCTACTTGGAATAGGAATCTAGAGATTTAATAGAATTAGATAGGAAGATAATTAATTAATAAATTAATTTATTTCTATTTGATTATTCCTATTTTATGGGAATTTTCATGGACATGGAAATTAATTAATCTTGGAAAGTAGAAGAGTCCTAATTTATTTTATTTCCTTATTCTATTATAGAAGTCTTCTAGAATATTCCAAGTCTCACTTGGATAGATTATTCTAGAGATTTAATAGAATTAGATGGGAAAATAAATAAATATTAATAATATTTAATTTTATTTTGATTTATTCGATTGACTTAATTTTCGAATTAAGTATCTTTTGGATTTATTAAAAATAAATAGATTTAAATATTGGGATTAATATTCTCGTCATATGGAGCATTCAAGAACGAAGACTGAAGACTAGAAGACGCATACGGAGATGGAATAAAGCCATGATAGTCGGAAAATAATTTTCTAGCATTATTTTGACTATGTGATATGTGCTTTATTACTTGTATGCATGCTTATGTGTTTAATGATGCATTAGATAGCGTATCCCTTTGTTGTAAAAAGCTAAGTGGGAGAGGGGATGGAAACATTCCCATGGTCTCCATTACTGTTCTCTTGGTGACATTTATGAGCTTTCGAAGTTCATATAGATATGTCATTGGAGGAGAATTCTTGTAATTCCTTTTACAAGAAACATTGATTAAGTTTATCAAACAATGCCTAATTTGTCTTTCTGAAACTGACTTCAAGTCGACTCATTCTCACCCCGGGGAGTGGAATGGAGCCAAAGCCACTTGGTCATGTGGATGACACAAATTAGAGACATTCGTACCATTCTTTTGAAGATGGATCGTTTGTCTGCTCGGCTCCCTCATCTAATGAGAGATAGGGTTGTTCGCATGGTGAATCACTGGTTAGAAACTTCGAGTTTCACTTATGATTCTCCGCGTCTTGATTTACGAAAATCGAATGGTTCAAGTAGTTGGGAGTCAACTATAAAAGTCTTTTGGTGTAGTAAACGTCCACACGAACGTGGCTTGCTATGCTGAATGGGATTTTGGAAATAGTTGATGTAGACAGTTATAGGGAATTGTGAAGGATTGTGAGTTATCGTAAACGTCCACACTAACGTGGCTTGCGGTGACATAGCAATTCCAAATGATTCACCTTAGTGCTGAGTAATGGTTTACACTTAGGTACGCTTTATAGTATTCTTCCCAACGAAGTAACGCTATAATGATGTACGACCGAAGCAAATCTAATTGCTAAATCATTTGGGTGGGTAAACGTCCACACGAACGTGGCTTGCCTTACCTGATGGGATTTTAGATGTAATTAGTAATTTAATGATATTATTTGAGGGAGATAATATCGGATATTAAATTGATTGTTTGTTTAAATGTGCTTATAGGTTTAGAGAATAGCTATGAACCCACTTTCTGTGATACTCAAGGAGCATAAGCTCACTGGTCCCAATTACATTGATTGGAAGAGAAATTTAGACATTGTCCTGACTTCTGAGGAGTACAAGTTTGTACTCCATGAAGTGTGCCCTGCCGAGCCCATGGCTGCCTCAACTGATGAGGAAAAACTGACATATCGGAAGTGGAAAAAGGCTGATGAAATGGCTAGGTGTTATATTTTGGCTTCCATGTCAAATGTACTCCAAACCCAACATCAGTCGATGGACACTGCCTATGATATGATGTTTAACCTCAAGGAGATGTTTGGGGAGCAAGATCGTGCGGCTAGGCAAGAAGCCATGAGAGTCCTCATGTCAACTACTCAGTCTGAAGGAACGCCCGTTGGGGAGCACGTTCTTAAGATGATGAGTTTGTTGAATGAACTTGAGGTCCTAGGAGCTTCTATTGATGCTGAGACGCAAGTCGACATCATACTCCAGTCTCTGACCCCTAGTTTTGAGCAGTTTCGTATGAGCTTTAATATGGGTAAACTATCTTATACTCTTGCGCAACTCCTGACTGAACTAAAGGCGGCAGAGGGGATCTACAAGAAGGGCAAGTCTCAAGCGCTTGTAGTTACCAAGTCCAAGGGCTCGAAGCCTGTTGGAGGTAGGGGCAAGAAAAGGAAGCAAGCCTGGAAACCCAGTGGTGCCAAGAGGAGTGGACCACGAGTGGGGGCTGCAAAGCCAAGAGGCAAGTGCTTCCGATGCAATAAGACTGGACACTGTAAGTCTGAATGTCCTCTCAAAGGTACGAATTTTTCTTTAGTCGTAAAAACATAGTCAGCGGTATTATCTACCAGAAATCTGGTGTGTAGATATGGAACCACTGACGGTATGTGCATTTTAAATGCAGGGGTTCCAGAAAACCCGGCGACTTAGAGAAGAAGAGTTCGAGTCTACACGGGCGAAAGCTGTAGAGGAGGCAGCTGTTGCAGTGGAAGACATTTATCTACTTTAGTAGTTAAATAGGATTTCATTTCAAGTTTATTGCATTATGTACCCTTTATTTTAGAAAGAACTTTTGTTCTGGATTTCTATTATTTATGAATGGATATTTTATTTCTTTAATCATGGTGATGATTTTGATAAGAAATAATGGGTATTATCTATTCTGGTACATTAGATAGCAATATATGAATGATGAATCCTTTGTCTACCACGATGCAACAATCCGTTGTATAACTTGTTTTACTTATTAGAAGTATTTCTTTATTAATCATTATACTTGTGGATTCTTATACTTAGTAGTATTTATTCAAATAAAGATTCAAAAGGTCGAAATTGATTTAATCAATTATAGTTGAAGGAATGGACCTTCCGACCTAAGAATTGAATTTGGAAGATAATACAACTAAGCATACCTTTCGGTAAAGGATAGAATTCGGACAAGTATTAAGAATGATCAATGATATGTGTAAGGTGCGAGTAGTTCTTTTAAGAATACTCGAAGATGGATTAGAATGCTTGATGTGCCATAAAAACGAAGTGTTTTAGTCACAGAGCAATTATGGGGAACCTTCAAAGTATATCCATTGGAAGCCTGCGACTTAGTCGCGGAGGATACCACATAACACAATCAAAGATTGAGATTAAGTCTCAAATGACTACACCATACACTTACGTGTAGAGATGGTGAGTCAGTAAGAAATAGAATTCTAATAGTAAAAGGACAAGTTGTTCGGAACTACCTATGTTCTATGGATATTCCTGGAGACAACGGCATATTTAATATGGTTGTAGGATATCCTATATGAACAAAGTATTGTGTGTTCTATATTACTATGAACCAGAAGGACGTGTAACGCCCGGTTCTTAGAGAAAGGCTATTAGAAGAACCACAAAGCCCGAACTAACGCAGTACCTTGTAATGAGAAAAAGGACAAAGACTAGGAACCAGCCAAACCGAGTAGAGGTACACCACATACTGCACCTACTGTTATTACTGTTATACACCGGGACGCCATTGCAGTGGGAGGTTGTTAAGACAACCGGAGATGTTCATAAGACTAGAAGAGTTTTTAACTCTGGATCTGGTAAAGATGAAATCGATCCCTAGCTCTGCACAAAGGCAGTACTAGATCTAAATGTGTCTGCTTAGAAAACAATAAGGATTATTGTTAAGAGGCAAGATCATTTAGAGTACAAGCTTAGTAAATCCATTATGGATTGAAACAAAGCTATGAATCGTGGAACTTGCGAATTGATGGGATAATCCATTTGATGGATTCATCAAAAGGCATAGACGAAAGGTGTATTGGAGACGTAATGGAAACAAGGTGGTGTTTCTCGGAGATTTTATGTAGATAACATTTTATCATTGGCAACAATGTAAAGATATCGTCAGACATAAGATAATGGTTGTCTAAATGAATCGAGATATAAGCTTGAGTAGAAGTTAGAGCATGTTCTTAAGATCGTTCGTTCTAACGATAAGAACATTGTACTTCTCCTAGATATCTTATACGATTATGGTTTGTTTTAAACATGCATACTTCTGAGAAAGGTTATTGCCTTTCAGAGACAGAATATACATCTATCTAAAGGGTATGTGTTTCGAACGCATGAAGGAGATAGATGAGGACAAAGCAGTTTCCTACATTTCAAGTGTGGAAAGCTTTATAGATGCAATGTTGTAAAACGAGAATCTGATATCAACTATGCGGTTTGCGTAGTGGGAGGATATCAAGGTAATCTAGACAAGAGAATTTCGGATGCTGTAATAGTACTTGCGAAGTACTGGATTACTAAGCAAGACGAAATCTTCTTGGATTACATGTTCTCAGATCTCAAATCAGAAAAGGACCAGTGTAAGTCGATATCAGGCTATGTGTTCACTTTTAGAAAGAGGTGGAACCATGAAATGAAAGAGTGATAAGCAGGACGCTTCTCAGACTCTCTCATAACCGAATAGCAGCGTCAGAGGCAGCGGAAGTTTTGGTTAGGTTCCGGGATGACCTCTGGACTTGGATATGACTCTTGGTTTACCAAAGGCTATTGTATAGCGGTGCATGGTAAACTGGAAGAAGTCATAAGTTCAAAAAGTGATGATAACACATAGAGCAAGTACCACCTGATACGAGTCATAGTCTAGGGAGACGACGCAGTAGTCACCAAGATAACTTCAGAGTGGCAACCTAGATTGCTCATTCACATAATACTTCAGGGAAGTATAACTTAAGCACGTGATGAGTATGGGAGTCGGGAGTTTGGAGGAAATGACTAGACCTTAGTACAAGTGGGAGATTGTTGGAGTTGTGTACTTAATGTCTAGATTTAAGTATCGGTAAACTCCTGGTCATAGCATTTAACCTATTTAATTAATAAACAATTATTTGCATTTAATTATTATTAATTAATTATGCAAAATTATAGTCCTGGATTTCATACGTTGTAGTTAGTATGGTGTGCATGGGCACACAGAACTTCATACTATCGGTTACTCGTATTTAATCAAACAGATGCTCACGACCTAGATGGACCCGGACCAATCCATCGGTATAGTCGTTGTGTGAGAGAGAAAATAATTTATCTTAATTATTTTATCACACTTGTACACTTGGTGTATTGGGTGGATCGCTTGAGATTTATTGATTAGGATTGCCTTGGATAATCAATTTAAATCTCAGAGCATTTTATTCTTAATCCCCGATACTATTGCGGGTGTATATATTTAATATTAGAGACTTTGATTTTCCAATGGAATTAACCGATTTAATTATTGGGTTAATTACCGGTTAAGTTGGGTCGCTATATTTTATATATGACATGCCGTGAATACTTGACGGGAAAGTGTATCCCGGAAGGGTTGATAATATCCCCAAGATGAGTTCATAAGGAATTATTGTGTAAACCTCATGAGTGGATTTGTTCCGCACAATAATTAAGGTTGAATGGTACTAGTCTCGGATACAAGAGATGAATATAATTTATTGAGCAATAAATAAATTTATTCATGGATATTTAAATCTTAAATACACGGAATAAATAATACTACCGGAGAAATATTATTTGATATAATATGGTTTAATATTGGGAGTGCAATTAATTTATATAGTGGAAAATAAATTAATTAATATTGATAAGGATTAATGGACTTGAGCATTGGGCTCAATTTAATCTTCAATATTGGAAGCCCAATATTCCACCTCCTTATGATCCCCTACGTAGCCTATAAAAGCACTACATGGCCTTCATAATTCATAACTTGAAATAAGACAAGAATATCAATATTTTGATAGTTCTAGAGAGTTGAAGGAGATCCATAGGAGTTCGATAGATCGTCGCCCACACGACGTTCGAACGAGGTGCAAGGAATACGTAGGAAGATCGCAAGGTCATCAAAGTTTAATTCGTTTCTCCGTACAACGAATCGAGGTAATATAATCATAAACCCCTCTATGATTATTTGTTCGTAATAATCGTGATGTGTACATGAACAAGACGATCCGGGTAAACGACGAACCTCGGGGACGGGGATTCGAGATCCCCGGCGAGGATCGAAGAGGCTGTCGAACCCTAGGGTTTGGACCGCCGCGACGCGCGACAAGGGGAATCCCCGGCTGGACGCCGGGGCATGCGATCGACCTAGGGTCGATCGCCGGGGATGCCGTGGGCTGGTGCCACGGCGGATCCCCCCGCCCTCATCGCCGCCGGCGCGGCTACGGGGAACCCTCGGCCGAAGCCGAGGGATGCGATCGATCCTCGGATCGATCGCGGGTCAGCTGCGGGGCGACTCGCAGCGACCCCGTGCAAGCTACGGGTTCGCCCGTAGCGGCTCGCACGGGGTGACCCCGTGCGCTGGGCAGCGAGTCAACGACTCGCTGCGGGGCTGCTGCGAGCAGCCCGGGGATCGCTACGAGCGATCCCAGCGATCGCTACGAGAGCGATCGCGAGCCCCGTGCGGGGGCTCGGCTGGGCGCGCGGGTTCGCCCGTGCGGTGCTCGGTCGAGCCTCGGGTCGTGTGGTGGTTCGCGTTCGCGGTTTCCGGCGATAGGGTTTCGGTCGGGTTATCGGTTCCGCATAATTTTTTGATAGCTCGGGACATCGAATCCCAGCAAAAAGTTCTTGATAAAACTCCATGCAACCAATATGATTCAATGTTTATAGAAGTAATGGTGTCAAAATGGCTATTTGGAACCACAAATATTGATTTCGAAAAGGCAGACTATTTTGTCCGCTTAGAGTAATGAGTTAAAAATCGTAAAAGTTCTTGATAAAACTCATTGCAACCAATACGATTCAATGTTTATAGTAGTAATGGTGTCAAAATGGCTATTCGGAACCACAAATATTGATTTATAAAAGGCGGACGATTTCGTTCGCATAGAGTAATGAGTTAAAAATCGTAAAAGTTCTTGATAAAACTCCATGCAACCAATATGATTCAATGAACCCTGCAGGTGGATTTATTCCGCATAATAATTAAGGTTGAATGGTACTATTCTCGGATACAAGAGATGAATAAATTAATTAGCAATAAATTAATTTTATTCATGGATATTTAAATCTTAAATACACAGAATAAATAATACTACCGGAGAAATATTATTTGATATAATATGGTTTAATATTGGGAGTGCAATTAATTTTATATAGTAGAAAATAGAATTAATTAATAATAGTAAGTATTAATAGATTTGGGCTTGGGCTCAATTTAATCACTATTATTGGAAGCCCAATATTCCACCTCCTTAAGATCCCCTACGTAGCCTATAAAAGCACTACATGGTCTTCTCTATTCTCATAAGTTCATAACTTGAAGATCACAATTCAAGAGAGAGAATGTAGAGAGGGAGATCCATGGAGTTCGGTAGATCGTCGCCCACACGACGTCCGAGCTAGTGCAAGGAATACGTCGGAAGATCTCAAGGTCGTCAAATTGAGTTCTTCGTTTTTCCGAACAACGAGAACGAGGTAAATCGTAAAACCCTCTTTATGATTTTATCGTTTAATTATCGTAAAAATATCGTGAACCAAGATCCGATGTTTGGGATCCTCACCGGGGTCGAGCCGAGCGGTGGTGATCGAGGATCACCAGACCGCCGCGGCTGGAGCGACCTGGCGGCAAGGATCGCGCGCACCTGCTGCCTGGGGAGGCAGGCGACCGCCATGGGGCCAAGCGCCCGCCTGGTGGTGTTCGCGAGCGGCCGCCCGGCAGGCTGGCGGGCGCTTCGTGTGGCTGGCAGCGGTGAATACGCGGGGCTTCGCCGGAGCTGCACGGGGCTGAACGGACCGAACCCTAGCGCACATCCAGTGACGTGTGATACGAACCTCGTCGGGATAACAAAGATGGAAGAAGAACGATGAACGGAAAGATAGAAAGATACCGGCGGAAGTCCCAAAACCTTGTTGGAGTTGTGTACTTAATGTCTAGATTTAAGTAACGGAAACTCACGATCCATTGCCACTAATCTATTTAATTGAATAAACAATTATTTGCGTTTAATTATTTATAATTAAATATATGCAAATTATAGTCCTGGATTATATACGTTGTAGTTAGTATGGTGTGCGACGTCACACAGAAGATCATACTATCGGTTACTCGTATTTAATCGAACAGTTGCTCACGACCTAGATGGACACGGACCAATCCATCGGTATAGTCGTTGTGTGAGAGAGAAAATAATCTGTCTTGATTATTTTATCACACTTGTACACTTGGTGTATTGAGCGGATCGTTTGAGATTTATCGATTAGGATTGCCGGCGATAATCGATTTAAGTCTCAGTGTATTTTATTCTTAATCCCCGATACTATTGCGGGTGTGTATATTTAATATAAGTGACTTTGATTTTCCAAAGGAATTAACCGATTTAATTATTGGGTTAATTACCGGTTAAGTTGGGTCACTATATTTTATATATGACATGCCGTGAATACTTGACGGGAAAGTGTATCCCGTAAGGGTTGATAATATCCCCGAGATGAGTTCATAAGGAATTATTATGTAAACCCTGCAGGTGGATTTGTTCCGCATAATAATTAAGGATGAATGGTACTAGTCTCGGTTACAAGAGATGAATAAATTAATTAGCAATAAATTAATTTTATTCATGGATATTTATATCTTAAATACACGGAATAAATAATACTACCGGAGAAATATTATTTGATATAATATGGTTTAATATTGGGAGTGCAATTAATTTATATAGTGGAAAATAAATTAATTAATATTAATGGGATTAATAGATTTGGGCTTGGGCTCAATTTAATCATTAATATTGGAAGCCCAATATTCCACCTCCTTAAGATCCCCTACGTAACCTATAAAAGCACTACATGGTCTTCTCTATTCTCATAACTTGAAGATCACAATTCTAGAGAGAGAAAGTAGAGAGGGAGATCCATGGAGTTCGGTAGATCGTCGCCCACACGACGTCCGAGCTAGTGCAAGGAATACGTCGGAAGATCTCAAAGGTCATCAAATTGAGTTCTACGTTTTTCCGAACAACGAGAACGAGGTAAATCGTAAAACCCTCTTTATGATTTTATCGTTTAATTATCGTGAGAATATTCATGAACCAAGATCCGAGAACGAGACCCAAGACGAGGACGAACCGAGCGGTGGTGGTCGAAGACCACCGGACCGCCGGCGGATCGTCGGCTCGCCTAGGAGGGGTCGAAGGGCGTGAGCCTCGGCTGGACGCCGAGACTCGATCGAGCACGAGCTCGATCGCCCGTGCACATCCAGCGGGCTGCTGTAGCAGCCCCGCTCGCGCGGCATGAGCTCCGCTCCGACGGGGCGACGCCGCTTGCGCGGCTGGACCGCCGCTCGCGCGGCGGTGGGCTGATGGTGATCGCAAGCCACGGTTCGACCGTGGCTGGTCGTGCGATCACCGGGGGCAGCTGGGCGTGCATAAGGGGCTGCCAAGGGCAGCCCTAGGCGGCTGTCGTGTACAGCCGCGAGCCCCATGCGGGGGCTCGACCGGACAGTCGCGGGCTATCCCCGCGGCGGCTTGTTTGGTTGAGTCCGGCTTCGTGGTGGTTCGTGGCGGAATGTTCCGGCAACCGGGAGTCGATTGGAGTTGTCGTTCCGCAATTTGACAATCCGGATATTCGATCTCCAAAGGATTTCGGTCGGAATTAATTAGATAATTTATTTATTTAAATTTATTAATTCCGGGATATCGATTTCCAACAATTGGTATCAGAGCGTTGGTTTTAGTTCATGGTATTTTTCGATAAATTGTTCTACCTTGCAGGGTTTCCGATTATTATGGCTAGATTTAATTATTGTTAATTAATGTCATAATATTTCTCTTGATTATTAAACTCTCGGTGATGTCAATATTTGTTCTTGTGTGGTGAATGCTTGTTCTTAATTTTTCCGGAAATTGTTTGAGGTCGTTTTGTAGAGAATCGATGCCGGATAGCGTAGTAATAAATTTGTAATTTATTTTACGTTGGATCGAGGACGAAACGACGACCGGAAAAGTGTGACGGAGGAGACGAAGAGAGGGAGGACCGGGGATCGATCACGAGGATCGATCCCATGAGGATCGATCGCCCGGGCTGCCCTAGGGCTCTCGGCCACGCTGGCCACCAAGGGTGGTGGCGCGTGAGCCTTGGCCGACGGTGGTAGTGGCGGTCGATGGTGGGGATGGCGTGGGGATCCCCAACCCATGCTATTCCTACCAAGATCCAACTTTCCTAATTGATTCGGTTTTCCTATTTTGAGTATTCCTAGTTTTGGGAACTCTCATGGAATAGGAAAAGAATTAATTGGAATTAATTATTTCCTTATTCTATTATGGAAGTCTTCTAGAATATTCCAAGTCTAACTTGGATAGGATTCTAGAAATTTAATAGAATTGGAAAGGAAAATAATTAATTATTAAATTAATTTATTTCCTAATTGATTATTCCTATTTTATGGGAATTTTCATGGACATGGAAATTAATTAATTTCGGAAAGTAGAAGAGTCCTTAATTAATTTTTCCTATTTAATTATTCCTTTATGGAATTTTTAATAGATTAGGAAAGGAATTAATTTGGAGGGATTAGGAGTCCTAAATTATTTTATTTCCTTATTTCATTATGGATATCTTCTAGAATATTCCAAGTGGGTCTTGGATAGATTATTCTAGAGATTTAATGAAGTAGAAAAAAAAAATTATTTTATTTCCTTATTTCATTATAGAAGTCTTCTAGAATATTCCAAGTGGGTCTTGGATAGATTATTCTAGAGATTTAATGAAGTAGAAAGGGAAAATAAAAATAATAAAAATATTAATAATATTTAATTTTATTTTTGATTTATTCGATTAACTTAATTTTCGAATTAAGTAACTTTTGGATTAATTGAAAATAAATAGATTTAAATATTGGAATTAATATTCCCGTCACATGGAGCATTCAAGAACGAAGACTGAAGACTAGAAGATGCGTACGGGGATGCGATAAAGCCATAATAGTCGGAAAATAATATTCTAATATTATTTTGATTATGTGATAATATTCTATGTGCTTTATTTCATGTATGCATGCTTATGTGTATTTAATTATGCATTAGATAGCGTATCCCTTTGTTATAAAAAGCTAAGTGGGAGAGGGTATGGAAACATATCCATGGTCTCCATTGCTGTTCTCTTGGTGACTTTTATGGACTTTTGAAGTTCGTATAGACAAGTCATTGGAGGAGAATTCTTGTAATTCCTTTTACGAGAAACATTGATTAAGTTTATCAAACAATGCCTAATTTGTCTTTCCAAAACTGATTTCAAGTCGACTCATTCTCACCCCGGGGAGTGGAATGGAGCCAAAGCCACTTGGTCATGTCGAGGACACAAATTAGAGACTTTCGTGTCATTTGATGACTAGATCGATTGTCTGCTCGGCTCCCTCATTTATGAGAGATAGGGTCGTTCGCATGGTGAATCACTGGTTAGAAACTTCGAGTTTCACTTATGATTCTCCGCGTCCTGATTTACAAGATTAAATGATTCAAGTAGTTGGATGTCAATTGTAAAAGTCTTTTGGTGTAGTAAACGTCCACACTATCGTGGCTTGCTACATTGAATGGGATTTTGGAACGATTGATGTAGACAGTTATAGAAGGGAGTAAAGGAGCGTATGTTAACGTAAACGTCCACACTATCGTGGCTTGCGGTGAATATGCGTGTCCCAAACAATCTTCTTAGATACTGAGTAATGGTTTACACTTAGGTACGCTTCTTAGTATTCTTCCCATCGAAGTAACGCTAATGATGATGTACGACCGAAGCAAATCTAATTGCTAAATCATTTGGATAGGTAAACGTCCACACTATCGTGGCTTGCCATATCTGATGGGATTTTAGATGCGATTAGTGGTTTAATGATATTATTTGAGGGAGATAATATCGGAGATTAAATCGATTGTTTGTTGTTATATGTGCTCATAGATTAGGAAATGGCTTTGAACCCACTTTCTGTGATACGTAAGGATTTTAAACTCACTGGTCCCTAAATGTAATGATTGGAATAGAGATCTAGACATTACCCAAACTGTTGAAGAGTACAAGGTTGTACTCAATAAGCTTTGTCCTTCTGAGCCTATTGACATAGGCGGCTAGACAAGAAGCGATGAGGATACTCATAAAAGGCCAGTCGCTTCGAGGAAACGCTTAAACACGTTTTTGAGATGATTGACCTTTTAGACGAGTTGAAACGGAAATCGCAAGCTCTTGTAGCCAATGCCAAAGGTTTTGAACCTAAGGGCAAAATCGGGGGAAAGGAAAAGCAAGCAAAGAAACCCAGTGGTCATAAGTTACATGAACCACTAGATGGGACGAGAAAGCCTGGAGGCAAGTATTCTCGATACAAACAGTCTGGGTACTGGAAGTCTGATTATCCTCTCAAAGAAAGTACGAAATTTTCTTTAGTCGTGAAACATAGTCAGTGGTATTATCTACCGGAACCTGGTATGTAGATATGGAACCACTGACGGTATGTGCATTTTAAATGCAAGGGTTCCAGGAAACCCGACGACTTGGAAAAAGAAGAAATCGTAGTTTACATGGGCAATGCTGTAGAGGAGGCAGCAGTTGCAGTGGAGGACATTTTATAGGATTTCATTTTGGGTTATTGCTTTTATGTACCTTTCATATTAGAAAGAACTTTGTTCTGGATTTCTAATAAATGGATATTTTATTTCTTTTAATCATTTGATGGTTATAAGAAGAAATAATGATATTATCTATTCTGGTACATTGGCTAGCAATATATAAATGATGGATCCTGAGTCCACCACAATGCAACGAACCGTAGTAAAACTCGTTTACTAATAAGAGATTTCTTTATCAATTATACTTGTGGATTCTTATGCTGAGTCATGTTTATTCAAATAAGAAGTTCAAAGGTCGAAAATTGATATTTTGATCAATTAAGTTGAAGGAGTGGACCTTCCGACCTAAGAATCTAATTTGGGAGATAAAATGACTAAGCAATCCTTTATGGATATAAGATATAAGATCCGGACAAGTATAAGAATTGATTGACTCTGATGTATGCAGACCTATGTTTACTCAGAAAATAAGGTACGAGTACTTCATTTGATGATTACTCAAGAAATGGATTAGAATACCTGATGTGCCACAAAAGCAAGTGTTTTGACAAGTCAATGGACACTAAGCAATTGTGGAGAACCATCAAGGTATATCCATTTGTAGCCTGCGATTTGATCGCGGAGGCAAGTACCTATCTGAGGAATGCATGGCATACTAATCAGAGATTGGGATTTGATCCCAAATGACTACACCATACACTGTTGTGTAGAAATGGTGTGTCTTAAACAAGAAATGGAACTCTTATAGAAATAGTAAAATCATGAGTTCTACGGAACTACCTATGTTCTATGGATATGTCTGGAAACAACGGCGCATTCAAATGCGGTTGTAGAATATCCTAGAAGAACAAAAGATGTGTGTTCAATAGTACTATGAACCAGAAGGACGTTATAAGTTCTAACGCCCGGTTCTTAGAGAAAGACTATATGATGAACCACAAGCCCCAAGTGACATGATACTTTGAAATGAGAGAGAAAGATTAAGACTTAGAACCAGCCGAACCGAGTAGCGGTACACCACTAACTGCACCTACTGTTATCACTGTTTATACACCGGAATGCCATTGTAGTGGGAGGTTGTGGGACAACCGGAGATATTCATAAGACTAGGAGAGTCTTCGAACTCTGGACCTAGTATACATGAAATCGATCCCTAGATCTACATGAAGGCCGTACTAGATCTAAATGTGCCTTCTTGGAGAGCAATAAGGATTATTGCTAAGAGGCAAGATCATTTAGAGTACAAGCTTAGTTGATCCATTTATGGACTGAAACAAAGCATTGAGTTCGTGGTACTTGCAAATTGATGAGATAGTCCATTTTATGGATTCATCAAAAGCATAGACGAATTGTGTGTATTGGAAACGTGATGGAAAACAAGGTGGTTTTTCTCGGAGGTTTTATGTAGATGACACTCTTATCATTGGCAACAATGTAAAGATGTTGTCAGACATAAAATGATGGTTGTCTAGAAAAATCGATATATGAGATAAAGAAGAAGTTAGAGCATGTTCTTAAGATCTAGGATCTCTGGAAAGAACATTGTACTTCTCCTGGACATCTTACATATATATGATTATGGTTCATTTTAACATGCAAGATTCCGAGAAAGGTTCGTTACCTTTCAGAGACGGAATGCATCTATCTAAGGAAATGTGTTTTGGGAACACAAAAGGAGATAGAAGCAATGAAAGCAGTTTCCTACACTTTGAGTGTGGAAAGCTTAATAAATGCAATGTTGAAAACAAGAACCTGATATCGGCTATGCGGTGAGCATAGTGGGAGGATATCAAGGTAATCCTGGAAAGGAATACTCGACTACTGTAATGAACATTTTAAGTACTTTCGAAGTACTAGAAATTATGTTCTGGATTACGGAGCAGACGAGCATTTCCTTTGGATTACATTCTCTTATATTTCTAATCGAATGAGGACCGGTGTAAGTCGATATCAGGCTATGTGTTTCACTATTGAAGGAGAAGGAGTTTTAACATGGAAGAGTGATAAGCACGATGCTTTTCGGACTCTGCCATGGGTGACCAAATAGCGGCCTCAGAGGCAGCGGAAGTTTTGGTATAACTCCGGGATAATCTCTGGGACTTAGATGTGATTCTTAGTTTGCCAAAGGCTATGTAGATAGCGGTGCAATGGCAAATGGTAAGAAATCAAAAGTCCATAAGTGTAAGATAACACATAGAGCAAGTACCACCTGATGCGAGTCATCGTCGAGGGAGACGACGCTGTAGTCACCAAGATAACTTCAGAGCGGCAACCTAGAGTGCTCATTCACATAGTACTTCTTGGAAGTACAACTTAAGCACGTGATGAGTATGGGAGTCGGGAGTTTGGAGGAAATGACTAGACCTTAGTACAAGTGGGAGATTGTTGGAGTTGTGTACTTAATGTCTAGATTTAAGTAACGGAAACTCACGATCCATTGCCACTAATCTATTTAATTGAATAAACAATTATTTGCGTTTAATTATTTATAATTAAATATATGCAAATTATAGTCCTGGATTATATACGTTGTAGTTAGTATGGTGTGCGACGTCACACAGAAGATCATACTATCGGTTACTCGTATTTAATCGAACAGTTGCTCACGACCTAGATGGACACGGACCAATCCATCGGTATAGTCGTTGTGTGAGAGAGAAAATAATTTGTCTTGATTATTTTATCACACTTGTACACTTGGTGTATTGAGCGGATCGTTTGAGATTTATCGATTAGGATTGCCGGCGATAATCGATTTAAGTCTCAGTGTATTTTATTCTTAATCCCCGATACTATTGCGGGTGTGTATATTTAATATAAGTGACTTTGATTTTCCAAAGGAATTAACCGATTTAATTATTGGGTTAATTACCGGTTAAGTTGGGTCACTATATTTTATATATGACATGCCGTGAATACTTGACGGGAAAGTGTATCCCGTAAGGGTTGATAATATCCCCGAGATGAGTTCATAAGGAATTATTATGTAAACCCTGCAGGTGGATTTGTTCCGCATAATAATTAAGGATGAATGGTACTAGTCTCGGTTACAAGAGATGAATAAATTAATTAGCAATAAATTAATTTTATTCATGGATATTTATATCTTAAATACACGGAATAAATAATACTACCGGAGAAATATTATTTGATATAGTATGGTTTAATATTGGGAGTGCAATTAATTTATATAGTGGAAAATAAATTAATTAATATTAATGGGATTAATAGATTTGGGCTTGGGCTCAATTTAATCATTAATATTGGAAGCCCAATATTCCACCTCCTTAAGATCCCCTACGTAGCCTATAAAAGCACTACATGGTCTTCTCTATTCTCATAACTTGAAGATCACAATTCTAGAGAGAGAAAGTAGAGAGGGAGATCCATGGAGTTCGGTAGATCGTCGCCCACACGACGTCCGAGCTAGTGCAAGGAATACGTCGGAAGATCTCAAAGGTCATCAAATTGAGTTCTACGTTTTTCCGAACAACGAGAACGAGGTAAATCGTAAAACCCTCTTTATGATTTTATCGTTTAATTATCGTGAGAATATTCATGAACCAAGATCCGAGAACGAGACCCAAGACGAGGACGAACCGAGCGGTGGTGGTCGAAGACCACCGGACCGCCGGCGGATCGTCGGCTCGCCTAGGAGGGGTCGAAGGGCGTGAGCCTCGGCTGGACGCCGAGACTCGATCGAGCACGAGCTCGATCGCCCGTGCACATCCAGCGGGCTGCTGGAGCAGCCCCGCTCGCGCGGCATGAGCTCCGCTCCGACGGGGCGACGCCGCTTGCGCGGCTGGACCGCCGCTCGCGCGGCGGTGGGCTGATGGTGATCGCAAGCCACGGTTCGACCGTGGCTGGTCGTGCGATCACCGGGGGCAGCTGGGCGTGCATAAGGGGCTGCCAAGGGCAGCCCTAGGCGGCTGCCGTGTACAGCCGCGAGCCCTATGCGGGGGCTCGACCGGACAGTCGCGGGCTATCCCCGCGGCGGCTTGTTTGGTTGAGTCCGGCTTCGTGGTGGTTCGTGGCGGAATGTTCCGGCAACCGGGAGTCGATTGGAGTTGTCGTTCCGCAATTTGACAATCCGGATATTCGATCTCCAAAGGATTTCGGTCGGAATTAATTAGATAATTTATTTATTTAAATTTATTAATTCCGGGATATCGATTTCCAACAAACCTCTGAACCTGAATTCGTGAAATCAATTAAGGACGGAACCCTAACCCCCAACACGAAATCGATGCAGCAACTCGGGGATGATGAAGACACACAAACGAGATTTGACTGGCTCGTTGATTCGTCGGTTGAACTCTTTTGGATAATCGGGATAGAATTCGACCCCGAGAGAGATTTAGTAAAACTCACAAAACATAATCTTTTATTTATCAATTCATGGTTGGTTGTCTCATAATGAAATAGAAAAGCCTTTAAATAGGCAAACAAACCCTAAAACTCGAAAATAAGGAATAAAAACGATTAAAACGCTGAAACATCAAAAATCCGCCGACGCTGATTATTTTGTGAAGATGTCGGCCGACAATATAGGGTGTCGGCCGACACCAAGGCAAATCTTCGCTCGCGGGAAATCCTTCGATCGCAGTCTTGACCCGCTGCAAGTCCCCATCATTTTCTGAAAGTGTCGGCCGACAGGCCTTGGTGTCGGCCGACACCAAGCCAATATTCCGACCGAACTCTTCGTCTTCGTCTCGTGGCACGCCCGACTCTCGTTCCGACGTTTTCTTCGCTATTCTAGCTTGAATTCGAACTCCAACGTCGATTGCCGATCATTGGGTTGCATCATTCCCCTCCTCTTCAAGAGGATTTGTCCTCAAATCCACGTCGATGCCAGGCTCGAACACCACTCTCACGAACAAGCTCGGAACGACATAATTCTGCAGCTCACACCCTCGATATAGCGGAAAACTAGGAGATCTTTCTTCAGGGAAGTCATCATGAAATTCCTGAAAAGCACAATGAATAAAAGGGTGTAGAGACAATAAAACGTTAGTGTAGCACTTCGCTTCCTCGCTTAACACCACAGAAGTCGCTTGTCCCTCTTTCGTTGCTTGTTCCACCATGGGTAACTCCAATCGCGGAAGGTCCTTGGATTTCTTCAATTCCTCATCGTTGTCGGACTCCATCGAAGCCTCTCCCTCGGACTCTACCGAAACCTCCTCCTCGGACTCTACCGACTCCTCCACGACGTCAAAATCCACCGAAACCGACGGTGTCGGTTCGTCGTACTCGTCAACGAGCTCCTCCGAAGTCAAATCCTCCTCGGAATACACCAAGACCGACTCTTCTTCGGACTCTACCAAGGCCTCCGGTTCTGGTTTCTCGTCGTCGTCATCAGTCGCCACTTTCTCAGGCTTCATTGACGCTTGTATCTGCTCCCTCGTTTGACGCCTAATGTCGCTCCAAAACTCGCCCCAACGCTCAGCGCTGGCCCTCCTCTCGTCGTCCAAACGCTCAGCTCTGGCCCTCCTCTCTTCTTCCAAACGCTCAGCTCTGGACCTCCTCTCTTCACGACGCTCCCGACTAAGCTCACGGGCTCGATGATAGCCAATCTGAACTTCTCTGTATCCGCCGCTACTTCTTCGATTCCAGGCTTCATCATGACGATCTCTCTCCTCTAAGGCGGTAAGTCGCTCACTCACCACCTTCATCTTCGATTTAAGCAACCTTTCGAACCGGGCAGTCGCCTTCTCCATGATGAGCTCAGCTTGGGTGTAATCCATGTCAGCTATCCTGCAAAGAATGTTAGAAACAACTAGAGAAAATTCCTCACCACTCTCGTGTATCACTCAATATGGTAAGTCACTCAATACTCGGTTCTCACACTTCTCTCTCTCAAGAATCGAACACCCCCAATTTACCGGTCGAATTCAGCTCCAACAAAAATCCACGAAACAAGGAATAACTCTAAATTGTTGAACGAACGATGAACAACAATAAAAAGAATAATCGAGGACAATTTTTTTTTTTTTTTAATAAAAATTACTGTTCATGAACAGTAATTTTCGAAAATAAAAAAAATAAATAAAAAAATATATATATTTTTTTTTTTAAATCAAGGAAGAAGAAAGAATAAGAAACGGAAAAGAAAAAAACGAGGTTACGTAATCGAAATTAGAAACCCTTGCCTGGGCTCTGATACCAGATGATACGAACCTCGTCGGGATAACAAAGATGGAAGAAGAACGATGAACGGAAAGATAGAAAGATACCGGCGGAAGTCCCAAAACCTCTGAACCTGAATTCGTGAAATCAATTAAGGACGGAACCCTAACCCCCAACACGAAATCGATGCAGCAACTCGGGGATGATGAAGACACACAAACGAGATTTGACTGGCTCGTTGATTCGTCGGTTGAACTCTTTTGGATAATCGGGATAGAATTCGACCCCGAGAGAGATTTAGTAAAACTCACAAAACATAATCTTTTATTTATCAATTCTTCGTTGGTTGTCTCATAATGAAATAGAAAAGCCTTTAAATAGGCAAACAAACCCTAAAACTCGAAAATAAGGAATAAAAACGATTAAAACGCTGAAACATCAAAAATCCGCCGACGCTGATTATTTTGTGAAGATGTCGGCCGACAATATAGGGTGTCGGCCGACACCAAGGCAAATCTTCGCTCGCGGGAAATCCTTCGATCGCAGTCTTGACCCGCTGCAAGTCCCCATCATTTTCTGAAAGTGTCGGCCGACAGGCCTTGGTGTCGGCCGACACCAAGCCAATATTCCGACCGAACTCTTCGTCTTCATCTCGTGGCACGCCCGACTCTCGTTCCGACGTTTTCTTCGCTATTCTAGCTTGAATTCGAACTCCAACGTCGATTGCCGATCCTTGGGTTGCATCAACGTGCGCATGCCTTCATCGAACAGCGGCGGCTCGGGCTGCTGCTAGGGTTCGACGAGGGGCTGTCCGCGAGGGTTCGGGGATGTTCGACGGGCTGCCAAGGGCAGCCCTAGGCGGCTGCTGTAATCAACCGCGAGCCCCATGCATGGGCTCGACCGAACAGCCGTGGCTTAGCCGCGTTTAGGGTTCGGACGAGTCCGGATATGCGTGGTGGTTCGTGGCGGGATGTTCCGGCAACCGGGAGTCGATTGGAGTTGTTGTTCCGCAATTTTGACAACTCCGGATGTTCGATCTCCAAAGGTTTTCCTTTTGGGACACCAAGTTAATTAAATTGCAATTTAAGCCTAATTAATTAATTGCCTATGGGTCCCTAGTGTGGCCTATATAAATCCCTCATCTCTCTTCAATAAACCTACAGAACGCCGCTATTTTATTTTTGCGGAGAAAAATTAATTTGTTAACGCAATTAATTTTTCTGTGAAAATAAATAGATTAGCGCTATTATTTTTTTCTATAAAAATTAATGGCTAGCGCAATTATATTCTAAGACATTAAATTATTTTCTTGCATAAGTCTGAGAGAGAAGAAGAAGAGAAACTCCAAGCGGATCGATGCCCACACATCGGCTGGAACAAGAGGGCTAGGATACACGCTAGAAGACTCGAGGTCTCTGTCAATTCGGCTTCTCCGAATCACGCGACAAAGGTATGGAATCGAAACCCTATTTCCGCATCGTTTCGATTCGATCTCGTACGTAATCATACAACGAACCACCGATCGAGTTCCGGGATCGTGGTTGGTGTTCCTAGATCACTGTGGGGTCGCTGACTTCCAGAACGGTGGTCGGAATCGGAAAATCCGACCAGAAACGGACCTGGAACAGCAGCGTCGCGCTGTTGTTCGCGACGCTGTCGTCCGACAGTGTTTCCTGTCGGCCGACAAGGGCCTGTCGGACGACACCATTTGGTGTCGGACGACACAGAGGTCAGCAGCCCTCGGTTTTGCGCGGTTGTGCTTCGGGCATGATGGCTGGGCGTAAATCGGGCCTGGGGCTTCGTCGTGAGCACAGTAGGCACGCTGGAGGTCGACTGGGCGTGTCCGAATGTTCGAGTAGTCGAACTGACTCGTCCCGGGTAGTCGATTTCCAACAATTGGTATCAGAGACGGTTTATCGGTTTGTTGTATTGTTCGTGCGATTTGTGTTGCAGGATGAACCCGGTTATTATGGCCAACGTTGTGATTGTATGTTGTGCTTTAAATTGTGATTTGATTAAACTCTCGGGCTTGTTGAGATTGTTTTTGTTTTGGAAACGTTGCTTGTTTGTAATAGATAAAAACGACGGGTTGAGTCGTTAGGTTTATTTATTTTTTCGTTGTATCCGGGACATGTATAGGGTCGATCACCTTGTATAGGATCAGTGCCGGATTTAGTAAGTTTATTCTTGTAATTTTTCTTACTAATTTTGGTGGATCGAGACGAGACCAAAACCCGGAGAAACGAGGATCTAGGAGGGCGAGCCGGCAACGGGCAGCCATCGAACACACCCCGTGTTCGCGACGGGAAGCAGCGGGGCTGGGGTTCGTTCGACCCCACGGACGAATCAACGAGGCTCGAGACGAGGCTCCAGTGGGAGGAGTTCGTCTCTTGACCCTCGAGCGAGTCGGTGGTGGACCGAGATCGAGATGAGCAACGAGATGAAGTTCCAAGAGACGTGCATTGGAGAATACTTAAGGCCATAATAATCGGGGCCACGTTAATTGCTTTTTATGTGATTTACGTGTTTTTTATTATGCTTAATTATTTTATGCATGTTATCCCTTATCGTAAAATACTAAGTGGGAGAGGGATTGGAAACAATCCCGCGGTCTCCATTCTCTGTTGTGAATGTGATGTGTATTGACTTACGAGTTGGCTTTAGTGTCATCCTCCCTATCGGATAAAGTCGATACACGGATATCACTGGATCAAAATTCTAATTCAATTCCACTTATAAAATTGAACAATTATATTTCTCAAAAGCAATGCCTAATCTGTTTTTCAAAGTCTAATTTCAACTCGACTCATTCTCACCCCAAGGAGTGGAATGGAGCCAAAGCGCTTGGTTATGTCGATGACACAGATTAGAGACTTTCGAGTCATTCGATGACTAGATCGATTGTCTGATTGGCTCCCTCACCTAGTGAGAGATATGGCTCAATTGCATGATTGATCGCTGGTTAGAAACTTCGAGTTTCACTTACGAGATATCAAGCTTTGATTAATAAAATTGTGAAATTTAATAAATGTAAGAGTCAATTAACAAATCTGTTTGTTTTAGTAAACGTCCACACTATCGTGGCTTGCTAAATGGAAACGATACTTTGGGTTAATTAAGATTCTATGACATTTAAATAAGTGAGATTTAATTAATAAAGTTGTTTGTTTTAGTAAACGTCCACACTAACGTGGCTTGCTAGATGGAAACTGAACTTTAGGATTAATTGAGGCTCGACAGTTATAGAAAGTCGTGGAGGACCGCATTTCAACGTAAACGTCCACATGAACGTGGCTTGCGGTAGGCATGTAGTTCCCGAGCGGTGGACTTAGTACTGAGAAATGGTATACACTTAGGTACGCTTTATAGTATCCTCCCCATCGGAGTCACTGCTATAATGATGTACGACCGAAGTAAAAATCCAATTATAAAATCGTTTGGATTAGTATACGTCCACAAGAACGTGGCATGCTAGTCTGATGGGATTTTGGAAATGATTGGTAGTTTAATGATATTATTTGAGGGAAATGATATCGAATTAAACTCATTGTTTGTTTTATATGGTATTATTCCAATTAAAAGTCAACAAACTCACTGAACCTGTTTTGTATGGATTAAAGAAGAAACTTGGACGTTGTCCTAACTGCAGAGGAGTACAATTATGTACTCCAAGTCAATTGACCTGCTGAACCAAATGATGTTTCCACTACTGAGGAAAGGAAGCTCATGGAAGTGGATCAAGGCTCTGAGATGACGCGGAGCTGCATTATGGCTTTCATGTCAAAATGTGCTGCAACATCGGGATCAAGCCATGACCATTACCTATGATATGATGCTTAACCTCAAGAAGCTTTTTGGTTATCAGGACAGGACAGCCGGGCAAAATGCAATGAGGCAACTCATGACGGCCATCGCATCCGAAGGAACGCCCGTGGGGAATCACGTTCTTAGGATGATGTGCTATCTGAATGAGATAGAGATTCTAGGATCAGTTATCGATGGGGTAACCCAAGTCGATATTGTGCTCCAGTCTCTGCCGAGAAGTTTTGAGCAGTTCCGCCTGAACTATAACATGAATAAGGGGTCTTACTCATTGGCGGAACTCCTGATTGAACTTCAAGCGGCTGAGGGAATCTTTAAGGGCTCTTATGCACTTGTGGCTGAGAAATTGGTCCTTCCTAGGCCTCCGGGCGGCAAAAGGAAGAAGAAGCAAAGACGGAAACCCAGTGGGCCTAATATATCTGGACCACGGAATGGGACAAGCAAGCCCAACAGGGCAAGTGCTTCCGTTGCAAGCAGTCTGGATACTGGGAGTTTTAATTGTCCTCTCAAGCAACAAGAAGTTGACTCTTCCTTAGTCACTGAAACATGTTTAGTTGTGTTATCTACCAGTACCTGGTGTGTGGATACAGGAACCACTAATCATGTCTGCACTTAAATGCGGGGGTTCCAGGAAACCCAGAGACTTAGAAAGGAAGAAGTTATAACCTACATGGGCTATAGTGTTAAGGTAACAACCGTTGCAGTGGGAGATGTTAAATGTTTTAACGGTAGGATTTTAGTTCTAATAAATTGTCTTTATGTGCCGGCATTTAGAAACAAATTTCATTTCGGATTTCTAAATTGGCTTAGAATGGATATTCCGTTTCTTTGGATAGTTTCATACTTACCAGAGTAGGAAACGGGGATATTATCTATTCTGGTACATTGATAGACAATTTAATACTAAATCTGTTTTTTTCCACGATGCAACAGACCGGAGCTAATAAACACACTGTCGAAACCCAATAAGAGTAAAGATCCTTCTAAGATGAATAAAATGTACTTATGGCATCTTAGGCTAGATCAATTTTACTTGAGTACGATTCAAAGGGTGAAAGCTGATGGACTACTCAGCTAGGTTGAAGGAAAGGACTTTCCAACCTTTGAATCATACTTTGAAGTTTAAATGATCAAGCAACCCTTTAAGGTTAAAGGGCAAAAATCCATGAAAGTACTAAAGTTTATTCACTCTGATGTATGCAGACGTCTTTGAGGAGTAAGGCATACTTATCAGATTAATGGGATTAACTCCCAATTGACTACACCATTCATGCCTCGGCAAAAATGATGTGTTAGTAAGAAGGAACAGGACTCTTATAGAAATGGAAAAGTAGACAATGAGTTATTCGGAGTTACCTAATTCAGTTTTGGGATATGCCTTGGAAACAACGGCGTTTATCCTGAACTTGATTCCTTTGGAAACCTGTACAGATATTCGGCTGTTTATAGGATACCCTAAGAAAACGAATTGAGATATGTAATATAGTCCAAAGGACCAGATGTTCGTTGATTGCATCAACGTTTCGGTTCTTAGACATGGACTATATATGCAAGATCACAAGCCCAAGAGTAGAGTAATACTTAATGAGCTTAGAGAGACTGATAAAAACATAGAACCAGCCTAACTGAGTAGTTCACTACTGTAATCTTTAGTCACTAAAGATACACCGGAGCGTCGTCGTAGTGGGAGGGTTGTTAGACAACCCGGTAGGTTCATGGTTATAGGTGAGTCTTCGGACTTGTTACCTGGAGAACATGAAGCCGACCCCTGGACCTATGACGAGACGCTGAAAGATCAAGATGCTCAGTCTTGGCAAAAGGCGATGAAATTTGAGATTGAATCTTTGGATTCAAATCATGTCTGGGATTTTGTAGCACCGCCCAAAGGTGTAAAAGCCATTGGTTGCTAGTGCGTGTACAAGAGGAAAAGAGGGTCCGACGGGAAGGTGTAAACCTTCAAGGCTAGGCTTGTTGCGAAAGGGTACACTCAGAAAGAAAGGGATCGATTATGAGTAAACCTTTTTCGCCGGTAGCTATGCTAAAGTCGATCCATATTCTTTTGTCTTCACAAGAAAGATGGAAGTCAAGACGGATTTCCTAAATCGAAGTCTTGACGGGACCATCTGTGTGGGACAGCCAGAGGGATTCATCGAAAAGAGCCGAGAGCATTTGGTGAGCAAGCTTAATTGATCTTTGGATTGAAGGAAGCTTCGAGATCTTGGACACATGCGGATCTATGAGAAAATCCATTTTATGGATTTATTCAAGGCATGTTTGGGTCCTGTGTGTAACAAAGAAGTGACAGAAAAGTTGTGGTGTTTTCTCATTCTTTATGTAGACGACATCCTTCTAAATTGACAACAATGTGAAAGATGTTATCGGACATAAAGGGATGGTTGTCCGAGAAATTCAATATGAGGGACTTAAGAGAAGTCGGGAATGTTCTTGGGATCAAAGTTGTAATGGATCGCCAGAAAAGAACATAGAACTTATCTCGAGCCTCATACATAAATACAATTCTTGCTCGTTGCAGCATGCAGAATTCCAAGAAAGGTTTTTACCTTTTAGATGGGGAATTATTTATCTAAAGTTTTGTGTCTGACACAATTAGGAGATAAATGAAAATTAAGCAGTTCCCTAGACCTTGACGGTGGGAAGCTTAATGTATGCAGTGCTGTGCACGAAACTGATATCTACTATGCCGTGGGCATGGTGGTGAGATATCATAGTAATCCTGGAAAGGATCACTCGACTGATGTAAAGAACTTGTTTAAAATATGTTCTACGTTACAAAGCAGTCAAGTTGTTTCCTTTGGATTACAGAGAATTGGATTTCCAAATCAAACAGGGACAGTTGAAAGTCGAAGTCAGGATATGTGTTCTCACTATGAAGTGGAGCAGTCACATGGAAGAATGTAAAGTAGCGATGCATTACGGACTCTACCATGGAAACTAAAAGGATAACGGCCTCTGAGGCAGTTAAAAGGTCTGTGTGGCTCCAGAACTTCCTGAGGGACTTAGATGTGGTTTCTAGTTTACCCAAAGCTATTTTGAATAGCGGTGTATTGGCAAACTTGAAATGCCACAAGTCCACAGTGGGAGATAACTGATGCAATCCAAGGACCGTTGATTAGGCAAGGTGAACATATTCTGACCAGAACGGCGAAGAAGACGTCGGAACGAGAGTCGGGCGTACGTCGAGACGAAGACGAAGAGCTCGGTCGGCCTTTTGGCTTGGTGTCGGCCGACACCAAGGCCTGTCGGCCGACACCTTCAGAAAACGACGAGTTTGGACAGCGGATCGAGGCCGCGCTCGCAGGAAAACCCGCGGGCGCAGATTTTGCCTTGGTGTAGGCCGACACCTATATATGTCGGCCGACATCTTCAGAAAATCAGCGCAGCGCAATGTTTTTAGCGTTATGTTTTATTTGCGTCAGTTTTAATTGTTTTATTTGCGTCAGTTTTTAATTGTTTTGAGTTTAATTGTTTTATTTGCGTCAGTTTTTAATTGTTTTGATTTTAATTGTTTTATTTATTTTTATTTAATAATTAGGGCATTGCTTATATAAAGCTCCCCAACGCATTGTTTTTAATCAGAACATTATTGATGAATAAAATTACTTTTTTGTGAGTTTTACTAAAATTCTCTCTGGGGTTCGAATTCTACCCGACTATCCAAAGAATTCACCCGACGAATCAACGAAGCGATCCACCCTTCGTTCGTGTGTCTTCATCATCCCCGAGTTGCTGCATCGAATTCGTGTTGGGGGTTAGGGTTCCGTCCTTAATTGATTTCACGAATTCAGGTTCAGAGGTTTTGGGACTTCCGCCGGTATCTTTTATCTTTCTCGTTCTTCTTTCTCCTACTATCTTTCTATCCCCGACGAGGTACGTATCATTTGGTATCAGAGCCCAGGTTTGGGTTCTTTATTTTTCGATTACGTAACCTCGTTTATTCTTTTCGTTTCTTATTCTTTCTTCCTTGTTTCTTTCTTCTTCCTTGATTAAAAAAAAAAAATTATTTTTTTTTTATTTTATTTTATTTTCGAAAGTTACTGTTCATGAACAGTAATTTTTATTAAAAAAAAAAAAATTGAACTTTGAGCTCGATTATTCTTTTTATTGTTGTTCATCGTTCGTTCAACAATTTAGAGTTATTCTTCACTTCGTGGATTTTGTTGGAGTTGAGTTCGACCGGTAGATTGGGGATTGTTCGATTCTTGAGAGAGAGAAAGTGAGAGAACACCGTATTGAGTGACTTACCATATTGAGTGATACACGAGAGTGGTGAGGAATTTTCTATTGTGTTTCTAACACTTTTGCAGGATAACTGACATGGACACTTTTTCTGCACGGTTCGAAAGAAGGATTACACCGGAGATGAAGGTGGTGAATGCACGACCTACCGCCTTAGAGGAGAGAGCTCATCGTGAAGATGGATGGAATCGAAGAAGTGGTAGCGGATACCGAGAAGTTCAGAGTGGCTATCATCGAGCCCGTGAGCTTAGTCGGGAGCGTCGTGAAGAGAGGAGGTCCAGAGCTGAGCGTTTGGACGAAGAGAGGAGGGCCAGAGCTGAGCGTTGGGACGACGAGAGGAGGGCCAGCGCTGAGCGTTGGGGCGAGTTTTGGAGCGATATTAGGCGTCAGATGAGGGAGCAGATACAAGCGGCACTGAAGCCTGGGAAAGTAGCGTTTGATGACGAAGGCGAGAAACCAGAACCGAAGGTAGTGGTGGAGTCCGAAGAAGAGACGGTCTTGGTGTATTCCGAGGAGGATTCAACTTCGGTGGAGCTCGTTGACAAGTACGACGAACCGACACCGTCGGTTTCGGTGGATTTTAACGTCGCGGAGGAGTCGGTAGAGTCCTAGGAGGAGGTTTCGGTAGAGTCCGAGGGAGAGGCTTCGATGGAGTCCGACAACGATGCAGAATTGACGAAATCCGAGGACCTTCCGCAATTGGAGTTATCCATGGTGGAACAAGCAACGAAAGAGGGACAACCGACGTCTGTGGTGTTGTGCGGGGATGCGACGTTCTACACTAACGTTTTATTGTCTCTACACCCTTTTGCTTTTCAGGAATTTCATGATGACTTCCCTGAAGAAAGATCTCCTAGTTTTCCGCTACATAGAGGGTGTGAGCTGCAGAATTATGTCGTTCCGAGTTTGTTCGTAAGATTGGTGTTCGACCCTGGCAACGACGTGGATTTGAGGACAAATCCTCTTCAAGAGGAGGGGAATGATGCAATCCAAGGACCGTTGATTAGGCAAGGTGAACATATTCTGACCAGAACGGCGAAGAAGACGTCGGAACGAGAGTCGGGCGTATGTCGAGACGAAGACGAAGAGCTCGGTCGGCCTTTTGGCTTGGTGTCGGCCGACACCAAGGCCTGTCGGCCGACACCTTCAGAAAACGACGAGTTTGGACAGCGGATCGAGGCCGCGCTCGCAGGAAAACCCGCGGGCGCAGATTTTGCCTTGGTGTCGGCCGACACCTATATATGTCGGCCGACATCTTCAGAAAATCAGCGCAGCGCAATGTTTTTAGCGTTATGTTTTATTTGCGTCAGTTTTAATTGTTTTATTTGCGTCAGTTTTTAATTGTTTTGAGTTTAATTGTTTTATTTGCGTCAGTTTTTAATTGTTTTGATTTTAATTGTTTTATTTATTTTTATTTAATAATTAGGGCATTGCTTATATAAAGCTCCCCAACGCATTGTTTTTAATCAGAACATTATTGATGAATAAAATTACTTTTTTGTGAGTTTTACTAAAATTCTCTCTGGGGTTCGAATTCTACCCGACTATCCAAAGAATTCACCCGACGAATCAACGAAGCGATCCACCCTTCGTTCGTGTGTCTTCATCATCCCCGAGTTGCTGCATCGAATTCGTGTTGGGGGTTAGGGTTCCGTCCTTAATTGATTTCACGAATTCAGGTTCAGAGGTTTTGGGACTTCCGCCGGTATCTTTTATCTTTCTCGTTCTTCTTTCTCCTACTATCTTTCTATCCCCGACGAGGTACGTATCAATAACACGTAGAGCGCAAGTACCACCTGATTCGAGAGATCGTCTAGTAAGACGATGCAGTTGTCACCTAGATAGCATCGAGAGGATTGCCTGGTAAAACCCGTTCACAGAGGCTCTTCCAGCGAAAGCGTTGGATAGGCGTGATGAGGTTATGGGAATCTGATGTTTGGGAGAGGGCGACTAGACTTTTAGTATAAGTGGGAGATGTTGGAGTTGTGTACTTAATGTCTAGATTTAAGTAACGGTAAACTCCCGGTCATAGCATTTAATCTATTAAATTAATAAACAATTATTTGCATTTAATTATTATTAATTAATTATGCGAAATATAGTCCTGGATTTTATACGTTGTAGTTAGTATGGTGTGCATGGGCGCACAGAAGATCATACTATCGGTTACTCGTATTTAATCGAACATTTGCTCACGACCTAGATGGACATGGACCAATCCATCGGTATAGTCGTTGTGTGAGAGAGAAAATAATTTATCTTAATTATTTTATCACACTTGTACACTTGGTGTATTGGGCGGATCGCTTGAGATTTATCGATTAGGATTGCCTTGAGATAATCGATTCAAGTCTCAGAGTATTTTATTCTTAATCCCCGATACTATTAGGGGTGTGTATATTTAATATATGTGACTTTGATTTTCCAAAGGAATTAACCGATTTAATTATTGGGTTAATTACCGGTTAAGTTGGGTCACTATATTTTATATATGGCATGCCGTGAATACTTGACGGGAAAGTGTATCCCGGAAGGGTTGATAATATCCCCGAGATGAGTTCATAAGGAATTATTATGTAAACCCTGCAGGTGGATTTGTTCCGCATAATAATTAAGGATGAATGGTACTAGTCTCGGTTACAAGAGATGAATAAATTAATTAGCAATAAATTAATTTTATTCATGGATATTTATATCTTAAATACACGGAATAAATAATACTACCGGAGAAATATTATTTGATATAGTATGGTTTAATATTGGGAGTGCAATTAATTTATATAGTGGAAAATAAATTAATTAATATTAATGGGAGATTAATAGATTTGGGCTTGGGCTCAATTTAATCATTAATATTGGAAGCCCAATATTCCACCTCCTTTAGATCCCCTACGTAGCCTATAAAAGCACTACATGGTCTTCACTTTTTCATAAGACAAGATTATCATACTTGATATTCTAGAGAGTTGAAGAGGATCCATAAGCTTGGAGGATCGTCGCCCACCCGACGTTCAAGCTAGTGCAAGGAATACGTGGGAAGATCGTAAGGTCATCAACTTAAATTCGTTTCTCCGCACAACGAATTAAAAGGTAAAATCATATACTCCCTTCTATGATTTTATGTGAATTGATTGTGATACATACATGAACGCACGATCCGGGTAAACAACGAACTCCGGGGACGAGGATTCGAGATCCTCGGCGGAGCTCGTGAGGAACCCTCGGCTGGGCGCCGAGGGAGCGATCGAACCTAGGGTTCGATCGCGTGCACACGCGAGGAACCCCGGCTGGGAGCCGGGGTGGGCGATCGACCGCGGTGGTCGATCGCCGGACAGCCGCGGCTGGAGCCGCGGCGGGTTCGCCGCTGGGCGAACCGCCCTCCTCGGGCGGTGGCGGTGAGTCGCCGGACTCACCGCCCGGGGCTGCCGGAACAGCCCCAGCGATCGCATGTGTGCGATCGCGAACCCCACGGTGGGGTTCGACTAGGGTTTAGCCGCGGGTTCATCCCGCGGCGATGCTCTTGTCGAGCCCGGTTCTTCGTGGTGTTCGTGATCGGTTTCCGGCGATGGGATTTCGGTCGGGGTTATCGGTTCCGCAATTTTTGATACCCCGGGATATCGATTTCCAGCAGGAGATTGATGGAGTTGTATTCTAAATGTCTAGTTTAGTGCAAATACGGAACTCCTTATCTATGCCTTAATCTATGTATGACTCAAGCATGATTGCATTTAATGCAACAGTCCTAGATATATACGTTGTAGATAGTATGGCGTGAGGAGACACGCGGAAGATCATACTATCGGTTACTCTATTATCGAACAGTAGCTCACGACTTAGATGGACAGGGACAATCCATCGGTACGTCGTAGTGTGACTGGTAGATAGTCTGTCTTGACTATCATGTTACACTCGTACACTTGGTGTATTGAGCAGGACCACGGGAGGGCGTTCGATTTGTACTAATCGGAGTAATCGAACTAGACCTCAGATATTACGGATATGTGAGTTCTTAATCCCTATATAATTATAGGTGCGTATGTCTAATGCTCGGTTCTTTGATGTGCCAATGAGTGAGACTAATTGATTAGTCAATATTCTCGGTAGATTGGGAATCGGTATTGTACACACGGTATGCTATAGATTATAGACAGGAAACCGTGTCCCATTTATTGGGTTGATGATGTCCCCGAGATGAGCTCATAAAGTTTATCATGTAAACCCTGCAGGTGGATTTACTCCGCATGATAATAAGGATGAGTGGTACTAGTCTCGGATTATAAAAAATGAATTAATTTAATTATTAGTAATTAAAATTAATTCGTGGACATGCGATATCTTAAACACGGGGAAATATCACATATGTAATACGGCGGGAAAATTATTGACGGAATAATTTGAATTAATTAATTGGGAAATCATTTATAATTTTATAGTGGAATTAAATATAAATAAAATTGTGGAATTTAATTAAGGTTTTCCTTTTGGGACACCAAGTTAATTAAATTGCAATTTAAGCCTAATTAATTAATTGCCTATGGGTCCCTAGTGTGGCCTATATAAATCCCCCATCTCTCTTCTCTAAACCTACAGAACGCCGCTATTTTATTTTTGCGGAAAAAAATTAATTTGTTAACGCAATTAATTTTTCTGTGAAAATAAATAGATTTGCGCTATTATTTTTTTCTATAAAAATTAATGGCTAGCGCAATTATATTTCTAAGACAGAAAATTATTTTCTTGCGTAAGTCTGAGAGAGAAGAAGAAGAAGAGAAACTCCAAGCGGATCGATGCCCACACATCGGCTGGAGCAAGAGGGCTAGGATACACGCTAGAAGACTCGAGGTCTCTGTCAATTCGGCTTCTCCGAATCACGCGACAAAGGTATGGAATCGAAACCCTATTTCCGCATCGTTTCGATTCGATCTCGTACGTAATCATACAACGAACCTCCGATCGAGTTCCGGGATCGTGGTTGGTGTTCCTAGATCACTGTGGGGTCGCTGACTTCCAGAACGGTGGTCGGAATCGGAAAATCCGACCAGAAATGGACCTGGAACAGCAGCGTCGCGCTGCTGTTCGCGACGCTGTCGTCCGACAGTGTTTCCTGTCGGCCGACAAGGGCCTGTCGGACGACACCATTTGGTGTCGGACGACAGAGAGGTCAGCAGCCCTCGGTTTTGCGCGGTTGTGCTTCGGGCATGATGGCTGGGCGTAAATCGGGTCTGGGGCTTCGTCGTGAGCACAGTAGGCACGCTGGAGGTCGACTGGGCGTGTCCGGATGTTCGAGTAGTCGAACGGACTCGTCCCGGGTAGTCGATTTCCAACATAGAGAGCCTCGATTCCTCTAGCACCTGATCCAAGCGACATTCTCTGTCTCTTTTTTTTTCTTTCTTTGTAAGCCTAGGCTTTATCTTTTGATGTAATGGGTTCTCCCCCAGCCGGAGGTTCGTTTAATGAAGCTATTTTTATCTTTCGACACTTTTTGTTGTCAATCTTTCTTCACTCGACTCTTAATAGGTTCGCGGCATAAACGCCATGCCCTCCTGCTCGGTTATGCCCTTCCGCCGCCGGGAACACGGCGCGCGTGAGTATCGGGATTGCGGGTCGCTTCTCTGGAACAATTCGTGTTTCGTGGCGGAAACTTCCGTGATCCGGCATCCCATTGCCGGAGAGACACCATACTTGCAAAAACGAATCACCCTGCATGGGTACTCACCCCGTGATACGGGTCCCGGGGTGCACACCTCTGGAATCCGTTCCGCGTCTCGGTACGCGGCCCCATGTGTTCTTTGGACGGTCCGCATTCGTTTGGGCCCCCTCTTATGCGTATTGGGCCTCGAGAGTACTTGAGTACTTTTATCAATAACCGTTCCCGCTTGTCCCCTTTTTTGTGTAGTTTTCCTCTACAAAACCCCCAAATGCGCATCGGTTTCTTTTTCGCAACTTCGATTCTGCTTTATTAACCCTAGAAATCGCCGAATTTCCGCCCCCAAGCATTTCGGAAATCTGCTCAAGGTAAATCCTCCGTTATCTTCCTTTAATCCTTTACAGGTTTTAATGTCATCGTCCCGGGGAAAAGAAATCATGTTGTCGGACACCTCATCGGAGGACGCGGCGGGAGGTGAAATTCCCTACGAATCGTCGTCGAACTCAGAGCCGGATATGAACATCTTGTTCCAGCAGTTCGACGCGTTGATGGACGAGGAGTACCCCCCGCCCGATGTATTTCTCTGGGAGTCCTATCTCCGCGAGAACCCTTATCCCGGTGCGCCATCGCGGCCCCTAGCCCGCTCGCCGCGCGCCTGCAGTACCCCCGAATGGGGGCCCACGGTCGGGCGAGCATCGTGACTCCTGTTATGATAAAAAGGGAGAAGTGGCGGATCCCCAATGATGTCCATGTCTACATACCTCGGGCCGGGGAATCATCTTGCTGCCCGCCTCCGGGGATGGTGGCGATTGGGACGGAGGCGATGGAGGTAGGGCTCCGGTTCCTGTTGCATCCCAGTGTCACTGCTACGCTCCGGTTCTGGGAAGTTGCCCCTCACCAGATCTATCCCAATGGATGGTCACAACTCATCGGAGTGCTCTGTATGTTGGGCAACGTCGGCCTCTACCGGACACTCACGGATTCGGAGATTCGGCGTTCATTTACGATTTCCCGGTTCGGGGGAGACCACGGCGATTATACCGTATAGAGCCGCCCCGGAATACCCGCTGTTGGGGTGAAGGTATCCAAGGTGGACCTCCCCTGGGCTCAGTGGGTGTATGTCTCGGGGGCATGGCGGACCCAGACCCCCAGCGGGGAGATCGACATCCCCACCCGCTATCATGACAAAATCGCCAGTAAGATTCGAGTTGTTTCCAAGTTTTTCCTGCCGTACTGATTTTAACTCTTTCTGTTGATTTCACAGGCGTGAGCACTCGCCGAGAGGGACCGCTGAATTGGGATTATCAGGTCGCCCTGAAGTTCGCCGCCGCCTTGCCGTCGAGACGCCGTAGAGCTGACTGTTTGTGTTCTGAGGAGTCTCGCTACGCTGCTCGCCTGATCTGTCCCCCCAAGCATCTGTTCAATCCGTACCCAGGTAAGATTGCCCTGCTCCTATTACCAACTTGATAGACGGGTTGTTTCCGTTATCTCTTCGTGCGCTTATGGAGTTGACTGTTGTGCTGCAGCCCCGTTTAATCGAGTTTTTGAAGATCGCCCCCGTGGCAAGATGTCCAAGTGCCCAGGGGTCCCTGACAGGAAGGTGCCATCCTCTGCGCCGCCGCCTCGCAGGCCCGTGATCCCGGCTCGGTCCGCCTCCCGGGTTCGCCGAGACCGGCAGTCCTCGCCGCTGCTATCGCAGGAAGCGGTGGAGTCCCGGGACTCGGGACCACTGCCATAGATTCTTCACGGCCTCGCCATAATGGATGCGGGAGGCGTGATCCACGCGACCCCTCCTGGCAGTCGCGTTCCCGGGTCCCGGGACGGGGGTTCTGTTGACATTGTCTCGGACGAGTCGTCCCCCGCGCGAGAGCTTTTGATGGGGTCCTTTCCCGATTCGCCCCAAGGCGGGCTATTCTCTCAGGATCTCCCGGAAGCGGAGGGCGCCCTTCGACCCAGAGGGTGCCAGCTCCGGCCCCCGGGCCATCGTCGAGCCGCCGCAGACAGGGTCTTCAGGAGCTGTCCCGGTCGTGGGGAGCACGCCGGTTTACGGGGTTGACCCTGTTGGAGTTATGTACTTAATGTCTAGATTTAAGTAACGGTAAACTCCCGGTCATAGCATTTAATCTATTAAATTAATAAATAATTGTTTGCATTTAATTATTGATAATTAAATATATGCAAAATATAGTCCTGGATTCTATACGTTGTAGTTAGTATGGTGTGCGGGCCCACACAGAAGATCATACTATTGGTTACTCGTATTTAATCGAACAGTTGCTCACGACCTAGATGGACACGGACCAATCCATCGGTATAGTCGTTGTGTGAGAGAGAAAATAATTTATCTTAATTATTTTATCACACTTGTACACTTGGTGTATTGAGCGGATCGCTTGAGATTTATCGATTAGGATTGCCTTGAGATAATCGATTCAAGTTTCAGAGTATTTTATTCTTAATCCCCGAAACTATTGCGGGTGTGTATATTTAATATAAGTGACTTTGATTTTCCAAAGGAATTAACCGATTTAATTATTGGGTTAATTACCGGTTAAGTTGGGTCACTATATTTTATATATGGCATGCCGTGAATACTTGACGGGAAAGTGTATCCCGTAAGGGTTGATAATATACCCGAGATGAGTTCATAAGGAATTATTGTGTAAACCTCATGAGTGGATTCGTTCCGCACAATAATTAAGGTTGAATGGTACTAGTCTCGGATTTAAGAGATGAATAAATTAATTAGCAATAAATTAATTTTATTCATGGATATTTAAATCTTAAATACACGGAATAAATAATACTACCGGGGAAATATTATTTGATATAATATGGTTTAATATTGGGAGTGCAATTAATTTATATAGTGGAAAATAAATTAATTAATATTAATGGGAGATTAATAGATTTGGGCTTGGGCTCAATTTAATCATTAATATTGGAAGCCCAATATTCCACCTCCTTTAGATCCCCTACGTAGCCTATAAAAGCACTACATGGTCTTCACTTTTTCATAAGACAAGATTATCATACTTGATATTCTAGAGATTTGAAGAGGATCCATAAGCTTGGAGGATCGTCGCCCACCCGACGTTCAAGCTAGTGCAAGGAATACGTGGGAAGATCGTAAGGTCATCAATTGAATTCGTTTCTCCGCACAACGAATCAAAAGGTAAAATCATAAACTCCCTTCTATGATTTTATGTGAATTAATTGTGGCATATACATGAACACACGATCCGGGAAAACGACGATCTTCGGGGACGGGGATTCGAGATCCCCGGCGAAGCATCGAACGAACCCTCGGCTGGGAGCCGAGGGGTGGCGGTCGAGCCCTAGGGCTTCGACCGCCGGCGCGCATCGAAGGAAATCCGCGGCTGGACGCCGCAGCTTCGCGCCGCAGCTGGTGGTTCCCCCTCCTGTCGGTGGTGGGGGTGAGTCGCCGGACTCACCGCCCGGGGCTGCCGGAGCAGCCCCAGCGATCGGCGCACGATCGCGAGCCCCGGCGTGGGCTCGGCTAGGGTTTCGGCCGCGGGTTCATCCCGCGGCGATGCTCGGGTCGAGCCCGGTTCCGTTTGGTGGTTCGTGTGTTTCCGGAGATGGGATTTCGTTCGGGGTTATCGGTTCCGCAATTTTTTTGATACCCCGGGATATCGATTTCCAACAATTGGTATCAGAGCGTTTGGTTTCGTGTTCATGTATGTGTTCAATTATCGTTCTACCTTGCATAGATTCCGACTATCATGGTTAATTAATTGTTAATTATTTATTTAATTAATTGTTATTTAATTTTACCATGATTGTTCGTTATTAAACTCTCGGACATGTCGAGATTCGTTTTGTGTGGATGAATGCTTGTAATAGTAAAAATTCGGGGGTTGACCGAATTTAGATTTATTATTATTGTTCTATGTTTTCCGGAAAGTGTATAGGGTCGATTTCATGTATAGAATCGATACCGGAATTTTAAATTTATTATGTAATTTATTTACGTTGGATCGATGCCGAGACGACCGCCGGAGAACTCGTGTGACGAAGAAGACGAAGAGGACGAAAAACCGGGGGGTCGATCAACCCCATGATCGACCCCATGACCGAAGCCATGGGGAGGGGTCGATCGCCCCTCGGCTGGGGCTGCCGCCGGCATGGTGGTGGCCGGCCGGCTGGGGTGGCGGCGGCGGTGCTCTCTCCGGTGATGGTGGTCGGCGGTGGGGGTGATGTGGGGATCTATTGGAAATCGATATCCCGGGCCATAAAAATTTGCGGAAAATAATAACCCGACCGAAATCCTCGATCGCCGGAGATCCGATCACGAACCACCGTACGAGCCAGAGCTCAACCGAGCACCACCACGGTCCGCCCGTGGTGCCCAGCCGAGCCCCCGCACGGGGCTCGCGATCATCTCACGATGATCGCTGGGGATGCACGAGGCATCCCCGGGGCTGCTCGTAGCAGCCCCCGCAGCGAGTCGCTGACTCGCTGCCCCAGCGAGGGCGTCGCCCTCGCACGACCGCTGCGGGCGAACCCGTAGCTCATGCGAGGCGGCTACGGGTGACCCCGCAGCACCCTGCGATCGATCCTCGTGATCGATCGCACCCCTCGGCTCCAGCCGAGGGTTCCTCGCGTTCCGGCGGTCCGAACCCTAGGGTTCGACCGCCACCTTCGATCCTCGCCGGGGATCTCGAATCCCCGTTCCCGAGGTTCGTCGTTTTCCCGGATCGTGCGTTCATGTATATGTTACAATTAAAACACATAAATTCACACAAAGGAGTTTATGATTTTACCTTTCGATTCGTTGTGCGGAGAAACGAAATCAAGATGATGAGCTTACGATCTTCGCACGTATTCCTTGCACTAGCTTGAACGTCGGGTGGGCGACGATCTTCCAAGCTTATGGATCCTCTTCAACTCTCTAGAATATCAAGTATGATAATCTTGTCTTGTGAAAAAGTGAAGACCATGTAGTGCTTTTATAGGCTACGTAGGGGATCTAAAGGAGGTGGAATATTGGGCTTCCAATATTAATGATTAAATTGAGCCCAAGCCCAAATATATTAATCTCCCATTAATATTAATTAATTTATTTTCCACTATATAAATTAATTGCACTCCCAATATTAAACCATATTATATCAAATAATATTTCTCTGGCAGTATTATTTATTCCGTGTATTTAAGATTTAAATATCCATGAATAAAATTAATTTATTGCTAATTAATTTATTCATCTCTTGAATCCGAGACTAGTACCATTCAACCTTAATTATTTTGCGGAACGAATCCACTCATGAGGTTTACACAATAATTCCTTATGAACTCATCTCGGGGATATTATCAACCCTTCCGGGATACACTTTCCCGTCAAGTATTCACGGCATGCCATATATAAAATATAGTGACCCAACTTAACCGGTAATTAACCCAATAATTAAATCGGTTAATTCCTTTGGAAAATCAAAGTCACATATATTAAATATACACACCCGCAATAGTATCGGGGATTAAGAATAAAATACTCTGAAAATTGAATCGATTATCCCCGGCAATCCTAATCGATAAATCTCAAGCGATCCGCCCAATACACCAAGTGTACAAGTGTGATAAAATAATTAAGACAAATTATTTTCTCTCTCACACAACGACTATACCGATGGATTGGTCCGTGTCCATCTAGGTCGTGAGCAACTGTTCGATTAAATACGAGTAACCGATAGTATGATCTTCTGTGTGGGCCCGCACCCCATACTAACTACAACGTATAGAATCCAGAACTATATTTTGCATATATTTAATTATCAATAATTAAATGCAAACAATTGTTTATTAATTAAATAGATTAAATGCTATGACCGGGAGTTTACCGTTACTTAAATCTAGACATTAAGTACACAACTCCAACAATCTCCCACTTGTACTAAGGTCTAGTCATTTCCTCCAAACTCCCGACTCCCATACTCATCACGTGCTTAAGTTGTACTTCCAAGAAGTACTATGTGAATGAGCACTCTAGGTTGCCGCTCTGAAGTTATCTTGGTGACTACTGCGTCGTCTCCCTTGACGATGACTCGTATCAGGTGGTACTTGCTCTATGTGTTAACATCACTTTTGACTTATGACTTCTTCTAGTTTACCATGCACCGCTATCCAATAGCCTTTGGTAAACTAAGAGTCATATCCAAGTCAAGAGGTTCATCCCGGAACCTAACCAAAACTTCTGCTGCCTCTGAGGCTGCTATTCGGTTATGAGAGAGTCTGAGAAGCGTCCTGCTTATCACTCTTTCATTTCATGGTTCCACCTCTTTCTAAAAGTGAACACATAGCCTGATATCGACTTACACTGGTCCTTCTCTGATTTAAGATCTGAGAATTTGTAATCAAAGAAGATTTCGTCTTGCTTAATCTAGTACATCCAAGTACTTTTACAGCATTCGAATATCTCTTGTCCAGATTACTTTGATATCCTCCCACTACGCATACCGCATAGTTGATATCAGGTTCTCGTTTTACAACATTGCATTTATAAAGCTTTCCACACTTGAAGTGTAGGAAAATGCTTTGTCCTCATCTATCTCCTTCATGTGTTCGAAACACATACCCTTTAGATAGATGTATATTCTGTCTCTGAAAGGCAATAACCTTTCTCAGAATTGTGCATGTTTAAAACAAACCATAATCGTATAAGATATCTAGGAGAAGTACAATGTTCTTATCCTTAGATCGAACGATCTTAAGAACATGCTCTAACTTCTACTCAATCTTATATCTCGATTCATTTAGACAACCATCATCTTATGTCTGACAATATCTTTACATTGTTGCCAATGATAAAATGTTATCTACATAAAATCTCCGAGAAACACCACCTTGTTTCCATTACGTCTCCAATACACCTTTTGTCTATGCCTTTTGATGAATCCATCAAATGGACTATCCCATCAATTCGCAAGTTCCACGATTTATAGCTTTGTTTCAATCCATAAATGGATTTTACTAAGCTTGTACTCTAAATGATCTTGCCTCTTAACAATAATCCTTATTGTTCTTCTAAGCAGACACATTTAGATCTAGTACTGCCTTTATGCAGAGCTAGGGATCGATTTCATCTTTACCAGATCCAGAGTTCAAAACTCTTCTAGTCTTATGAATATCTCCGGTTGTTTAACAACCTCCCACTGCAATGGCGTCCCGGTGTATAACAGTAATAACAGTAGGTGCAGTGTGTGGTGTATTTCTACTCGGTTTGGCTGGTTCCTAGTTTTTTGTCCTTCTTCTCATTCCAAGGTATTACGTCAGTTCGGGCTTTGTGGTTCTTCTAATAGTCTTCCTCTAAGAACCGGGCGTTACACGTCCTTCTGGTTCATAGTACTATAGAACACATAATACTTTGTTCATCTAGGATATCCTACAACCATATTGAATATGCCGTTGTCTCCAGGAATATCCATAGAACATAAGTAGTTCCGAACAACTTGTTCTTTTACTATTAGAATCTCATTTCTCATTACTGACATACCATCTATACACGTAAGTGTATGGTGCAGTCATTTGAGACTTAATCCCAATCTTTGATTATGCTATGTGTTATTCAGATAGGTGATAGCCTCCGCGATTTTAGTCGCAGGCTTCCAATGGATATACTTTGAAGGTTCCCCATAATTGCTTTGTGACTAAAACACTTCGCTTTTATGGCACATCAAGCATTCTAATCCACCTTCGAGTATTCTTAAAAGAACTACTCGTTCCTTTCTAATTACACATATGTCTGCATATACCATTGATCATTTTCAATACTTGTCCGAATTCTATCCTTTGTCCAGAAAGGTTTGCTTAGATGTATTACCTTCCAAATTCAATTCTTAGGTCGGAAGGTCCATTCCTTCAACTTTAATTGATCAAATCAATTTCGACCTGTTGAATTTTTATTTGAATAAATACTACTAAGTATAAGAATTCACAAGTATAATGATTTAATAAAGAAATATATCTAATAAGTAAAACAAGTTATAGAACGGTTTGTTGCATCGTGGTAGACTTAGGATATATCATTCATATATTGCTATCTAATGTACCAGAATAGATAATACCCATTATTTCTTATCAAAATCATCAAATGATTAAAGAAATAAAATATCCATTCATAAATAATAGAAATCCAGAACAAAGTTGTTTCTAAAATAAAAGGTACATAAAGCAATAAACTTGAAATGAAATCCTATTTAACTAGATAAATGTCTTCCACTGCAACAACTGCCTCCTTTACAGCTTTGCCCATGTAGACTCGAACTCTTCCTCTCTAAGTCGCCGGGTTTTCTGGAACCCCTGCATTTAAAGAAATGCACATACCGTCAGTGGTTCCATATCTACACACCAGAATTCTGGTAGATAATACCACTGACTATGTTTTTACGACTAAAGAAAAATTCGTACCTTTGAGAGGACATTCAGACTTCCAGTGTCCAGGCTTATTGCATCGGAAGCACTTGCCTCTTGGCTTTGCAGCCCCCACTCGTGGTCCATTCCTCTTGGCACCACTGGGTTTCCAGGCTTGCTTCCTTTTCTTGCCCCTACCTCCAACAGGCTTCAAGCCTTTGGACTTGGTAGCTACAAGCGCTTGAGACTTGCCCTTCTTGTAGATCCCCTCTGCCGCCTTCAGTTCAGTCAGGAGTTGCGCAAGAGTATAAGATAGTTTACTCATATTATAGCTCATGCGAAACTGCTCAAAACTAGGGGTCAGAGACTGGAGTATGATGTCGACTTGCGTCTCAGCATCAATTTGAGCTCCTAGGATCTCAAGTTCATTCAACAGACTCATCATCTTAAGAACGTGCTCCCCTATGGGCGTTCCTTCCGACTGAGTAGTTGTCATAAGGACTCTCATGGCTTCTTGCCTTGCCGCACGATCTTGCTCCCCAAACATTTCTTTGAGGTTAAACAACATATCATAGGCAGTGGCCATCAACTCATGTTGGGTTTGGAGTACATTTGACATGGAAGCCAAAATATAACACCTAGCCATTTCATCAGCCTTTTTCCACTTCCGATATGCCTCTCTTTCCTCATTAGTTGAGGCAGCCGTGGGCTCAGCAGGGCACAATTCATGGAGTACAAATTTGTACTCTTCAGAAGTTAGGACAATGTCTAAATTTCTCCTCCAATCAATATAATTGGGGCCAGTGAGTTTATGCTCCTTGAGTATCACAGAAAGTGGGTTCATAGCTATTCTCTAAACCTATAAGCACATTTAAACAAACAATCAATTTAATATCCGATATTATCTCCCTCAAATAATATCATTAAATTACTAATTACATCTAAAATCCCATCAGGTAAGGCAAGCCACGTTCGTGTGGACGTTTACCCACCCAAATGATTTAGCAATTAGATTTGCTTCGGTCGTACATCATTATAGCGTTACTTCGTTGGGAAGAATACTATAAAGCGTACCTAAGTGTAAACCATTACTCAGTACTAAGGTGAATCATTTGGAATTGCTACGTCACCGCAAGCCACGTTAGTGTGGACGTTTACGATAACTCACAATCCTTCACAATTCCCTATAACTGTCTACATCAACCATTCCAAAAATCCCATTCAGTATAGCAAGCCACGTTCGTGTGGACGTGTTGGAAATCGACTACCCGGGATGCGTTCGTTCGATCGCTCGAACATCCGAACGATCCCAGTCGACATCCGAAGTCGCTACTTCGTTCGCTTTCCCAGCCCGTGCCCCGATTCACGCCCAGCCATTGCCTCGAAGGACAACCGCGCGAGCCGGAGCGGGCTGCCAGAAAAACAGCAAAACGGCGGTCGCCGTTTAGAAACGGCGGTCGCCGTTTCTCCGCGAACAGCAACGCGACGTTGCTGTTCCGGGCTCGTTTCCGGGTCGTTTTTCCTCTTCCGACTACCGATCCGAAGGTCCTAGAACCCCCAGTAGTCGAGGAATGCAACCCACAACCCCGGAACCCGATCTACGTTCATGTATGATCAACGAGAAATTAGGTCGAATGAAATTGCGGAATTGAGATTCGATCTCATACCTTATCGGTCGATTGTTGAGACCTTAGAGCTTCTAATGTATGACTCTTCCCGACTCCAGCCGTTGTGTGGGCAACGATCCGCTGGGTACGTCCTTGTCTGCTCTCTCCTTTCTCAAACCACCGTATGATTGTTCTCTATGTGAGAAAATAATTATATTTGCGTTAACCCTTTTATTTTAACAGAAAAACTTTTTAATTGCGCTAACAATTAAACTTTTCTGCTGAAATAAAATGTTGCGGCGTTCTGTAGGTTTTAGGAGAGGGCAAGGGGGGGGGGTTTATATAGAGTTACATTAGGGACCTAAGGTTAAATTAATTAAGGGCTAAATTGAAATATTAATTAACTTGGAATACGTAAACGCAATTCCTTAATTAATAAATTTCAATTTTAATTATTATTCACTCCACTAAAAAATAATAATTGAATTCCCGAAATTAATTTAATATTATTTCAACAATAATATTTCCGCCGAAATTACATACACGACTTTCCCCGTGTTTAAGATATCGAACGTCCACGAATTTATTTAATTACTAATAATTAAATTAACTCGTTTCTTATTATCCGAGACTAGTACCACTCATCCTTATTATCATGTGGAACAAATCCACCTGCAGGGTTTACATGATAAACTTTATGAGCTCATCTCGGGGACGTCATCAACCCGATAAACGGGACACGGTTTCCTGTCTATAATCTATAGCATGCCGTTTGTACAATTCCGATTCCCAATTTACCGAGTATCTCGACTAATCAATTAGTCTCACTCATTGGCAAGTTAAAGAACCTAGAATTGGACATACGCACCTATAATTATATAGGGATTAGGAATTTGTATATCCGTAATTCTGAGGTCTAGTTCGATTACGTCGATTAGTATAAATCGAACGCCCTCCCGTGGTCCTGCTCAATACACCAAGTGTACAAGTGTAACATAATAGTCAAGACCAACTATTACCCAGTCACACTACGACGTACCGATGGATTGTCCCTGTCCATCTAAGTCGTGAGCTTCTGTTTGATAATATACGAGTAACCGACAGTATGATCTTCCGCGTGTCTCCTCACGCCATACTGTCTACAACGTATACATCTAGGACTATTGCATTCTAGTACAAGATAGACAAAAATGCCGACAGTTTGATTAATAGATAATGAAAAACACAGATAAGGAGTTCCATATAGACATTTAGAATATAACTCCATCAATCTCCCACTTATACTAAATCTCTAGTTGCCCTCTACCATACATCCGATACCCATCCCCTTCACGTGTCTCTTGAACGCTTCCGCTGGAAGTGCCTTCGTAAAGGTGTCAGCCAGGTTATCCGCTGATGCAATCTTGGTGACAACCGCATCGCCTCTCCTGACGATGTCTCTAATCAGGTGGTACTTGCGATCTATGTGTTTACTCGCATTGTGGGCTCGTGGTTCCTTTGCATTAGCCACTGCACCGCTATTGTCACAATAAATTTTGATAGCTCTAGGCATTTTAGGAACACATCCAAGTCCATAAGGAAGTTCCGGAGCCACACCGATTCTTTAGCTGCCTCAGAGGCTGCTACATATTCGGCTTCCATGGTAGAGTCCGAAATGCATTTCTGCTTAACACTCTTCCATGAGACTGCTCCACCTCCCAATGTGAACACATAGCCTGATGTAGACTTTCGCTGATCCTTATCAGATTGGAAATCCGAGTCTGTGTAACCAATAGGAATCAACTCAGACGCTTTGTAACTCAGAACATAATTCCTAGTCCTTCGCAGGTACTTAAGTATGTTCTTTACAGCAGTCCAGTGACCCTGTCCAGGGTTACTCTGATATCTAGCTACCATGCCCACGGCATAGCAGATATCAGGTCTCGTGCACAACATGGCATACATTAGACTTCCTACTGCCGAAGCATAAGGAACCTTCTTCATGTAATCTATCTCCTTTTGTGTTTTGGGACACATGTCTTTAGATAGATGAATTCCATGGCAGAATGGTTGAGCACCTCTCTTGGAATTCTGCATGTTGAAACGAGCCAGAATCGTATCAATATATGAAGCCTGGGACAAGCTTAATGTTCTTTTCCGGCGATCCCTTATAACCTTGATCCCAAGAACATGCCCAACTTGTCCTAAGTCTTTCATATCGAATTGCTTGGACAACCATCCCTTTATGTCCGACAACATCTTCACATTGTTGCCAATTAGAAGGATGTCGTCTACATAAAGCACGAGAAACGCCACACTGTTTCCGTCACTTCTCCGGTATACACACGACTCGTCCATGCTTTGAATGAATCCATAAGACTGGATAACCTCATCAAACCGCATGTTCCAAGATCTAGAAGCTTGCTTCAATCCATAAATGGATCGGTTTAGCTTACACACTAGATGCTCTTGGCCTTTCTTGATGAAACCTTCTGGCTGTCTCATGTAAATGGTCTCGTCAAGATTCCCATTCAAGAATGCTGTCTTTACGTCCATATGCCACACCTCATAATCCATATAAGATGCTATAGACAAAAGAATCCGGATCGACTTTAGCATAGCTACCGGCGAAAAGGTTTCCTCATAATCGATCCCTTCTTTCTGAGTATACCCTTTCGCAACAAGCCTAGCCTTGAAGGTTTCAACCTTCCCGTCAGACCCTCTTTTTCTCTTGTACACCCACTTGCAACCAATGGCTTTTACACCTTTGGGCGGTGCTACAAGATTCCAGACCTGATTTGAATCCATTGATTCAATCTCAGATTTCATCGCCTTTTGCCAAGACTGAGCATCTTGATCTTTAAGCGCCTCGCCGTAGGTCCAGGGATCGGCTTCATGTTCTCCAGGTAACAAGTCCGAAGACTCACCTATAAACATGAACCTATCGGGTTGTCGAACAATCCTCCCACTACGACGACGCTCCGGTGTAACCTCAGTAACTACAGGTGCAGACTGTGGTGGCGTATCACCCGGTTGGGTTGGATCTAAGCCTTGATCGTCCCCTCTCAGTTCGTTAAGTATTATCTCACTCTTGGGCTTGTGGTCCATTATATAATCCTCTTCCAAGAACCGAGCGTTGGTGCTAACAACGATCTTCTGGTCCTTAGGACTATAAAATAGACCACCTTTCGTTCCTCTAGGATATCCTATAAACAACCGAATATCTGAACGAGGTTCCAACTTATCAGCCCCATGCTTCAGCACATGTGCTGGACAACCCCAAACCCGAATGTGTTTCAAATTTGGCTTTCGCCCGGTCCACAATTCCGAGGGCGTCTTAGGGACTGATTTAGAAGGAACTAAGTTCAGGATATACGCCGCTGTTTCCAAGGCATATCCCCAGAACGAAACTGGTAGGTCTGAATAACTCATCATAGATCTTACCATTTCCATAAGAGTCCTATTCCTTCTTTCTGCTACACCATTCTGCTGGGGCGTGTATGGTGCAGTCATCTGGGAGTCAATCCCATTCTCTAATAAGTACGCCTTAAACTCTCCCGAGAGGTACTCTCCTCCACGATCAGATCGTAGAGTATTTATGGTTTTACCATGAAGGTTCTCCACAAGAGCTTTGTACTCCTTGAACTTGTCAAAGCACTCGCTCTTGCGGCGCATCAGGTATATAAAACCATACCTTGAGTAATCATCAGTAAAGGTTGCGAAATATTCGTAACCTCCTCTCGCTTGGACAGATAAAGGCCCGCACAAATCAGAGTGAATCAACTCCAGTACTTCCTTGGATCTATACCCTTTATCACTAAAGGGTCGCTTGGTCATTTTTCCTTCCAGGCATGATTCACAGGTCGGAAAGTCCTCATCTTTCACACCACTGAGTATTCCATCAGTTATCAACCTTTGAATTCTGCCCAAGTTAATATGACCTAGCCTAAGATGCCATAAGTACTTTTGATTCATCCTAGAAGGCTCCTTTCTCTTATTGGTACTAGATGTGTTATATGACTCTACACTTTGCATAGTGGGATTCAGTATATATAAGTTGCCTATCAATGTACCAGAACAGATATAATCACCATTCTTCTTGACAATAACAGAATTATCAAAAGAAACTGAATATCCATTCAAAACCAATTTAGAAACCGAAACAAGGTTCTTTCTAAAATTCGGTACATAAAGACAATTATTCAATACCAAAACTTTATTATTAAAAGGCAAATAAATATCTCCCACTGCAAGCGCCGCCACTTTCGTAGCGTTGCCCATGTAGATAGTGATCTCTCCCTCTCTAAGCCGCCGGGTTTCCTGGAACCCCTGCAAAGAATTGCAGACATGATCAGTGGCTCCCGTATCCACACACCAGGTACCGGTGGATAACACCGCTAAACATGTTTCAGTGACTAAGGAAAAGTTCATACCTCCTTGTCTGAGAGGACAATTAGACTTCCAATGTCCAGACTGCTTGCAACGGAAACACTTGCCCTTGGGCTTGTTCACTCCATTCTGTGGTCCACCATTTCTGGGTCCACTGGGTTTCCGTCCTTGCTTCTTCTTCCTCTTAGTCCCCGGAGGGCCAGGATGTTTCACAGCCACAAGTGCCTGAGATTTCTTAAAGATTCCCTCTGCCGCATGGAGTTCAGTCAGGAGTTCCGCCAACGAATATAACCTCTTATTCATGTTATAGTTCAGGCGGAACTGCTCAAAACTCCTAGGCAGAGACTGGAGCACTATATCGATCTGGGTTTCCCCATCGATAGCTCCTCCCATAATCTCTATCTCATTCAGATAGCCTATCATCCTAAGAACGTGATCCCTCACGGGCGTTCCTTCGGACATAGTGGCCGTCATGAGTTTTCTCACAGCATCTTGCCTGGCTGCCCTATCCTGACTACCAAACATCTCCTTGAGGTTAAGCATCATATCATAGGCAGTGGTCATGGCCTCATGCTGATGTTGCAGCACATTTGACATAGAAGCCAAAATGTAGCACCGCGCTATCTGATCAGCCTTGACCCACTTCCGATGAGCTTCCTTTTCCTCAGGAGTGGAGGTATCAATAGGTTCATCAGGACAAACCTCATGGAGTACATATTTGTACTCCTCAGCAGTTAGGACAATGTCCAAGTTTCGTTTCCAATCAACATAGTTTGGACCAGTGAGTTTGTTTTCTTTTAGTATAATGGACAGCGGGTTGAGTGCCATATCTATAAAAGAGACAAATCAAACTGTCAAATTTAATTCGATATTAACTCCCTTAATTAATATCATTAAATTTACCAATCGATCCTAAAATCCCATCAGACTAGCATGCCACGTTCATGTGGACGTATACTAGTCCAAACGATTTTATAAATGGACTTTTACTTCGGTCGTACATCATTACAGCAGTGACTCCGATGGGGAGGATACTGTAAAGCGTACCTAAGTGTATACCATTTCTCAGTACTAAGTTAACCGCTCGGAAACTACACGCCCACCGCAAGCCACGTTAGTGTGGACGTTTACGTTGACATGCGGTCCCTTTACGATTTCCTATATCTGTCGAGCCTCAATTAACCCAAAGTTCCGTTTCTGTCTAGTAAGCCACGATAGTGTGGACGTTTACTAAACAAACAACTTTGTTAATTGAATTCCATTTAATAAATTTCACAATTTCGTTAATCAAAACTTGATATCTCGTAAGTGAAACTCGAAGTTTCTAACCAGCGATCAATCATGCAATTGAGCCCTATCTCTCACAAAGTGAGGGAGCCAACCAGACAATCGATCTAGTCATCAAATGACTCGAATGTCTCTAATCTGTGTCATCGACATAACCAAGCGCTTTGGCTCCATTCCACTCCCCGGGGTGAGAATGAGTCGAGTTGAAATTAGTCTTTGAAAGACAGATTAGGCATTGCTTTGAAAAACTTAAGTGTTCAATTCTATAAATGGAATTGAATTTGAATTTTGATCCAGTGATATCCGTGTGTCAACTTTATCCGATAGGGAGGATGACACTAAAGCCAACTCGTAAGCGACACACATCACTATCAAAACAGAGAATGGAGACCGCGGGATTGTTTCCAATCCCTCTCCCACTTAGTTTTTACGAAAAGGGATAACAAGCATGCATATGAAATTAAAGCATAATAAAACACGTAAACACATAGAAAGCATTTAACGTGGCCCGATTATTATGGCCTTTAAAATCTTCGATGCACGTCTTCTCGGATCTTCGCCTCGTTGCTCTTCTAGGTCTCGATCCACCACCGACTCGTCTAAGTGCTAAGAGACGAACCCCTCCCACTGGAGTATCATCTCAAGCCTCGACGAGCGATCCGTGGTGTCAGTCGAACCCCCGCGGAGCTGCTGCCATGAATCCAGCGAAACGGCGACCGCCGTTTGCCCTTCAGCAGCCCGCGGGTTCGACTTCTCGACCCTCGTTCGTCCGGCCTTCGATCTCATCTCGATCCACCAAGCAGCAACAACATTACATAGTAAAGCTAACTACTTCCGGCATCGATCCTATACAGGAATGATCGATCCTATACACCCGGATAAACGAAAAACGAAAAACCGAAATAGAAAACCTAAACGACTCAACCCGTCGTTTTAACTATTACAAGCAAGCAACGATTCAAAAACAAAGATCTCGACAACCTCGAGAGTTTAACAAACCACAAAATTACAGTACATACAACATGACCATAATAATCGGGTTATCCTGCAAAACAAAACTCGCAAACAATACAAGAACGCATAAACCGGCTCTGATACCAATTGTTGGAAATCGACTACCCGGGATGCGTTCGTTCGATCGCTCGAACATCCGAACGATCCCAGTCGACATCCGAAGTCGCTACTTCGTTCGCTTTCCAGCCCGTGCCCCGATTCACGCCCAGCCATTGCCTCGAAGAACAACCGCGCGAGCCGGAGCGGGCTGCCAGAAAAACAACAAAACGGCAGTCGCCGTTTCTCCGCGAACAGCAACGTGACGTTGCTGTTCCGGGCTCGTTTACGGGTCGTTTTTCCTCTTCCGACTACCGATCCGAAGGTCCTAGAACCCCCAGTAGTCGAGGAATGCAACCCACAACCCCGGAACCCGATCTACGTTCATGTATGATCAACGAGAAATTAGATCGAATGAAATTGCGGAATTGAGATTCGATCTCATACCTTATCGGTCGATTGTTGAGACCTTAGAGCTTCTAATGTATGACTCTTCCCGACTCCAGCCGTTGTGTGGGCAACGATCCGCTGGGTACGTCCTTGTCTGCTCTCTCCTTTCCCAAACCACCGTATGATTATTCTCTATGTGAGAAAATAATTATATTTGCGTTAACCCTTTTATTTTAACAGAAAAACTTTTTAATTGCGCTAACAATTAAACTTTTCTGCTGAAATAAAATGTTGCGGCGTTCTGTAGGTTTTAGGAGAGGGCAAGGGGGGGGGGTTTATATAAAGTTACATTAGGGACCTAAGGTTAAATTAATTAAGGGCTAAATTGAAATATTAATTAACTTGGAATACGTAAACGCAATTCGTTAATTAATCAATTTCAATTTTAATTATTATTCACTCCACTAAAAAATAATAATTGAATTCCCGAAATTAATTTAATATTATTTCAACAATAATATTTCCGCCGAAATTACATACACGACTTTCCCCGTGTTTAAGATATCGAACGTCCACGAATTTATTTAATTACTAATAATTAAATTAACTTGTTTCTTATTATCCGAGACTAGTACCACTCATCCTTATTATCATGTGGAACAAATCCACCTGCAGGGTTTACATGATAAACTTTATGAGCTCATCTCGGGGACGTCATCAACCCGATAAACGGGACACGGTTTCCTGTCTATAATCTATAGCATGCCGTTTGTACAATTCCGATTCCCAATTTACCGAGTATCTCGACTAATCAATTAGTCTCACTCATTGGCAAGTTAAAGAACCGAGAATTGGACATACGCACCTATAATTATATAGGGATTAGGAATTCGTATATCCGTAATTCTGAGGTCTAGTTCGATTACGTCGATTAGTATAAATCGAACGCCCTCCCGTGGTCCTGCTCAATACCCCAAGTGTACAAGTGTAACATAATAGTCAAGACCAACTATTACCCAGTCACACTACGACGTACCGATGGATTGTCCCTGTCCATCTAAGTCGTGAGCTTCTGTTTGATAATATACGAGTAACCGACAGTATGATCTTCCGCGTGTCTCCTCACGCCATACTTTCTACAACGTATACATCTAGGACTATTGCATTCTAGTACAAGATAGACAAAATGCCGACAGTTTGATTAATAGATAATGAAAAACACAGATAAGGAGTTCCATATTGTCACTAAACTAGACATTTAGAATATAACTCCATCAGGACGTTTACTACACCAAAAGATTTTTATAGTTGACTCCCAATTACTTGATCCATTCGATTTTCGTAAATCAAGACGCGGAGAATCATAAGTGAAACTCGAAGTTTCTAACCAGTGATTCACCATGCGAACAACCCTATCTCTCATTAGATGAGGGAGACGAGCAGACAAACGATCCACCTTCAAAAGAATGGTACGAATGTCTCTAATTTGTGTCATCCACATGACCAAGTGGCTTTGGCTCCATTCCACTCCCCGGGGTGAGAATGAGTCGACTTGAAGTCAGTTTCAGAAAGACAAATTAGGCATTGTTTGATAAACTTAATCAATGTTTCTTGAAAAAGGAATTACAAGAATTCTCCTCCAATGACACATCTATATGAACTTCGAAAGTTCATAAATGTCACCAAGAGAACAGTAATGGAGACCATGGGAATGTTTTCATCCCCTCTCCCACTTAGCTTTTTATAACAAAGGGATACGCTATCTAATGCATAATTAAACACATAAGCATGCATACAAGTAATAAAGCACATATCACATAGTCAAAATAATGCTAGAAAATTATTTTCCGACTATCATGGCTTTATTCCATCTCCGTATGCGTCTTCTAGTCTTCAGTCTTCGTTCTTGAATGCTCCATGTGACGAGAATATTAATCCCAATATTTAAATCTATTTATTTTCAATAAATCCAAAAGATACTCAATTCGAAAATTAAGTCAATCGAATAAATCAAAAATAAAATTAAATATTATTAATATTTTTATTTATTTATTTTCCTATCTAATTCTATTAAATCTCTAGAATAATCTATCCAAGTTAAACTTGGAATATTCTAGAAGACTTCTATAATAGAATAAGGAAATAAAATAAATTAGGACTCTTCTACTTTCCTAAATTAATTAATTTCCATGTCCATGAAAATTCCCATAAAATAGGAATAATCATATAGGAAATAAATCAATTTATTAATTAATTATTTTTCCCATCTAATTCTATTAAATCTCTAGATTCCTATTCCAAGTAGGACTTGGAATATTGTAGAAGACTTCCATAATAGAATAAGGAAATAAATTAATTCCAATTAATTCTTTTCCTATCTCCATGAGAGTTCCCAAACTTAGGAATACTCAAAATAGGAAAACTTGAATCAATTAGGAAAGTGAATCTTGGTAGGAGTAGTATGGGTTGGGGATCCCCACACCGCCCCCACCGCCGACAACCATCACCGGAGAGGGCACCGCCGCCGCCACCCCAGCCGGCCGGCCACCACCATGCCGGCGGCAGCCCCAGCCGAGGGGCGATCGACCCCTCCCCATGGCTTCGGTCATGGGGTCGATCGTGGGGTTGATCGACCCCCCAGTTTTTCGTCCTCTTCGTCTTCTTCGTCACACGCGTTCTCCGGCGGTCGTCTCGGCATCGATCCAACGTAAATAAATTACAAGAAATAAATTTACAATTCCGGTATCGATTCTATGCATGAAATCGACCCTATACACTTTCCGGAAAACATAGAACAATAATAATAAATCTAAATTCGGTCAACCCCCGAATTTTTACTATTACAAGCATTCATCCACACAAAACGAATCTCGACATGTCCGAGAGTTTAATAACGAATAATCATGGTAAAATTAAATAACAATTAATTAAACAATTAATCAATTAATTAACCATGATAGTCGGAATCCCTTCAAGGTAGAACGATAATTGAACACATACATGAACACGAAACCAAACGCTCTGATACCAATTGTTGGAAATCGATATCCCGGGCCATTAAAATTTGCGGAAAATAATAACCCGACCGAAATCCTCGATCGCCGGAGATCCGACCACGAACCATCGTACGAGCCGGAGCTCAACCGAGCACCACCACGGTCCGCCCGTGGTGCCCAGCCGAGCCCCCGCACGGGGCTCGCGATCTTCTCACGATGATCGCTGGGGATGCACGAGGCATCCCCGGGGCTGCTCGTAGCAGCCCCCGCAGCGAGTCGCTGACTCGCTGCCCCAGCGAGGGCGTCGCCCTCGCACGACCGCTGCGGGCGAACCCGTAGCTCATGCGAGGCGGCTACGGGTGACCCCGCAGCACCCCGTGATCGATCCTCGTGATCGATCGCACCCTAGGGTTCGACCGCCACCTTCGATCCTCGCCGGGGATATCGAATCCCCGTCCCCGAGTTTCGTCGTTTTCCCGGATCGTGCGTTCATGTATATGTTACAATTAAAACACATAAATTCACAGAAAGGAGTTTATGATTTTACCTTTCGATTCGTTGTGCGGAGAAATGAAATCAAGATGATGACCTTACGATCTTCCCACGTATTCCTTGCACTAGCTTGAACGTCGGGTGGGCGACGATCTTCCAAGCTTATGGATCCTCTTCAACTCTCTAGAATATCAAGTATGATAATCTTGTCTTGTGAAAAAGTGAAGACCATGTAGTGCTTTTATAGGCTACGTAGGGGATCTAAAGGAGGTGGAATATTGGGCTTCCAATATTAATGATTAAATTGAGCCCAAGCCCAAATCTATTAATCTCCCATTAATATTAATTAATTTATTTTCCACTATATAAATTAATTGCACTCCCAATATTAAACCATATTATATCAAATAATATTTCTCTGGTAGTATTATTTATTCCGTGTATTTAAGATTTAAATATCCATGAATAAAATTAATTTATTGCTAATTACTTTATTCATCTCTTGAATCCGAGACTAGTACCATTCAACCTTAATTATTGTGCGCAACGAATCCACTCATGAGGTTTACACAATAATTCCTTATGAACTCATCTCGGGGATATTATCAATCCTTCCGGGATACACTTTCCCGTCAAGTATTCACGGCATGCCATATATATAATATAGTGACCCAACTTAACCGGTAATTAACCCAATAATTAAATCGGTTAATTCCTTTGGAAAATCAAAGTCACATATATTAAATATACACACCCGCAATAGTATCGGGGATTAAGAATAAAATACTCTGAGACTTGAATCGATTATCGCCGACAATCCTAATTGATACATCTCAAGCGATCCGCCCAATACACCAAGTGTACAAGTGTGATAAAATAATTAAGACAAATTATTTTCTCTCTCACACAACGACTATACCGATGGATTGGTCTGTGTCCATCTAGGTCGTGAGCAACTGTTCGATTAAATACGAGTAACCGATAGTATGATCTTCTGTGTGGGCCCTGTTGGAGTTGTGTACTTAATGTCTAGATTTAAGTAACGGAAACTCACGATCCATTGCCATTAATCTATTTAATTAAATAAACAATTATTTGCGTTTAATTATTTATAATTAAATATATGCAAATTATAGTCCTAGATTATATACGTTGTAGTTAGTATGGTGTGCGACGTCACACAGAAGATCATACTATCGGTTACTCGTATTTAATCGAACAATTGCTCACGACCTAGATGGACACGGACCAATCCATCGGTATAGTCGTTGTGTGAGAGAGAAAACAATCTGTCTTGATTATTTTATCACACTTGTAGACTTAGTGTATTGAGCGGATCTGCTTGAGATTTATCGATTAGGATTGCCGGCGATAATCGATTTAAATCTCTGAGTATTTTATTCTTAATCCCCGATACTATTGCGGGTGTGTATATTTAATATAAGTGACTTTGATTTACTAAAGGAATTAACCGATTTAATTATTGGGTTAATTACCGGTTAAGTTGGGTCACTATATTTTATATATGGCATGCCGTGAATACTTGACGGGAAAGTGTATCCCGTAAGGGTTGATAATATCCCCGAGATGAGTTCATAAGGAATTATTATGTAAACCCTGCAGGTGGATTTGTTCCGCATAATAATTAAGGTTGAATGGTACTAGTCTCGGATATAAGAGATGAATAAATTAATTAGCAATAAATTAATTTTATTCATGGATATTTATATCTTAAATACACGGAATAAATGATACTACCGGAGAAATATTATTTGATATAATATGGTTTAAAATTGGGAGTGCAATTAATTTTATATAGTGGAAAATAGAATTAATTAATATTAATGAATTAATAGATTTGGGCTTGGGCTCAATTTAATCATTAATATTGGAAGCCCAATATTCCACCTCCTTAAGATCCCCTACGTAGCCTATAAAAGCACTACATGGTCTTCTCTATTCTCATAACTTGAAGATCACAATTCTAGAGAGAGAAAGTAGAGAGGAGGATCCATGGAGTTCGGTAGATCGTCGCCCACACGACGTCCGAGCTAGTGCAAGGAATACGTCGGAAGATCTCAAGGTCGTCAAATTGAGTTCTTCGTTTTTCCGAACAACGAGAACGAGTTAAATCGTAAAACCCTCTTTATGATTTTATCGTTTAATTATCGTGAAAATACCATGAACCAAGATCCGAGGGACGAACCCCGTGGACGAGGATCGACCTCGCGGTGGTGATCGAAGATCACCGGACCGCGGAAGCCGAGAGATCCCCGGCGGGGATCGCACCCAAAGAGAACCCTCGACTGGTCGCCGAGGGTGGCGGTCGAGCCCTAGGGCTTCGACCGCCGGTGCATGTCGAAGGGCCCCGGCTGGACTTCGGTCGATCGCTGGGGGCAGCCGCGGGCTGGAGCCGCGGCAGGCGCCCCCTCCTCCGATCGACGGCGGCGGTGAGTCGCCGGACTCACCGCCGGGGGGCTGCTACGAGCAGCCCCGGGGGATGCTCGATGCATCCCCAGCGATTGCCGTGTGCAATCGCGAGCCCCTCGCGGGGCTCGGCTAGGGCACGCGTGGGGTTATCCCCGCGTGGTGTTCTTGGTCGAGCCCGGTTCGTGTGGTGGTTTCGCGGTGGTTTCCGGCGAAGGAATTTCGATTGGGTTGTCGGTTCCGCAATTTAGACAATCCGGATATTCGATCTCCAAAGGATTTCGGTCGGAATTAATTAGATAATTAATTTTAATTAATTTATTAATTCCGGGATATCGATTTCCAACAGGCCCGCACACCATAATAACTACAACGTATAGAATCCAGGACTATATTTTGCATATATTTAATTATCAATAATTAAATGCAAACAATTGTTTATTAATTAAATAGATTAAATGCTATGACCGGGAGTTTACCGTTACTTAAATCTAGAAATTAAGTACACAACTCCAACAGGATCCCCAACCCATGCTACTCCTACCTAGATTCACTTTCCTAATTAATTCGGTTTTCCTATTTTGAGTATTCCTAAGTTTAGGAACTCTCATGGAGATAGGAAAAGAATTAATTAATATTATTTTATTTCCTTATTCTATTATAGAAGTCTTCTAGAATATTCCAAGTCCTACTTGAAATAGGATTCTAGAGATTTAATAGAATTAGATAGGAAAATAATTAATTAATAAATTAATTTATTTCCTAGTTGATTATTCCTATTTTATGGGAATTTTCATAGACATGGAAATTAATTAATTTTGGAAAGTAGAAGAGTCCTAATTTATTTTATTTCCTTATTCTATTATAGAAGTCTTCTAGAATATTCCAAGTTTAACTTGGCTAGATTATTCTAGAGATTTAATAGAATTAGATAGGAAAAGAAATAAATAAAAATATTAATAATATTTAATTTTATTTTTGATTTATTCGATTGACTTAATTTTCGAATTGAGTATCTTTTGGATTTATTGAAAATAAATAGATTTAAATATTGGGATTAATATTCTCGTCACATGGAGCATTCAAGAACGAAGACTGAAGACTAGAAGACGCATACGGAGATGGAATAAAGCCATGATAGTCGGAAAATAATTTTCTAGCATTATTTTGACTATGTGATATGTGCTTTATTACTTGTATGCATGCTTATGTGTTTAATTATGCATTAGATAGCGTATCCCTTTGTTATAAAAAGCTAAGTGGGAGAGGGGATGGAAACATTCCCATGGTCTCCATTACTGTTCTCTTGGTGACATTTATGAGCTTTCGAAGTTCATATAGATATGTCATTGGAGGAGAATTCTTGTAATTCCTTTTACGAGAAACATTGATTAAGTGTATCAAACAATGCCTAATTTGTCTTTCTGAAACTGACTTCAAGTCGACTCATTCTCACCCCGGGGAGTGGAATGGAGCCAAAGCCACTTGGTCATGTGGATGACACAAATTAGAGACATTCGTACCATTCTTTTGAAGGTGGATCGTTTGTCTGCTCGGCTCCCTCATCTAATGAGAGATAGGGTTGTTCGCATGGTGAATCACTGGTTAGAAACTTCGTTTCACATATGATTCTCCGCGTCTTGATTTACGAAAATCGAATGGATCAAGTAATTGGGAGTCGACTATAAAAATCTTTTGTTGTAGTAAACGTCCACACGAACGTGGCTTGCTATACTGAATGGGATTTTTGGAATAGTTGATGTAGACAGTTATAGGGAATTGTGAAGGATTGTGAGTTATCGTAAACGTCCACACTAACGTGGCTTGCGGTGACGTAGCAATTCCAAATAATTCACGTTAGTACTGAGTAATGGTTTACACTTAGGTACGCTTTATAGTATTCTTCCCAACGAAGTAACGCTATAATGATGTACGACCGAAGCAATATAATTGCTAAATCATTTGGGTGGGTAAACGTCCACACGAACGTGGCTTGCCTTACCTGATGGGATTTTAGATGTAATTAGTAATTTAATGATATTATTTGAGGGAGATAATATCAGATATTAAATTGATTGTTTGTTTAAATGTGCTTATAGGTTTAGAGAATAGCTATGGATCCACTTTCTGTGATACTCAAGGAGCATAAACTCACTGGCCCCAATTATATTGATTGGAGGAGAAATTTGGACATTGTCCTGACTTCTGAAGAGTACAAGTTTGTACTCTATGAAGCATGTCCTGCTGAGCCCACTGATGCCTCAACTAATGAGGAAAAGGAAGCATATCGGAAGTGGAAAAAGGCTGATGAAATGGCTAGGTGTTATATTTTGGCTTCAATGTCAAATGTACTCCAAACCCAACATCAGTCGATGGACACTGCCGAGGATATGTTATACAACCTCAAGGAAATGTTTGGAGAGCAACATCGTGCGGCAAGGCAAGAAGCCATGAGAGTCCTTATGACAACTACTCAATCTGAAGGAACGCCCGTTGGGGAGCACGTTCTCAAGATGATGAGTTTGTTGAATGAACTTGAGATCCTAGGAGCTCAAATTGTTGCTGAGACGCAAGTAAACATCATACTCCAGTCTCTGACCCCTAGTTTTGAGCAGTTCCGCATGAGCTATAATATGGGTAAACTATCTTATACTCTTGCGCAACTCCTGACTGAACTAAAGGCGGCAGAGGGAATCTACAAGAAGGGCAAGTCTCAAGCGCTTGTAGCTACCAAGTCCAAAGGCTTGAAGCCTGTTGGAGGTAGGGGCAAGAAAAGGAAGCAAGCCTGGAAACCCAGTGGTGCCAAGAGAAGTGGACCACGAGTGGGGGCTGCAAAGCCAAGGGGCAAGTGCTTCCGATGCAATAAGTCTGGAAACTGGAAGTCTGAATGTCCTCTCAAAGGTACGAATTTTTCTTTAGTCGTAAAAACATAGTCAGCGGTATTATCTACCAGAATTCTGGTGTGTAGATATGGAACCACTGACGGTATGTGCATTCTTGAATGCAGGGGTTCCAGAAAACTCGGCGACTTAGAGAAGAAGAGTTCGAGTCTACACGGGCAAAAGCTGTAGAGGAGGCAGCGGTTGCGGTGGAAGACATTTATCTGCTTTAGTAGTTAAATAGGATTTCATTTCAAGTTTATTGCATTATGTACCCTTATTTTAGAAAGAACGTTTTATTCTGGATTTCTATTATTTATGAATGGATATTTTATTTCTTTAATCATGTTGATGATTTTGATAAGAAATAATGGGTATTATCTATTCTGGTACATTAGATAGCAATATATGAATGATAGATCCTAAGTCTACCACGATGCAACGAACCGTTCTATAACTTGTTTTACTTATTAGATATATTTCTTGTTAGATCATTATACTTGTGAGTTCTTATACTTAGTAGTATTAATTCAAATGAGATTCAAAAGGTCGAAATTGATTTGATCAATTATAGTTGAAGGAATGGACCTTCCGACCTAAGAATTGAATTTGGAAGATAATACAACTAAGCATACCTTTTGGTAAAGGGTAGAATTCTGACAAGTGTTGAGAATGATCAATGATATATGCAGTCATATGTGTAGTGCGAGTAATTCTTTTGAGAATACTCGAAGATGGATTAGAATACTTGATGTGCCATAAAAGCAAAGTGTTTTAGTCACAAAGCAATTATGGGGAACCTTCAAAGTATATCCGTTGGAAGCCTGCGACTTAGTCGCGGAGGCTACCACATAACACATAGCATAATCAAAGATTGGGATTAAGTCTCAAATGACTTCACCATACACTTACGTGTAGAAATGGTGTGTCAGTGATAAGAAAAGGGATTCTAATAGTAAAATAACAAGTTGTTCGGAACTACCTATGTTCTATGGATATTTCTAGAGACAACGGCACATTCAATGTGGTTGTAGGATATCCTAGGTGAACAAAAGAATTGTGTTCTATAGTACTATGAACCAGAGGGACTTTTCGTCCGGTTATTAAAGGAAGACTATTAGATGAACCACAAAGCCCGAACTGATGTAATACCTTGGAATGAGAAAAAGGACAAAGACTAGGAACCAGCCAAACCGAGTAGAAGTACACCACACACTGCACCTACTGTTATTACTGTTATACACCGGGACGCAATTGCAGTGGGAGGTTGTTAAACAACCAAGAGATGTTCATAAGACTAGAAGAGTTTCGGACTCTAGATCTAGTAAAGATGAAATCGATCCCTAGCTCTGCACAAGGGCGGTACTAGATCTAAATGTGCCTGCTTGGAGAACAATAAAGTTTATTGTTAAGAGGCAAGATCATTTAGAGTACAAGCTTAGTAAATCCATTTATGGATTGTAACAAAGCTATAAATCGTGGAACTTGCGAATTAATGGGATAGTCCATTTGATGGATTCATCAAAAGGCATAGACGAAAGGTGTATTGGAGACGTAATGGAAACAAGGTGGTGTTTCTCGGAGATTTTATGTAGATAACATTTTATCATTGGCAACAATGTAAAGATGTTGTTAGACATAAAATAATGGTTGTCTGAATGAATCAAGATATAAGATTGAGTAGAAGTTAGAGCATGTTCTTAAGGTCTTTTGATCTAAGGATAAGAACATTGTACTTCTCCTAGATATCTTATACGATTATGGTTTGTTTTAACATGCATAATTCTGAGAGAGGTTGTTGCCTTTCGGAAACAGAATATATCTATCTAAGGTCATGTGTTTCGAACACATAAAGGAGATAGATGATACAAAGCAGTTTCCTACACCTTGTGTGGAAAGCTTAATGAATGCAAATGTTGAAAAAAAAGGACCTGATATCAACTATGCGGTTTGCGTAGTGGGAGGATATCAAAGTAATCTGGACAAGAGATTTTCGGATGCTGTAATAGTACTTGCGAAGTACTGGATTACTAAGCAAGACGAAATCTTCTTGGATTACAAATTCTCAGATCTTAAATCAGAGAAGGACCAGTGTAAGTCGATATCAGGCTATGTGTTCACTTTTAAAAAGAAGTGGAACCATGAAATGAAAGAGTGATAAGCAGGACGCTTCTCAGACTCTCTCATAACCGAATAGCAGCCTCAGAGGCAGCGGAAGTTTTGGTTAGGTTCCGGGATAACCTCTAAGACTTGGATATGACTCTTAGTTTACCAAAGGCTATTGTATAGCGGTGCATGGTAAACTGGAAGAAGTCATAAGTCAAAAAGTGATGTTAACACATAGAGCGAGTACCACCTGATACGAGTCATCGTCAGGGAGACGAAGCAGTAGTCACCAAGATAACTTCAGAGCGGCAACCTAGAGTGCTCATTCACATAGTACTTCTTGGAAGTACAACTTAAGCACGTGATGAGTATGGGAGTCGGGAGTTTGGAGGAAATGACTAGACCTTAGTACAAGTGGGAGATTGTTGGAGTTATGTACTTAATGTCTAGATTTAAGTAACGGTAAACTCCCGGTCATAGCATTTAATCTATTAAATTAATAAACAATTGTTTGCATTTAATTATTGATAAGTAAATATATGCAAAATATAGTCCTGGATTCTATACGTTGTAGTTAGTATGGTGTGCGGGCCCACACAGAAGATCATACTATCGGTTACTCGTATTTAATCGAACAGTTGCTCACGACCTAGATGGACACGGACCAATCCATCGGTATAGTCGTTGTGTGAGAGAGAAAATAATTTATCTTAATTATTTTATCACACTTGTACACTTGGTGTATTGAGCGGATCGCTTGAGATTTATCGATTAGGATTGCCTTGAGATAATCGATTCAAGTCTCAAAGTATTTTATTCTTAATCCCCGAAACTATTGCGGGTGTGTATATTTAATATAAGTGACTTTGATTTTCCAAAGGAATTAACCGATTTAATTATTGGGTTAATTACCGGTTAAGTTGGGTCACTATATTTTATATATGGCATGCCGTGAATACTTGACGGGAAAGTGTATCCCATATCCCCGAGATGAGTTCATAAGGAATTATTGTGTAAACCTCATGAGTGGATTCGTTCCGCACAATAATTAAGGTTGAATGGTACTAGTCTCGGATTTAAGAGATGAATAAATTAATTAGCAATAAATTAATTTTATTCATGGATATTTAAATCTTAAATACACGGAATAAATAATACTACCGGAGAAATATTATTTGATATAATATGGTTTAATATTGGGAGTGCAATTAATTTATATAGTGGAAAATAAATTAATTAATATTAATGGGAGATTAATAGATTTGGGCTTGGGCTCAATTTAATCATTAATATTGGAAGCCCAATATTCCACCTCCTTTAGATCCCCTACGTAGCCTATAAAAGCACTACATGGTCTTCACTTTTTCATAAGACAAGATTATCATACTTGATATTCTAGAGAGTTGAAGAGGATCCATAAGCTTGGAGGATCGTCGCCCACCCGACGTTCAAGCTAGTGCAAGGAATACGTGGGAAGATCGTAAGGTCATCAATTGAATTCGTTTCTCCGCACAACGAATCAAAAGGTAAAATCATAAACTCCCTTATATGATTTTATGTGAATTAATTGTGGCATATACATGAACACACGATCCGGGAAAACGACGATCTTCGGGGACGGGGATTCGAGATCCCCGGCGAAGCATCGAACGAACCCTCGGCTGGGAGCCGAGGGGTGGCGGTCGAGCCCCAGGGCTTCGACCGCCGGCGCGCATCGAAGGAAAGTCGCGGCTGGACGCCGCGGCTGGGGCGATCGAGCTCTAGCTCGATCGCCGGGGACCGTCACGGCTTCGCGCCGCGGCTGGTGGTTCCCCTTCCTGTCGGTGGTGGCGGTGAGTCGCCGGATTCACCGCCCGGGGCTGCTGGAGCAGCCCCAGCGATCGGCGCACGATCGTGAGCCCCGGCGGGGGCTCGGCTAGGGTTTCGGCCGCGGGTTCATCCCGCGGCGATGCTCGGGTCGAGCCCGGTTCCGTTTGGTAGTTCGCGTGTTTCCGGCGATGGGATTTCGGTCAGGGTTATCGGTTCCGCAATTTTTTTGATACCCCGGGATATCGATTTCCAACAGACCCGGGCGTCGCTCAGAGGTAGGCGTCTCTCTACTTATCTTTGCATCTTATTCTGACCCTCCTTCGTTGCGGTTAACGATTTTACTTGTCGTATGTTTGTGATGACAGCGTCTCGGGTCCGGCGCCTCACTTAGCGCCGCTTTTGCTCCAATACGCCGCGAGTCGGGGGCCCTTGCCTCCCGTTGCTACCCCTGGACTCCCCGTAGGCCGGGCAATCGACTCGGTGGCCCGCTGCTGGACCCAGGAGCTGCAAGCCATCAACCGTAGTCCCGACGAGGCATTCCTCCTTGCGTCCATGCTACAGAGCCAGGCCACAGTGGCCATGGCCGGGATCCACGACTGGCTCGAGGGGCAGGCCCGCCAGATCAGGCACTGGATGGATCTGGCCAACGGGAGGGAAAAGAAAATCGAGGAGCTAGGCCGCCTGAACGTGGATGTGGTCTCCCGGAACGAACAGCTGAGCGGCGAGCTTAAAGAGAATGAGGAGGCTCTCCGGCAGAGCACCGAGGCCCTCGCCGCTTCGTCTGGAGACCGGGATAAGTGGCGCGCCTTGGCAGATCTTCGGGGGGAGAAACTGGAGGCGGCGGTTGCCGAGACTGCGGCGGCGGAGGCCCGGGCCGCGCAGATAACCACTGCGCTCACCGAGGTGACGGCCCGCGCGGCGCAGTTGGAGCAATCTCTCGCCTCCCGGGATGCAGAGGTGGCGAATCTTCGGGAACGGAAGGCTGAGGCCGATGCCCGCACGGACGAGTTGGAGGCTTACCTCGAGAGTCCCTGGACCGATCATACGATTCTCCTGGATCACTTCTATTCCCGCTCCATGGCGGACATCATCCGGCACGCTCACCGAGCTAATGATCAAGTACTCCTTGACCGCGTCTTGGCCTACTGGAAGAGGTACATGGCGAGGCGCGAGCTTGATCCCGGGATCGCCGAAACCTTCCTCGATCTAGAGGAGGACCTCCACATCGACATGAAGTGGTGGCCCACCTATGATCATCTGGTCCGACCCGGCTCGCCACCCGCTCACGCCGCCCCTTCGAGACCGCGGGGGGTGCCTCGACCGCTGCCGAAGCGATGGCGGGAACCGCCGACCATGCCTCGGAAGTGACAGGGGAGAATGCTGGAGTGGTCCTGGAGGCGATCCCGGAGGCGAAGGGCGACTCGAATCCCAACCAGTAGGCGATCATGGAGGAGGTGGTGTCAAGCTTCCCGGAGAAATCTTTCGATGCCTTCATGGCCGGCGTGGATCCGACTGGAGACGTCCCAGCGGTGCCGGCTCCCGGGCAAGAAGATCAGGTGATGGCCGAGGCGGATAGCCAGTGTCCCGATGAGGCGGGTGGCTCTAAGTGATGGTAGCCCCTTTTGAGGGGTCTTTGATTAAATTTTTTTTTTTTTTTTTTTTTGCTTTCTTTCTGCGGCCGTTGGTGGCCGAGGGCGTTTAGTCCAAGACAATTTCTTTCTTCCTGCTTTTGGATTCTGAATTTGTGTGGATGTTTTTGGCGAGGCTTTGCCTTTCTTTGAATATTTTAGTCGAGCCATGGGGTTCGACCTTTGTTTTTATTTGGATGTTTATTTAGCGCCTTTAGCTATCTTTAATCCTCTATGCTTAGTGTCCAATGTGGCATTGGTTTCTTTTAGCATTTTGGGTGCCCTCCCCGAATTCACGTGGTTTGTGGGTCCTACCCTTTCTCAAGAGATTTCCCGAGATGGATTTCCGGGATGAAACTCTTTAAAGGTCTGAGATGCTGTCCCATAGATTTATCTCGGGACTCGGGGTTCTCAGGTGGAGGTCGTGGTTCCGAGATGCGGCCCCGCGGCCCCGTTTTGAGGATTCGGGACGCGGTCTCGGATGCGTGCTCCGGGGCCTGTCGCGGTTCTCTACACGCGACTCTGGGATCCGTCTTCTCCTGATCATCAGGGTGGTGTGGTCCCGTGATTGTCCTGTGTTTATTCAATGGGGACGGCTCGTAGTTTGTTTGCGGAAAATATCCGTCTTTTTTATGTTCCCCGCACGTTATGACTCTTTGACCCGGAGGTCTTTTTAGGAGCTCATTAGTATTACCGGGATTTTTGGCATTTAGCTGTGCGGAAATATCCGTTTTTATATGTTCCCCCGCACGTTATGACTCTTGACCCGGAGGTCTTTTCAGGAGCTTATTAGTATTACCGGGATCTTTGGCATTTAGCTGTGCGGAAATATCCGTTTTTATATGTTCCCCCGCACGTTATGACTCTTGACCCGGAGGTCTTTTTAGGAGCTCATTAGTATTACCGGGATCTTTGGCATTTAGCTGTGCGGAAATATCCGTTTTTATATGTTCCCCGTTTAGGAATAAGAGTTCAGACTCGCTCTTCTTGGTCCGGGACCGCGACGGCTCCTTCTCACTGGTAGAACCTGATTTACATGTTTTTGTGCTACTTTTCCTATGATGTTTTGTGTCGTCTCATGCCATTTTGTGTCATTCTTGTGCATCATTCTCATGATTATCGGTAGGTTTGATGTTTTGTGGAGTGAGTAGGTGTATGATCATGTTCAATGCGAAAACGAGCAAAAACGAGTTGAAAAACGGTAGTGATTTGACCGACCACCTATCGTGATTGCGCTGCAAACTTGGCCACTTTGGTTCTCCCAACTCCGACAACCTAAAAATACCATCCATACATGGTCGGAAAGATCTTGAAATCCTCTACATGGTCCTACCAGTTTTCTTGTCATGGTTCCCCGTCATAAAGCCGGAATTCACGGGTTTCCAGCCCAGTATGCAGCTGCCCCGGGGTGTATGTGCAGCAAACCTGGAGAGCTTGGTTCTCCCAGATCCGACCACATACATGCATGGTCCATACCTTGTCGGAAAGCTCTAGAAGAGTTGTACGAGGCCCTACACTTTTATTATCATATGTCCTCGTGATATAGTCACAGTACTTGAGTTTCCAGACCAGTACGCAGCTGCCCGGAGTGTATGCGCAGCAAACTTGGAGAGCTTGGGTCTCCCAACTCGGACCACCTATACCAATGATCTATATCTCTACGGAAATCCCTTGGAGTGCTCTGCATGGCCCAGCCATCCAAACGCTCGCTCGCGACCACCACTAGGCGAGCGCTCGATGACCAGGCGCTCGCTTGGCCCTAACTTCAGAGAACCAGTTTGTGGCACCAAGCGCCCGCTCCCCTACCAGGCGGTCGCCTGCCTCCTGCCGCGCGCGAGCGCCTCCTGCCCTCAGGCGCTCGCCTGCCCCGTTTCGGCCAGATTTGACCCGTTTTGACTCTCGATTTCCAAGACTACTTATTAGGTTTTTGAACCTAGGTTTGACACACTTTTTCACTTATTTTCTGGGATTAGAGAGAATACATTGAGACTCGACATCCTAGGTGTTCATCATCGATTTTTCTTTCATTGATTCGTGGATATTAATCGTGGTTAGCACCGATCATTGTTTACTTCGAACAAGTAATCTAGTAAGCTTTATTTCTTTTCAATTTCGTTCTTAATTATTTGCTTGTGTTCTTACTCTAGTTCTTTCATCATGAATTCATATATCTCTATTTGTTTGTTCTCGATTATTAATATGAGTAGCTAATTTGTTCGCTAGGGTTAGGAGGATTCAAACATGAACTAGGGCTTGAAATTTACAAACGCATCAAAGGTGTTCGATAAATTGCCAACATGATTTTAAAACTTTTGTATGAGGCTTAGGAGCAATTACAAAACATAGGATTATCGAACACCCTAAAATCTACCGGCGACGGACGTTTTAGTTTTGATTCGTACCTCGTTAATTGACAACCCGAAGTTTATGTTTGATGAACCCGAAGCCCTAGTCATTCTTTTTATTAATTACACCTTGTTAATTTTAGTTAATTGCTTCTTCATTATTTTTAGCTTATTTTTAGTTTATTAATTCTTAGTTAATTTTAGTTTAAAACAAAACCAATCAAAATGCATTATGCTATAATTCTTTTCTTTCTTCTCGTTGCAAACAAATAAACAAGAATACGTGCCGATAGTAGTGTTCCTCGTGAGATCGACTCGGGCGAATTGCTTCGGCAATAAGTTCGGTTATTTTTATTTGATTTTTGACGCACTACAACGTCTTGTCAAATTGGCGCCGTTGCCGGGGAACACTTTAGGCACTAGTATTAGTGTTTAAGTGTTTTCAACAATTTCCTTTTTATTTTTATTTTTGTTTATTTACGTTGTTCAGGTGCGTTTGATCTCTCTTTTGGTTTTTGTTGGTGCATGGTAGGTACTCGAAGTCGAACTACCGAACTTGCACCCGTTATCGAAAACATCAATAGACGTAGGAGCATCGGGCGGTTTGCGAACAAAGACGACGGTTCTTCTACCACTACCGACACCGAACCTTAGATTGATCTGACAACCATGGATGGCGTTATAAACAACAACAACAACAACAACAACAACAACAACAACAACAACAACAACAACAACAACAACAACAATAACAACAACGCTGCTCCGCCACCCCTCTTTGGAGATCTGACACATCCAAAAATCGACGGAGCTAGCTCATGTATCGTCCTAAGCGATGTCGCCCGGAGATATGACCTCAAGGCCCACCATCTCGCCCAGCTTCCTCATTTCTCCGGAACCGCTAACGAGGATGCTCTCAACTTCATCAGGGAATTCTATACAGCCTTGCATGCCTTCCCCCTCGGAGCACTGGATGATGATCAGCTCCGGTTGAAGTGTGTGCCGTATGCTTTGAGAGATAGGGCGAAGAACTGGCTGTTATCCTTGGAGCCGGACTCCATCACTAACTGGAAAGACATGTACCGGGAGTTCATCACTCGGTTCTATCCTCAGCAGAAGACCTTCGACTTGAAAGGTCAGATATGTGCCTTCGAGCAAGAACCGGGGGAGTTTTTCCATGAGGCTTGGGAGCGATTCAAAAGCCTACTGAGGCAGTGCCCACATCACGACCTCACTCCTAATTCGATCATCCAGTTCTTCTACAAGGGTTTGAGCAGAGAGGACCAGAGAGAGGTGAAAACCGCAGCCGGTGGAAATATCAGTGGTCGGAACAGTGATGAGATGACGGAGATTTTCAAGTCTCTATCAGCCGAGTCGAGGCAAACGAGCTCAAGGGGAAGTAGTAGCTACGCCAGACCAGAGGGGAGTGTGAATGCCCAGTTGGCGAAACAGGTTGCCGACCTGACAAAGAAAGTTCAAATGTTGGAGTCTACTGAGGAGCAACCTAAGAGGCAGATCTATCACGTGGAGCCGTGTAGCTTATGTGGGGAGATTGGCCATTTCTCCAGTTCTTGTGGACAGGGCATGCCATCTCAACCCCAAATGATGGACCCGAACTATGGTCCCGAGGTGCAGGTAAACGCGATGCAGGGGTACAATCAGCAGGGCAACCAGAGGAATGACCCCTACTCTAACACTTACAACCCGGCCTGGAGGAATCATCCTAACTTCTCGTGGAAGCAAGACCAGCCGCAGACTCAGGGACAAGGTTCTCAGAAGAACTTCAATAACCAAAACCGATCCCAGAATCAGGGGAACCAGAATTATCAGATTCATCAGAGGCCCCAGTACCAACAGCAGCATCAACCCATCTATCAGGCACCGACACCACCTCAACCACATCAGCTGCCTCCTAAGAATTTAGACTTAGAAGAAAAATTTGCATCGTTCATGGCCTCGACACAGGCTATACTGCATCATAACCAGCAGAAGATGGATGGGGTGGAGTCCACGATGACTAATCAGAATTCGGCGATTAAGAGAATTGAGATTCAGGTCGGGCAGCTGTCTGGAAGACTAGACGAGATAACACAGCCAAATCAAAAAGGAAAATTCTCGAGCCACCCCGCTCAAGTAAATGCCCTCACAGTGTTAATGAGTGAGTATGGAGATGGTGATGAAGATGATTCGGGAGAAGTCGATGTGAATGATGATAAGCTCAAGGGTGACATGTGGGAGTTGTTGAACCTTTAATTCCTCAGGCCAATAAGGAGGAGTCGAGCAAGAACGAAACAGTTGTGAGATATGCTTACATTGATGTACCGATGTGGGAAGAGTACGATGAGGAGGATATGAGAAAACAAGCCGAATTAGCCTCTCGACGAGCTGAAATGTACAACAAGGTTAAAATACCATTCCCGAGTCGTTTGGTGGGTTCATCATTTGTGAAGAAGATTGAGGGGCTAGAGGGAGAACGTAGGAAATCCCTCGAGAACTTGCATAGAGCCAAGAATCCCTATAGACCCCCTATGTTAGGTCCTAGACGAGTGACTGAAACTCCATTACGTAAGCCGAAAGTTGAGGATCTTACTATTAAAAAGCTGGAAACCCCTATGGAAGCAGTTGGGACGAGAGTAGGAAGCGCTGACACTGACAAGACATCGAAAGAGCCTAAAAAGATCCAATGCCATATGCCAATTAATATCAAAGATCCTGGGAGCTTCGTGATTAATTGTGAACTTGGGAATGTTAAGGATGTGCAAGGTATGCTCGACTTAGGATCAGCAGTTAACTTAATGTCTTTGTCTCTTTTTCAGGAGCTCAACTTAGGCGTACTGCAACAAACAAAGATGAAGTTGCAAATGGCAGACAAATCAGTGCGAAAGCCGTGTGGAGTTACAAAAGACACGTCTCTCAAAATTTGTGGTAAAAAGGTCCTGGTGGATTTCGTGGTCCTCGATTTTGGAAAAGGTTCGGGGAGTGCAAACCATCGGGAGATATTGCTTGGGAGGCCGTTCTTAGCCACTACTCATGCTGTGATCGATGTTCATGCACATAATCTCCGGATGACCATATCTGGAGATGAAATTTTTGTGATGGCAAAGAAAGAGACCATGGTGAAAGACTTGTGTTTGTTGCACTCTTCGAACCGGAGAGGTACTGCACATGGATGAGTCAAGCTTGAGACGTTAAACAAGCGCCGCGTGGAGGCCAATCCACGGACCGTGCTGCTCTTTCGGTTTCCAAAATGAGCGTCACGTGGGGGCCTTCCCACGAATTCATACGGGCTGGATCGAGAAGACCGAAGGAGTCGACATCACTGTTTGCACCTTCTTCCCCTTCCTCTTTTTATGCTTGTTCTGTATATTACATTTTCTTAGGTAGTTTTAATTTTCGTTTGGACATGTTTTTGTTTCTTCCTTGCCTGAGATTTGCTTGCTGGTGTGTTTTACATTGAGGACAATGTATATTTCAAGTGTGGGGGGGTAGCTTTGCATGTTCTTAGGGTAACCCGTTGCTTCGCGAGGTTTGTTGGGGTTATAGTAGTCTTCAAACGTCGTTTATGTTGTGTCTTTTGCTATGGTTTGTCTTGTTGATCACCCCTCCCCATTTAGCCCAATTGCGGTATAGTTGTTAGAAGCATGTGCTAGGCAATATAGGCTTCGGTTTACACATAGTTGAATTCAGGGCTTCATCAGGATGATAATGACGAGTTGATTAATTGTGGGTCCTACACTTAGGATTTGCTACATAGGGAGAGCTGTGTTTTTCATGACATCGGTTAGGCACGAGTATTAAGTGGATCGAGTTCATTGATTGTTTGGCCGAGTTATACACGAGGATTCTACTTTGATCGTCTCTTATTAGTAGTGTGGCTTAGCTATATATAGGTATTATTCGCAACCGGACGCAAAAACAGAAGACGTTCGAAAATTTTAGTTGCGTATGTGAAAAAAAAGGGCCGGCAGCCGAGCTAGTAAGAAAAAAATAAATGGTTCGAAAAATCCCGTTGCCGAGTGAAAAAAAAAAAAAAAAAAAAAGCAAAATAAAATAATAATAGTAGTAAATGTATTAATATTAGTAGAGCAGCTACACTGCTTATACGAGAACGATGAGTATGGGAAACCACGCTAGGATACTCGAGTGACCCTCGACTGTTTACACCTAGTGAATATTGCCTCACTTGATTAACTTGGCTAGAGATTTTTGTGGCTTTGTTTACTTGTGCTCGTTGTTGATATTGGTGGAGTGGAGTCATGGTTTGAACAGTGGGGATTTGAATACTTGAGGGACACTCATTAGTTGGTTCTGATTTGTCGAATGTGAATGACTTGAATTCCCTTATGGTTGATTGTTTGTCTTGAGCTTAATCGATGCTTGGTTCGTATTGTATACCGTGATTGTTTGCTTGAGGACAAGCAAATAGCTAAGTGTGGGGGAGTTGATTTACATGTTTTTGTGCTACTTTTCCTATGATGTTTTGTGTCGTCTCATGCCATTTTGTGTCATTCTTGTGCATCATTCTCATGATTATCGGTAGGTTTGACGTTTTGTGGAGTGTGTAGGTGTATGATCATGTTCAATGCGAAAACGAGCAAAAACGAGTTGAAAAACGGTAGTGATTTGACCGACCACCTATCGTGATTGCGCTGCAAACTTGGCCACTTTGGTTCTCCCAACTCCGACAACCTAAAAATACCATCCATACATGGTCGGAAAGATCTTGAAATCCTCTACATGGTCCTACCAGTTTTTATGTCATGGTTCCCCGTCATAAAGCCGGAATTCACGGGTTTCCAGCCCAGTATGCAGCTGCCCCGGGGTGTATGTGCAGCAAACTTGGAGAGCTTGGTTCTCCAAGATCCGACCACATACATGCATGGCCATACCTTGTCGGAAAGCTCTCGAAGAGTTGTACGAGGCCCTGCACTTTTATTATCATATATCCCCGTGATATAGTCACAGTACTTGAGTTTCCAGACCAGTACGCAGCTGCCCGGAGTGTATGCGCAGCAAACTTGGAGAGCTTGGGTCTCCCAACTCGGACCACCTATACCAATGATCTATATCTCTACGGAAATCCCTTGGAGTGCTCTACATGGTCCAGCCATCCAAGCGCTCGCTCGCGACCACCACTAGGCGAGCGCTCGATGACCAGGCGCTCGCTTGGCCCTAACTTCAGAGAACCAGTTTTTGGCACCAAGCGCCCGCTCCCCTACCAGGCGGTCGCCTGCCTCCTGCCGCGCGCGAGCGCCTCCTGCCCTCAGGCGCTCGCCTGCCCCGTTTCGGCCAGATTTGACCCGTTTTGACCCTCGATTTCCAAGACTACTTATTAGGTTTTTGAACCTAGGTTTGACACACTTTTTCAATTATTTTCTGGGATTAGAGAGAATACATTGAGACTCGACATCCTAGGTGTTCATCATCGATTTTTCTTTCATTGATTCGTGGATATTAATCGTGGTTAGCACCGATCATTGTTTACTTCGAACAAGTAATCTAGTAAGCTTTATTTCTTTTCAATTTCGTTCTTAATTATTTGCTTGTGTTCTTACTCTAGTTCTTTCATCATGAATTCATATATCTCTATTTGTTTGTTCTCGATTATTAATATGAGTAGCTAATTTGTTCGCTAGGGTTAGGAGGATTCAAACATGAACTAGGGCTTGAAATTTACAAACGCATCAAAGGTGTTCGATAAATTGCCAACATGATTTTAAAAGTTTTGTATGAGGCTTAGGAGCAATTACAAAACATAGGATTATCGAACAACCTAAAATCTACCGGCGACGGACGTTTTAGTTTTGATTCGTACCTCGTTAATTGACAACCCGAAGTTTATGTTTGATGAACCCGAAGCCCTAGTCATTCTTTTTATTAATTACACCTTGTTAATTTTCGTTAATTGCTTCTTCATTATTTTTAGCTTATTTTTAGTGTATTAATTCTTAGTTAATTTTAGTTTAAAACAAAACCAATCAAAATGCATTATGCTATAATTCTTTTCTTTCTTCTCGTTGCAAACAAATAAACAAGAATACGTGCCGATAGTAGTGTTCCTCGTGAGATCGACTCGGGCGAATTGCTTCCCCTCAACATTTACAATCTCCCCCTTTTTGGCACAACTAAAAAAACGAAAACAAAAAGATAGGAGATACTACAATCTCCCCCTCAAAATGATAAACAGGTAAAAATAACTAAGTAAAAGATGGAAAAACATCGAAACCACAGTCAATGAAAAACCATAAAAACTTAGATAAAATATCAAAACCAAAAACAAAGAGTACGAGATAACAGATATGAAAAAAAAACCATGCATGCATGAGAGTTTAGAGTTTTATGCGTGCAACAAAAGACATGAAAGATAAAAACAGAAAAAAGTTCAAGGTTCAAGAGTTAAGATATAAAATGAAATCACTTCGGGTCGTCTTGTGAGGGAGATGGCTCACGGCCTGGACTCTCGATCACGTCTTCATCGTCATCGTACTGGAAACCATCATCTTCACTAGAGTCCTCTTTTTCTTCAGACTCAGCTTCATCGTCCTCATTCTCGAAAATCTTGTATGGTTCAGCATCAACATCATCTTCAGCATCGAAGTCCAGAATGTTGACATCCTCGTCTCTAAGACCATCAGACGGCATCGCTTTCGACACCTCTGGATTTGAAGTTTCCCCAACTTTGCCTTTTCCTTTTCGAGCAGCCATTATCACATCATCAAAAATTTCATCATCAGTCTTCTCACCATCGTCCTCATCGTCTTCACTTTCAAAATTTTTCTTTGCCAGATCGGAGTGAGCTTCCTTGATTGCGTCTTTGACAAGAGAGTAGATAAAGGTCTCTTTCAAACTTCCACTTTGGGAGCCAACAGTGACTCCTTCACCCAATCCTCCCCCTTGTTGGATCTGAAGTTGAAGTTCCTTGAAAGCTTCCTTCGACTCGAGCTGTGCGTCGATCATTTTGTTGTAAGCTACAACATGTTCAGCTTGACGCCTCTCAACCTTTTGGACAGAGGCCATAAACATGTGGACAGCAGCTGAAGGTATGACTGTGCGGTGGCCATGGATCGGATGAAAAGGATTTTTGTGAGGCGGTAACCCAGACGAAGGACCAAAACCACGAGGCACAGTAGACTTCTTCTTTTCACCAGTTTCAGGTTCATCGTCAACATCAATAGTTTCTGTCCTCTGACGCTTCCCTTTTGAAGATTCAGTTGCCACTGCAGCCTTGCGTTTCTTCGGTTGTGTTTTAGGTGAGGGAGGCGGAGTGACAGGTTCAGGTACTTCCGCACGAGGAGTTATGACCTTCCAAGGTAGATCAATGACACGATTTTTTGGATTCAGATAAGTGTTTGTGATTTTCACGGCCCCATTCTTTTTCATTGATTTTTCAGTGGCAGTGATAGGGACAAATCCTTGGTCGTGGAGCATGCCATAGATTAAGCATGGATGCGTAAGTCGAAACCTCCTTTGTTTTGGCAAGTCAAGTTCACGTATGATCTCCTCATCTGTGATTCGTGCAATTTTGCACAAGTCAGCAAAAATTATTCTTCCCAGGTTAACCTGCTCACCGCAGCCAAGACGGAAGATAAGATGCATGAGTTCATTTGACATCACTGTCTCATCAGGATTTGCAATCCAATTCGACATCCCGAGACGATGGAGTATTCCATAAAAAGCAGAGAGTTTTGAGGGTGGGGGTGCAGCGGATTTAACTTTTCCCTTCGTGAGGAAGGTTCCAATTTTTAGGTCATCAGCTCTGTCTTCAGCAGACGGAGTAACCCAAGTGCCTTTAACATTTGATCTCTGCAGAAAGGTGTTGATAGCTGAGGGACGGAAGTTATACAATCTCTTTCGAAACACAAAAGATACAAACATGCGGTTTTTCGGATCAGCAAAGACAGGAGACAGGCTAGCATAAAACTTGTAGAGAATTGGAACCGAGTAGCGATAGGTGAGTTGAACAGAATCACGAAGATTCATTCTATCAAAGAACTCCATAACTCCATGAGATTTATAATCATCCTTGCGGATAGTTCGGTCAGCAAAAATTTGGAGTTTGGAGATCAAGTTATGTCGTCGCTCAGCAGTTGGGGTGAAAAAGTCAGGGGAGTGTGCTTTCGGACATTCTGCTATAGTTTGAACGTACAAGACTCTGTCCGTCGATTCAGAGGATCGAGGAGAATTAGGCACCAAGGGTGGTTTAACACCTTGAGTTTTGGATTTCCCAGTGGATTCATCAGACTTCTTCTTTTTCCGTTCACTGCTCATTTTGGACTGTTTTTCAGCAGAGGTTGCAGGTTTCGATGTCTTGGGATCAACAGCTGTAGCTGTCGACTGTTTCTTGGAAGACGAGGTAGCCTTCTTTCCATCCTCAGTGATCTCGCCATATGCGAGCATTCGATGATAGTCCTTAGCCGAAACAACTCCTTTGTATGTACGAAAGGAGCCAGACTTGGGAGGTTTTCCCGAACCAAGTTCTTTGGACGGATGATGAGCAGAGGAGTGAGCCGGATCAGCAGATTTAGACAAGTCAGTTGTCTCAGCAGATGACGTCTTGCTGGAACGTCGGTCAACTCTTTCCAGGTGAGCCTGAAGCTCATCAAACGCAGCCTTCTTAGACTTGGGAGAGGAAGCTTTCTTAAACTGCTCATTTAAGTAATCAGTCATATCGGCCATCATGTCATCCATGTTAGAAGAAGACATATCAGAAGTAACTGAGAGCTGTAGCTGTGAGTCTGTCGACGAAAAACAAATTTCACTTGCGAGACGAAAGACGAGGCGCCGGATGCGCAAAGCTAGAGTCGCCGGATGCGACGGAAAAGGAAAAACTAGAGAACCTAAGAACTTCGAACCCGAGAGCTAGAGACGACAGCTGCGAGACTTGAAAACTTAGAGAATTTTCGAAATTTAAGGCGCACGTATTAGGGTTGGAGGAGGTCCTATAAATAGGAAAATTTTGGGCGGCCCGTCCGGAAAATAAAACCACAGTCCAACACCTGCAAAAAGCCCATCTCAAGAAGGAAAATCAGCCCATCAGTACGAAAAAAAATAAAATATTAAAATAATAAATAAATAAGATACTATTAAGAATAAAATATATAAATATAAAGTAAATAATAAAAATATAGAAAACACCCAAACCAAAAACATTCGATCGTTGAGCGATGAATTTTGGTGTTTGAAATTTGTAACCAGCGACGATGGACACAAGATTGAGTAGCTGCGTCGCTGTGTCTGTGAGTTGCCGAATGATGAAGAAGTAACCAGCGACAAGAGACACGAAATTGTATAGCTGTGTCGCTGTGTCTGTGAGTCGCTGACACAGGTGTTTTGGGCCAAAATCAGCGACTAGAGGTTGTAGTCGCCGTTTTTCTTTTCTTCCAGTTTGCATGTTGAACATCGCTACACTCAATTTTGACTTCAGAGATGGTAGACCACGTAGCGCTGAATATGAACTACAAAAATGCATAACCAAAACAACACATCCCGAGTTAGCATTCAAGTGTTCAACACACAACAAAACATTCAAAAACATTTTAGTGGAGATTCGAGGGGTGATAAAGGCAATGAAGAGCAAATATTTTCCCAGAAAAGAGACACTTTCATCATTTTCCAAAACAAAAAATTCACACGAGGTGAATAGAACTTTGAGTTAATGAAAAATCTCTCATATTAAAAACCGGTGATATGGACCGAAGTATGTTGATAGACATGTTTACTTGTCCTTCGTCACAATCACAAGGAAGCAGTCGTGTTTCGTCGAAACATATTGGCAGAGTTTGCACCGCACAAGAGATTTTAATTCATGAATGCAAGGTGAACTTTTAAGGCACTCCACTTGGGACTAGCATTACTACATCAGAGGGGAGCCGGCGGACAATGTGACCCGGCGTCCTCCAGACGAGTTTTAGCTTTAAATGAAATGCAACAGATGCTCATTACAGCAGTCAGAGGGGAGCAAGGATCATCTTGCAACTCCGAAGTGTGATGATAGAGCATCTTAGATTAGAGCGTCCATGTGCTACCTTTCAAAGAGGGGAGCCGGCGGACAAGGTGATCCGGCGTCCTCCGTTACTTGGTATTATGGATCTATGCAGATGATAGCTTATGGGAGTTTAATGCCAAGTTCACATGTTTGCATTCAGCAGAATAAATACACTTGGGTCCGAAGACTAAAGCGGCCTCGAATCCATGTTTGTCTGACTAGACTAATCCACGACCATTCCGAGTGCATATTCAGAAGTAAAGAAACTACTCTTTCAGACTTCAAAATTTTAGGTGAACTCTTAGAGAGAACACATGCAGAGAGAATTTCTTAGAGTTTTGAATCTCTCAAAGTCAAGAGGTTTGGTAAAGATGTCAGCAAGCTGTTTTTCTGTTGAAATATGCTGTAGACTGACTATATTACGATCAACCAAATCTCTAATGAAATGATGTCGAATGTCGATGTGTTTAGTTCTTGAATGATGGACAGGATTTTCGCTGATTTTGATAGCACTCTGGTTATCACAATACAGCACTAATGGAGCACTCTCAAGAAGATAGTCATTCAACATTTGTTTCAACCAAAGTAGTTGAGTGCAGCAACTTCCAGCCGCAACGTACTCCGACTCGGCAGTTGACAGTGCGATACAGTTTTGCTTTCTACTATGCCAAGACACGATATTATTGCCAAGGAAGCAACAACATCCGGAGGTACTTTTTCTTTCGTCCGTGTCCGTTGCCCAATCGGCATCAGAAAAGCCGACTAGGTTGGATGAAGTGTCGCGCGCATACCAAAGACCTAGTTGAGAAGTCCCAGAGACGTATCGGAGGATCCGTTTCACAGCTCGTAGATGGTCTTCCTTCGGATCAGCTTGGTACCTGGCACACATACAAACACTAAACATAATGTCAGGACGAGTGGCAGTTAAATAAAGTAAACTCCCAATCATAGAACGATAAAGAGTTTGGTTTACACTCCGACTTTTCGTCGATGTAGACAAGCGTTCCGTAGTTGCCATAGGAGTGTTTGCTGGCTTGGCATGATGCATCTCAAACCTCTCAACCATGTTTTTAGCATACTTACTTTGAGACACAAATATCCCATCTGGTCGTTGAGAAATCTGAAGTCCAAGAAATTGATGCAACTCTCCCTCAAGACTCATCTGAAAAGTTGAGGACATAGCTTCTGTGAATGCAGTCACAAGTTTAGAACAAGTAGCTCCGAAGACAATGTCATCAACGTAAATTTGGGCAACAATCATGTGCTTGCCATCTCGCTTGATAAACAAAGTTTTGTCCACAGATCCACGCTCAAAGCCAAAGTTCAGAAGAAAGTCCGTAAGACATCCGTACCAGGCGCGAGGAGCTTGTTTCAAGCCATATAGAGCTTTATGAAGCTTGTAGACATGGTTTGGCTTTTTAGGATCCTCAAAGCCCTTAGGTTGGGCAACGTAGACTTCTTCTTCCAACACACCATTCAAGAAGGCAGCTTTGACGTCCATCTGTCTGAGTTTGATGCCAAGATGGCATGCAATTGCAATTAAGAGTCTGATGGACTCAATTCGGGCGACCGGAGCAAAAGTTTCATCAAAATCTATGCCTTCTACCTGGGCATATCCTTGGGCAACAAGACGAGCTTTGTTTCGGACAACTTGGTTATGCTCATCTGTTTTATTTTTGAAAATCCATTTAGTTCCAACAACATTGATGTTTGAAGTTCGGGGAACTAAGGACCAAACATTATTTCGTGTGAACTCATTCAGCTCTTCTTGCATGGCCATGATCCAAAAAATCATCTTGCATGACTTCCTTGTAATTTTTCGGCTCATTTTCGGAGAGAAAGCAAGAGATGCCGATTTCATTACATACTGCAGAAGTACAGATGTTGTAGAGTTCGTCTGGAGAATTTATAGGTTTCATTGAACGAGTAGTTCGCTCATTCAAACTTCCGATCATTTGGTTTTGAGGATGACGTTTTTGAATATGACCAGGTGCTTCTCTCGGAACATCAGCTGGGTTTTCAACTTGGTCATCATCGTCATCCTCAGATACTGAAGTGTCATCATTTCGAGTGCTAGAGTCTCCAACTTCAGGTGAAGTGTTTGGAGTAACGTTTTCAGTAGTCTCGGTTGTGGGTGTTGAAGGAAAAATTCGAACTTCAAGAATTCCTTCCTTAACCCAATCAGCCTCTGCATCTTTTCCCAGGAAGTCTTGTTCATCAAAGTTGATGTTCACAGTTTCTATGACTTTCCTTGTCCGAAGATTGTAGGCGCGGTAGGCATGACTATTCTGGCTATATCCAACAAAAATTCCAAGATCGGCTTTGGCTTCAAATTTCTTCAGAGGATCACGATCCTTCAAAATATAGCAAGTGCAGCCAAAAACACGAAAGTGTGCAACTGAAGGTTTCTTGCCATTTACAAGTTCATAGGCAGTCGCAGTTGTGCCAGACCGAATGCTTATTCGATTTAAAATGTAACCAGCTGTAGAGACGGCTTCTGCCCAAAAAGTTCGAGCAAGATTTTTGGAGATTAACATCACGCGCGTGATGCAGCCCCAGAGTCGTCCATGATACAGGACCCGGTGCATGTTCCAGCTGGACCAGTGACGCGCTCGAGAGCTAAGAAGTTCAAGGCAAGCTTGTTGGCATTGATCGAGGAAGTATGGGCGCAAGAGCTATTGAAGAAACCCATCGGTGATGTGGAGAAGCCAAGCCTTATCAACCTGATTACGTACGAGGAGGCCGAACCAACGGAAAGTGATGAGTTTCAAGCTGGAACCATGAAGACGAAGCTGGAACGGAGGTCAGACGAGTGCCGAGGACGCGCCGCAAAGTTCGGCTCAGAAATTGGCTTGGTGTCGGCCGACACCAAGGCCTGTCGGCCGACACCTTCACAAAAGGGGTTGGCTGGGAAGCGGAGTAAGGCCGCGATCGAAGGATTTCCCGCGGGCGCAGGTTGATTGTCGGCCGACACCCCATTTTGTCGGCCGACACGGAGTTTAGAAAACGTGATTTTTAGCGTCGCGACTCTTTTGGCGAATTTTGATGTTTTGTTTCCTTTTCCTTCATATTTTAGGTCAGCCTATATAAAGGCTTGGAACCCTTGTTATTAGAACACAACTTTGATCATAATTAATTTAATTCGTGAGTTTAATTCTCTCATCTTTTTTCGTTCTCTTTTCGATTGTGCCAAAAGAGATCAACCCGACGAATCAACGAAGCATACATACTTCGTTCGTGTGTCATACATCGATTTCCGAGTTGCTGCATCGATCTCGTGTTGGGGGTTAGGGTTCCGTCCTTAATTGATTTCACGATTTCAGATTCAGAGGTTTGGGATCATCCGCCAGGTATCCAATTTATCGTTTCTTCTTCTTCCGCTCAATCCATCAACGAGGTACGTATCATCTGGTATCAGAGCCCAGGCAAGGGTTTCTAATTTCTGATTACGTGACCTCGATTCTTCTTTTCTTTCCGTAATTCTTTCCTTCTTGCTGAATCGGATCTCTTTCATCCGTAAGCACAAAAAAAAAAAAAAAAAAAAAAAAATTCTATAAAAATTATTTCTACTCCGTTTTTCGCGAAATTTTTTTTGAGAGTCTCGTTCCTGATATTAAGTCGAATACTCAGCCATTAAAAAAAAAAAAGAGTATTTTGGCGGGAAAATTTTTCTTCGACCATATTTTTGTGAGTGATTTCTGAGTTTTCCGGCATCGTTTTGAGCCAATTTGGTACTATCGTATTTTTCGTTCCAATATTTTCCGATTTTTTGTTCCTTCCTACGTCGTATTGTGTGTATTTGGGGATTTTGTCGGTTCTGATCTCGTCTGGTAGATCGCGGAGTTCGATATATTGAGGGAGAATTCGAGTGGTAAAAGGCAGAGTGGTGAGAACATTAGAGTGACAAAAGCCATACCTGAGTGAAACACGAGTGCTGAGTGAATCCCATCTTGAGTGTGATACACGAGCGTTTGTGAGGTGGTGAGGTTCTTTTTATTTTATTGCTTTTATTACTAACGTTTTCTGTGCATGATGTCTGAAGACACGAAAAATAAGGGTACAGCTGAGGGATCCAATAACAACGCCCAATTCCAGGCCATGTTGGATGAGAATTATAGGCGGATGGAAAGGCTCTTACACACTGAGATGAATGTGGTACATGACCGACTCCTTGCCCTCGAGGAGAAAGCTCGTCGAGAGACTCCAGAGAATCGGAGAGTCGCATTGCGCAACGTCGGTCGAGATAACCAGAATCGTCGTAATGGGCGAAATCGAGATGCCAACCCCGAGGATGATGAGGCTGAAGAAGATAACAACTTGAGCACCATCAAGATGACTGTTCCTACATTCATGGGGAAGAACGATCCAGAGTTGTACATTGAATGGGAGAGAAAGGTCGAGATGATGTTTGATTGCCACAACTACTCAGAGCTCAAGAAGGTGAAATTGGCGGCAATCGAATTTTCTGACTATGCCTTGGTTTGGTGGGATCAGCTGGTTGCCAGTAGGAGGAGAAACTATGAGCAACCTATTGAAACATGGGCCGAGATGAAGTCTATGATGCGAAAGAGATTTGTTCCTTCTCACTACTACCGAGAGTTGTACATCAAACTGCAGAATCTACGACAGGGAACGAAGAGCGTAGATGAGTACTTTAAGGAGATGGAGGTGGCAATGATTCGAGCCAACGTTGAGGAGGATAGGGAAGCTACCATGGCTCGGTTCTTGGCTGGGCTGAATTGGGAGATTCGGAATGCCGTGGAGTTGCAACCGTACGTCGAGTTAGAGGATATGGTCCACATGGCGATCAAGATTGAGAACCAGCACAAGAGGAGGGGTAGTTTGAGCAGTGCCAGGCCGATTCAGTCTTCTTGGAGATCGTCCCAAGGTCCGAGTGGTTCTACACCTAATGGGAGCCAATGGAAGAGAGAGGTTCCACCTCGAGATGAGAAGAAGACCGTTTTTAAGGGTCGTCCGGAGGGAGCACGTACATCGACTCAGGTCAGCCCGTCAAATCCTGATAGTCGCAACCGAGACAAGAAGTGCTTCAAGTGTCAGGGATTTGGACACATTATGAGTGAGTGCCCTAACCGACGACTCATGATCTGTAGAGACGACGGAGAAGTCGTGACTGATGGTGAAGGCGAGGAGCCGACACCTACAGATGTTGTGGATTCCGAGGAGGAGGAGGAGATCCTAGCCATCGAGGGTAACCTGTTTGTAGCTAGGAGAGTCTTGAGTGCACATACACAGCCCGAGGAGAGGGAGCAGCGGGAGAACCTTTTTCACACGAGATGCCATGTGAAGGATAAGGTGTGTAGTGTGATCATTGATAGTGGGAGTTGTACGAACGTGGTGAGTGCAACCATGGTGCAGAGATTGGAGTTACCAGAGGTGAAGCATCCAAAGCCATACCGTCTGCAGTGGTTGAATGATTGCGGTATAATCAGGGTGACCAAACAAGTGAAGGTACCTTTTCGCATTGGGAAGTACGAGGATGAAGTGCTGTGTGACGTCATCCCTATGCAAGCGAGTCACATATTGTTGGGACGACCGTGGCAGTTCGATAGGAGAGCCACACACGACGGCTTCACCAACAAGTATTCGTTTGAGTATAACGGTAAAAAGGTATCACTTGTTCCTCTCACTCCTAAGCAAGTTTACGAGGATCAAGTGCAACTACAAAGGGAGGCGGACAAGGCATCTACCAACGAACAGCACTTACAGACAAAGGAGAATGCCTTGCTTCATAGAGCCTACCTTGCAAGGGCTAGTGATGTGAAAGAAGCAGTGAATTAGAAGAGGGAGATGTTCGTGTTGTTGTGGAAGGGGAACCTGGTTATTACTAACGATCTACCCCCTCTACCCCCTTCTATTGAGTTTGTTTTGCAGGAGTTCGATGATGTCTTCCCGGAGGATACACCACCTGGTTTACCACCCATCCGAGGGATAGAGCATCAGATCGACTTTGTGCCCAGAGCTGTGCTACCAAACCGCCCGGCTTACCGCACCAACCCGGAGGAAACAAAGGAGTTGGAGAAGCAGATTGGCGAGTTGTTGACCAAAGGGCACGTGAAGGAGAGTCTGAGTCCTTGTGCGGTACCTGTACTTCTCGTACCCAAGAAGGATGGATCGATGAGGATGTGTTGCGACTGCCGAGCTATTAATAACATCACGGTAAAGTATCGCCATCCCATACCTAGGCTAGATGATATGCTTGATGAGTTATGTGGTTCCTGCGTATTTTCAAAAATTGATTTACGTAGTGGGTACCATCAAATTAGGATTAAAGAAGGAGATGAATGGAAAACTGCTTTCAAAACAAAACTTGGATTATATGAGTGGTTGGTTATGCCTTTTGGTTTGACTAATGCACCTAGTACTTTTATGCGCCTGATGAATCATGTTTTGCGTGCTTTTATTGGAAAATGTGTTGTTGTGTACTTTGATGACATCTTGGTATATAGCAAAAATCATGACGAGCATGTGTTCCATTTGAGACAAGTTTTGATTGCACTTAGGCAGGAGAAGTTGTATGCTAACCGTAAGAAGTGCGTCTTTAGCACGGATAGGGTCGTTTTCCTTGGTTTTGTTGTTAGTGCACAGGGTGTACAGGTTGATGAGGAAAAGATACGAGCTATCCAAGAGTGGCCAACACCAAAGAACATTGGAGATGTGCGGAGTTTCCATGGTCTGGCCAGCTTCTATCGACGGTTTGTGCCTAATTTCAGCAGCATGGCGGCACCTCTAACCGCCGTGATCAAGAAGAACGTGGAGTTCAAGTGGGGAAAGGCACAAGACGAAGCCTTTCAGAATTTGAAGGACAAGCTGACACACGCCCCGGTATTATCTCTTCCTAACTTTTCTAAATCTTTTGAGATTGAATGTGATGCTTCTGGAATTGGTATTGGTGCAGTGTTGATGCAAGAACGACGTCCGATAGCCTACTTCAGCGAGAAGCTCAATGGAGCTACTTTGAACTATCCAACGTATGACAAGGAGTTGTATGCCCTGGTGAGAGCTCTTCAGACATGGCAGCACTATCTATGGCCTCGGGAGTTCATCATTCACACCGACCACGAGTCGTTGAAGCACCTCAAGGGGCAGAACAAGTTGAACAAGCGCCATGCTAGGTGGATGGAGTTTATCGAGACGTTTCCATACGTCATCAAGTACAAGCAAGGTAAGGAGAATGTGGTGGCTGATGCCCTTTCTCGGAGGTATGCTCTAATTTCGACTTTAGATGCTAAGTTACTTGGTTTTGAGCATATTAAAGGTCTGTATGAGCATGATGATGATTTTGGTGAGATTTTTAAAGCATGTGAACAATCTGCTAGTGGAGATTATTTTAGGCATGATGACTTTCTGTTTAGGAAAAATAAACTGTGTGTGCCTAAATGTTCTTTACGTGATTTATTGTTGCTTGAATCTCATGGTGGGGGATTAATGGGACATTTTGGAATTGCTAAGACTTTATCTGTGTTGCATGAGCATTTCTTTTGGCCTCATATGAAACGTGATGTTGAGAGAATATGTGGTCGTTGTCTTACATGTAAACAGGCTAAGTCTAGAGTTCGTGCCCATGGTTTGTATACGCCTTTGCCTATTCCTGCATCACCTTGGATTGATATTTCTATGGATTTTGTGATGGGATTACCTAGGACTAAGCGAGGTAGTGATTCTATCTTTGTGGTAGTTGATCGTTTCTCTAAGATGGCTCATTTTATTCCATGTCATAAAACTGATGATGCATCACATGTGGCTGGATTATTCTTTAGGGAGATTGTTAGACTACATGGCATGCCTAGGACTATTGTGTCTGACAGGGATTCTAAGTTTCTTAGTTATTTTTGGAAGACATTGTGGTGTAAGCTAGGTACGAAATTGCTATTCTCTACTACTTGTCATCCCCAGACTGATGGTCAAACTGAGGTAGTAAATAGGACTTTGTCTACTTTACTACGTGCTATTATTAAAAAGAACATTAAGTCTTGGGAAGAGTGTTTGCCTCATGTTGAGTTTGCTTATAATAGATGTGTTCATTCTGCTACTAAGTTTTCGCCATTTGAAATTGTGTATGGTTTTAACCCTTTGACGCCTTTAGATTTATCGCCTTTACCTGTACATGAGCATACTGACCTTGATGGCCAGAAAAGGGCTGATTTTGTGAAACAGATACACGAGACGGCAAGGATGAACATAGAGAGGCGGACCAAGCAATATGCTGAGCAAGCGAACAAGGGACGTCGCAAAGTAGTGTTTGAGCCTGGTGATTGGGTGTGGTTGCATATGCGCAAGGAGAGGTTCCCATTGCAGCGCCGGTCGAAGTTACTTCCTCGTGGCGATGGACCATTCCAAGTGTTGGAGCGCATCAACGACAACGCCTACAAATTGGATCTCCCAGGTGAGTACAATGTTAGTGCTACTTTCAATGTTACTGACTTGAGTTTGTTCGATGCAGGTGACGACTTGGATTTGAGGACAAATCCTTTTCAAGAGGAGGGGAATGATGCAGCCCCAGAGTCGTCCATGATACAGGACCCGGTGCATGTTCCAGCTGGACCAGTGACGCGCTCGAGAGCTAAGAAGTTCAAGGCAAGCTTGTTGGCATTGATCGAGGAAGTATGGGCGCAAGAGCTATTGAAGAAACCCATCGGTGATGTGGAGAAGCCAAGCCTTATCAACCTGATTACGTACGAGGAGGCCGAACCAACGGAAAGTGATGAGTTTCAAGCTGGAACCATGAAGACGAAGCTGGAACGGAGGTCAGACGAGTGCCGAGGACGCGCCGCAAAGTTCGGCTCAGAAATTGGCTTGGTGTCGGCCGACACCAAGGCCTGTCGGCCGACACCTTCACAAAAGGGGTTGGCTGGGCAGCGGAGTAAGGCCGCGATCGAAGGATTTCCCGCGGGCGCAGGTTGATTGTCGGCCGACACCCCATTTTTTCGGCCGACACGGAGTTTAGAAAACGTGATTTTTAGCGTCGCGACTCTTTTGGCGAATTTTGATGTTTTGTTTCCTTTTCCTTCATATTTTAGGTCAGCCTATATAAAGGCTTGGAACCCTTGTTATTAGAACACAACTTTGATCATAATTAATTTAATTCGTGAGTTTAATTCTCTCATCTTTTTTCGTTCTCTTTTCGATTGTGCCAAAAGAGATCAACCCGACGAATCAACGAAGCATACATACTTCGTTCGTGTGTCATACGTCGATTTCCGAGTTGCTGCATCGATCTCGTGTTGGGGGTTAGGGTTCCGTCCTTAATTGATTTCACGATTTCAGATTCAGAGGTTTGGGATCATCCGCCAGGTATCCAATTTATTGTTTCTTCTTCTTCCGCTCAATCCATCAACGAGGTACGTATCAGCGCGCCATCTCTTGCAGTGTTCGATTTTTACGTTCGGCAATCCCATTTTGTTGAGGAGTTTTTGGGGCCGAATATTCGTGGTGAATACCTTTCATCAGGCAAAATTCATTGAAGCTAGAATTTTCAAATTCTATTCCATGATCACTCCTGATCCTCTTCACCTTAGCTTCATGATTTGTTCTAATCCATTTTACTATCCCTTTGAAGGCATTAAACGTTTCATCCTTGGATGCTAGAAATCTTGTCCAAGTATATCTAGAAAAATCATCGACAACAACCAACACATATTCTTTCTTAGCTATATTTTTGACTTCCATAGGACCCATCAAATCCATATGTAGAAGTTCAAAGGGAGCTGAAGTACTCATGAGTGTCGGAAGTGCAGGATGAGGAGTTCTTGTCAGCTTACCCTTCTGACAGTCACCACACACTCGTTTCTCAATTTTAGGGAGTTGAGAGATTCCTCGAACTATCTCCCCCTTAACCAATTTGCTCAAATTTCGAGTGCTGGTGTGGCCAAGTCGTTGGTGCCACAAATCTACTTCATCGGGAACGGTCACAGAAAAGCAACTATACTCAGTTGTATAGCAATTGTTTTTAGCACGAGGACCTTCCATTATACATTTCCCTTCAGCATCAAAAACTCTGCACGATTCCTTATCAAAACTGACATTTAGTCCTTCATCACACAGCTGGCTGATTGAGATGAGATTTGCCACAAGTCCCTTCACATGAATAACATTGCGAATTGGTGGCAAACCTTTAATATGAAGAGTTCCTTTTCCCATGACCATGCCCTTAGCTCCCCCTCCAAACACCACGGGGGAACCAGTCATAGGCTCATATTCTTTTAGAAATTTTTTAGTGCCGGTCATGTGACGTGAACAGCCACTGTCAAAGTACCAAGTGCCTTTGTTACCAGAATCAGAGGCATTTAGTGCAACATTGCAGAAAATGAGTTCTCTCGGTTTCCAGTCAGTTAAGATGGTGGAGTTAAGATTAACTTCACTCTTGTGGGACTTAGGCACCCACTTCTTCTTCCCATCAGAATTTAGACTGTTCCTTTCAGTCACAGTTTTCAGAATTTGCTTAGTTTTCGGATTTGGAGAAATAGATTTCTTCATTTCCTTAGCACTCTCGGCCTTTTTCTTCATTGTCATCAACTCTCTGTCCATGTCATCCTTCATCTTATAACAAAATGGTCGAATGTGTCCAGGTTGATCACAGTAGTGACATACATATTTTCTCCTTTGACGTTTTTCAACCTTCGTAGACGTCTCGACCAAAACAGTTTTAGTGCGAGTGGATTGTCCATTTTTCTTCACGTTCTGAGATTTGTCTAAGTTCTTCAGCAACGTCTTCTCATATGGTAGAATACCACGAGGATGTTTCACAATATTTTTCGGGAACTGATATGTCTCAGATTCAGATTTTGAAGTCGAGATCGACTTTTCAGTTTTAGGTTCTGGAGACTTAGCAATCTTTTTCCCTTCAACAATCTCCTTCCGTTTAGATGATTCAACGTCATCCTTGCTTTTATCCTCAGGCTGATCGTTCGATGCCTTTACAAAAGTCACATCATTCTTCTTTTCAGGAGTCGAGTATATAGACTCAAAAACTTTTTGAAATCCAAGACCGTATCGATTAGGATTCATGTACGAAGCAGCATTGTCAAATGCAGAAGAATTCGTGTTCATCTTCCTCAACAGCTCATCAGTCATATGGAGTTTTTCTTTCAAGACATAGCGTTCCTTGTCAGTCATGGCAAGGTCAGTTTGAGCTTTCGTCAGAGATGACTTTAGTTCATCATTTTCAGCATCTGAGTTCTTGAATAGAGTTTGCAGTTTCTTAACTTCAGATGACTCCTTTTTCAGAGAAGTCTTCAGTTTTGAGTTTTCAGAACTCAACTTCTCACACACTTCTCTTAGTTCGACAACTTCTTTGTAGTATTTATGTTTTTCTTCAAAGAGGTCATCAAATTTGATTTTAAGTATTGTTAGAGAGTTGTTCAACCTCTTCTTCTCATCCACCGTCTTCTCAACTGAGTTTTTCAATTCTACTACTGTGTCGTTCATCATGAGTTTCTGATTCGGGAGTTCACTAAAGGATTCAGTCAGGCACTTCAGTGACACTTCAAGTGTGCTATTCTCAGTGATAGCAATATCATATAGATTTTCAAGTTTAGAGTGACTTTCCTTCAAGGCGATTAACTCAATACACACGTCTCCAGTTTTAGACACTTCGGTTGTCTTTTCCATCTCTTCAGCATCAGACACAGATTCATTATCCGAGAAAATGTCATCATCACAGAAATTTCGGTTTGTTGATGCTACACGGAAAATGTTGTCAGCAGTTGCAGTGTCTTTCAGAAACGCATCAAAAACAAAGTTTTCAACTTCCACATTTTCGAGGTCAAAAGATTCACCAAAAGTGACAACTAGAGCGTTGTCTTCATCATCGTCAGAATTATTGTCCTCAGACTCGTCGTTCTCAGAAATGACATTCTCATCGTCAATCACAACATAGCTAACTGGTAGCTTCTTCTTACGATGTAAGTTCGGGCATTCATTTTTAACATGTCAATTTCCCTTACACTCATAGCATTGCATCTTAGAAACATCTTTGCTAGTAGAGGAGTATGGTGAAAGTTTTGTCCCTTTGTACTTTTTGTCCGACGATGATCCCTGATTTCGATTTTCAGGAGTATTTGGGTATGAGTTGGAGCTTTTCTGAAATTTTCGAAAATTTCGGGCACGGTTCTTTCTCTTAAACTCTTGTTTCACAAGATAAGTGACTATCTCAGTCAGTGCAGCAAGTTTGTCCGGATTGTTAGAGTTCATCAGTCTCTCAATATCCTCAGCTTCCTCATCATCAGATTCACCTATATCAGCAGAAAAACTACTTTCAGTTTTCTCATTTTTCACATGAGTTTTTCGAGAGTTCGAGCTTCTTGAACTCTTCCCTTTCTCAGAAATTTTGAGAGCAGTCATCGGTTCGTAGACAAGTGACATATCTGGGTTACTTCGAACTTTGAGAGTCAAGTCATAATTTCTCAAATCAGCCATCAAGTCAGCATAATCCCAGTTTTGGTTCTAATCGTTGCGATCTTCGATAGTTAGCACTTTGCTTTCGAATCTGGTGCTCACACTTGATAGGACCTTCTCATAGACCATGGGAGCAGGAAAGATTTCTCCGAGTTCGAACGCCTCGTTGACATATCTCATGATCTTGTCCAAGTAGTCATTTATGTCTTCATCTTCCCTCATACGAAGTTGATGGAATTGGGCAGTGATAGTTCGGATTTTCGATCGCTTAACTGCATGACTTCCCTCACATGTTCTTTGTAAAGTTTCCCAAGCATCTCTGGCAGATGTGCAATTTTTGACCAGTTGATACATACTAAGGTCCAGCCATTCACACATGATAAGTAGAGCTTTGCTGTTAGCTGTAGACAAGTCATGTTCCTCTCTTGTCCAACTACGTTCCGGTTTTGGAGTTCTCAGACCTTCAGCGTCTTCGGTATAAGGACGTTCCCATCCTTCAAGCACAGCCATCCAAGCTCTAGAGTCATAACCCTTAATTATGGCCGAAACTTTGGCTTTCCAATTTGAGTAGTTTTGATGAGTAAGCATAATCGGTTTCTGGACAAACATAGACGACTCCATTGTAGCGGAAATATGAAGTCAAGTAACGGATCACGTCTTATACGTATGACGTCCCTCTCTGATACCAATTGAAATTACGTCTTCAGCGTAGGATACCAATTTTTCGTGAAATTGGTCTTAAACTCTAACGTCAGCAGCTTCAGTCGATCGATCTCACAAAGTGAAGATAAAGTTTATGAAGACAAAGTTTATGTAATATATTTCATTTCATTAAAAACAAAACGAAACTATTACAAGGAGTAAGGTAGGCAAAGTGGTTACAAGAAGTTTCCCGAGTGTCTCAACACTCCCACTTACTAGCAACCTAGCACTAGTGCACCTAGAGTTAAATCTCCTAACTCTAATCTTGGTGTACAGCGCAAACACACTACACAGACTCTTAGCTCTAAGCTGTAGGATGCGATTCTAAAAATCAGATTTCGTTCTCTCAAAATCGTCAAGTGATAAAACTGAAATCCATGGGTATATATAGGCAGCCCGCATATGTGAGGTGATGACGTGGCACATTCTCATTCGTCACATGCTTGGCTGATGTCACTTCTCCATGGATGACATCACTTCTGGTACTTGAATTCTTGAATCTTGGAATCTTGAATCTTTGATTCTTGAATCTTCGAATCTTTGAATCTTCAAATTCTTCAAAATCAATTTCATACTTCAATTTGAATTCTTGACTCCATCGATCTCAAATCTTCATCTTCAATTTCTTGTGAAATACACTAAGTGTTGAAGTCTCGGATTTTTCATCGTCTTCATGGTCGTCGAAGTCATTGAGGTTGAAATACAAAGACGAACTCAAAGCATGAAGTCACAGTCGCCGTTCGCTGGATCGGGTGCAAGAGTCACCAGTCGCCGGTTTCATGTCCATGAAGGACAGAGTCGCCAGTCGCAGGTTTCATGTCCATGAAGGACAGAGTCGCCAGTCGCAGGTTTCATGTCCATGAAGGACAGAGTCGCCAGTCGCAGGTTTCATGTCCATGAAGGACAGAGTCGCCAGTCGCAGGTTTCATGTCCATGAAGGACAGAGTCGCCAGTCGCAGGTTTCATGTTCATGAAGGACAGAGTCGCCAGTCGCCGGATCCTAGCCAGTCGCCCAGTCGCCGGTTCCTAGCCAGTCGTCCAGTCTTCGGTTCCTAGCCAGTCGCCCAGTCGCCGGTTCTTGGTCATCTGTCTTCCAGTCGCCGGTTTTGAGGCACGATTGCAAAATCGGCGACTCCAGCTATTAGCAACTGGATCTTAACATCTTTCAATCCTGAAACCAACAACAAAACACAACACGAAATATGTTGTCGCCAAAACCAACATTTACAATGAGTAGCTAATTTGTTCGCTAGGGTTAGGAGGATTCAAACATGAACTAGGGCTTGAAATTTAAAAACGCATCAAAGGTGTTCGATAAATTGCCAACATGATTTTAAAACTTTTGTATGAGGCTTAGGAGCAATTACAAAACATAGGATTATCGAACACCCTAAAATCTACCGGCGACGGACGTTTTAGTTTTGATTCGTACCTCGTTAATTGACAACCCGAAGTTTATGTTTGATGAACCCGAAGCCCTAGTCATTCTTTTTATTAATTACACCTTGTTAATTTTCGTTAATTGCTTCTTCATTATTTTTAGCTTATTTTTAGTTTATTAATTCTTAGTTAATTTTAGTTTAAAACAAAACAAATCAAAATGCATTATGCTATAATTCTTTTCTTTCTTCTCGTTGCAAACAAATAAACAAGAATACGTGCCGATAGTAGTGTTCCTCATGAGATCGACTCGGGCGAATTGCTTCGGCAATAAGTTCGGTTATTTTTATTTGATTTTTGACGCACTACAACGTCTTGTCAGAACCTCTTCAAGTGACGCGCGTTCCATCGGTACTGATCCGGGGTCCCGTCTGGCAACTCCAACTCGTACGCTCCGTTCAATAGACATTTGGTGACCCGGAACGGCCCTTCCCACGTCGGTCCGAGGGCCCCGGAATGCGCCCCGAGCAACTTTTTCAACACCATGTCCCCTATCTCGAATTCGCGAGTGCGGACCCGCGCGTCATAAGCCTTGGCGATCCTATGCTTGTTCATCGCGTTGAGGGAGTCAGAGCTCAGCCTCCGTTCTTCCAGGAGATTCAATTCCAGACGCAAAACTTCCTCGTTCTCCCGGGTGATGGCCTGGGCGGTTCGGTGTGAGCGAACCGTGATCTCGGCCGGGATCACTGCTTCGGACCCAAAAGCGAGGGCGTATGGCGTTTCTCCTGTGGCATTCCGGGCCGTGGTCCGGTATGACCATAGCACCTCGGGTAACTCTTCGGCCCACTTCCCCTTGCGCGACTCGAGCTTCGCCTTAAGGGTATGCTTCAAAATTTTGTTCACTGCCTCAACTTGTCCGTTCGTATGTGGATGGTAGGGGGTAGAAAACGTCCTCCGGATCCCCCATTGCTCACAGAACTCCGCGACCACGGTTCCGTCGAACTGCTTGCCGTTGTCCGAGATGATGGACTCGGGCAAACCGAAACGGCAGATGATGTTTCTCCATAAAAACTTGATCACTTTGGCTTGATCGATCTTTTGGACCGCCTCCACCTCGGCCCACTTGGTGAAGTAGTCCACCGCAATGATCGCGAACTTGACTCCTCCCGGCGCGGGGGCTAGAGGTCCAATGATATCAATCCCCCACCGGGCGAACGGCCACAGAGAGTATATTGGCTTGAGTTCTTCGGGGGCCACATGGATGTTTGGCCCCATAAGCTGGCACTGGAGGCATTTGCGGGCGAAGTTGTTCGCGTCCCGGCGCAAACTCGGCCAGTAATATCCCTGGCCCATCGTTTTGTGTGCGAGAGATCGGCCCCCGACATGGTTCCCGCATAACCCTTCGTGGATCTCCGAAAGTATCCGCAACCCGTCTTCTTTGGAGACGCATTTCAAGAGCGGCATCGAGAAACTCCTGCGGAATAATTGAGAGTTTAGGATCGTGTACCTCGCGGCGCGTATGCGGAGTTGTTTTGCCTCGACTCGGTCTGAGGGGAGGGTCCCGGATTCGATGAACCGCATCACCGGGTCGCGCCAATCCGTCCCGGGTGTCGCTTCTGGTGCTGTTCCGGGAGCCGGGTCAACCGGCATGACTTCCTTGTTGGAGTTGTGTACTTAATGTCTAGATTTAAGTAACGGTAAACTCCCGGTCATAGCATTTAATCTATTAAATTAATAAACAATTATTTGCATTTAATTATTATTAATTAATTATGCGAAATATAGTCCTGGATTTTATACGTTGTAGTTAGTATGGTGTGCATGGGCGCACAGAAGATCATACTATCGGTTACTCGTATTTAATCGAACAGTTGCTCACGACCTAGATGGACATGGACCAATCCATCGGTATAGTCGTTGTGTGAGAGAGAAAATAATTTATCTTAATTATTTTATCACACTTGTACACTTGGTGTATTGGGCGGATCGCTTGAGATTTATCGATTAGGATTGCCTTGAGATAATCGATTCAAGTCTCAGAGTATTTTATTCTTAATCCCCGATACTATTGCGGGTGTGTATATTTAATATATGTGACTTTGATTTTCCAAAGGAATTAACCAATTTAATTATTGGGTTAATTACCGGTTAAGTTGGGTCACTATATTTTATATATGGCATGCCGTGAATACTTGACGGGAAAGTGTATCCCGGAAGGGTTGATAATATCCCCGAGATGAGTTCATAAGGAATTATTGTGTAAACCTCATGAGTGGATTCGTTCCGCACAATAATTAAGGATGAATGGTACTAGTCTCGGATTCAAGAGATGAATAAATTAATTAGCAATAAATTAATTTTATTCATGGATATTTAAATCTTAAATACACGGAATAAATAATACTACCGGAGAAATATTTTTGATATAATATGGTTTAATATTGGGAGTGCAATTAATTTATATAGTGGAAAATAAATTAATTAATATTAATGGGAGATTAATAGATTTGGGCTTGGGCTCAATTTAATCATTAATATTGGAAGCCCAATATTTCACCTCCTTTAGATCCCCTACGTAGCCTATAAAAGCACTACATGGTCTTCACTTTTTCATAAGACAAGATTATCATACTTGATATTCTAGAGAGTTGAAGAGGATCCATAAGCTTGGAGGATCGTCGCCCACCCGACGTTCAAGCTAGTGCAAGGAATACGTGGGAAGATCGTAAGGTCATCAACTTAAATTCGTTTCTCCGCACAACGGATTAAAAGGTAAAATCATATACTCCCTTCTATGATTTTATGTGAATTGATTGTGATACATACATGAACGCACGATCCGGGAAAACGACGAACTCCGGGGACGAGGATTCGAGATCCTCGGCGGAGCTCGTGAGGAACCCTCGGCTGGGCGCCGAGGGAGCGATCGAACCTAGGGTTCGATCGCGTGCACACGCGAGGAACCCCGGCTGGGAGCCGGGGTGGGCGATCGACCGCGGTGGTCGATCGCCGGACAGCCGCGGCTGGAGCCGCGGCGGGTTCGCCGCTGGGCGAACCGCCCTCCTCGGGCGGTGGCGGTGAGTCGCCGGACTCACCGCCCGGGGCTGCCGGAGCAGCCCCAGCGATCGCATGTGTGCGATCGCGAACCCCACGGTGGGGTTCGGCTAGGGTTTAGCCGCGGGTTCATCCCGCGGCGATGCTCTTGTCGAGCCCGGTTCTTCGTGGTGTTCGTGATCGGTTTCCGGCGATGGGATTTCGGTCGGGGTTATCGGTTCCGCAATTTTTGATACCCCGGTATATCGATTTCCAGCAATTGGTATCAGAGCGTTTGGTTTCTTGTTCATGTATGTGTTCAATTGTGTTCTACCTTGCAGGGATTCCGACTATCATGGTTAATTAATTGATTAATTGTTTAATTAATTGTTTTTTAATTTTACCATGATTATTAAACTCTCGGACATGTCGAGATTCGTTTTGTGTGGATGAATGCTTGTAATAGTAAAAATTCGGGGGTTGACCGAATTTAGATTTATTATTATTGTTCTATGTTTTCCGGAAAGTGTATAGGGTCGATTTCATGTATAGAATCGATACCGGAAATGTAAATTTATTTCTTGTAATTTATTTACGTTGGATCGATGCCGAGACGACCGCCGGAGAACTCGTGTGACGAAGAAGACGAAGAGGAAGAAGAACCGGGGGGGTCGATCAACCCCATAATCGACCCCATGACCGAAGCCATGGGGAGGGGTCGATCGCCCCTCGGCTGGGGCTGCCGCCGGCATGGTGGTGGCCGGCCGGCTGGGGAGGCGGCGGCGGTGCCCTCTCTGGTGGTGGCGGCGGTCGGTGGTGGTGGTGGTGGTGCGGGGATCCCCAACCCGTGCTACTCCTAGTCCTACCTAGATTCACTTTCCTAATTGATTCAAGTTTTCCTATTTTGAGTATTCCTATGTTTGGGAACTCTCATGGAGATAGGAAAAGAATTAACTAATATTATTTATTTCCTTATTCTATTATGGAAGTCTTCTAGAATATTCCAAGTTCAACTTGGAATAGGAATCTAGAGATTTAATAGAATTAGATAGGAAGATAATTAATTAATAAATTAATTTATTTCTATTTGATTATTCCTATTTTATGGGAATTTTCATGAACATGGAAATTAATTAATCTTGGAAAGTAGAAGAGTCCTAATTTATTTTATTTCCTTATTCTATTATAGAAGTCTTCTAGAATATTCCAAGTCTCACTTGGATAGATTATTTTAGAGATTTAATAGAATTAGATGGGAAAATAAATAAATATTAATAATATTTAATTTTATTTTTGATTTATTCGATTGACTTAATTTTCGAATTAAGTATCTTTTGGATTTATTAAAAATAAATAGATTTAAATATTGGGATTAATATTCTCGTCACATGGAGCATTCAAGAACGAAGACTGAAGACTAGAAGACGCATACGGAGATGGAATAAAGCCATGATAGTCGGAAAATAATTTTCTAGCATTATTTTGACTATGTGATATGTGCTTTATTACTTGTATGCATGCTTATGTGTTTAATTATGCATTAGATAGCGTATCCCTTTGTTATAAAAAGCTAAGTGGGAGCGGGGATGGAAACATTCCCATGGTCTCCATTACTGTTCTCTTGGTGACATTTATGAGCTTTCGAAGTTCATATAGATATGTCATTGGAGGAGAATTCTTGTAATTCCTTTTACAAGAAACATTGATTAAGTTTATCAAACAATGCCTAATTTGTCTTTCTGAAACTGACTTCAAGTCGACTCATTCTCACCCCGGGGAGTGGAATGGAGCCAAAGACACTTGGTCATGTGGATGACACAAATTAGAGACATTCGTACCATTCTTTTGAAGATGGATCGTTTGTCTGCTCGGCTCCCTCATCTAATGAGAGATAGGGTTGTTCGCATGGTGAATCACTGGTTAGAAACTTCGAGTTTTCACTTATGATTCTCCGCGTCTTGATTTACGAAAATCGAATGGTTCAAGTAATTGGGAGTCAACTATAAAAGTCTTTTGGTGTAGTAAACGTCCACACGAACGTGGCTTGCTATGCTGAATGGGATTTTGGAAATAGTTGATGTAGACAGTTATAGGGAATTGTGAAGGATTGTGAGTTATCGTAAACGTCCACACTAACGTGGCTTGCGGTGACATAGCAATTCCAAATGATTCACCTTAGTGCTGAGTAATGGTTTACACTTAGGTACGCTTTATAGTATTCTTCCCAACGAAGTAACGCTATAATGATGTACGACCGAAGCAAATCTAATTGCTAAATCATTTGGGTGGGTAAACGTCCACACGAACGTGGCTTGCCTTACCTGATGGGATTTTAGATGTAATTAGTAATTTAATGATATTATTTGAGGGAGATAATATCGGATATTAAATTGATTGTTTGTTTAAATGTGCTTATAGGTTTAGAGAATAGCTATGAACCCACTTTATGTGATACTCAAGGAGCATAAGCTCACTGGTCCCAATTACATTGATTGGAAGAGAAATTTAGACATTGTCCTGACTTCTGAGGAGTACAAGTTTGTACTCCATGAAGTGTGCCCTGCCGAGCCCACGACTGCCTCAACTGATGAGGAAAAACTGACATACCGGAAGTGGAAAAAGGCTGATGAAATGGCTAGGTGTTATATTTTGGCTTCCAAGTCAAATGTACTCCAAACCCAACATCAGTCGATGGACACTGCCTATGATATGATGTTTAACCTCAAGGAGATGTTTGGGGAGCAAGATCGTGCGGCTAGGCAAGAAGCCATGAGAGTCCTCATGTCAACTACTCAGTCTGAAGGAACGCCCGTTGGGGAGCACGTTCTTAAGATGATGAGTTTGTTGAATGAACTTGAGGTCCTAGGAGCTTCTATTGATGCTGAGACGCAAGTCGACATCATACTCCAGTCTCTGACCCCTAGTTTTGAGCAGTTTCGTATGAGCTATAATATGGGTAAACTATCTTATACTCTTGCGCAACTCCTGACTGAACTAAAGGCGGCAGAGGGGATCTACAAGAAGGGCAAGTCTCAAGCGCTTGTAGCTACCAAGTCCAAGGGCTCGAAGCCTGTTGGAGGTAGGGGCAAGAAAAGGAAGCAAGCCTGGAAACCCAGTGGTGCCAAGAGGAGTGGACCACGAGTGGGGGCTGCAAAGCCAAGAGGCAAGTGCTTCCGATGCAATAAGACTGGACACTGGAAGTCTGAATGTCCTCTCAAAGGTACGAATTTTTCTTTAGTCGTAAAAACATAGTCAGCGGTATTATCTACCAGAAATCTGGTGTGTAGATATGGAACCACTGACGGTATGTGCATTTTAAATGCAGGGGTTCCAGAAAACCCGGCGACTTAGAGAAGAAGAGTTCGAGTCTACACGGGCGAAAGCTGTAGAGGAGGCAGCTGTTGCAGTGGAAGACATTTATCTACTTTAGTAGTTAAATAGGATTTCATTTCAAGTTTATTGCATTATGTACCCTTATTTTAGAAAGAACTTTTGTTCTGGATTTCTATTATTTATGAATGGATATTTTATTTCTTTAATCATGGTGATGATTTTGATAAGAAATAATGGGTATTATCTATTCTGGTACATTAGATAGCAGTATATGAATGATGAATCATTTGTCTACCACGATGCAACAAACCGTTCTATAACTTGTTTTATTATTTGGATATATTTCTTGTTAGATCATTATACTTGTGAATTCTTATACTTAGTAGTATTTATTCAAATGAGATTCAAAAGGTTGAAATTGATTTGATCAATTGTAGTTGAAGGAATGGACCTTCCCACCTAAGAATCAAGTTTGGAAGATAATACAACTAAGCATACCTTTTTGGTAAAAGATAGAATTCGGACAAGTATTAAGAATGATCCATGATATATGCAGATATATGTGTAAGATGTGAGTTGTTCTTTTAAAGAATACTCGAAAATGGATTAGAATGCTTGATGTGCCATAAAAGCAAAGTGTTTTAGTCACAAAGCAATTATGGGGAACCTTCAAAGCATATCCATAGGAAGCCTGCGACAAAAATCGCGGAGGCTACCACATAACACATAGCATAATCAAAAGATTGAGATTAAATCTCAAATGACTACACCATACACTTACGTGTAGAGATGGTAAGTCAGTAAGAAATAGAATTCTAATAGAGAAAAGAACAAGTTGTTCGGAACTACCTATGTTCTATGGATATTCCTGGAGACAACGGCATATTCAATATGGTTGTAGGATATCCTAGATGAACAAAGTATTGTGTTCTATAGTACTATGAACCAGAGGGACATTTTGTCCGGTTCTTGGAGGAAGACTATTAGATGAACTACAAAGCCCTAACTAACACAATACCTTGGAATGAGAAAAGGGACAAAGACTAGGAACCAGCCAAACCGAGTAGGAATACACCACACACTGCACCTACTGTTATTACTGTTATACACCGGGACGCCGTTGCAGTGGGTCGTTGTTGAACAACCAGAGATGTTCATAAGACTAGAAGAGTTTTGGACTCTGGATCTAGTAAAGGTGAAATCGATCCCTAGCTCTGCACAAAGGCAGTACTAGATCTAAATGTGCCGGCTTGGAAAAACAATAAGGATTATTGTTAAGAGGCAAGATCATTTAGAGTACAAGCTTAGTAAACCCATTTATGGATTGAAACAAAGCTATAAATCGTAGAACTTGCGAATTGATGGGATAGTCCATTTGATGGATTCATCAAAAGGCATAGACGAAAGGTGTATTGGAGATGTAATAGAAACAAGGTGGTGTTTCTCGGAGATTTTATGTAGATAACAATTTCATCATTGGCAACAATGTAGAAAATGTTGTCAGACATAAGATAATGGTTGTCTAAATGAATCGAGATATAAGATTGAGTAGAAGTTAGAACATGTTCTTGAGATCTTTCGATCTAAGGATAAGAACATTGTACTTCTCCTAGATATCTTATACGATTATGGTTTGTTTTAAACATGCATACTTCTGAGAAAGGTTATTGCCTTTCAGAGACAGAATATACATTTATCTAAAGGGTATGTGTTCGAACACATGAAGGAGATAGATGAGGACAAAGCAGTTTCCTATACTTCAGTATGGAAAGCTTTATAGATGCAATGTTGTAAAACAAGAACCTGATATCAACTATGCGGTTTGTGTAGTGGGAGGATATCAAGGTAATCTAGACAAGAGATTTTCGGATGCTGTAATAGTACTTGCCAAGTACTGGATTATTAAGCAAGACGAAATCTTCTTTGATTACAAATTCTCAGATCCTAAATCAGAGGAGGACCAGTGTAAGTCGATATCAGGCTATGTGTTCACTTTTAGAAAGAGGTGGAACCATGAAATGAAAGAGTGATAAGCAGGACGCTTCTCAGACTCTCTCATGACCGAATAAGCAGCCTCAGAGGCAGCGGAAGTTTTGGTTAGGTTCCGGGATAACCTCTTGGCTTGGATATGACTCTTAGTTTACCAAAGGCTATTGGATAGCGGTGCACGGTAAACTGGAAGAAGTCATAAGTCAAAAGTGATGTTAACACATAGAGCAAGTACCACCTGATACGAGTCATCGTCGAGGGAGACGACGCAGTAGTCACCAAGATAACTTCAGAGCGGCAACCTAGATTGCTCATTCACACAGTACTTCTTGCAAGTACAGCTCTAAGCACGTGATGAGTATGGGAGTCGGGAGTTTGGAGGAAATGACTAGACCTTAGTACAAGTGGGAGATTGTTGGAGTTGTGTACTTAATGTCTAGATTTAAGTAACGGTAAACTCCCGGTCAAAGCATTTAATCTATTAAATTAATAAACAATTATTTGCATTTAATTATTATTAATTAATTATGCGAAATATAGTCCTGGATTTTATACGTTGTAGTTAGTATGGTGTGCATGGGCGCACAGAAGATCATACTATCGGTTACTCGTATTTAATCGAACAGTTGCTCACGACCTAGATGGACATGGACCAATCCATCGGTATAGTCGTTGTGTGAGAGAGAAAATAATTTATCTTAATTATTTTATCACACTTGTACACTTGGTGTATTGGGCGGATCGCTTGAGATTTATCGATTAGGATTGCCTTGAGATAATCGATTCAAGTCTCAGAGTATTTTATTCTTAATCCCCGATACTATTGCGGGTGTGTATATTTAATATATGTGACTTTGATTTTCCAAAGGAATTAACCGATTTAATTATTGGGTTAATTACCGGTTAAGTTGGGTAACTATATTTTATATATGGCATGCCGTGAATACTTGACGGGAAAGTGTATCCCGGAAGGGTTGATAATATCCCCGAGATGAGTTCATAAGGAATTATTGTGTAAACCTCATGAGTGGATTCGTTCCGCACAATAATTAAGGATGAATGGTACTAGTCTCGGATTCAAGAGATTAATAAATTAATTAGCAATAAATTAATTTTATTCATGGATATTTAAATCTTAAATACACGGAATAAATAATACTACCGGAGAAATATTATTTGATATAATATGGTTTAATATTGGGAGTGCAAGTAATTTATATAGTGGAAAATAAATTAATTAATATTAATTGGAGATTAATAGATTTGGGTTTGGGCTCAATTTAATCATTAATATTGGAAGCCCAATATTCCACCTCCTTTAGATCCCCTACGTAGCCTATAAAAGCACTACATGGTCTTCACTTTTTCATAAGACAAGATTATCATACTTGATATTCTAGAGAGTTGAAGAGGATCCATAAGCTTGGAGGATCGTCGCCCACCCGACGTTCAAGCTAGTGCAAGGAATACGTGGGAAGATCGTAAGGTCATTAACTTAAATTCGTTTCTCCGCACAACGAATTAAAAGGTAAAATCATATACTCCCTTCTATGATTTTATGTGAATTGATTGTGATACATACATGAACGCACGATCCGGGAAAACGACGAACTCCGGGGACGAGGATTCGAGATCCTCGGCGGAGCTCGTGAGGAACCCTCGGCTGGGCGCCGAGGGAGCGATCGAACCTAGGGTTCGATCGCGTGCACACGCGAGGAACCCCGGCTGGGAGCCGGGGTGGGCGATCGACCGCGGTGGTCGATCGCCGGACAGCCGCGGCTGGAGCCGCGGCGGGTTCGCCGCTGGGCGAACCGCCCTCCTCGGGCGGTGGCGGTGAGTCGCCGGACTCACCGCCCGGGGCTGCCGGAGCAGCCCCAGCGATCGCATGTGTGCGATCGCGAACCCCACGGTGGGGTTCGGCTAGGGTTTAGCCGCGGGTTCATCCCGCGGCGATGCTCTTGTCGAGCCCGGTTCTTCGTGGTGTTCGTGATCGGTTTCCGGCGATGGGATTTCGGTCGGGGTTATCGGTTCCGCAATTTTTGATACCCCGGGATATCGATTTCCAGCATTCCTCCTAGGCCGCGATCGATGGTGAATCAAACTGGGTCAAGATGACTCGGGACAAATCCGCGGATCCTTCGGCCGAGGCTAGCTTGGACAGAGCGTCAGCCTGCAAGTTGTGCTCCCGCGGGATTTGTTCGATGCATACATCCGGGATCTTCTCGCAGAGGGACTGTTGGAGTTGTATACTTAATGTCTAGATTTAAGTGATATGAACTCCCGATCCATTGCCATTAATCTATTTAATTAAATAAACAATTATTTGCATTTAATTATTTATAATTAAATATATGCAAATTATAGTCCTAGATTATATACGTTGTAGTTAGTATGGTGTGCGGGCCCACACGGAAGATCATACTATCGGTTACTCGTATTTAATCGAACAGTTGCTCACGACCTAGATGGACACGGACCAATCCAATGGTATAGTCGTTGTATGAGGGAGAAAATAATCTGTCTTGATTATTTTATCATACTTGTACACTTGGTGTATTGGGCGGATCGCTTGAGATTTATCGATTAGGATTGCCTTGGATAATCGATTTAAATCTCAGTGTATTTTATTCTTAATCCCCGATACTATTGCGGGTGTGTATATTTAATATAAGTGACTTTGATTTTCCAAATGAATTGACCGGTTTAATTATTGGGTCAATTACCAGTTAAGTTGGGTCGCTATATTTTATATATGACATGCCGTGAATTCTTGACGGGAAAGCATGTCCTCGAAAGGGTTGATAATGTCCTCGAGATGAGCTCATAAGGATTATCATGTAAACCTTGCAAGTGGATTTGATCCGCATGATAATAAAGTTGAGTGGTACTATTCTCGGAATTATAAGAGATGAATAAATAATATTAGCAATAAATATAATTTATTCATGGACATTTATATCTTAAACATGCAGAATAAATAATACTACCGGAGAATATTATTTGATATAATATGGTATAATATTGGGAGTGCAATTATATTTATATAGTGGAATTAATATATAATTAATAATAGTAAGGATTAATAGATTTGGGCTTGGACTCAATTTAATCACTATTATTGGAAGCTCAATATTCCACCTCCTTAAGATCCCCTACGTAGCCTATAAAAGCACTACATGGTCTTCTCTATTCTCATACCTTGAAGAACACAATTCTAGAGAGAGAAAGTAGAGAAGGAGATCCATAGAGTTCGGAGGATCGTCGCCCACCCGACGTTCGAACGAGTGCAAGGAATACGTGGGAAGGTCTCAAGGTCTTCAATAAGATCTCGTTTCTCCTTACAACGAATCAAAAGGTGAATTAAATATTTTCGCTATTTAATTCATGTTTATTGAAATATTATCGAAAAACAAGATCCGATAAACGGGGATCCAAACCGGGACGAGTCGGGAGGTGGCGGTCTTGCACCGCCGGACCGCCGGCGACTCGAGACCCAGCTGGACGGATCAGCCCGTGGGAGCCCTCGGCTGGGCAGCCCACGCCCGCCTAGGCGGCGGCGATCTCTCGCGGCTGGAGCGATCGAGCGGCTGCGGCTTCGGCCGTGGCTAAGGCTCGATCGGGCTGCTCCTCCGCGATGCCTTGGGCTGTTCGTACGTGGTTTCCGGGACGTCGATCGGAGTCGGTTCTACGACGATTCCGGGTGATCGATTTCCAACAATTGGTATCAGAGCGTACGGTTACGTTTTTTCGTTAATTGTTTCGATAATCGATTTCGTTGTTTATAGCCATAGATTAATTTAAATTGTTAAATTATTGTGCTATATTGTTCTACGTACTTGATTTTCTCTCTTGTATGAATCGTGTTTGTCGGAAAAATTAATTATTAAAAACGAGGGTTTTTCGGAAAAGTCGAACCTTGTCGATCGACCGTGGGCTCGGGAGAGGGCTGTGTGTGTTGCTGGACGTGAGCAGGGGCATGGCTGGGCGCGCCGGCGTGTGCCACCAGTGGTGGTGGTTCGCCGGCAGCCAGCGGTTGTGCTCGGCAGTCATGTTGGCGGCGATTATACACGCGGCTTCGAATTCGAGCTCGGACGGATCGCAGGCTGCTGGTACGCCTTGGAAGCGGGATGTACCTGATGTGCGGGCTGCTGGACGTCGACTGTGCCACCAGTGGTGGTGGTTCGCCGGCAGCCGGCGGTTGTGCTCGGAGGTCGCGCTGGCGGCATCGCATAAACGCGGGACGTGAGTCGTGGATTCGCTGCGATCTCGGACGACCTGCGTATGGCAGCAGCTAGGGCGTGCTGCTGGAGCGTAGTAGATGGCGTGACGTCGGTGGAGGCGTCATACCGGGAGTCGGCTGCTCCGGCGAAGGTCCAGGCGAGCGTCGACGCGATCGATCGAACGGGGTTTCGCTCGACTTGATCGCGGGCTGCTCGTGCGTGGACTGTGACGAGGTTGATGGCGTGTGTCGTCGGAGGAGACGCCATGCCGGAAATCAACCAGGCTCGTGCACAGTCCGCCGGAGAAGACGATCGAAATTGTGCGCGCTGCTGAAATTTACTAAGGGTGTCGGCCGACATCGGTTTTGTCTTTGGCCGACACCATGTGATTTCTGTTATGCATGTGCGTGAATTGATGGTTGGCTGAATGGAATTATTCATTCTTTTGCATGGCCAGGTGCGATGGTGTGCATGTGCATGTCCGCATGCATGAATCAAAAGCCATGGTTTCGATTGGTCCATCTCATGGTTCGATTGGGCACAGACCTAGTTGATTCGAGCGGGTCTCGTTTTCTGGTTCGTCCCGGTAAATCCGATCTTTCCGGAAAATAATTTAATCTTTCTAATTTTATTTAATTTAATTTTGGAATTAATTCAAATTCTATTTGGATTAGCTTTCTTAATTATGGAATTAAATAATGGAATTAGATGGAGATTGAAATTAGGAAAGAAAATCCTAGTTTCTCTAGATATCCTATACCTACTTGGATTAGAAGTCTTAAGAAGAATCAAAATTCGATTTTGATTAGGATTCTTGAGATCTAATCTTAATAGGATTGAGAAATTATTAAAATATTGATTTTATTTAATTTAAATATTTTATTTAAAATCATTAGATTAATTCAAAATCTATTTTGAATTGGAAAATCTTGGATTTTATTTAGAATAGAATTAAATACGGAAATCAATGGAGTTTAATAAAATTGATTTTATTTAATTTAAGTATTTTATTTAAAATCATTAGATTAATTCAAAATTTATTTTGAATTGGAAAATCTTGGATTTTATTTAAAATAGAATTAAATATGGAAATCAATGGATTTTAATAAAATTTATTTTATTTAATTTGAGTATTTTATTTAAAATCATTAGATTAATTCAAAATTTATTTTGAATTGGAAAATCTTGGATTTTATTTAGAATAGAATTAAATATGGAAATCAATGGAATTGATTTTATTTAATTGGAGTATTTTTAAAATCATTAGATTGATTCAAATTTATTTTGAATTGGAATCTTGGATTTTATTTAAAATTAAATTAAATATGAAAGTCAAAGAATTTTTCCGTCGCTCGGCAAAGTATTCAAGACGTAGAATGAAGACTCAAGACAAGCATGCATGAATTCATCAAGGTACGAATAGTCGAGAAATAATTTTACTTGAGCAATTATTTGATTATTTGTGTACGTACTTGCATGAAATGTATGTTTGTTATTATGCTTCTGTGTATTTAATTATGCATTAGATAGTGTATCCCTTTGTTGTAAAAAGCTAAGTGGGAGAGGGAATGGAAACATTCCCATGGTCTCCATTGCTGTTCTCTTGGTGACTTTTATGGACTTTCGAAGTTCGTATAGACAAGTCATTGGAGGAGAATTCTTGTAATTCCTTTTACGAGAAACATTGATTAAGTTTATCAAACAATGCCTAATTTGTCTTTCTGAAACTGATTTCAAGTCGACTCATACTCACCCCGGGGAGTGGAATGGAGCCAAAGCCACTTGGTCACGTGGATGACACAAATTAGAGACCTTCGTACCATTTTTTGAAATGGATCGATTGTCTGCTCGGCTCCCTCATTTTATGAGAGATAGGGTTGTTCGCATGGTGAATCACTGGTAAGAAACTTCGAGTTTCACTTATGATTCTCCGCGTCCTGATTTACAAAAATCGAATGGATCAAGTAATTGGGAGTCAATTATAAAAGTCTCTTGGTGTAGTAAACGTCCACACCACGTGGCTTGCTATACTAACGGATTTTGGATTAATTGATGTAGACAGTTATAAGGAATTGTGAAGAATTGTGAAATCATCGTAAACGTCCACACCACGTGGCTTGCGGTGATGTAGCGGTTCCAAACAATTTACTTTAGTACTGAGTAATGGTTTACACTTAGATACGCATTATAGTATTCTTCCCCACGAAGTTACGCTATAGGTGATGTATGACCGAAGCAAATCTAATTGCTAAATTGTTTGGGTAGGTAAACGTCCACACCACGTGGCTTGCCATATCTGATGGGATTTTAGATGTGATTAGTAATTTAATGATATTATTTAAGGGAGATAATATCGGAGATTAAATCAATTGTTTGTTGTTATATGTGCTCATAGATTAGGAAATGGCCTTGAACCCACTTTATGTGATACGTAAGGATTTTAACTCACTGGTCCCTAAATGTAATGATTGGAATAGAAATATGGACATTGCCCAAACTGTTGAAGAGTACAAGTTTGTACTCACTGAGCTTTGTCCTCCCGAGCCTATTAATGTCTCAACTAATGAGGAAAGGACTGATTTTAAGAAGTTGGAAAATGCTTATGCAATGACCACTGATTATGATATCATGTTCAAACTCAAGTTTGTGTTTAGACATGATATAGGCGGCTAGACAAGAAGCGATGAGGATACTCATAAAGGCCAGTCCTTCGGAAACACTTAAACACGTTTTTGAGATGATTGACCTTTTGGACGAGTTGAGACGGAAATCGCAAGCTCTTGTAGCCAATATCAAGGGTTTTGAACCAAAGGGTAAAATCGGGAGAAAGGAAAAGCAAGCAAAGAATCCCAGTGGTCCTAAGTTGCTTAGACCACGAGATGGGACGAGAAAGCCAAGAGGCAAGTGTTCTCGATACAAACAGTCTGGGTACTGGAAGTCTGATTATCCTCTCAAAGAAAGTACAAAATTTTCTTTAGTCGTAAAACATAGTCAGTGGTATTATCTACCGAAACCTGGTGTGTAGATATGGAACCACTGACGGTATGTGCATTTTTAAATGCAAGGGTTCCAGGAAACCCGACGACTTGGAAAAGAAAAGATCGTAGTCTACATGGGCAATGCTGTGGAGGAGGCAGCTGTTGCAGTGGAGGACATATGATTTCATTTTGAAATATTGCTTTATGTACCCTATTATTTTAGAAAGAACTTTGTTCTAGATTTCTAAATTTTAATGAATGGATATTTTATTTCTTTTAATCATTTGATGGTTATAAGAAGAAATAATGATATTATCTATTCTGGTACATTAGCTAGCAATATATAAATGATGAATCCTGAGTCCACCACGATGCAACGAACCGTTTTATATATAACTCGTTTTACTAATAAGAGATTTCTTTATTAAATCATTTATACTTGTGGATTCTTATGCTAAGTCATATTTATTCAAATAAGAAGTTCAAAGGTCAAAAATTGATTGTAAGATCAATTAAGTTGAAGGAGTGGACCTTCCGACCTAAGAATCTAATTTGGAAGATAATACGACTAAGCAATCCTTTAAGGATATAAGATATAAGATCCGGACAAGTATTAGAAATAATTGACTCTGATGTTTGATCAGAGCTTGGGATTGGATCCCAAGAGACTACACCATACAGTCCTCTGTAGAAATGGTGTGTCGGAGATAAGAAATGGAACTCTTATAGAAATAGTAGAAGCATGAGTTATACGGAACTACCTATGTTCTATGGATATGTCTTGGAAATAACGGCGCATTCAAATGCGGTTGTAGAATATCTTAGAAGAACAAAAGATGTGTGTTCGATAGTACTATTAACCAGAAGGACGTTATAAGTTCTAACGCTCGGTTCTTAGAGGAAGACTATTAGATGAACCACAAGCTCAAAATGACGTGATACTTCTGAAAAGAGAGAAAACGATAAAGACTGGAAACCAGCCGAACCGAGTAGCGGTACACCACTAACTGCACCTACTGTTATTACTGTTTATACACCGGAATGCCGTTGTAGTGGGAGGTTGTGTGACAACCGGAGATATTCATAAGACTAGGAGAGTTTCGAACTCTGGACCTAGTATACATGGAATCAATCCCTGGATCTACATATAGGCGGTACTAGATCTAAATGTGCCTTCTTGGAGAGCAATATGGATTATTGCTAAGAGGCAAGATCATTTAGAGTACAAGCTTAGTTAATCCATTGATGGATTAAAAACAAAGCTAGAATTCGTGGAACTTGCGCATTGATGAGATAGTCCATTTGATGGATTCATCAAAAGGCATTGACGAATCGTGTGTATGGGAAACGTGATGGAAACAAGGTGGTGTTTCTCGGGTTTTATGTAGATAACACTCTTATCATTGGCAACAATGTAAAGATGTTATCAGACATGAAATGATGATTGTCTAGATGAACAATATGAAAGATATAGGAAGAAGTTAGACATGTTCTTGAGATCTTGGATCTCTAGGAAAGAACATCGTACTTCTCCTTGACATCTTACATATATATGATTATGGTTCGTTTTAACATGCAAGATTCCGAGAAAGGTTCGTTACCTTTTAGATACGGAATGCATCTATCTAAAGACATGTGTTTTGGAAACACAAAAGGAGATAGAAGCAATAAAAGCGGTTTCCTACACTTGGAGTGTGGAAAGCTTGATAAATGCAATGTTGAAAACGAGAACCTGATATCGGCTATTCGGTTAGCATAGTGGGAGGATATCAAGATAATCCTGGAAAGGAATACTCGACTGCTGTAATGAACATTTTAAGTACTTTCGAAGTACTGGAAACTATGTTCTGGATTACGAAGCAGACAAGCTTTTCCTTTGGATTACATTTTCTAAGATTTCTAATCAGAAAAAGGACCGGTGTAAGTCGATATCAGGCTATGTGTTTCACTATTAAAGGAGGAGGAGTTTTAACATGGAAGAGTGATAAGCACGATGCTTTTCGGACTCTGCCATGGGTAACCAAGAATAGCGGCCTCAGAGGCAGCGTAAGTTCTGGTAATACTCCGGGATAACCTCTAGGACTTAGATGTGATTCTTAGTTTACCAAAGGCTATTGTGAATAGCGGTGCAATGTCAAACGTAAGAAATCACAAGTCCATAAGTGTATGATAACACATAGAGCAAGTACCACCTGATACGAGTCATCGTCAGGGGAGACGACGCTGTAGTCACCAAGATAACTTCAGAACGACAATCTAGATTGCTCTGTCACAAGGCACTTATTGGAAGTGCATATTAAGCACGTGAAGAGTATGGGAGTCGGGAGTTTGGAGGAAATGACTAGACCTTAGTATAAGTGGGAGATTGTCGGAGTTGTATACTTAATGTCTAGATTTAAGTGATATGAACTCCCGATCCATTGCCATTAATCTATTTAATTAAATAAACAATTATTTGCGTTTAATTATTTATAATTAAATATATGCAAATTATTGTCCTAGATTATATACGTTGTAGTTAGTATGGTGTGCGGGCCCACACGGAAGATCATACTATCGGTTACTCGTATTTAATCGAACAGTTGCTCACGACCTATATGGACACGGACCAATCCATCGGTATAGTCGTTGTATGAGGGAGAAAATTATGTGTCTTGATTATTTTATCATACTTGTACACTTGGTGTATTGGGCGGATCGCTTGAGATTTATCGATTAGGATTGCCTTGGATAATCGATTTAAATCTCAGTGTATTTTATTCTTAATCCCCGATACTATTGCGGGTGTGTATATTTAATATAAGTGACTTTGATTTTCCAAAGGAATTAACCGGTTTAATTATTGGGTCAATTACCGGTTAAGTTGGGTCGCTATATTTTATATATGACATGCCGTGAATTCTTGACGGGAAAGCATGTCCTCGAAAGGGTTGATAATGTCCTCGAGATGAGCTCATAAGGATTATCATGTAAACCTTGCAAGTGGATTTGATCCGCATGATAATAAAGTTTAGTGGTACTATTCTCGGAATTATAAGAGATGAATAAATAATATTAGCAATAAATATAATTTATTCATGGACATTTATATCTTAAACATGCGGAATAAATAATACTACCGGAGAATATTATTTGATATAATATGGTATAATATTGAGAGTGCAATTATATTTATATAGTGGAATTAATATATAATTAATAATAGTAAGGATTAATAGATTTGGGCTTGGACTCAATTTAATCACTATTATTCGAAGCTCAATATTCCACCTCCTTAAGATCCCCCACGTAGCCTATAAAAGCACTACATGGTCTTCTCTATTCTCATACCTTTAAGAACACAATTCTAGAGAGAGAAAGTAGAGAAGGAGATCCATAGAGTTCGGAGGATCGTCGCCCACCCGACGTTCGAACGAGTGCAAGGAATACGTGGGAAGGTCTCAAGGTCTTCAATAAGATCTCGTTTCTCCTTATAACGAATCAAAAGGTGAATTAAATATTTCTGATATTTAATTCATGTTTATTGAAATATTATTGAAAAACAAGATCCGATAAACGGGGATCCAAACCGGGACGAGTCGGGAGGTGGCGGTCCTGGACCGCCGGACCGCCGGCGACTCGAGACCCGGCTGGACGGATCAGCCCGTGGGAGCCCTCGGCTGGACAGCCCACGCCCGCCTAGGCGGCCGCGATCTCTCGCGGCTGGAGCGATCGAGCGGCTGCGGCTTCGGCCGTGGCTAAGGCTCGATCGGGCTGCTCCTCCGCGATGCCTTGGGCTGTTCGTACGTGGTTTCCGGGACGTCGATCGGAGTCGGTTCTACGACGATTTCGGGTGATCGATTTCCAACAGGGACCACACCAAATCCAGGTATTTCTTCATCTGTTCGCTCTTCGCCTCGTAATCACCGGTGACTTGGTTCACCACTAGTTGCGAGTCCATGAAAATGTGGAGGCGATGAACGCTAACCGCCACGGACATCTCTAAACCTGCTACCAAAGCCTCATACTCGGCCTCGTTATTAGTTGCGAAAAAATTAAACTTTACCGCGTGAGTGAACGAATCTCCGTCTGACCCAGGAGCACCACCCCGGCCCCCGAGCACGCGCTGGTAGAGGATCCGTCAACGTGGAGCTGCCAGGGGCGTGCTGATCATGTGCTCCGTGGGGGAAAGGTGAGCTCCACGATGAAATCCGCCAGGGCTTGTGCCTTGATCGATGTGCGGGGTGCGAACGTCAAGTCGTATTGACTTAACTCCAGGCTCCAGCGAAGCAACCTTCCCGAGACGTCCGATCTATGCAGCACTTGTCGTAACGGCATCGTCGTGAGTACCTCGACCGGATGTTCGAAAAGATAGGCTCTCAGTTTCCGGACCGAGACGATGAGGGCGTAGGCAAGCTTCTCGAGGGGGGTGTAGCGGGTTTCAGCTTCGTGCAACAAGTGGCTTATGAAATAGATGGGCATGTGGAGGGTGCCTTCGGCTCGGACCAAAACGGCGCTAACCGCGACTTCCGTCGCGGCGAGGTACAAGAACAGCTTCTCTCCCGGCTTCGGCACCGTAAGCAAGTGTGGGCCCGCGAGATATTCCTTGATCTGGGTAAACGCCTTCTGGCTGTCCTTCTTCCAGTGGAACTCTTGATTTTTGATCGACCCGAAGAACGGGCGCGTCTTGTCTCCGAGACGGGAGATGATGCAGCCCCAGAGTCGTCGATGATACAAGACCCGGTGCACGTTCCAGTTGGACCAGTGACGCGTTCGAGAGCTAAGACGTTCAAGGCAAGCTTGTTGGCATTGATCGAGGAAGTATGGGCGCAAGAGCTGATGAAGAAACCCATTGGAGAGGTGGAGAAGCCGAGCCTTATCAACTTGATTATGTACGAGGAGGCCGAACCATCAGAGGATATGGAGTTTCAAGCTGGATTGACAGAGAGGACGCTGGAACGGAGGTCAGATGAGAGCCGAGGACGCGCCGCTGACTTCGGCTTGAAAAAATAGCATGGCGTCGGACGACATGGGAAGTTGTCGGCCGACAGGTGACTTGTCGGGCGACACATTTGACCTGTCGGACGACATGCAGTGTAAAAGACGTCCGGAACAGCCAGTTTTCAAAAGACTCGCAGGTTGAGCCTGCGAACGACGGAAGTTTGTCGGACGACAGGATTTCCTGTCGGACGACAAGAGGATGTCGGACGACACACATTCTTGTCGGCCGACATGTGTTCAGATTTTTATGGAAATCGCGTTTTCGCGATTTCAAGACTACGTTTTGGCGGGAAAAATTTTCTTCAACCAAAATTTTGTGTTTGATTCCTGAGTTTTCCGGCATCGTTTTGAGCCAATTTGGTGCTATCTTATTTTTCGTTCCGAAATTTCCGATTTTTGTTCTTCCTTCATACGTGGTATTTGTTGGATTTCGACTCTCCGGGATGCGTTCGTTCGATCGCTCGAACTTCCGAACCATCCCAGTCGACCTCCGAAGTCGCTACTTCGTTCGCTTAACAGCCCTTATCCCGAATCACGCCCAGCCATCGCCCCGGAGGACAACCGCGCGAAACGGGGCTGGACTGCACAAGAACAGCGCCCGCTGTATGCAGTCCAGCGGTCGCTGGAGAAACTGCAAACGGCGACCGCCGTTTGCTCTCTGGCGACCGCCGTTTGTCCGCGAACAGCAACGCGATGTTGCTGTTCCGGGCTCGTTTCCGGGTCGTTTTTCCTCATCCGACTACCGTTCCGGAGGTCCTAGAACCCCCAGTAGTCGAGGAATGCAACCCACAACCCCGGAATCCGATCCACGTTCATGTATGATCAACGAGGTAATTTTAGATCGAATAATTGCGGAAAAAGAAGTTCCGATCTCATACCTTCTCGGTCGATTGTTGAGACCTTAGAGCTTCTAACGTATTCTCCGATCCCGTCTCCAACCGTTGTGTGGGCAACGATCCGCTGGAGTTCTCCCGTCTATACGCTCTCTGTCTCAACCTCCGTATGATTATTCTCAATGAGAGAATAAAAACTTTTATTTGCGTTAACCTTTTTCTTTTACAGAGAAAAATATATTTGCGCTAACGCAATTATTTTTCTCAGCAAAACAAAATGTTGCGGCGAATTGTAGGTTAAGAGAGGGTAAAGGAGGGGGGTTTATATAGAGCTACGTTAGGGACCTAAGGATAAATTAATTAAGGGCTAAATTGAAATATTAATTAACTTGGAATACGTAAACGCAATTCCTTAATTAATCGATTTCAATTTTAATTATTATTAACTCCACTATAAAATAATAATTGAATTCCCGAAATTAATTTTAATATTATTTCAACAATAATAAATCCGCCGAAATTACATAAACGACCTTCCCTGTGTTTAAGATATCGAACGTCCACGAATTTATTTAATTACTAATAATTAAATTAATTCGTTTCTTATTATCCGAGACTAGTACCACTCATCCTTATTATCATGTGGAACAAATCCACCTGCAGGGTTTACATGATAAACTTTATGAGCTCATCTCGGGGACGTTATCAACCCGATAAACGGGACACGGTTTCCTGTCTATAATCTATAGCATGCCGTGAGTACAATTACGATTCCCAATTTACCGAGTATCTCGACTAATCAAATAGTATCACTCATTGGCAAGTTAAAGAACCGAGAATTGGACACACGCACCTATAATTATATAGGGATTAAGAATTCGTATATCCGTAATTCTGAGGTCTAGTTCGATTACGTCGATTAGTATAAATCGAACGCCCTCCCGTGGTCCTGCTCAATACACCAAGTGTACAAGTGTAACATAATAGTCAAGACCAACTATTACCCAGTCACACTACGACGTACCGATGGATTGTCCCTGTCCATCTAAGTCGTGAGCTCCTGTTCGATAGTATACGAGTAACCGACAGTATGATCTTCCGCGTGTCTCCTCACGCCATACTGTCTACAACGTATATATCTAGGACTATTGCATTCAAGTACAAGATAGACAAGAAGCCGACAGTTTGATTAATAGATAATGTAAAACACAGATAAGGAGTTCCATATTGTCACTAAACTAGACATTTAGAATATAACTCCATCAATCTCCCACTTATACTAAATCTCTAGTTGCCCTCTACCATACATCCGATACCCATCCCCTTCACGTGTCTCTTGAACGCTTCCGCTGGAAGTGCCTTCGTAAAGGGGTCAGCCAGGTTATCCGCTGATGCAATCTTGGTGACAACCGCATCGCCCCTCCTGACGATGTCTCTAATCAGGTGGTACTTGCGATCTATGTGTTTACTCGCATTGTGGGCTCGTGGTTCCTTTGCATTTGCCACTGCACCGCTATTGTCACAATAAATTGTGATAGCTCTAGGCATCTTAGGAACCACATCCAAGTCCATAAGGAAGTTCCGGAGCCACACCGATTCTTTAGCTGCCTCAGAGGCTGCTACATATTCGGCTTCCATGGTAGAGTCCGAAATGCATTTCTTCTTAACACTCTTCCATGAAATTGCTCCACCTCCCAATGTGAACACATAGCCTGATGTAGACTTTCGCTGATCCTTATCAGATTGGAAATCCGAGTCTGTGTAACCAATAGGAATCAACTCGGACGCTTTGTAACTCAGAACATAATTCCTAGTCCTTCGCAGGTACTTAAGTATGTTCTTTACAGCAGTCCAGTGACCCTGTCCAGGGTTACTCTGATATCTAGCTACCATGCCCACGGCATAGCAGATATCAGGTCTCGTGCACAACATGGCATACATTAGACTTCCTACTGCCGAAGCATAAGGAACCTTCTTCATGTAATCTATCTCCTTTTGTGTTTTGGGACACATGTCTTTAGATAGATGAATTCCATGGCAGAAAGGTTGAGCACCTCTCTTGGAATTCTGCATGTTGAAACGAGCCAGAATCGTATCAATATATGAAGCCTGGGACAAGCTTAATGTTCTTTTCCGGCGATCCCTTATAACCTTGATCCCAAGAACATGCCCAACTTGTCCTAAGTCTTTCATATCGAATTGCTTGGACAACCATCCCTTTATGTCCGACAACATCTTCACATTGTTGCCAATTAGAAGGATGTCGTCTACATAAAGCACGAGAAACGCCACACTGTTTCCGTCACATCTCCGGTATACACACGACTCGTCCATGCTTTGAATGAATCCATAAGACTGGATAACCTCATCAAACCGCATGTTCCAAGATCTAGAAGCTTGCTTCAATCCATAAATGGATCGGTTTAGCTTACACACTAGATGCTCTTGGCCTTTCTTAATGAAACCCTCTGGCTGTCTCATGTAAATGGTCTCGTCAAGATTCCCATTCAAGAATGCTGTCTTGACGTCCATTTGCCACACCTCATAATCCATATGAGCTGCTATAGACAAAAGAATCCGGATCGGCTTTAGCATAGCTACCGGCGAAAAAGTTTCCTCATAATCGATCCCTTCTTTCTGAGTATACCCTTTCGCAACAAGCCTAGCCTTGAAGGTTTCCACCTTCCCGTCAGACCCTCTTTTTCTCTTGTACACCCACTTGCAACCAATGGCTTTTACACCTTTGGGCGGTGCTACAAGATTCCAGACCTGATTTGAATCCATTGATTCAATCTCAGATTTCATCGCCTTTTGCCAAGACTGAGCATCTTGATCTTTAAGCGCCTCGCCATAGGTCCAGGGATCGGCTTCATGTTCTCCAGGTAACAAGTCCGAAGACTCACCTATAAACATGAACCTATCGGGTTGTCGAACAACCCTCCCACTACGACGAGGCTCCGGTGTAACCTCAGTAACTACAGGTGCAGACTGTGGTGGCGTATCACCCGGTTCGGTTGGATCTAAGCCTTGATCGTCCCCTCTCAGTTCGTTAAGTATTATCTCACTCTTGGGCTTATGGTCCATTATATAATCCTCTTCCAAGAACCGAGCGTTGGTGCTAACAACGATCTTCTGGTCCTTAAGACTATAAAACAGACCACCTTTCGTTCCTCTAGGATATCCTATAAACAACCGAATATCTGAACGAGATTCCAACTTATCAGCCCCATGCTTCAGCACATGTGCTGGACAACCCCAGACCCGAATGTGTTTCAAATTTGGCTTTCGCCCGGTCCACAATTCCGAGGGCGTCTTAGGGACTGATTTAGAAGGAACTAAGTTCAGGATATACGCCGCTGTTTCCAAGGCATATCCCCAGAACGAAACTGGTAGTTCTGAATAACTCATCATAGATCTTACCATTTCCATAAGAGTCCTATTCCTTCTTTCTGCTACACCATTCTGCTGGGGCGTGTATGGTGCAGTCATCTGGGAGTCAATCCCATTCTCTAATAAGTACGCCTTAAACTCTCCCGAGAGGTACTCTCCTCCACGATCAGATCGTAGAGTCTTTATGGTTTTACCATGAAGGTTCTCCACAAGAGCTTTGTACTCCTTGAACTTGTCAAAGCACTCGCTCTTGCGGTGCATCAGGTATATAAAACCATACCTTGAGTAATCATCAGTGAAGGTTACGAAATATTCATAACCTCCTCTCGCTTGGACAGATAAAGGCCCGCACAAATCAGAGTGAATCAATTCCAGTACTTCCTTGGATCTATACCCCTTATCACTAAAGGGTCGCTTGGTCATTTTTCCTTCCAGGCATGATTCGCAGGTTGGAAAGTCCTCATCTTTCACACCACTGAGTATTCCATCAGTTATCAACCTTTGAATCCTACCCAAGTTAATATGACCTAGCCTAAGATGCCATAAATACTTTTGATTCATCCTAGAAGGCTCCTTTCTCTTATTGGTACTAGATGTGTTATATGACTCTACACTTTGCATCGTGGGATTCAGTATATATAAGTTGTCTATCAATGTACCAGAACAGATATAATCACCATTCTTCTTGATGATAACAGAATTATCAAAAGAAATAGAATATCCATTCAAAACCAACTTAGAAACCGAAACAAGGTTCTTTCTAAAATTCGGTACATAAAGACAATTATTCAATACTAAAACTTTATTATTAAAAGATAAATGAATATCTCCCACTGCAACCGCCGCCACTCTCGTAGCGTTGCCCATGTAGATAGTGATCTCTCCCTCTCTAAGCCGCCGGGTTTCCTGGAACCCCTGCAAAGAATTGCAGACATGATCAGTGGCTCCCGTATCCACACACCAGGTACCGGTGGATAACACCGCTAAACATGTTTCAGTGACTAAGGAAAAGTTCATACCTCCTTGTCTGAGAGGACAATTAGACTTCCAATGTCCAGACTGCTTGCAACGGAAACACTTGCCCTTGGGCTTGTTCACTCCATTCCGTGGTCCACCATTGCTGGGTCCACTGGGTTTCCGTCCTTGCTTCTTCTTCCTCTTAGTCCCCGGAGGGCCAGGAAGTTTCACAGCCACAAGTGCATGAGATTTCTTAAAGATTCCCTCTGCCGCCTGGAGTTCAGTCAGGAGTTCCGCCAACGAATATAACCTCTTGTTCATGTTATAGTTCAGGCGGAACTGCTCAAAACTCCTAGGCAGAGACTGGAGCACTATATCGATCTGGGTTTCCCCATCGATAGCTCCTCCCATAATCTCTATCTCATTCAGATAGCCTATCATCCTAAGAACGTGATCCCTCACGGGCGTTCCTTCAGACATAGTGGCCGTCATGAGTTTTCTCATGGCATCTTGCCTGGCTGCCCTATCCTGACTACCAAACATCTCCTTGAGGTTAAGCATCATATCATAGGCAGTGGTCATGGCCTCATGCTGATGTTGCAGCACGTTTGACATAGAAGCCAAAATGTAGCACCGCGCCATCTGATCAGCCTTGACCCACTTCCGATGAGCTTCCTTTTCCTCAGGAGTGGAGGTGTCAATAGGTTCATCAGGACAAACCTCATGGAGTACATATTTGTACTCCTCAGCAGTTAGGACAATGTCCAAGTTTCGTTTCCAATCAACATAGTTCGGACCAGTGAGTTTGTTTTCTTTTAGTATAATGGACAGCGGGTTGAGTGCCATATCTATAAAAGAGACAAATCAAACTGTCAAATTTAATTCGATATTAACTCCCTTAATTAATATCATTAAATTTACCAATTAATCCTAAAATCCCATCAGACTAGCATGCCACGTTCATGTGGACGTATACTAGTCCAAACGATTTTATAACTGGACTTTTACTTCGGTCGTACATCATTACAGCAGTGACTCCGATGGGGAGGATACTGTAAAGCGTACCTAAGTGTATACCATTTCTCAGTACTAAGTTAACCGCTCGGAAACTACACGCCCACCGCAAGCCACGTTAGTGTGGACGTTTACGTTGACATGCGGTCCCTTTACGATTTCCTATAACTGTCGAGCCTCAATTAACCCAAAGTTCCGTTTCCGTCTAGTAAGCCACGATAGTGTGGACGTTTACTAAACAAACAACTTTGTTAATTGAATTCCATTTAATAAATTTCACAATTTCGTTAATCAAAGCTTGATATCTCGTAAGTGAAACTCGAAGTTTCTAACCAGCGATCAATCATGCAATTGAGCCCTATCTCTCACAAAGTGAGGGAGCCAACCAGACAATCGATCTAGTCATCAAATGACTCGAATGTCTCTAATCTGTGTCATCGACATAACCAAGCGCTTTGGCTCCATTCCACTCCCCGGGGTGAGAATGAGTCGAGTTGAAATTAGTCTTTGAAAGACAGATTAGACATTGCTTTGAAAAACTTAAGTGTTCAATTCTATAAATGGAATTGAATTCGAATTTTGATCCAGTGATATCCGTGTGTCAACTTTATCCGATAGGGAGGATGACACTAAAGCCAACTCGTAAGCGACACACATCACCATCAAAACAGAGAATGGAGACCGCGGGATTGTTTCCAATCCCTCTCCCACTTAGTTTTTACGAAAGGGATTAACAAGCATGCATGAAATTTAAAGCATAATAAAACACGTTAAAACACACAAAAAGCATTTAACGTGGCCCGATTATTATGGCCTTTAAATCTTCGATGCACGTCTTCTCGGATCTTCGTCTCGTTGCTCGTCTCGGTCTCGGTCCATCACCGACTCGTCTAAGGACCAAGAGACGAACTCCTCCCACTGGAGTATCATCCCGGGCCCTCGACAAGCGATCCGTGATGTCCGTCGAACCCCCGCGTCGCTGCTGCCAAAACTCAAAACAGCGCCCGCCGTTTGAGGAACAGCGGTCGCTGGAGGAGCTGCAAACGGCGACCGCCGTTTGCCCTCCAGCGGGCGCCGTTTTTGCACAGTAGCCGCGGGTTCGACTCCTCGACCCTCGTTCGTCCGTCCTTCGATCTTCTCTCGATCCACCAAGCAGCAGCAACATTACAAGAGTAATACTAACTACTTCCGGCATCGATCCTATACAGGAATGATCGATCCTATACACCCGGATAAACGAAAAAACGAAAAAAAAACTAAATGACTCAACCCGTCGTTTTAAACTATTACAAACAAGCAACGTTAAAACCAAAAGATCTCGACAACCCCGAGAGTTTAACAAACCACAACATACAGTACATAAACATATGACCATAATAATCGGGTTACCTGCAAAACAAACTCGCAAACAATACAAGAACGCATAACCGGCTCTGATACCAATTGTTGGATTTCGACTCTCCGGGATGCGTTCGTTCGATCGCTCAAACTTCCGAACCATCCCAGTCGACCTCCGAAGTCGCTACTTCGTTCGCTTAACAGCCCTTATCCGAATCACGCCCAGCCATCGCCCCGGAGGACAACCGCGCGAAACGGGGCTGGACTGCACAAGAACAGCGCCCGCTGTATGCAGTCCAGCGGTCGCTGGAGAAACTGCAAACGGCGACCGCCGTTTGCTCTCTGGCGACCGCCGTTTGTCCGCGAACAGCAACGCGATGTTGCTGTTCCGGGCTCGTTTCTGGGTCGTTTTTCCTCATCCGACTACCGTTCCGGAGGTCCTAGAACCCCCAGTAGTCGAGGAATGCAACCCACAACCCCGGAATCCGATCCACGTTCATGTATGATCAACGAGGTAATTTTAGATCGAATAATTGCGGAAAAAGAAGTTCCGATCTCATACCTTCTCGGTCGATTGTTGAGACCTTAGAGCTTCTAACGTATTCTCCGATCCCGTCTCCAACCGTTGTGTGGGCAACGATCCGCTGGAGTTCTCCCGTCTATACGCTCTCTGTCTCAACCTCCGTATGATTATTCTCAATGAGAGAATAAAAACTTTTATTTGCGTTAACCTTTTTCTTTTACAGAGAAAAATATATTTGCGCTAACGCAATTATTTTTCTCAACAAAACAAAATGTTGCGGCGAATTGTAGGTTAAGAGAGGGTAAGGGAGGGGGGTTTATATAGAGCTACGTTAGGGACCTAAGGATAAATTAATTAAGGGCTAAATTGAAATATTAATTAACTTGGAATACGTAAACGCAATTCCTTAATTAATCGATTTCAATTTTAATTATTATTAACTCCACTATAAAATAATAATTGAATTCCCGAAATTAATTTTAATATTATTTCAACAATAATAAATCCGCCGAAATTACATAAACGACCTTCCCCGTGTTTAAGATATCGAACGTCCACGAATTTATTTAATTACTAATAATTAAATTAATTCGTTTCTTATTATCCGAGACTAGTACCACTCATCCTTATTATCATGTGGAACAAATCCACCTGCAGGGTTTACATGATAAACTTTATGAGCTCATCTCGGGGACGTTATCAACCCGATAAACGGGACACGGTTTCCTGTCTATAATCTATAGCATGCCGTGAGTACAATTACGATTCCCAATTTACCGAGTATCTCGACTAATCAAATAGTATCACTCATTGGCAAGTTAAAGAACCGAGAATTGGACACACGCACCTATAATTATATAGGGATTAAGAATTCGTATATCCGTAATTCTGAGGTCTAGTTCGATTACGTCGATTAGTATAAATCGAACGCCCTCCCGTGGTCCTGCTCAATACACCAAGTGTACAAGTGTAACATAATAGTCAAGACCAACTATTACCCAGTCACACTACGACGTACCGATGGATTGTCCCTGTCCATCTAAGTCGTGAGCTCCTGTTCGATAGTATACGAGTAACCGACAGTATGATCTTCCGCGTGTCTCCTCACGCCATACTGTCTACAACGTATATATCTAGGACTATTGCATTCAAGTACAAGATAGACAAGAAGCCGACAGTTTGATTAATAGATAATGTAAAACACAGATAAGGAGTTCCATATTGTCACTAAACTAGACATTTAGAATATAACTCCATCAGTATTGTGTGTTTTTGTGGATCTTGTCGAGTCTGATCTCATCTGGTAGATCAATGAGTTCTTTAATTGGAGAGAGAATACGAGTGGTAAAAGGCAGAGTGGTGAGAACATTAGAGTGAAAAAAGCCATATCTGAGTGAAACACGAGCGCTGAGTGAATTCCATCTTGAGTGATACACGAGCGTTTGTGAGGTGGTGAGGTTTCTTTTAATTTATTGCTTTTATTTCTAACGTTTTCTGTGTAGGTATGTCTGAAGGTTCGAAGCATAATGAGATGACCGAGGGGAATACTGCCAACCCCCAAGTGAAGTTCCTCATGGAAGCTTTGCGTACTGAGTTAGGGAAGATCATCTCAACTGAGATGGATGTGGTGCATGATCGACTCCTTGCTCTGGAGGATAGATCTCATCAGGAGAATGCAGGGAATCGGAGAATAGGCCAACATCGTCATAACGGCCGAAACAGGGATGCAAACCCCGAAAACGATGAGGCTGATGAGGTTGATAACAACTTGGGAAACATAAATATTACTGTTCCCACATTCATAGGGAAGAACGACCCAGAGTTATACATTGAATGGGAGAGAAAGATCGAAATGATGTTTGACTGCCACAACTATTCAGATCTCAAGAAAGTAAAGTTGGCGGCAATCGAATTTTCTGACTATGCATTGGTTTGGTGGGATCAGCTGGTTTCCAGTAGGAAGAGAAATCGTGAGCATCCTATCGAAACGTGGGCCGAGATGAAAGCTGTGATGAGGAAGCGGTTTGTTCCTACTCACTATTACCGAGAGTTGTACAACAAGTTGCAGAATCTGCGACAGGGGTCGAAGAGTGTGGATGAGTACTTCAAGGAGATGGAGGTGTCTATGATTCGAGCCAACATTGAAGAGGATCGGGAAGCTACCATGGCTCGGTTCTTAGCTGGCTTAAATTGGGAGATTCGCAATGCGGTGGAATTGCAACCGTACGTAGAGTTGGAAGACATGGTTCATATGGCGATAAAGATTGAGAACCAGCACAAGAGGAGGGGTAGTTTTAGCAGTGCAAGGCAGAATCAGTCTCCCTGGAGATCACCCCAAGGGCCGAGTAGTTCTACACCTAAAGGGAACCAATGGAAGAGAGAGGTTCCACCGCGGGATGAGAAGAAGACTTTCTTTAAGGGTCGTTCAGAGGGAGCCAGTCCAGCGACTCAGATGTTGGAGTAGTATACTTAATGTCTAGATTTGAGTATTCTGAACTCCTTGTACACTTTCATTTACCTATTAATAACGAACATTCATTTGCTTTTAATTGTTCATTATTAAATATATGCAAATTATAGTCCTGGATTTTATACGTTGTAGTTAGTATGGTGTTGCATGGGCACACAGAAGATCATACTATCGGTTACTCGTATCTAATCAAACAGTTGCTCACGACCTAGATGGACACGGACCAATCAATCGGTATAGTCGTTGTGTGAGAGAGAAAATAATTTATCTTAATTATTTTATCACACTTGTACACTTGGTGTATTGAGCGGATCGCTTGAGACTTATCAATTAGGATTGCTCTGTGATAATTGATTTAAGTCTCGGAGTATTTTATTCTTAATCCCTGAAACAATTGCGGGTGTGTATATTTAATATTAGTGACTTTAATTTTCCAAAGGAATTAACCGATTTAATTATTGGGTTAATTACCGGTTAAGTTGGGTCACTATATTTTATATATGGCATGCCGTGAATTCTTGAAGGGACAGTGTATCCCGGAAGGGTTGATAATATCCCCGAGATGAGCTCATAAGGATTTATTATGTAAACCTCGCGAGTGGATTTGTTCCCGCATAATAAATAAGGTTGAGTGGTACTATTCTCGGATAAAAGAGATGAATAAATTTATTAAGCAATAAATAAATTTTATTCATGGATATTTAAATCTTAAATACACGGAATAAATAATACTACCGGAGAAATATTATTTGGATATAATATGGTTTAATATTGGGAGTGCAATTAATTTATATAGTGGAAAATAAATTAATTAATATTAATGGGAGATTAATAGATTTGGGCTTGGGCTCAATTTAATCATTAATATTGCAAGCCCAATATTCCACCTCCTTTAGATCCACTACGTAGCCTATAAAAGCACTAATGGTCTTCTCTATTCTAATAAGTTGAAGATCATAATTCTTCTAGAGAGAGAAAGTAGAGAGAGAAGTAGATCCATAGAGCTTGGAGGATCGTCGCCCACCCGACGTTCAAGCTAGTGCAAGGAATACGTGGGAAGATTCAAAGGTCATCTTGATTTCGTTTCTCCGAACAACGAATCGAAAGGTACAATATCTAAACGCCATTGATATTATTCGATTTTGGTTTATCGAGAATACCGTAGAACAAGATCCGAAGATCGAACCCGGGTAGAGGACGATCGCGTGGTGGTGGCGAAGCCACCGGACCACGGGCGATCGCCCTAGGGTTTCGGCGGGGGCGAGAGGCGGCGACCCTCGGCTGGGCCGAGGGCGCGCGATCGATCATCGCGATCGATCGCTGGGCACGGGCTGGCGCCGTGCCCGACCCCACCACGGTGGTGGGGACCTCCAGGCGGCGGCGAGTCGCCGGACTCGCCGCGGGGGCTGCTGGGAGCAGCCCCACCCATCGATCGCGATCAGCCGCGATCGGAATCGCGTGAACCCCGCGACGCGGGGGTTCGGCTGGGGGCGGGCTGCATGCCTTCGGGCGTGTGGTCTCCTCGGCTGGACTCCGGCGCGTTCGTCGGCGTTCATGTGATCTCCGGCGAAGGTCTTTGATCGGGTTATTAGTTTCCGCAATTTTTAATAGCCCGGGATATCAAATTCCAACAATTGGTATCAGAGAGTGGTTTACGTTCCCGGTATTTTCGATAAAATTTTTCTACCTTGCAGGGTTCCGACTATTATGGCTTAATTTATTATTCGTTTAATTTATTTTGTCATGAATGTTGGATTGATTAAACTCTCGGACATGTCGAGATTCATTTTTTTTTGTGGTGAATGCTTGTAATAGTAAAAATTCGGGGGTTGACCGAATTTAGGTTTATTATTATTGTTTTATTTTTCCGGAAAGTGTATAGGGTCGATTTCATGTATAGAATCGATACCGGATAGTGTAAAATTAAATTTGTAATTTTTTTTGCGTTGGTTCGATGCCGAAACGACCGCTGGAAAAGAAGTGTGACGAAGGAGATTATCGTGAGGGTGAGGACAAGGATCGACCATCCCCATGGTCGATCCATGAGGATCGATCGACTCTTGGAGGGGCCGCCGGCGACGGTGGCCGGCCACCTCCTAGGCGCGGGTCGAAGGGTGGCGCGGGGATCCCCACCCCGTGCTATCCCGGTCCGGTGATTCTACTTTCCTAATTAATTCGTTTTTCCTATTTGAGTTTTCCTATTTTTGGGAATTCTCATGGATTAGGAAAAGAATTAATTGGAATTAATTTTATTTCCTTATTCTATTATGGAAGTCTTCTAGAGTATTCCGAGTTCTACTTGGAATAGGATCCTAGAGATTTAATAGAATCTGAAAGGAATAAAAATTAATTTAGGATTGATTTATTTCCTAATTGATTATTCCTATTTTATGGGAATTTTCATAGTAATGGAAATTAATTAATCTTGGAATGTAGAAGAGTCCTAAATTATTTTATTTCCTTATTTCATTATGGAAATTATCTAGAATATTCCAAGTGGGTCTTGGATAGATTATTCTAGAGATTTAATGAAGTAGAAAGGGAAAATAAAATAAATAATAAATATTAATAATATTTACTTTTATTTTTGATTTATTCCATTGACTTAATTATTTTTAATTAAGTATCTTTGGGATTTATTAAAAATAAATAGATTTAAATATTGGAAATTAATATTCTCGTCACATGGAGCATTCAAGAACGAAGACTAAAGACTAGAAGATGCGTACGGAGATGGAGTGAAGCCATAATAGTCGGAAAATAATATTCTAGTATTATTTTGACTATGTGATAATACTATGTGCTTTATTACATGTATGCATGCTATATGTGTTTATTTTATGCACTAGATAGCGTATCCCTTTATTGTAAAAAGCTAAGTGGGAGAGGGTATGGAAACATACCCATGGTCTCCATTACTGCTCTCTTGGTGACTTTTATAAACTTTTGAAGTTTATATAGATAAGTTATTGGAGGAGAGTTCTTGTAATTCCTCTTACGAGAAACATTGATTAAGTTTATCAAACAATGCCTAATTTGTCTTTCCAAAGCTAATTTCAAGTCGACTCATTCTCACCCCGGGGAGTGGAATGGAGCCAAAGCCACTTGGTCATGTAGAGGACACAAATTAGAGACCTTCGTACCATTCTTTGATAGATGGATCGATTGTCTGCTCGGCTCCCTCATTTATGAGAGATAGAGTTGTTCGCATGGTGAATCACTGGTTAGAAACTTCGAGTTTCACTTATGATTCTCCACGTCTTGATTTACAAGATCGAATGGATCAAGTAATTGGATTTCAATTATATAAATCTTTTGGTATAGTAAACGTCCACACGAACGTGGCTTGCTATACTGAATGGGATTTTAGAATAATTGATGTAGACAGTTATAGGGAATTGTGAAGGATTGCGAGTTGTCGTAAACGTCCACACGAACGTGGCTTGCGGTGACGTAACAATTCTAAACGATTCGCCTTAGTACTGAGTAATGGTTTACACTTAGGTGCGCTTTATAGTATCCTTCCTAACGAAGTAACGCTATAATGATGTACGACCAAAGGAAATCTAATTGCTAAATCATTTGGGTGGGTAAACGTCCACACGAACGTGGCTTGCTTTACCTGATGGGATTTTAGAGGCGATTAGTGATTTAATGATATTATTAAAGGGAGATAATATCGGATATTAAATTGTTTGTTTGTTTTATGTGCTTATAGGTTAAGAATGACTGTGACCCCACTTTGTGATATACTTAAAGATGAAAACTCACTGGTTCCATATAGTGATGTTTGGGAAAGAAATCTGGACATTGTTCAGACTGTCAAGCTTTCTGAATCCACTGTTGTTCCAACTACGTTGAGACATTGTGTGGAAGCTAGGCAAGAGGTGTTTAACATACCCACGGAATCGTTCCTCAATGAGTCCCTTAAAAACGGCTCAGCGAAGGCGATTTTTGTGCGTAAGTTAAGAGAAACACGAGCTCTTGTGGCTAGGCTAAAAGAAAAGCGTGCAAAGAGACCCAGTGGTTTAAAACCACGGATTGGGAAAGGCAAGCCGTTAGGCAGATGCTTTCGATGCAAACAGTTTGGGCACTGGAGGTCTGATTGTCCTCTCATCAAAGGTACGAAATTTTCCTTAGTCACCGAAACATTATCAGTGGTGTTATCTACCAGCACCTGGTGTGTAGATACGGGAGCCACTGTGCTGGGATTCGATGTCCCGGGCTATCAAAAAAATAATGCGGAACCGATAACCCGACCGAAACCCTATCGCCGGAAACCGCGAACGCGAACCACCGCACGACCCGAGGCTCGACCGAGCACCGCACGGGCGAACCCGCGCGCCCAGCCGAGCCCCCGCACGGGGCTCGCGATCGCTCTCGTAGCGATCGCTGGGATCGCTCGTAGCGATCCCCGGGCTGCTCGCAGCAGCCCCGCAGCGAGTCGTTGACTCGCTGCCCAGCGCACGGGGTCACCCCGTGCGAGCCGCTACGGGCGAACCCGTAGCTTGCACGGGGTCGCTGCGAGTCGCCCCGCAGCTGACCCGCGATCGATCCGAGGATCGATCGCATCCCTCGGCTTCGGCCGAGGGTTCCCCGTAGCACCAGCCCACGGCATCCCCGGCGATCGACCCTAGGTCGATCGCATGCCCCGGCGTCCAGTCGGGGCTTCCCCTTGTCGCGCGTCGCGGCGGTCCAAACCCTAGGGTTCGATCGCCTCTTCGATCCTCGCCGGGGATCTCGAATCCCCGTCCCCAAGGTTCGTCGTTTACCCGGATCGTCTTGTTCATGTACACATCACGATTATTACGAACAAATAATCATAGAGGGGTTTATGATTATATTACCTCGATTCGTTGTACGGAGAAACGAATTAAACGTTGATGACCTTGCGATCTTCCTACGTATTCCTTGCACCACGTTCGAACGTCGTGTGGGCGACGATCTATCGAACTCCTATGGATCTCCTTCAACTCTCTAGAACTATCAAAATATTGATATTCTTGTCTTATTTCAAGTTATGAATTATGAAGGCCATGTAGTGCTTTTATAGGCTACGTAGGGGATCATAAGGAGGTGGAATATTGGGCTTCCAATATTGAAGATTAAATTGAGCCCAATGCTCAAGTCCATTAATCCTTATCAATATTAATTAATTTATTTTCCACTATATAAATTAATTGCACTCCCAATATTAAACCATATTATATCAAATAATATTTCTCCGGTAGTATTATTTATTCCGTGTATTTAAGATTTAAATATCCATGAATAAATTTATTTATTGCTCAATAAATTATATTCATCTCTTGTATCCGAGACTAGTACCATTCAACATTAATTATTGTGCGGAACAAATCCACTCATGAGGTTTACACAATAATTCCTTATGAACTCATCTCGGGGATATTATCAACCCTTCCGGGATACACTTTCCCGTCAAGTATTCACGGCATGTCATATATAAAATATAGCGACCCAACTTAACCGGTAATTAACCCAATAATTAAATCGGTTAATTCCTTTGGAAAATCAAAGTCTCTAATATTAAATATATACACCCGCAATAGTATCGGGGATTAAGAATAAAATACTCTGAGATTTAAATTGATTATCCAAGGCAATCCTAATCAATAAATCTCAAGCGATCCACCCAATACACCAAGTGTACAAGTGTGATAAAATAATTAAGATAAATTATTTTCTCTCTCACACAACGACTATACCGATGGATTGGTCCGGGTCCATCTAGGTCGTGAGCATCTGTTTGATTAAATACGAGTAACCGATAGTATGATCTTCTGTGTGCCCATGCACACCATACTAACTACAACGTATGAAATCCAGGACTATAATTTTGCATAATTAATTAATAATAATTAAATGCAAATAATTGTTTATTAATTAAATAGGTTAAATGCTATGACCAGGAGTTTACCGATACTTAAATCTAGACATTAAGTACACAACTCCAACACACTGATCATGTCTGCAATTCATTGCAGGGGTTCCAGGAAACCCGGAGACTTAGAGAGGGAGAGATCGTGGTCTACATGGGCAATGCCGCGAGGGTGGCGGCTGTTGCAGTGGGAGACGTTCACTTACGTTTTAGTAGTGATAAGGTTTTAGTTTTACATAATTGTCTTTATGTACCCAACTTTAGAAAGAATTTAATTTCAGTTTCTAAACTTATTATGAATGGATATTCTGTTTCTTTTGACCACTATGTGATCATAAGAAGAAACAGTGAGATTATCTGTTCTGGTACATTGGTGGACGATTTGTATGTGCTAAATCCTGAGTCTAACACGATGCAATTAACCGAGAGTAATAACACATCTACGAACACCAATAAGAGAAAGGAACCTTCTAGAATGAATCAATTATACTTGTGGCACCTAAGGCTAGGTCATATTAACTCAAATAGAATTCAAAGGTTGAAAGCTGATGGTCTCATCAGTAGTGTGAAGGAGAGGACCTTCCAACCTGCGAATCCTGTTTAGAGGGAAAAATGACCAAGCGTTCTTTTTCTGGTAAAGGACGAAGGGCTGAACAAGTGTTGGATTTGATTCACTCTGATGTATGCGGACCTATGTCTACTCAGGCAAGGGGAGGGTACGAGTATTTCATCACTTTCACTGATGATTACTCAAGGTATGGATTTGTATACCTGATGCGCCGCAAGAGCGAATCCTTTGACAAGTTCAAGGAGTTCAAGGCTTTTGCGGAGAACCTTCAAGGTAAATCCATTAAATGCCTGCGATCTGATCGCGGAGGCGAGTACCTGTCTGGAGAATTCAAGGCATACTTAGCAGAGAATGGGATTGATTCCCAAATGACATCACCATATACTCCCCATCAAAATGGTGTGTCGGAAAGAAGGAATAGGACTCTTATGGAGATGGTGAGTTCAATGATGAGTTACTCGGACTTACCTACTATGTTCTGGGGACATGCCTTGGAAACAGCTGCGTACATTCTCAACATGGTTCCAACAAAAACGGTACCCACCACACCCATGGAAAGGTGGAGCGGGCGCAAGCCTAGCCTCAGGCACCTTCGGATCTGGGGATGTCCAGCACATGTGTTGCGACAAGGTGCCGATAAGTTAGAACCTAGATCAGAATTACGGCTGTTTGTAGGATACCCGAAAGGAACTAAAGGTGGCATGTTCTATAGTCCTACGGACCAGAAGATCGTTATAAGTACTAACGCTCGGTTCTTAGAGGAAGACTATGTCATGGACCACAAGCCCAAAAGTGACATAATACTTGATGAGTTGAGAGGTAACAAGGAAGACTTAGATACAGCCGAACCGAGTGTAGATACACCACTAGAACCTGCACCTAATACGAAATAAACATTATTCAATACTAAAACAAGGCCCGAAGACAAACACAAATCATAAGATCCTACGGCTAATGCAGCGACCCTCGCTCCATTTCCAACCCGCAGATCGACATCTCCCTTTACCAAACTTCTACTTCTTTGCAGTCCCTGCACATGTGAAACAATGTGAGCACCGCATCCGGTATCCAATACACAAGAAGAAGAATTTGTAAAGTTTATGTCTATGTGATACGAACCTCGTTGGGATACGAAGGATAGAAGATAAACGATGAACGAAAGATGGAAAGATACCGGCGGAAAGGTCACAAAACCTCTGAATCTGATTCGTGAAATAATCTAAAGACGAAACCCTAGACCCCAACACGTGATCGACGCAGCAACTCGGGGATGAGGAAGACACACGAACGAAGGGTGATGGCTTCGTTAATTCGTCGGTTGAATTCTTTGGATAATCGGGTAGAATTCGAACCCAAGAGAGATTTTAATAAAACTCACAAAACATAGTTTTTATTCATCAAAATAATAATTGTCTTTCAATAATGAACTAGGAAAACCATTAAATAGGCAAACAAAACCCTAAAAGCTGAAAATAAGGAAATAACATAACAAAAATGCTAAAACATCAAAATTCCGCCGCTGTCGCTGAATTTGCGAAGATGTCGGCCGACAGGTATGGGTGTCGCCCGACATCCACCTCGTCGTCCGACAGGAAATCGTGTCGTCCGACACTTTGCCTTCGTCAGACGGATTTTCCTTCGAATGAAGTTTCAACCAGCTGGAAATCCGTCCCTTTTCTAAGGCTGTCGGCCGACAGGCCTTGCTGTCGGCCGACACCAAGCCAAAAGTTCGACCGAACTCCTCGTCTTCGTCTGGACGCACGCACGACTCTCGTTCCGACGTCTTCTTCGTCATTCTAGCCTGAATTCGAGCTCCAACGTCGATTGTCGAACCTTGGGTTGCATCATTCCCCTCCTCTTCAAGAGGATTTGTCCTCAAATCCACGTCGATGCCAGGCTCGAACACCACCCTCACGAACAAGCTCGGAACTACGTTAGTCTGCAGCTCACACCCTCGATGTAGTGTATATCCAGGAGATTTATCGTCAAGGAAGGCATCATGAATTTCCTGCAAAGCATAATGAGTAGAAGAGTGTAGAGAGAATAAAACGTTAGTGGTAATCATCTCCTTCATCACCAACGTCGGCTGACCCTCATTCACCGATTTTTTCTCCTCAATGGCACCTTGTTTCTCCTCAATGGCACCAGTCCCTTTCAACCACTGTAGTCGATTCGGCTCAGGGTGCTTCACCAGGGGTAACTCCAACTGTCGAACCACGGTTGCACCAACTTCCTCAGTGGTTAGAATAGACTCCTCCTCCTCGGGCTCTACCGAAACCTCCTCCTCGGACTCCATCGAAGCCTCCTCCTCGGACTCTACCGAAACCTCCTCCTCGGACTCCATCGAAGCCTCCTCCTCGGACTCCACCGAAGCCTCCTCCTAGGACTTTACCGAAGTCGAGGTTTCTGACTTTTCGCCCTCATCATCAGTCGCTACTTTCCCAGGCTTCATTGACGCAAGTACCCACTCCCCTAACAGACGCTCAATGTTGCTCCAGCTCTCACTCTGGACCTCAGCTCGGGACCTCCTCTTATCGCTGTCAGAAACTTCATCCTTCTCAACATAATACTCCCGACTACGATCACGGGCTCGATGATGGCCATTCTGAACTCCTCGGTATCCTTCCTCTCTCTGATACCCTGCATTATCACGATGAGCTCTCACCTCTAAGGCGGTGAATCGTGCATTCACCTTCTCCAACTCAGGCGCCAAGGACTTCCTCAACTCAAAACGAACTGACTCCACGAGGAGCTTAATTTGGGTCAGATCCATCTCGGTTATCCTGCAAAAGTGTTAGAAACAAAATAGAAATAAAGAACTCTCTCCCTCACAGTTCTCGTGTATCTTTCAGTATGGCTTTTATCTCACACACTCTGCCTTTTGTCCTCTCAAATTCTCTCTTAAGGAATCGAAATTCCCAACCTTACTAGCCGAATTCAATCCAACAAAAATCCTCAAACGAACGGAAGATGTTAAATTGTTGAACGAACGATGAACAGCAAGAAAAGAATAATCGAGAACAAATTAAATTTTTTTTTTTTAATAATTACTGTTCATGAACAGTAATTTTCGAAAATATATATATATTTTAAAACAAGGAAGAAGAAGAAAGAATAAGAAGGAAAAGAAAACGAGGTTACGTAATAAAAAAAAATAAAGAACCCTAACCTGGTCTCTGATACCAACTGATACGAACTTCGTTGGGATACGAAGGATAGAAGATAAATGATGAACGAAAGATGGAAAGATACCGGCGGAAAGGTCCCAAAACCTCTGAATCTGATTCGTGAAATAATAAGGACGAAACCCTAGACCCCAACACGTGATCGACGCAGCAACTCGGGGATGAGGAAGACACACGAACGAAGGGTGATTGCTTCGTTGATTTGTCGGTTGAATTCTTTGGATAATCGGGTAGAATTCGAACCCAAGAGAGATTTTAATAAAACTCACAAAACATAGTTTTTATTCATCAAAATAATAATTGTCTTTTAATAATGAACTAGGAAAACCATTAAATAGGCAAACAAAACCCTAAAAGCTGAAAATAAGGAAATAACATAACAAAAACGCTAAAACATCAAAATTCCGCTGCTGTCGCTGAATTTGCGAAGATGTCGGCCGACAGGTATGGGTGTCGCCCGACATCCACCTCGTCGTCCGACAAGAAATCGTGTCGTCCGACACTTTGCCTTTGTCAGACGGATTTTCCTTCGAACGAAGTTTCAACCAGCTGCAAATCCGTCCCTTTTCTAAGGCTGTCGGCCGACACCAAGCCAAAAGTTCGACCGAACTCCTCGTCTTCGTCTGGACGCACGCCCGACTCTCGTTCCGACGTCTTCTTCGTCATTCTAGCCTGAATTCGAGCTCCAACGTCGATTGTCGAACCTTGGGTTGCATTACTATGACATAAATACCTGAAGATGAAGGAACGACACCGTTCTTCACATCCTCCTTGAACTTGGGGCAATCCCGCTTGTAGTGTCCAACACCCTTGCAGTATGTTGGGGGAGGAAAAATCAAATACAAGAACATATATCTGAGGATAAGGCACGCGGGCAAAGGACAGTCAGAAGCATGCGATACGAAGAGACGACGCATGGGACGCGTTGCGGCTCGGGTAGCGGGTCACGGATCCTCCGGGCGATCCGCACGGGGATGTGACCCGGGCGCATCCGCGACCCGGGACGATGATCCGTCATCAAGCCATACGAGGATACGATGCGGGTCGCATGCTCATCCCGAGTCCCGGGCCATGAATCCGGCATGCAAGCCATGCAGGGAGATGGGACCCGGGACACGCTCCTGTTTTCGCTACACAAACCCCAATACTTCCCACACGTGGAATCGGTGAAAGCCTCAAGTCCAGCCCGCGGCCCAGGCCTCACCGTCAGTATCTGAGGAAGGGCCCATCCCAGGAAGTCCGGGGACATCTCCCACGTGAGTCCACATGCCTCATATACATGCCGGATCGCGAGTCCCGGGTCGTTACTAGCTTCATTTAATGCTATAGACGTAGTACGTGGTCTGGATGTAATCATTCTATAAGTCCCTATAAATAGAGGGCTTATCCCTTCAGATTAAGGGGCGGCACTAATTAGTGAATATACTCGATATTAAAAGAGTGGATAATAGAAATCCTTAAGAAGAAGCTTAAAAGCTCAAAACCTCTGTTCTTTTCCAGATCTAGTCCAACCCCTACTCCAGAATATAAATTTACATGTATTAGTATCGTTTCAAACCCTCTATACACAGCCCAGCCCCGTATCATACTACCCGATAAAAACGTGCTAAAACATTTGGCGCTAGAAGGAGGGGGTTGTTATACTAGACCCAGGAAAAGAAAGAAGAGCCGAAGCCATGTCTGATGGAGCCACCGCGTCAGATTCCACCCTAGAGGTCGAGCATGCGGTCATGCAGTACGAGATCCAGCCCCTCCAGACAACTCTGTACGACGGGAAAACGGATCCCGAGATCCACCTCAGCCGCTTCCGTACTTACATGTCCGGGAGAGGAGCCAGCGACGCCACGAGATGCAGGATTTTTCCCCTCACCCTCGGGGATGTGGCCCACAAATGGTTCGCGGGGATCTCCTCCCGCTCGATCCACTGTTTCGACGACCTCGTCCAGCGTTTCGTGGCGCACTTCGCCTCCAAGGTGAACCGTCTCGAGCAGAGTCAGCGGTTGATCGGCATTCGCCAAAGTATGGAGGAAGGCGACGAGCGATACGTAGACCGAGTCGGGGACATCCTGCTCGGCGGAGAAGAGGTCGGCGACGATCTCAAGCTGCACACGGCGATGAACGGGCTCCAGAAGAATTCCGAGCTGTTCAAGCATCTAATGCTCAACTATCCACAGACCTACGATGATTTCCGCGTAAAGGCCGCGGCACAGTGTTGGTACCAGCGCCTCATGCGCGGGACGGAAACCCCCGGAGACACGAAACGGAAGGATCCCGCTCCCGTGGAGGCGAGACCGACTCACGTCCCCAGGAGAGGCCCACCGAAGGCCCCGGAACGGGACCGTCCTGCCCCGAGTTACCGCGAGATGGAGGTCCGGCTGGTCGAGGTCATCGGGCAGGACACCATGGAGATGATGCACGCTCTCCAAGCCATGGGGGACACCTTGACCAAACCCGAGCCCATGAGGATCTCGCCGGACAAGCTCGACAGGCGTCTATGGTGCGCCTTCCACGAGCAGCACGGGCACCCCACCGGCCAGTGTCGCCAATTGCTAAAACAACTATGGAAGTTATTTGAGGAGGGGAAACTCTGGGAACTCCTCGGCAGACCCGGGGACCGGGGGACCGGCCAGGTGGCCAACCCGGGCAATGGAAGAAATGTGGTCGAGGCCCCGGGCCGCGGAGGTCAGAACCGTGGCCAGTCCCCGGTACACGTCGGACAAATCCTGATGATCGGCGGGCTGCAGCCCATCACTAGTGAGAGCAGAAGGAAAAGGAAGCGCGAGGTGGAGATATGGAGGGTCTACCAGGAGACAAACCCTGCTCCCCCTCGAAGAATCTCGGAACGCGCCTTGATCACATTCTCCCCGGAGGACCGCGAAGGGGTCGGCTACCCCAAGAGCGAGGCCTTGGTGATCACTACCGCCATACTCGGAGTGGAAGTTGCGCGGCTTCTGGTCGATAACGGGGCCCACTGCAATTTCTTGTACAAGCAGGCCCTCGACCAGATGGACAACATGGCGCAGTACATACTCCCCAGTAGCGTGAGACTGAAAGGGGTGGGGAAAGACGTGCTGATTCCCTACGGGATGGTGGTGCTGCCTCTGGAATTGAGAGACGAGAAGAACCCCGAGATAAAGCTGTTAAGGAACTTGACCTTCGTAATAGTCGATGAAGTTAGCGGATATAACGCACTTTTGGGGAGGCCCTTTCTAGAAGCTTTCGAAGCTGTGGCCTCCTCGTACTATTACTGTATCAAGTTCCCAGTTTCCTCCGGGGCCATTGGCACCGTCCGAGGAAACCAATTAATGGAAAAAAGATGTTTGTTGTAAGTCGATAAAAACTCACAAGGAAGTAGTCTCCGCGGACCCGGAACTCGGGATCAATCCCGAAACATCCGGGGCCCGGGATGAAAAATATGAGGAAAAATTGATATAGTCTCTCATAGCAAAAGGCTGACCCAGACTCCAAATTGGAACACCCGCCGGACGCGGCAACTGCGGAGCGGGCCTCGTGCCCCGTCGCGGTTTCGGATCTCAAACTCGGGTTGGCGTCACAGGAGGATATGGCCTCGAACCCAGGGCCGAGACCCTATATAGATAAAGGGTCGGCGATCGAACCCGCATCACAGAATGCGGAACCCTGTGGTCACACCTGTGACCCCCATGACTCCCTTCCGTGGGTCCAAAACCGAGACATCATAGGAATCAAGGCCATGGGAAAAACTATCCCCTTCAAAGTCGGAAGCAACGGGCTTCCGCGACAGCTGCTATCGGATCGTCTCCGGCGCCCGCAATAAAGGACGAACTCGAGAAAGTCTTCCGAGTCAACCTACCCACGTATGCATAGACCAGTGGGGGACTCGGCAGGGTTATCCCGGGACGCACGCGCCACCACCCACGGCTGGAGAGTAAGCGTCGTGCCGTAGCCCCGAGCCTCGGCCGAAGGATCCGCGGATTTGTCCCGAGTCATCTTAACCCAGTTAAAATCACCCTCGATCGCGGCCCGGGAAAAACTTATGCCGATTGACCCGTATCCCGGAACAACACCAGTAGCAACACCCGGGATGGATTGGCGCGACCCGGTGATACGATTCATCGAGTTCGGGACCCCCTTTTTTCAGACCGAGTCAAAGCGTAGCAACTCCGTATACGCGCAGCGAGGTACGCGATCCTAAACTCTCAATTATCCCGCAGGAGTTTCTCGGTGCCGCTCTTGAAGTGCGTTTCCAAAGGAGACGGGATGCGGGTACTTTCGGAGATCCGCGAGGGACTATGCGGAAACCACGCCGGGGGCCGATCTCTCGCCCGCGAGACGATGGGCCAGGGTTATTACTGACCGAGCTCGCGCCGGGACGCGACCAACTTCGCCCGCGAAGGCCTCCAGTATCAGCTTATGGGGCCAAACATCCTTGTGGCCCCTGAAGAACTCAAGCCGACATGCTCCTCGTGGCCATTCGCCCGGTGGGGGATCGACATCGTTAGACCTCAAGACCCGGGAGGAGTCAAGCTCGCGATCGTTGCGGTCGATTACTTCACCAAGTGGGCCAAGGCGGAGGCGGTCCAAAAAATCGATCAAGCCAAAGTGATCAAGTTCATATAGAGGAACATATTCTGTCGTTCCGGTTTGCCCGAGTCCATCGTCCCAGACAACGGCAAGCAGTTCGGTGGGACCGTGGTCACGGAGTTCGGTGAGCAGCGGGGGATTCGAAGGATGCTTTCCACCCCCTACCATCCACGGACGGGCGAACTAGTTGAGGCAGTAAACTAAATTTTGAAGCATACCCTTAAGGCGAAGCTCGAGTCACGGAAGGGGAAATGGGCCGAGGAGTTACCCGAAGTGCTGTGGTCATACCGTACCCGGGCCGGAACACCACGGGAGAAACGCCATACGCCCTGGCATTTGGTTCTGAAGCAGTGATCCCAGCCGAGATCATGGTCCGTTCGCACCGAACCGCCCAGGCCATCACCCCGGAGAGCGAAGCGGTCTTGCGTCTGGAGCTGGGTCTTCTGGAGGAGCGAAGGCTAAGCTCCGACTCCCTCAATGCGATGAACAAACAGAGGGTCGCCAAAGCTTATGACGCGCGGGTCCGCTCTCGCGAGTTCGAGATGGGGGGAATTGGTGTTAAGAAAAAGCTGCTCGGGACGCATTCCGGGGCCCTCGGACCGACGTGGGAAGGGCCGTTTCGGACCACCAAATTGCCTAATAAACGGAGCGTACGAGTTGGAGTTGCCAGACGGGACCCCGGATCAATACCGATGGAACGCGCGACACTTGAAAAGGTTCTGCAAGGGAGAAGGAGCCGTCACGGTCCCGGACCAAGGAAAGCGAGTCTGTACTTGTGTTCCTAAATGGGGAACATATAAAACCGGATATTTCCGCACAGCTAAATGCCAAAGATCCCGGTAATACTAATGAGCTCCTAAAAAGACCTCCGGGTCAAGAGTCATAACGTGCGGGGGAACATATAAAACCGGATATTTCCGCACAGCTAAATGCCAAAGATCCCGGTAATACTAATGAGCTCCTAAAAAGACCTCCGGGTCAAGAGTCATAACGTGCGGGGGAACATATAAAACCGGATATTTCCGCACAGCTAAATGCCAAAGATCCCGGTAATACTAATGAGCTCCTAAAAAGACCTCCGGGTCAAGAGTCATAACGTACGGGGGAATATAGAAAGACGGAAATTTTCCGCAAACTAGCTACGAGCTATCCCCAGTAAAAAAGACACAGGGCAATCACGGGACCACGCCACCCTGATCAAAGAAAGGTGGATCCCGGGATCACGTAAGAAGACCCGTGACGGGACCCTGGTGCCCACACCCGAGACCGTCCCGAATCCCCAGAATAGGGCGGCAAGGCTGCGTATCGGATCCGCAACCTCCACCCGGGACCCCTAGTCCCGAGACGAATCGATAAAACAGCATCTCGGACCTTTAAAAGTTTCCACCCCAAAAAAAAATCCTTCCCGAGAAATCTCTGGAGAAGGGATGCGATCCACCTCCCAGGTAGATTCGGGGTGGGCCACCAAGCATACTAAAAGAAACAAATGCTACGTTAAAAAACTATGCCCAAAAAGCTAGCTAAAAGCACTAAATAAACGTCCAAATAGAAACCAAAGCCAAGCCCCACGGCTCAACTAAAAATATCCAAAAAGGCAGAGCCTCGTCAAAAACATCCACAGAAACCAAAGCAAGAAAAAGAGATTGTCTTGGGCTAAACGCCCTCGGCCGCCAACGGCCGCAGAAAGAAAGCAAAACAGAAAGATGATTTTAAACAAAGACCCCTCAAAAAGGGCTGCCATCACTCAGAGCCAACCGCCTCGTCGGGACACTGGCTATCCGCCTCGGCCATCACCTGATCATCCTGCCCGGGAGCCTGCGCCGCTGGGACGTCTCCGATCGGGTCCACGCCAGCCATGAAGGCATCGAAAGACTTGTCCGGAAAGCTGGACACCACCTCCTCCATGATCGCCTCCTGGTTGGGATCAGAGTCGCCTTTCGCCTCCGGGATCGCCTCCGGGACCACGCAGGCATTCTCCCCCGTCGGTCTCGAGGGGGCGGCATGGACAGGTGGCGAGCCAGGACGGACCAAACGATCATAGGTGGGCCACCACTTCATGTCAATATGGAGGTCCTCCTCTAAATCGAGAAAGGGTTCGGCGATCGCGGGATCGAGTTCGCGCCCCGCCATATACCTCTTCCAGTAGGACAGGACGCGATCAAGCAGCACCTGATCATTGGCTTGGTGAGCGTGCCGAATGATGTCCGCCATGGAGCAAGAATAGAAGTGATCCAGGAGAATCGTGTGATCGGTCCAAGGACTTTCGAGGTAGGCCTCCAGCTCATCCGAACGGGCGTCGACCTCAGCCAACCGATCTCGGAGGCTCGCCATCTCTGCGTCACGGGAGGCGAGGGATTGCTCCAACTGCGCCGCGCGGGCTGACGCCTCAGTGAGCGCGGCGGTTATCTGCGCGACCCGGGCCTCCGCCGCCGCATTCTCGGCAACCGCCACCTCCAGCTTCTCCCCCCGGAGATCCGCCAAGGCGCGCCACTTATCCCGGTCTCCCGATGAAGCGGCGAGGGCCTCGGTGCTCTGCCGAAGAGCCTCCTCGTTTTCCTTAAGTTCGCCGCTCAGCTGCTCGTTCCGGGAGACCACATCCACGTTAAGGCGGCCCAGCTCCTCGATCGTCCGTTCCCTCCCGTTGGCCAGATCCATCCAGTGCCTGATTTGACGGGCTTGCCCCTCGAGCCAGTCGTGGATCCCGGCCATGGCCACGGTCGCCTGGCTCTGCAGCATGGACGCGAGGAGGAATACCTCGTCGGGGTTCCGGTTGAGGTTCTGCAGCTCCTGGGTCCAGCAGCGGGCCACTGAATCGATCGCCCGGCCTACGGGAAGTCCAGGGGTGGACACGGGAGGCAGGGGCCCCCGACTTGCGACGTATTGGAGCAGGAGCGGCGCCAAGTGGGGCACTGAGCCCGAGATACTGCCATCATGGACAAACGACGATTTAAATCAATTAATCAAGATAGGAGAAAAGCTATAGAAAGGTGCGGAGGTAAGTGATGGGGCGCCTACCTCTGGGCGACGCCCGGGTCAACCCCATAAACCGGCGTGCTCCCCATGACCGGGACGGCTCCTGAAGACCCTATCTTCGTCGGCTCTACGGGAGCCCGGGGGCCGGAGTCAGTACCCTCCGGTTCGGTGAGCGCCCTCCGCTTCCGGGACAATGACGGCTCGGGCATTTCCGGGAGGTCCTGGGAGAACAGCCCTCCGTGCGGCAACTCGGAGAAGGACCCTATCAAAGGCTCCCGCACGGGGGACGATTCATCCGAGACAACATCCACGGGACCCCCATCCCGGGACCCGGGAACGCGGCTGCTAGAGGGAGTCGCGTGTATCACGCCTTCCGCGTCCATTATGGCGGGACCATGAGGGATCTCGGGCGGTGGTCCCGAATCCCGGGACTCCACCGCGTCCTGCGATAGCGGCAGCGAAGATTGCCGTTCCCGGCGAAACCGGGAGGCAGAACGATCCGGGATCACGGGCGGCGGAGCGGCGACCAGACCACGGGTCCTCGCCCTAAGGGCATGCCTGCGCGGCGGCGCCGCTGAGGATGGCAGCTTCCTGTCAGGGACTCCAGGGCACTTGGACATCTTGCCACGGGGGCGATCTTCAAAAACTCGATCAAACGGGGCTACAGCACAACAGACAACACCATAAGCGCCCGCAGAGATAACTGAAACAACCCGTCTATCAAATCGATAACAAGAACGGGGCGATCTTACCTGGGTACGGGTCAAACAGATGCTTGGGGGGACAGATCAGGCGAGCGTCTTCCCGCGACTCTTCTGTGCACAGATAGTCGGCTCTGCGGCGCCTCGTCGGCAGGGCAGCGGCGAATTTCAGGGCAACCTTATAATCCCAATTCAGCGGTCCCTCTCGGCGAGTGCTCACGCCTGTGAAATCAAAAGAAAGAGTTAAAATCAGTACGGCGGGGAAAACTTAGAAACAACTCAAATCTTACTGGCGATTTTGTCATGATAGCGGGTGGGGATGTCTGTCTCCCCACTGGGGGTCTGGGTCCGCCATGCCCCCGAGACATACACCCACTGCGCCCAGGGGAAGTCCACCTTGGACACCTTCACCTCCACGGGAGGGATCCCGGTGCGGCCCTTAACGGTGTAATCGCCATGACTCCCCCCGAATCGGGCGATCGTGAATGAACGCCTGATCTCCGAGTCGGAGAGAGTCCGGTAGAGGCCGACGTTGCCAAGCATCGAGAGCACCCCGATGAGTTGCGACCAACCATTGGGATGAATCTGGCGTGGGGCCACTGCCCAAAATCGGAGAGCGGCACTAACATTAGGGTGCAGGGGGAACCGGAGCCCAAATTCCAACGCCTCCGTCCCAATCGCCACCATCCCCGGTGGCGGGCAGCAAGCAGATTCCCCGGCCCGAGGTATGTAGATATGGACATCATTAGGGATCCGCCATTTCTCCCTTTTTATCATAGCGGGAGTCACAATGCTCGCCCGACCGTGGGCCCCCCACTCGGGGGTACTGCAGGAATGCAGCGAGCGGGCAAGAGGCCGCGACGGCGCGCCGGGATAAGGATTCTCGCGAAAATAGGGCTCCCAGAGAAACACGTCGGGCGGGGGATACTCCTCGTCCATCAAAGCATCGAACTGCTGAAACAAGATGTTCATGTCCGGCTCCGAGTCCGACGACGACTCATAGGGGATCTCCTCTTCCACCGCGTCCTCTGACGAGGAATCTGACAACATGATTCCTTTTCCCCGGGACGACGACATCAAAACCTGTAAAAAAGGAAATTAGAAAAGGGATTTGAGGGAATACCTTGAGCAAACTCACAGGAATTCGGAAACAGGAGACTGGCGTTTTCTAGGGTTCAAGGCAAAATTAAGGGTGCAGAAAGAGAAACCGCTGCGTGATTGGGGGTTTTTTAGAAGGTAACTGCATCAAATAGGGGACAAGCGGGAACGGTTATTGATAGAAGTACTCAAGTGCTCTCGAAGCCCAACACGCCTGACGGGGGCCCAAACGAATACCAACCGTCCATGGAGCACTTGGGACCGCGTACCGGGACACGGGACGGGTTCCAAGAGCTTGCGCCCCGGAACCCGTGTCATGGGACAACTGACTATGCCGGGTGACTTTAATCTTGAGGAAACGACGTCTCGCCGATACCGGAAACCGGGCCCCGGAGGGTTCCGCCACGGGTCACGAGTTGTCCTTCACGGCATCCCACAAGTCCCGGTGTTCCCGCGCGCCGCGATCCCGGCGGCGGCGGAAAGGAAAGACTGGGCTAGAGGTCTCGGTTTCTCATGCCGCGAGCATTTTTTTAGAGCGAACAGAGAAAAATCGAGAGAAGGATAATTTCATTAAACAAACCTCCGACTGGGGGAGAACCCTTTACATCAAAAGACTAAAAACTACGATTACAAAGGGAAAACAGGGCTTCAGCCAAAAGCTACACAAAAGTCGGCCTACCCATCGCCCTGGAAACCCTACCGAGGTCTGGACCGGGCAACGCTATGTTCGTCGGCCGCGAGTATCCGGGAAATCCCGTCCGGCGACCAAGAGACCCAGATGCGCCACCCTCTCCGGGCTCCCAGGTGGCGGTAGAACGATCGCCATCCTTTCCCCCACAGCCGGAGTCGATCACGGAGCCGGGTCATCTTCATGGGCCAATTCTGGCCCAAGCTATCTTGAAGCATAATCCGGCGGTCCTCCACACCGGCGAAGGGAACGGAGAGGGGCGGCGGCAAGGGCAGGCCCATTCGCCGCCGTAAAACTGGCAGAGTCCGCGAGTTCCAAAATTTGGTCGCCCCTACCGTGCGTTCAACGGAGAGGTAGCTATCTCCGGCATCCGGGTCGGAATCTGAGGATATCTCAACCACCTCCGGCGGAGCTCGGGCGGGCTCTTCATGGGGCTCCGTGTCCGGATCAGAGGGAACGTAAATAATCTCCGGTCGGACATATTCATTACTGCCAACGGACGAACTCGCCATGTTTGTGTAGAAGAAAAAAAAAAAAGAGGAAGAGAGAATTTCGGGGGAGCCGGGGAAGATGAGCGGGGGCGACATAATCTTTTAAAGATCCCCAGGAGACGTGACGTGCATAAAGCGTCATCATTACCCTGGGGAACCGATGTGGCGTTTCGACTCCCGAGGGACCGAACAGTCCCGCGCGGTAAAAACCCGAGATCCGGGCTCGTAACCCGGATCCGTGACCCGGCACACGGGAAAAATCAATTACTATGTTTCTCTCCTTTTTTTTTTCAATTATTATTTATTCGAGAAAATCAAAGACCGTTACAGGCCCAATAAAGGCGAAGCGAGGTTTTCATCTAATTATCACATGAACAGGGGATGTAGAAAGCGAGTCGGCCGGCCCAGCTCAAAGGGGCCACTGAGCCGCGACGGGTACGGGAACCAGGGAACCGTCATCACGGAAAACGGCGATATTGATATCCTCCACCGCCGACCAGCGCAGCTCCACTCTCCATCCTTCCTGCAATTGCATATGCTTGACGAAGACGGCCCATCCAATACCCCCGATCCCCAAGCGATTCCCGCCGGAGATCAAGTCAAAGACCCACAGGCAACTGGAGGAATCAGTGACCGCGAGCAAAGCGGGCCACACGTGCCCATACATCGGCGAGAAAGGAGATGGCATCAGAAGCACCTCGCGATGGTATCAAGGGTGAAACTTCCGGGACACGATGAAGCGCTTAACCCCAGACTCCAGAGTAGCCACCAGTGATTCTTCCCCGGGCTCATGTTCCCGGGGGTGAGTGATGGGCCCCACGCCGGAGTTAGCGGTACTCGGAGGAAGGCTTGACATGATTTATTTTTCTGGGGATGGATAGAACCAAGAACTTAGCGGCCTTATAAAGACCCCAGATTGCGAGGACCAAGGCCACCGTCTAGGCACGATTCCCGGGTGCATTGAATGGCATGTCAGTATTACAGCAGCGGGCCAGGAACACTCAGGCGATCACGATTGCCCGAGGCGGGCGGCGAAGTACAGGAAAGGGCCACCTGCCAACCCCCACAATTAAAGTCAGACAGTCGCCAGGGGACAGCTGGCCAAAAATCCCCAACGGGCGGAGACATCCCCGAAAATACAAAAACCTCCGGCGATCTCTCCGGGGGCCAATGTTGGGGGAGGAAAAATCAAATACAAGAACATATATCTGAGGATAAGGCACGCGGGCAAAGGACAGTCAGAAGCATGCGATACGAAGAGACGACGCATGGGACGCGTTGCGGCTCGGGTAGCGGGTCACGGATCCTCCGGGCGATCCGCACGGGGATGTGACCCGGGCGCATCCGCGACCCGGGACGATGATCCGTCATCAAGCCATACGAGGATACGATGCGGGTCGCATGCTCATCCCGAGTCCCGGGCCATGAATCCGGCATGCAAGCCATGCAGGGAGATGGGACCCGGGACACGCTCCTGTTTTCGCTACACAAACCCCAATACTTCCCACACGTGGAATCGGTGAAAGCCTCAAGTCCAGCCCGCGGCCCAGGCCTCACCGTCAGTATCTGAGGAAGGGCCCATCCCAGGAAGTCCGGGGACATCTCCCACGTGAGTCCACATGCCTCATATACATGCCGGATCGCGAGTCCCGGGTCGTTACTAGCTTCATTTAATGCTATAGACGTAGTACGTGGTCTGGATGTAATCATTCTATAAGTCCCTATAAATAGAGGGCTTATCCCTTCAGATTAAGGGGCGGCACTAATTAGTGAATATACTCGATATTAAAAGAGTGGATAATAGAAATCCTTAAGAAGAAGCTTAAAAGCTCAAAACCTCTGTTCTTTTCCAGATCTAGTCCAACCCCTACTCCAGAATATAAATTTACATGTATTAGTATCGTTTCAAACCCTCTATACACAGCCCAGCCCCGTATCATACTACCCGATAAAAACGTGCTAAAACACAGTAGAAACACTCAGATTCCCCAGGAACCTTAGAAGCTTTCAAGAACCTTTTGGAAGGAGTTGCCACAACTTTTCCTTTCCCTTTGCCTTTCACTTCCGGTTTCTTAATCCCCTTGAACTTTTTGGTACCTCCTTCCCGAATCATAAGAACTTCCCTCCTAGGGTCCTTCTTAATCGACGGCTCAGCAGCCTTAAGCATCCCATGGAGCTCATGAAGCAATTTCTTCAATCCATTCATGTGGAAATTCAGCCTAAAGGCGTCATAACCATCATGAAGAGAATGGAGAATGAAATCGGTAGCCAACTCGTCATCATATGCAAAACCGAGGCGAGCACTTGAAGCAAATAATCCAATCATTTGCTGCACATGTGGTCCCACGGGTTTACCCTTTTCCAGCCTAGCTGTTTCTATAGCCCGGGTGACACCGAAGCGCTCAATCCTAGCCTGTTCCCCGAACATGCTCTTGAGCTCTTCTATGATGTCATAGGCTTCCATGAACTCGAATTGTTTTTGCAACTCGGGTACCATGGATGCCAACATCAAACATGTCACCTCATTCGAGGCTTTCTTAGCAAGGGTATATGATGCCTTTTGGACATCCGTGCCCCCATCAGCGGGAAGCACGGGAAGGGGTTTGTCCAACACACTTTCCTTTTCTTCGTATTTGAGGACTATCCTCAAGTTACGTTGTCAATCAAGGAAATTGGTGTTGTTCAACTTTTCTCTATCCAAGATAGAGCTGAACTTGAATTGAGTTGAGACAGACATAGTAAACTACAGAAGAAAGATAAATTAAGTAAGTAAACATCCACAAAGCGTTAAACAAATAAGGTTGTCTAGCATAACTACTTTATTTGTTCCATTTTGTTCATTCGATATCCAATATCGTCGTTCCCAATTATTTCAATGACAAAAAAACGTGATAAATTGTAAGTGAAAACTCGAGGTTTTCTAACCAGCGATCTTATCATGCAATTGAAGCCCTATCTCTCATTAAAATGAGGGAGCCAACCAGACAATCGATTCATGTCATCCAATGGCTCGAAAGTCTCTAATTTGTGTCATTGATGAACTTAAGTGTTTTGGATTAAATCACTCCCCGAGGTGTAAATAATCCTAACCTTATAATCCACCAAATGAAAGACAAATTAGGCATTTGTTTTTTAAATTATAATAAATTAGAACAAAATGATCCCAAGACCCTCATCTTGCAAATCTTTAAGCCGATTGAGTCTGCACTTAAGAATTTCAAGATAGGTAGACATCCCATGTCAATGACATCTAATGTCACTCTCGGTCGATGAGAGTCCCATTCTCATCTCATGTCTCGATAGCCACGCCTGCAGTGGATCTATCGATGAGAAAACCAAACTCACGTGTAAAGGTCGAACCTTTACTCCCACTTATCCCAAGATAACAAGTAGTACCCCGCTGAGGCGAACCTACCAACTTATGATCGAGGGCTTCATGAGTGTGATGTTTTTGGACAAGACATTATACTCATTATTTTGGGAACATGCATGCATAGGTGTTTATATGTAAGTTGAACATTTATAACATAAAACATCCTATAACTAGCAAAGCAATTAAATACGTAATCGAAAGGCCCCTAGAACCTCACAACTCTCAAACGAAAAGATTAAAAGCAACAAAATAAGCCTTGAACATCTTCTGGACTTGTCCGCGCCCGCCATTTCAGTTTCGCGCCTGCCGATTTAGGTCAACCTTAGTCTGTACCCCAAAAACCACGAACGGCGCCCGCCGTTTCACAAACGGCGGTCGCCGAACACCACTGGTGGTCGCCGTTTCCAAAACGGCGCCCGCCAAAAGGGTACAGACGGGGGCAGACCCTAAATCAGCCCTTCGGCGGTCGCCGTTTCCAAAACGGCGCCCGCCGAACCAAAACGGCGCCCGCCGGAGCACCAACAGCGCCCGCCGTTTGGCTCCAGCAGCCCCGGTTTCGCCCGTTTTGCTTCGTTTTGCTTCGTTTCTTCTCGTTTTCGCCGGAGAGCCGATATCCAACGTCGATCCATGGATTCAATCCATTGCTTACACATTGCGTGGCATGCCATGTCACACCATGTGACATGTATTCCATGCAAGCCATGCATCCCATGCATGTACGTAAATCACATCGAATATAAACCTTGTTTATATATATGTCGATTCCAAATCGACTCATCTTAGCAAACACTTATAGCTCGTATTTCCGGCTCGTGTGTGACCCTGTAGGTATAATTATCGATCAATATTATATTGCTCCCAGCAATTAATATTATCTAATAATTATTTAATCATCCATAGACGACCTTATGACTTTATCGATTGCACACATAGGATCGAAGGACATATCCCAACACCGCAGACATAAAACGGCGTCGTTTTGAAGGTGATTTGGCTGCGGGTGTAAGGATCTAGGGCGAGTGATTTCTCACTCGATTCTTCACCATATTGCATGATTCTTACGCAGTTGTGATCCCTGCCAGCTCATCTACAAGATGCACATGGAATTGGATCGATTGATCGCACGGTTGTGATTTGCGAGACAGTTGCAGGTCGATGGCCAAGATGATGAAATCGATTTTGTGCATTTCCATTTTAATATATAATCGCGAGTGTTAGCGATTGATATGCAACGAGTGAGCAAGAGAGAACATTGTGTAATAATCGTTCATTTTCTTCGTATAATCCCAGAACCACCCTCCCCTCCACCGTGCACGTAGGTCGTCTTCCCGGCGGCCGAAGCATGTAAAATCATCGTGTTTTTTTTCGATTTTGCAGTGTGTGTGTTCTATATACTCCATACAAACTTCGTGAGTTTGAGAGTTATATCATTTGATCGTGTTTTCAATATTTGTGCTCGATTATTCTGTTTTGAGTTTGAGTTTGTAATTCGCCGGAGCTCGCGATTGTTTCCGGTGTTATTCTCAACATTGCTACATTGTTCCCGCAAGTAAACTGAAACGAAAATAAAGGGTGTATTCGTTTAGGAGTTTATAGGATTTTAATTGACTTTAAAAAGTCTATGGATTTGTAAAATCCATAGACTCTATGCAGAGTTTGATTGATTTTATGGTTGATTTTTATAGACTTTAATAGATTTCAAAAAATTGTAAAATATACTTTTTATTGATTTACGTAAAATTTCAAAGACTTTAAAAACAAAGGTATATAAACATAGTATATAAAAAAATTAATTTTTTTAGAAAAATAAAATAAAATAAATTATTATTTTAATTTTAAATTTTTATTAATTTTATACTTGAATCTCATTGTTTATCTCTCTCCTTTTAACAATATTTGCTCTCCATTTATCAAATGTATATAAACATACTTGTATATAACAAATCAATTTTTTTAGAAAAATAAAACAAATAAAATTTTATTTTTATTTTTATTTTTATTACGTTTATACTTGAAACTCATTATTTACTCTCTTGGTTTAACAATACTTTCTCTCCATTTTGATTTTGAAATATGATTTTTTTTTAAATCTTAATTGGTGTCAAGATTAATTTCGATCATATTCTATCAAATATTAAACACCATTGTAAATAAATAATCATAAATATTTTTTTTAATAAATTGAATAATAATTAAATTTATTATATTTAGATTGTTATTGAAAAATATATTATTGTACACAATACTGTATATACAAAATAATTCATTATTAATATAATATATAAATAATTATTTTTAACGAAAACATGATAAAATTAATTTTCTCATATAAAATTTTGATTATTTTATATAGATAGATTTTTGTAATAGTCTTGTTAAATGACAATTGTTTTTTTTTTTACTTTTCGTGTTTGATTTTTCGTGTTGGGAATAAGTCCATCGAAATCTCTCATAATTATGAGAGATTTTGAAAAGTCAAATCTATTTATAATCTTTAAAGAGAATCCATTAAAATCCACAAACTATTAAAATCTATTAAAATCCATATAATGTTGAATACTTATGAATATTTTTTAAGACTTTTTAAAATTTTAATTGAATACCTCCGGATTTTAATGGAATTTTTAAAATTCGAGTTGAATATCTCCGGATTTTAAAAGTCCATTAAAATCCTAAAGACTCCGGAACCAATACATCTCCTTAAGAAGGGTGTGTTCGTTTAGGAGTTTATAGGATTTTAATTGACTTTAAAAAGTCTATGGATTTGTAAAATCCATAGACTCTATGCAGAGTTTGATTGATTTTATGGTTGATTTTTATAGACTTTCATAGATTTCAAAAATTGTAAAATATACTTTTTATTGATTTACGTAAACTTTCAAAGACTTTAAAAACAAAGGTATATAAACATAGTATATAAAAAATTAATTTTTTTAGAAAAATAAAATAAAATAAATTATTATTTTAATTTTAATTTTTTATTAATTTTATACTTGAATCTCATTGTTTATCTCTCTCCTTTTAACAATATTTGTTCTCCATTTATCAAATGTATATAAACATACTTGTATATAACAAATCAATTTTTTTAGAAAAATAAAATAAATAAATTTTTATTTTTATTTTTATTTTTATTTTTATCACGTTTATACTTGAAACTCATTATTTGCTCTCTTGGTATAACAATACTTTATCTCCATTTTGATTTTGAAATATGATTTTTTTTTTTAAATCTTAATTGGTGTCATTGAAAAATATATTATTGTACAAAATATATACAAAATAATTCATTATTAATATAATATATAAATAATTATTTTTAACGAAAACATGATAAAATTAATTTTCTCATATAAAATTTTGATTATTTTATATAGATAGATTTTTGTAATAGTCTTGTTAAATGACGATTGTTTTTTTTTTTACTTTTCGTATTTGATTTTTCGTGTTGGGAATAAGTCCATCGAAATCTCTCATAATTATGAGAGATTTTGAAAAGTCAAATCTATTTATAATCTTTAAAGAGAATCCATTAAAATCCACAAACTATTAAAATCTATTAAAATCCATAGTGTTGAATACTTATGAATTTTTTAAGATTTTTTAAATTTTTAATCGAATACCTCCGGATTTTAATGGACTTTTTAAAATCCGAGTTGAATACTTCCAGATTTTAAAAGTCCATTAAAATCCTAAAGACTCCGGAACCAATTCACCTCCCTAAATATGACCTCCCTAAATATCACACGCTCTTAAGACACAGAATTGATGTATCGTTGATCTCAAGTTTCTCTCCATATGGGAAAACAAATTGTTTAAAGAAAAACTATTTTGGTGAATTATTATGGTAAACATTCATGTTAACAATAGTCTAATCAAGAGAAAAGAGGTTATTCCACCACACTAATCAAAAGAAGTCGATCTTTGAATTTATATATCTTCAATAAGCTTCAAAAAAAAATACACTAATTACCAAAATATACTAATACTATTTTAATAGAACATCAATGAGTACGGGGCTAAAAAAAAAGAATTTTTCTACTTCCCACTCAGACGGTAGAACGACGGGCGCTCTCTTCAGAGCCCTAGAGTCTTTACCATGGACGTTGACAAGGTACACCCTCAAACGACACGCACTTCTCCTTTGTTCTGCACTTCTCATCATTTCGTATTCTGCGTATGAAACAGTATATGCAAAACCGTATAAAAATTAAAGTGATATTGGAGAGGGAATTTGGTGTGAAAGAATTATCCTTAAAATCTGACAACATTAATATATGAAGAATTAACGCGCTGAGTTTTACTGCTGTATAGCTAATGACTTGACTATTGGTTTGTGGCTAGCATGAGAGTGATGATGAACTCAATTTGGTAATCGAGCTTCCTGAAACCGACCCTCTCTTAGAAAAAAAGGTCAGAAATGTATTTATTTTCCTTCACTCTTTCTTTCTTTAAATTTTATTCTCCGCATAATTTTTTTAATCCTCTTCCTTAATGCAACTCCCTTTGTCGGCTTGTGCCAGAAACTACTTGAGGATATGGGTTTTGAACCAGAGGGCTCGTTGCGAATTAGAAGCTCTTCTACTTTGGATCAGCTGAATGATTTCTTAGACTCATTGGTTAAACGGGCAAGAATCGTAAATTTCAACGAGGTAACATTTTCTGTAACATTATTCATCTTCTACATGTTTTTTTTATCTTGTAAGAAGCTACGGATCAATGAACCATAAATTAAATTCGTAATAGGATTTCAGAGAATACTAAAGTAACCATGGGACTCTAATATCTGCATTAGCCTAAGATGGTGTTTACCCGGGCATATATCAAAGTTCTTACAACTTCACTACTTGCAAGCTGTTAGATCTTATTTAAAAATAAGTTCTTCAAGTGATTGGACTAAAAAAATGTTTGAGCTTAGAAGTTGTTCTTAGCTTTTACATATCTAAAGTTTAGGAGTTTCTGAGATACCTAGAAAAAGGTAGGTGTTGTGCAGTTACCTTTTTAAGGAGCTTATGTTTGCATCTGCCATCAAATAATGAATAATCACTTTTCAGAAAAAATAGCAAACAAATTTAAAGAGATTATAAGCTCTTAAGCACCTTATTTAATTATTTTCAAGAGCTTATATGTGATTTCTAATATTAGATGCTATCAATAATTTTATTTTACCCCAGAAGTTATTATTTTTTTTAACTTGCAGGTTATCATTTTTCTTTCTCTAAAACTCCTACATATATAGCTTATTTGAATGACTAATGTTTCAGGTGGAACTATATTTTGGAGGAGACATTATTAATTTGGGGCATTGTATTAGTCCAAGGAATGAACTGGAAGCTCTTCACTCAATACTAAAAGTGATTGACAAGCACACAATGAAAAATGCACTAAAGAAATTACAAGAAGAAATTGTTGATAGGATTGATAGAGTTGGAAAGGAATATGGTGAAGACACTAAAATAGTTGGCAACTTCAGCTGTGAGAAAGAAAAGGATCTATTAGAGTGGGGTGTGAATAATGGTCTAAAGACAAAACTGGGCATAGCCTGTAAGTCCACTTAAATGCATTTTTATATTTAAGGGTTAATGAATTAAAAGTTTCTTATGATTGAGGAGATAAAGTTAACAGAGGGGTCCAAGGGGTAATTATAAAAGACTTATCTCGTTATTTATTTATCTAGAGATTTTGGCAAAATGGATTGTAGCACAAATTGCTCAGTTTAATTTGTTTTTTTCCTTGTCATTTAGTTCTAATTAAAGATAAAAGTCAAAATTACCCTTGCATAATCAGTTGAGGAATAAGTGGTATTTTAGTTGGAGATTTTAGGGTCCAAATATAATTAGGTGAGAAAACATATTATATACCAAGGACTTTTGTTTGTTTCAGTTTGAGATGAATAATATTGTGGGAGTGGGCTGGATGATAATCATCTCTATTTAATTTGGTTATTCGTTGTTTCTAGGCATTGAAGGAGCAGGAAGAGGGGCAATAGCCAGAGAGGACTTACAAGTCGGAGATATTGCACTGGAGGTCCCTGTATCCCTGATCATATCTGGGGAGCTTTTGCATGATTCTGACATGGTAATCTTGTATTTCTTGTAAGCGTGTGAATTAGAACATGCTATGTGGTTCTCTTATATTAATAATGATATATAAAAATTATCATGAAAGTAGTTTCTTATTCTTGTAACCGTTGACGGGATTTCTGAGGAGACAATGTTGCTCTTGTGGAGCATGAAGGAAAAACACAATAAGGAATCCAGATTTAAATTGTACTTTGATACGCTTCCCGAAAGATTTAACACGGGTAAGTATTTTGTTATCAGTTTGACCTATAACCCAAACACATTTTCATTATTATTTTTTTTTTTTTTTGTTATTTTCACAAATCAGGATTGAGCTTTGGTATTGGTGCTTTCATGGCCTTAGATGGAACCTTGCTTTTAGAAGAGATTGTGCAAGCCACAGAGGTATTTTAGACACTCAAAACTTTCTTATAATTATTCTCTCTATGACTAATACGATCCCTTTTGTTTTGACTACTGGAACTATGCCTTTCTTTTCCATCTATAATGTACGTGATATTCTTTATTTTAATTTTTGTAACGGCTCTTGCTTTCTTCTGTATGTTGATGAAATTCTTGATTTCAAAATCAAAAAGGGTGAAGGTCAAATTTAAAGAGACTAGACATTTATTTTGTGGCAAAACTGATTTCCCTTCTCTCGAATTTTGATTGGTGCATATTTTTCAGCACCTACGGGCACAGTATGATGAGTTATTTCCAGCATTGTCCGATCGTAATCCTGATGTATTTCCACCAGAGTTGTATACATGGGAGCAATTCTTGTGGGCTTGTGAACTATGGTACTCAAATAGCATGAAAGTAATATTCTGTGATGGAAAGCTCAGGACCTGCTTAGTTCCTGTAGCTGGATTTCTAAATCACTCGGTAATATAATTGTTTTTTTTTTAAATATGTACTTATAGTTGTAAGTATTACTCCTTTGCTAGTTGGAGGAATTTTGAGGTGAGAAGCCTCTCTTTTGATACTTTCTGTCACACAGAGTTGCTTTTCATCTGTAGCCCGAATTTATTTATTTTGAGGTGAGAAGCCTCTCTTTTGATACTTTCTGTCACACAGAGTTGCTTTTCATCTGTAGCCTCTCTCTCTCTCTCTCTCTCTCTCTCTCTCTCTCTCTCTCTATATATATATATATATATATATATATATATATATATATATATATATATATATATATATATATATATATATATATATATATATATATATAGTATATTTTTCTAAGTTTTTCAAAATTTTCAATTGTGTGAATTTCTTGTATTGAGTTGTTTTTAGATTTTAGCTTTTAATTTTATGTTTATGTTTTAAGTTTTTCAATTTTTAGTTTTTTAGTATGTAGGTTTCTTCTTCATTTTTATTTTTATTTTTTTGAGTTTCCTACTTTCGGTAAAAAAAGAAAATTGTGTAGTGGACTTGGTTATCGTCGCACACTGAGAGGAAGAGAGAATGTATTTCGTGTTTTGTTGAGCTTTATGCCTTTATCAATTATTGTCTTTCTTAGATTTTTTTCTCTTTTATACAGACATGCCCTCACATATTGCACTATGGAAGAATTGATGCATCTACAAATTCCTTGAAATTCCCTTTATCAAGACCATGCTATGGCGGTGAACAATGCTTTCTTAGTTATGGAAATCTCTCTAATTCTCATCTATTGACTTTCTATGGCTTTTTTCCACGAGGCGAGAATCCCTATGATGTCATTCCAGTTGGTACTTTTCTTGATTTATCTTCTTTCGTTAATATACAAGATAAGTAATTCAAGTTGCATATACAGTTACTGTCGAGTTCTGTTGAGGGCGACCTATATACAGTTACTACTATTTTGGCTTAGCCCAATTAAAACAATAAAAAACAGTTGTGTTGTGAATTGTGATATTACGAGTAACCCCTTGATTTTTATTTCTATTTACAATGACATTCTGAAGAATGGGTTCCTTATTATTTAGTATTAAATACAATTCTCAAAGGGTGTTGATCCCATTTGGAATTTTGAAATAAATGATGGGAGTATTTTACAATTAGGCTAATTGTCAGTGCTAGTTTTTTAGTTATATCTTATTTCTTATCGCGTCTCTAGTATTTTAATTACTAGGGTGAATTACAAAAGACACCCATGGGTTTGACCCAATATCAAACAACCGAACTAACTTTTAAAATTACAAAAACTAACCTTCATATTTTATTATGCCTCTTTACCCCTAATACGTACAAAAACTTTTCAAACACCTCTTCATATTGCTAATATATTGTAGTTTTACTCCTTAACTAACACTGAAATGGAATCAAACCTCAGTGGTATATTTGTATTTCCAAAGTTATATTTAAAAAACATTGGTCTAATCTGAAAGGTACTTCTATAATTAGTCCTTACCATACAGTTATGTTTATAATTCTTCAGATATTGATGTTGCTCAGGATGAAGTTTCTGGGCTTGGCGTGTCTTTATCTGAATGGAGCACTCACATGGTTCGTGGGACATGGCTCTCAAAGAACCACAAAATCTTCCATTATGGATTGCCATCTCCCCTGTTGAATCATCTTCGCGGGGGCCAAAATTTAGTGGATTTGTCTGAAACACACGTAAGAACTATACCCGCCCTAGAATAATTTGGAGAATCTTACAGTATGCTTATTGTTTGTGTTGTCTTTCTGACTGGATCTCAGACACGGGAACACCTGGAAACCGACATTGGTGTTCTTAGAGACCTGAGTTCTACTTTTGAAGGAATGATGGAAGCTATTGGAGATGAAAATCCGGATGACAGGTAACTTCTAGCCCGGGCCCTAACCCAGATTGTCTTCGTCCAATCAGCGTTAAAATAATAAATATTAAAAAAGTGATTTTTTTAAGAAATAATTCATGGCCCAATCCAAGCAGGGTTAAATTTTTGTTTTTTTAAACAAATATTGAGCTTAATATAGATACATGCTTTTTATTTCAAAAACAAACATATTCCACCACCTCATTTTTTCTGCTGTCCAAGTGTCATTCACTCTCTATGTTCGTCTACAGACTTTATTCTTTTTTCCATCCTTGATAGTTAATAGTACTACGTATTAGATACACACAAACTTAATTCACTTATTTTTTTTTTTTTTTTATTTATAAGGTTAGCTGGGAACTAGCAATAATAAAATTAAACTAGTAGACATTACATTTAGAGGGTGTTTGGGTGAGCTTTTTTAAATGGCTTATAAGATGTTTTCATAAGTAATTAAATATTAGTTTGCAAATAAGATGTTGAATTATTTGGATAAAATGAGCTGAAAGAGTTTATACAATGTTACACTATGTTAGAAATGACATATTTTAATAAAATGTTAGAGTTCATGAAAGTTCTAAATATAAAATTTTATGTGTAAAATAAGCAGGGGTGCCCTACTTCCTAAAAAATGTCTTATACAACTTATCTTGAGACTAATTTTTTTAAATATTACTCCTTCCGTCCCATGACAATAGTTACGGGTGATCAGACATGGAGATTAAGAGAATATAGTGTTATTGACTTTTTGATCAAAAAATTAAGGGTAAAAATATATTTTTAAATTAATAGAGTAAGTAGTGAAGTAATAATTAATAGGTGAAAAGGTAAGTGTAAATATGTCTTTTTAAATGAAAAAGTAGTGTAGAAATAAAAAAAAATTAATGGGGTGTGACTATTGATATGGGACAACTCGAAAAAGAATGTGTTACTTAAATATGGGACAAAGGTAGTATCAAACTTATTGAAAGAACTTATAATAAGCTCTCAAATATCATATAAGCTCTTTTGAAGAGAAGAAGCTTATATAAGCTCAACCAAACACTCACTTAATGCAAGCTATGGTAGGTTGAATTAGGGAAAAAAAAACAACCCAAAGTACATTTATTATGGTTTCTTAATCCTTGTGTTTTCCCTCCAAGCCAATAGTTAGACTTAGTGAATAGAATTTTGTGTAAATTAGATTTAATTTGCAATGCTCACTTCACAAGTTGTTTCTCTATTACATAATAGCAAAACTAAATGGAGTAATTCTAATATTGAAATTTGAAAGATAACTGGATTATTTTTTAATTAAGTTGAAACTCACATTTACTTTTCTTATAACTTCCCTGCAGTTAAAATATAGTGAACATCTTGCATACTGATTGAACATTTACTTTTGTAGTGAAAATATAAGTTGGGACGTAAAGCTTGCAGGTGCGTTAAAAAACTCACAAAGGACGATTATATCCTCGATACTGACTTCATGTAATGCTGGCTGTGAGTTGTTACAATCCGAATTGGACAAATACACTACATAGGACCTCTTTCTGGGAAAATCTGAATTGGGCTAACACAGCATAGTTTGTTGAGCTTTATGTAAGTTTTGTTTTTACTCGTGTCATTTTAGTTTTAGCTTGGAAAGTAGTGCTCATTTATCTCATCGATGCAGAAGTTTTACATTTGACTTTCGAGTTTTAACAAGCACGTGACATCTTCTGATAGTATATTTTACAGTGTTTTTCTTCCCTTTTCTGATAGCATGGTTGAATCCGAATCCATATGTGTATGCACTATACATGCAGTAAATCCTTTTTATTTATTTATTTTAAATTTTTAGTATTGAAGGGAACACACCGGCCACCCTTTGGGTCACCATTTGATGCACACACGACTATTAAACTCTCTGACAATTTCTTTTACTATCATTTTTGATTGAATAGTGGATATGATCTTAGGTTTGAATGTCTGATTGGTTTGCACCCATGATTCTGACAGGTAGGAGTGAATATATAATGGAAATTTCAGATATAGGAGTCTACTTCCATGTGAGACTGTTTCTCTTGTTTTTTTTTTGGTAAAATAGAAAAACCATATATTTGTGGTGGGGTTGATATTAAAGAGAGTTTTGAGTGGTACCTTTTATTTTTTATAAGTATAGTGATTGATTATTGATTATAAATATGTGAAGAATTTTTTTGCTATTGAAATTCACTGAATTTTTTCAAAATACAGAGATGTTTTAGTATAAAATGCTCTCATAGATTGAATTTTTAACAGAGTAGATTTTTACGGTCATATTTTCTCTCTTTACAATGTGTAACTCACATTCACATTCACGTTACGGGTTGCATCGGAGAAGTTCGATCCTTGGCCTCTTAGTGATTCGGCCATCTCTGTTCCCAGCTTTGCGCTCTCTTTTTGTCGTCAACCAATCGCTCGACCACGACTCCACACTCCCCGCTGAACGTCTTGATGCCTGATATTCCAACTCGATTAGCTTTATCTCAGACCCATACATGTGGCCCTTTGATTACGGTGCCTTGCTTCAGAACACAATATTCTGAGGCGATCGTATAAAGTCTTGCTATGAGAAACTGCATATCCTCTTGCATCTTTATTTATGTTATTTATTTATATTTTTATATTTACTTGCTACCCTCTATGGTTTGATCCATTCTTTTAGGATGAGGATTCTTTCCTTGGGAGATAATGCATGAGAAGGAAAAATGCTAACAATTGATAAAACTCAAAAGCAGAAAAGGTTTATATAGTATAATTAGGCTTTACCCCCATTTTCTCATTTTTGACCTTTTTTTAGACCTTAACTCTATATTAATATTTTATAAGGTCTCCCACAATATTTAATTTGCTTTCAAGTATATATTAATTTTAAGAATGCAATCGTATATAGAATATGTGGTAGACAAATGAAAGATCTGTTTTCTATTTTTTTCCAACAAATAATAATGCTTAGCGTTTTGTTTATTATATCGTCTTGATCTTTTTTGTTTCTCTTTCTTTGGATTCATATCTATGATTCGTTCGCGTAGTGAATTGGGTTTGGTTTCCTTTAGTAGCTTAGGATTTCAAATGCTTATATGTGTGCAATTCTAAAACCAAAGTAAGTGTCAAGTTATACTCCCTCTGTTCTACACTAATGTACATAGATGGTCTAAAACTAAAACCAAAGTAAGTGTCAAGTTATACTTCATGTCCTATATAAGAGTAATTTTGGAATCTTTGAGGAAGTTTATTAATCAAATTTATAACACAGAGAGATAAATTGAAAATGGTGATGTTTAAATTAAAGAAGAGAAGTAAATATCATCCGTTCATCACCCTATGTCCACACCTAATTGCACAATCCAGTTCAGTATAATCGAACCGACAGTTTCGGTAATTCGAAATCAAATTAGCAGAAATCAATAATCAATAATCAATAATCGAAACCGTTTTGTAATTCGGTTTTAAAAACCGAAACAAAGAAAAATAGATAGAGATGCAGGCACACAATAATCTTTACACATAAAATAGATTTATCAAAAAAAAAGCTATAAACAATTAAACATCGTATTTGGGCCTAGATGAACGCGTTTGCGAAGCAGATGTGGTGTGGGCAACTGAAAGTGGTTGAATGTTGACAAGGCTATTGGAGTTCGAAATTTGAGGACTTGTGACTAGGGCTAGGCGCAGGCCGGGCAGGTACCAAAATTTTTAGGGCCCGGCCCAAAATCCGTTTTTGTCGGTCTGGGTCGGTCCGGGCTTTTTGAAATTAAGGTCCTGCTTGAGACCGAGCCCTATGGTCCGAGCCGGATTTTCGGGTTTTTCGGACCAAATTTTTTTAATTTTAAAATTGTTTTTAACTAGTAACACTGCCGGTGCGATGCACGTGATTTATTTATTTTAAATAATCTAAAATTTTATTTAATCTCCAACGTATTTCGCCAAAAATTTATTAATGAAATAAGAAATTATTTTATTTAATAATCGAAGTCTCACTTAAATTTGTAAACTCGTATTAATCTCATTATTTCAATTATGAAATTTTTATTATTTTCAAAGATTACGCCTGTTTGATATAATTTATAGTATGTAAGCTTCTTGGGGCATAGTCGAGTGGTAAGGTTTCTGGTGATGTTGGTGTAATTCCTCGGCGACGCAGAATTCGAATATCGGTGTGACAAATTTTCATTGAAATATTATGAATTTAGTCTTAGGATGAGACCTATTTGGCTCTCTCTCACATGTGTCTTCTACTCGGGCACATCTCTCGGTTAACTTCCTACCCGATTAAAGAGCTTCTGATCTGGTGGGAGATGGGTTGAGACCTATTTGGCTCTCTCCCCCCACATGTGTCTGCTACTCAGACACATCCATCGATTTACATCATACCCGATTGAGGAGCTTCTGATCTGATGGGAGAGGAGTTTCTCGTCTCTGCATTCCTCGAGTGTCAAACGCATCCAACAAATACCTAAGACCGGTGGGAGAAAATCAAAATAAATGGAAATTAAAAATTATAAAGCTGGAAATTAAATAAAAATATAAAAAAAATTGAATTTATTTGGTGAACATGGATGAGATGGCACAAATGCAATTATATTAATATAACTTACGTTAACCTGCAAAACAAATTTTACAGAACTGAATTAGAGATAAATTAAAAAAAAAACTAGTCGAACATAATTAATACATGGACAATTTGATTCTGAAATCTGCGAAAAAAAAATCATAATTAATACATAATGAATAAAGAACGTATACATGTGAATCGATTCAATGTTCAGAAAAATAAAAAAATATATATACCAAAAGCAGATCGATTTTTATGAGATTCGATTAATTGGAATTAAATTAATATTAATGAAATAAAAAAGAATTTTTAGGATATATAATTATTATTATTACCAAAAAATAATAATTTCAAATTATTATTTAGAATTTATATATAATTTAAATATACTTAATAATATTACTATTTAAAAATTATAATTTTTTATTTATAATTTATAGTGTGAATACAATATCATTATTGTTTTTCTATTGGGGATTAGTGAATCCAGAAATTATATATGTATAGATAGATAGATTATCAAAAATAATTAATTATTTATTTTTTTTATAAAAATTTTAAATTTTAAATAATACTATTGTATACTTATATTTATACTTTATGTTTTTAAGGTTAAATTATTAATTAAAATATTAAAAATTATATAAATATATATACTATTTATTAAAAAAATTATATAAAAACTAAAAATCGGGTCGGTCCCGGGCTTTCGATCCCAAAATTTTTTGGGTCTTGGTCCGGCCCGTCTTTTTATTTTTCGGTTTGAGCCCTGGCGGGCCGGTCCCTAAAAAATTTGGACTCGACCCGCGATGAGTTTTTTTCGGGTTTTCGGTCCGGGTTTTCGGGATCAAACGCCCACCCCTACTTGTGACCATCCGGAAATTCGAAGAGGCCAAAATTCTAAATATGTCAAAGTAATGACATCGACTATAATTTAGTATTATATATATTTATATGCATTACTCCTTATCCATCGCTCTCTTATTCAAATAACCTACCGTATAAAAGGGCTTATCCAAAATCGAACAGAAAATCAAAAATTTTGATTGTATTGTTAAAAAACAAAAATTGGATTAGACACCTCTGTGTGCGGTCCTTGCTTGTAGATGGTGCATTATTAAAAGTGAAAGAAACATTTACACGGGACTCCCTATTCTCTATCACAAAACACAATAAAACGAAAACCCAATAATTCAAACAGCCACCTAATTACATTAAAATTGTACTCTTCTCTTTACGGTTACGTAAATATTTCAAATTAAGAAAATATATTATTTTTTATTAATGGGAAAAATGGCAATAATGTCAATTTTCAACATTTTTTGGACAATAAAGCTTTCAAAAAATATGTGTCATTTAGGCCGTCTAAAATGTGTAAAGACACTACTGCCCCTCCCTAAATTCCGCATCTCTCCAACACTCCGACACCGATCGAATCCCAGCCCCCAAATTCCACCCACGATCTCCTCATTCGATCAGAACCATAAACTAGCTTCGCGGCCGCCTCCGTCGCGACCCCGACTCCTCGGCTCCGCCGTGGCAGGCCGGACCTCCGACGTCCTCGGAGGCCGCGGACCTCCGTTTCAGTCGCCCGCTGTTGCAGATTCAGCAACAAACACCGTCGCCGCCTCCATCGACAACCACCATCTCCGTCAACCCTGTTGTCGCCGTTTCCGTCCTACAGTGAAGTGTTGTACTCCTCTTTCCCCAAATCCCTCTGCAATCGCCTCGATTGGATGTTCTGGAGTCGAAGCTTCCCAATGCCGTCGCCGCATTGTAACGCTTGATCAGAAACTCCCACTGCCGGATCGAAGGTCACCTTCTCCACCGATGCTCCGATGCGCGGCTGCCCTCATGGGGTGGGGGCCAAGCCGCAGCCGTAACAAGTGAATGATTATTGACCCGCCCGTCACCTGTTCGACGAAATGCCCCTGAGACGGTAGACATTCAGTATTTTTATGTTTCATTCAGTGTACTTACATTTATGTTGGTTCGATTTTTTTTCGATTTCGAGTTATTGCACTAACCGATATGTACACCTTTGGCTTTTCATAATTTTGTCTTGAGTTAGTTTGTACAGTGCGGGAAAATATTTCACAAACTTGGAATTATATTATGCAGTGTGCTAATTATACGAGCTCTAGCAATGTTACTAACTTTTGATCTTTTCATTGGTGAGAGAGTGTCGTATTTGTCGAGTTTTTTTGCTGGATTTCTCGAATGTGTTTACATGCTTGAGTATTGTCCATCCGCAATAAGTGTTCAATAGATATTGAGATTAGTTTGCTCTCAACTCGAGCTTATTTATTTTGATCTGTGCCTTCTACTGGCATGTTAGATGAATCATTTGTTGCTTGATAACTTGATCTGACAATGTGTATGTCTCTGTAGGGGACTGAGCAATGATGAAATGCAGGGGACTGAGCAATGATGAAAAATCTCATTTAAGGCAAAAGTTGTTATCACGCGGTTGACCTTCGGGAAGAGGTTCATGGACTCGAACGGGATCATCGACCATTCAGTGGAGAAACTGAGGTCGATCGACACAATCATGAAGGTGTTCGATGAAATGTCCGAGACGAATACGATGATGATGATGATTCAATTGTTGTTTACAAGGTGGCCAAAATTGTTTCTTATAGCGATAGTGCATCGATGCTTGAGGTTTGGGTCTCGACTTCTCCCGATACATGGTCAGTGTTTTCTACTTTTGAATTCCTGTTTTCTTGGCTCATCGCAGCTGCCAAACTGTTCGTCTTGTTTCACGTCATCGGGAGCTACCAGGTGTATGTCATGATGTGTTTGATATGATTGAGTCGTTCTTGGTTAAGAATGTGAAGCTTACTCCGTCGACAAAACTCCGTTTGATTGCTCGTTCTCTCTTTCGTCGGTAAGGCTCATGACTTCATTAACCTGATATTTATTGAATACATAAACCTTGAGATTTATTGATTGATTACCCATTGATGATTTTGCAGTGGTGACTGTTTATCGAGATTCAAATTAGACATGATCTTTCAAAGAAAAAGTGTACAACTGATATTATAAAATGATTAGTTTTTCATGTTGTAAATATAATGCAACTCCATGATGGGATATATACAATCCATGAAAGACTATTCTCATGCAGGTATACGTATATATATACTTTCTATAATCTATTAATATATAATTCCTGAATCTTAATTTTTGTTGAATAGCCAATGAAATGCTTCAATTTTGCCACCTAGATTTCTATTGGCCAATCAAAACGCTCAATTTACCCATCCCCAATCTTTCTGATTTTCTCTATTGCATTCCAATTGCCAATCAAATGCTTCAATTTTGCCAACTAGATTTCTATTGTCCAATTAGAATGCACAATTTACTCATCCCCAATCTTCTATATCATTTAATTCGGTCAAATATTCTTATTCCATATTTCATTTATTATTTCCGCTTCTTCATCTTCTCATTCTTCTCTTCTCGAGACAGACTTTCAAATCTCATTCTAATCTCATCTTCCTCGATTAGGTATGCAATTTGTAGGGTTTGTGCAGTATCATAATTCATGTAATTTATAAATCATTGGTTGGGTGGATTATTTTGCAGGTTCTTTCTCATCCCTCTTCGTGCGCAAGATTGGTGAGTTTACAATTTTTTTTTTGTTTTGCAGATTTAGATTTACAAATTTCCCAATTCGATTTTCTTAATTCATACGCGCAGTTGTTTTTCCACTTATCTTCTTGCTTTGTTCTGATTTTGCATTCTTATATTCTGGGATTTTAACGTTTTTGTTTCGTCTTCATTTAATCTGTCTTCTTTTTGTTTTTTGATTTTTGCAGCATCCTTCCTCATCTTCTCAGTTGGTAAGATACCCGTAAATTTATGACCATGTTCTTCTTTGTTCATTTTCGTTTATTCATAATTCTTCCCGTTTCATGTACTAACTTTTGTCGTCCATACGCACAGTTGTCTCACCACTGAACTCCTTGCTCCTTACTCCTTGCTCTATTCTGGGATTTAAACTTTTTTTTTCGTCTCCATTTAATCTGGATTCTTTTATTAGGCGGCGACAGAACCCACCTCCTCAGCCACAGTATGGAGGAGCTGCTCCTTAATCCCCACTACAACCAATCCAAAATTTCTCATCTTGATTCTAATTTTCGATTAATTTGCTGTATTTTTTTTTTTGTAGATATTTCATTCCGTTGAAATAAGCGTCGAGGGATTTCAATCATTCATCTTGATTCATCAAAGGTAATCCATTAATCATTCCATACATATCGTTTTTAATTAACCATTTTTGGAGGATCGGACATTTAAGTGTGATTTATTTTTGGATCTAAACTTTCAATGTTATTTATATTTCTTAATTGCTAATTAAATTAAATATTTTTATTTAATTGGTAATCCTGTTTGTATGAATTGAACAAGTTCTTCGTTGTTTTGTTCTTGAGAATACAGAACATCGGATTATTCAAGTGGTATGATGGTGCCTGCCTACAGATGAGATTATCATACAGCCCATATGCCCAAAACTTTGAAGATCGATTTGGAAACCCAACTTTCTGGTACATCCAATTGAAAAATTAATTTATTAGGTTCTTGATTTTTTTTTAATGTAGTGGAGTTTGCTAATGAAAGGGGTAAATTGGATAGTCAATTATGTGATGCGCTGATACAATTTTTTTCCTTTTATTTCTTCCCATCATGTAATGCTTTAATGATTTCTTGATCACATGCTTCAACCAGATGCAGTCGGGTTTGATTTGTCGTGGGGCGAATCAAATATTAAAGATTGTTTGTTGCAATATGCTTCATTTCTGAATATAGTACAACCTGATGCTGGATACTTCAATATAAAAACAAGCAAAAGCAAAACTGATGCTATCGTGCAATTAATAATTTTTTTGGCTGGAAAATTGTATTATATTGGTAACTCCAATTTTACCGGAACTATTATTTGTTACAGTTGAGCTTTTCTATTAAACCGTACTCCATCGTTTCACACCTCAATGCAGCCTCTTTAACCTTTTGTGTTGTTTGCTCATCTTTGCTTCTTCATCTCCACTGCCGACGACTTCGATCGAGCTTAGCGTTGGAACGACCCACTTGGGGCATTTTCTGCTCTCGAGTTGTTCCTTGATGATATGAATGGTCGGATTATCCGTCCAAAAGTGTTATAATTCCTTTTATGTTTATAATTTTTTGTTCAGCCATACCGATGAGTTTAGGTGTACATATTACAGAATTTGTTTCGAACTACAATATGATATTTGTATGATTTCTTTGGAACAATTTTCTTTGTTTTCTTTTGCAGCAAGAAATGTAAGTTCTTTCTTTTATCTTTCTTTATTTTGTAAAATATTAATTTTTAGTATGTAATTTTTTTTTTGCAGAGTTCTGGTATTCATCGCATTGTTACCTTAATTCAAAGCTTTAACAATTATAAAATAAATGTTATATATATATATATATGTGTGTGTGTGTGTGTGTGTGTGTGTGTGTGTGTGTGTGTTTGTGTTGACATATATGTAAACTGTCTTATGTATGTTTATTTATACGCATCTTTGTTTATACATGTGTAGCCCTGAAGAGGTTGGAAATTTCAGAGAAGGAAGTAGTCAAAGTAGCGTGGAATTTCCTGAATGACTGGTAAATGTGTTCTCTGACTTTATGATTGAGTGTTCATTTTTTGACATATCTATATCATGAGTATATTTTTTGATCCGCTTTCTTGAAATACGAAGGCTCCGTACAACACTCTGCCTACAATACAAACCACACTATATAGCAGCTGGCTCTGTTTTCCTTGCTGCCAAACTTAAGCAAATAAAGCTGCCTTCCTCAAATGGAGTGTTTTGGTGGATGCAATTTGAGGTGTCTCCAAAGGAATTACAAGGTTCGTTATACACATTAGTCTTTTAACTCTATTATATTTGACTCATAATAAGTTAACACGATTCTCTAATAAATATATTGAATAGACCCTGGTAGAGTGTTATAATAAGTTAAATCTTTGTCATACAGTATATGGCTTGGGTCGGAAATAAGGACACTGCATTGCACTTTTTATTTCGAAATAGCTATCCACCTTTTTCCTTAATTTTTTGTTGATATTTATAGGATTAATGCTCTAACTTCATTGCCAGCAGAAATGGATCATTGACTAAGCTGGGAACATTTGATCTCCAGTCAAACCAGGTCTGTTTAAAGATCACATTATTACATTTGATCTCCATTCAAACCAGATCTCTCTATTACATTTCAAGAGTATGCTCGAATTTTTAATTCTGTGCATGTCTATTTTTGAATGTGTTTGAGATGTGTTTATTAATTAATTGTCACCTCGCCTTAAACCGTGTGTTTTCTTTGTTGCACATCCTGCTGTTTTTTGGGGAGCCTATGACCATTATTATTTAATAATTAATCATCAGATATTCACATACTATGTATAACTTCAAGTCTTTGTGTAAATACATGGGAAGTTGCTAATGTCCTTCTTTTTTCATCTCTTCCCCAGATTCATCGTCCTGAATTTTTTTCTCTATCCGAGGTTTGAATCCATATATTTCATCCGGCCGATATTTTTTTTAATATTATTGCAACAAATCGAGCGAGTTCTGTATTTCTCCCTTCTCGCCAGGTTTGTTTCCATTTTTTTTTGTTACTAATTGAAAAATTAAATCGTTTTTCCGTGTATTGGTCTTGGCATTTTTTTATGGGTCATGTTCCAGTTATGTTCTTATATGTTGGGTTTTATTATCAGATTCGTTTGAGCGCATGGTTATAACTATTTATGCCCCAAACATTAATTGTTTTGAGCTCTCCGTACGTGCTCTTCCAGACTTAATCTTTTACACGGAAACTGCCAGGGAGTGGACATCGCACGTAGTCGTGTTATCCAACAATAAAGTTTTACCTTAGCCGTGGCTCCTTCAGCTAAGCGAGCTGCTAAATTCATTGAGCAAATCTCAGATATCTCTCGACGTATTTCCCAATTCTTTCAAGGGTCTGAAAGTTGAGAACACAAATGATGTCATTTTGTGCAAGCCCGTTCCGCTGGAACTAATTTTATTTTATGAGAGAAAATTATTAATTTTATTTAGATCAGGTGTACAGAAGTCTCGAGAAGTGGTCTGAAGTATATGGGAACTTCTTCAGACCATCAAGATATTTGAAAGAACGAGCAACTGGAGGGTCGAGGTATAAGATATGCCTAGCGCGAGGTAATATTAATTGTGCATCAGCTTTTTAATCTTTACTTGGTTCTTCAAATAGCTAATAAAAGTGACGAAATCATGCAGGTGAATCCTCATACCCACCAGGTCAAATTATGTGATTTTGGAAGTTCCAAAGTTTTGGTATGTAGAATTATTATTCACGTAGGAGAGTTGTAGTTGATAAAATCGATGCTGACTATAGTGATCAATTATTTTTGTCAGGTTAAAGGAGAGCCCAATATCTCTTATATATGCTCTAAGTATTATATAGCACCTGAACTTATTTTTGGAGCAACAGAGTACACTTCTGCTATTGACATTTCGTCTGCTGGTTGTGTGCTTGCTGAGCTAATTCTGGGACAAGTATATATATTTAGCATATCTATGTTTGTGTGTGTGTGCACGCGAGTGAATTTTCAGTATCTAAAGATCATTTGCCAATAGTGTGTTCATGATTTGCTCACCTTTCAGAAAGACAGTTTTAATGTAAGATTATGTACAATACTTTTCCTGGAAATATAATTTTTATTATACTATATAGTTATGATGGTGAAGTATTTGTATGAAATTTGTGCATCATATGTGACAGATGAGTCACAGGATCAACAGATTAACATTTTGAGAGTACTTTCCTGGTGTCGTGAGTCCTCTTGATTGGTATTTATTCTATTTTACATTCCCTTCATTCATGTAATTTAGATGCTTTGAAACTATTCTGTTAATAGTTTGCCATGAGTATATTCCAAATACATATATTTGCATTCTTCTTTTTTGTAGTGTAATATAGGACATTACAAACCGCAAATGCCATGTATCAATATTTCCTCAAGATTCATACTTATTTTTAATTCCCGGATATTTCATTTGTAATTTTTCTTCTTATTTTATATTGTTGTTAGTATAATCAATCTTTGACGTGTTTCATGTGGTGCAAACTATATTCACCGATGTCAATGCATACCATTCAATCTAATCAAGTAAACTATTACATTATATTAAATTATTTGATTTAATTTTATTATTTTCATGATTTTACAAACACATTTCCTTGATAATTCTGTTCACTTAAAGAAAGTTGTACATGTTTTTTTTTTTCAGGTATGCTATGTGATTAGCATAATGTTAAATATACTTGTCATCTACAATAATGTGAATAATTTCTAGATATTTAATTTTAGCCGCATTCTTGAATTTTCACTTAAATTATATATTGGTTTTAGAACTTTCAGTGAATACTTCACTCGAGCCATAATAATGGCATTTTGGGGTAATCATATTTTCTGCCAATCACTTCTTCATTTTAACTACTTCGTTTTATGCTACATATTTTCCTAACTGTTGATTTTTCTTTCTGTAATTTATTTTCTTCCGAGCTCAGGTATTGAAGTGAAACCAGACACACCTTTGTTTTTCGTTCGGATGATGAGGGATGAAGGCTTCACGTATCCGAGGTTTGTTTGTGAAGAAACTCCTTTTTTTATTATTTATTTTGAGTTTAAAAAGAAAAATGGATGTGTGCAAGATTATCCTGTTTAAATATGTGATTATGAGTTCTGTTTTTTTTTTTTTCCGACTTATTTCAGGCAACATTAGGTGATGAGTCCTCGAGTAAGAAGAGCATCTTACAATGTAGGGTGGGAGATAAGAAGCCTATCTACCTGTGTTCGTTGCTGCCGAAAAGACTCGAGACTTGCCAATTGATAAATAGAGACTTGCCAATTGATAAATAAAGCGATCAAAATTATTATTGAAAAAACATAAATATTTTTTTAGTTTTTACATTAGTATTAATAAAAATAAATTATGAAGATATGTTGATGTTCAATAAAAACGTTAAAATTTATAATTAAAAAACACTTAAAAGACATATTTTTTTATTTTCTAAATCATTATAAATACAAATAAATAAATAAAACGATGTTTTGAATTTTTCTCGAATAACTAATGAAATCTTTCAATTTTGCCACTTAGATTTATATTGACCAATAGGAATATTCAATTTATCCATCCCCAATCTTCTATCATTTAATTTTATTTCTCTATTGTATTCCAATAGCCAATGAAAACCTTCAATATTGTCACCTAGATTTTTATTGACCAATAGAAATGCTCAATTTATCCATCCTCAATCTTCTATATCATTTAATTCCGATCAACTATTCCAGTTACTAATTGATATAATATTATTTTCAGCTTCTTCTTCTTCTTCTCATTCTCATTCACAAGGTTTGCAGATTTTATTCTCATTTCATCTTCCTCGGTTAGGTTTTCAAGTTTTTAGGGTTTGTATAATTATACTGATATATTTTTTCTTTTGCAGTTTCTGAATTCAACAATCTTAGAAAATCGATTATATTCTTCCAAATCCGCAAGTTTCTATCTCTTTCAATTTTCTATATGGTTTCGTGTATATTTCTCTTATCGTCATCCCCAGTCCATACTCGCAGTTATCCCTGCACTGATTTTATAGCTCTTTTATAATTTTGCAGTATCAGAATTCATCAAATTGATAAATCGTTTATTCTGGCCTATTTTTTGCAGGATAATTCTCATCCCTCATCGTGCCTCAAATTCGTAAGTTTCCCAAATTCGTAAGTTTCTCTGTAGATCAGATTCTTATCCATCATCATATGCCAATTTCGTCTTCCCCAGTCCATACCCTCAATTATTTTGGCAGTGATCTTATTGCTTCTTTATAATTTTGCAGTATCAAAATTCATCAATGTTATAAATCGTTGTTTGTGGCCTATTTGTTTGCAGTGTAATTCTCATCCATCTTCGTGACCCAAATTCTTTCAATTCTCTGTAGTTCATATTCTTATTACCAGGTTCATTCCCCCCTGTTATCTTTACACTGATTATATTTATCATTTATATTTTTGCAATATCAGAATTTATCAATTATATAAATCATTGTTTGTGATATATTTTTTGCAGTGTAATTGTCATCCCTATTCGTGCTCCAAATTTGTAAGTTTCTCTATAGTTCAGATTCTTATCCCTCATCATATCCCAATTTCATATTACCCGGTCCATTCCCCCTGATATCTTTACGCTGATTATATTGATCCTTTGTCATTTTGCAGTATCAGAATTTATCAATTTGATAAATTATTGTTTGTGGCCTATTTTTTGCAGTGCAATTGTCATTCATCTTCGTGCTCCAAATTCGTAAGTTTCTCTTTAGTTCATATTCTTATCCCTCATTATATCTCAATTTCGTATTACCCGGTCCATTCTCTCTGTTATCTTTACACTTATCATATGATTTTTGTATCTTTATAAAACTTATTAAAAAAATTGACAAATGAGATCTTTTTAATAAAAATAAAATAATGCTAAACAATTTAATTTTATTAACTATACAACAATTTCACATTTATAATTTAAAATGTTATATGCTTAAAAATACTAATGAAACTATTGTAAATTATTATTCAAAAAATCTTCCAATTCATCTTTTTAATTAATTTTTTTATTTTTAAAAATATAAATAAATTAATAAATACAGTGAGATGGAAAATAGTCGAATACATAAATAAAAATAACAATAATAGTAGCATTTAATAAATATTTTATAAATTAAATTGGATCCTTAATTTTAGTACATTAATAAAATGAATAATATTTCTAATCAAATATTTCTTGATTATAGTAAACATTCTAAATTATTTTTAAATATATTGATAATCAATTAGTTTTCCATATATATTGTATTTTTAATTAATTGATTGACTAAATATTTAGATTAGAGATACGCATTAGTTGACTTTCTAATATGTATTTTCGAAAATTTAAATTAAACTTTAGGTTTTTCAAACATTCGGATATATAAAAAGTTGTTCATATTCAACTACTCTATTTATTTTTTGTCCGATTTAATTATTTATAATATTAATACTAATTATTTATACAAACAAAATAATTATTTAAATTTTAACTAAGGAAGAATACTATTATATATGAATAAAAATATTTTTTTATATATTCCATAACAATTTCTGAATATATGTACCCATTTTTTAAAAGTAATGTTTACTTTCACCTACACATTATTTTTATAATACAAAGATTTCTTAATAGTGTATTCATGAAATTTAATAACTGATACGCTGCTTTAAGCTTCCACATTACACATTTTAATTATATATCTTTTTGATAAACTGATTTAAGCTTCCACATTACATTTTTCATTGGATAATGTGTTGAGTGACTATTTGTGGACCAAGGTCGTGCTCCTCTCATTTTAATAAATATTGAATTGTATTAAAATGTACGTCGAGTTTCGAAGCATAGTTTTCACGAGAAGAAACCTAAAAACTATATATTGATTAATAATATTATTCAATTTCATATATCAAATATCATTCAAGTTTATAAGTTTTATTATCATATGACAATTTAAAATTTTATGTTTTAAAAAAATGTTTTATTAATTAAAAATAAATTGAAATAGAATAAAATTAAAAATTTTCTTTTTATTTGTGTTTTATTTCAACAATTTTATTTTATTAAATATATAAATACTAAATATTATATAATTCGCTGTTTACACACTTTCAATATATTTTTTTATTATTTTTCTTATAGTTATTAACTCAAATAACTCAACAACAAAATTGAAAAGTGAGATAATTAAAATAAAACAAAAATAATTATTTAACAATTTAATTTTATTAATGAAGCAGAAATTCATCTTTTATTATTCACAACAACGGCTTATATGATTTACTCCATTATGTTAAAACACTTCAACAATTTTTTTTCTATATCAAATTATAAATATAATTTTTTTTTCTTTTAAATATGTTTTTTTAGATCTTTCCCAAAAAATATCAATAATTTTAAGGATCACACTCATTTTCCTTTACCAATACTGTTTATCAATTTTCCTAAACTATTTGTCTCTTCAAATCATATGGATCATAAATGTCTTTTACAATTGCCTTTCTGATTTCACAAGTTGAGTTTTTTTATCCCGATCTTAATTATGTGGTTAACTTATTCGATTTCTGAAAAGCAAAATCATATTTTTCATTTTTATTGAACTTTTGTCCGTAATTTACATTTGTACAGATTTGTTTTGCAGAATCAAGTTTGGAAATCATTCGTCTCAATAAAAAGAGACGCAAAACTCATCAAAGTGAAAATGCAGTCTCCCCTGTCATCGATACCCACTCAACCGGATAATTGGGAGTGATAATAATTATATTAATGCAAAATGTTTTTGGTAATTTTAATACATTTATTAATATATAATTTCTGAATCTTAATTTTTCTCGAATAGCCAATGAAATCTTTCAATTTTGCCATCTAGATTTCAATTGACCAATAGGAATGCTCAATTTACTCATCCTCAATCTTCTATTATTTAATTTTATTTTTCTATTATATTCCAATAGTCAATAAAAACCTTCAATTTTGCCACCTAAATTTCTATTAACCAATAGGAATGCTCAATTTACCCATCCCCAATCTTCTATCATTTAATTTTATTTCTCTACTGCATTTCAATAGCCAATGAAAACCTTCAATTTTGCAACCTAGATTAATATTGATCAATAAGAATGTTCAATTTACCCATCCTCATTCTTCTATTTTGATTTAATCTCATTTCATCTTTTTCGGTTAGGTTTTCAAGTTTTTAGAGTTTGTATAATTATACTGATATATATATATATATATATATATATATATATATATATATATATTGCAGTTTCTGAATTCAACAATATCAGCAAATCGATTATCTTCTTTTCAAATCCGTAAGTTTCTATCTCTTTAAGTTTTCTATACGGTTTCGTGTATTTTTCTCTTATCGTCTTCCCCAGTCCATACCCGCAGTTATCTTGGCACTGATCTTATTGCTCCTTTATAATTTTGCAGTTGCAGAATTCATCAAATTGATAAATCGTTTATTCTGGCCTATTTTTGCAGTATAATTCTCATCCCTCACCGTGCCCCAAATTCGTAAGTTTCCCGAATTCGTAAGTTTCTATGTAGATTAAATTCTTATCCCTCATCATATGCCAAATTCGTCTTCCCCAGTCCATACCCCCAGTTATCTTGGCACTGATCTTATTGCTCATTTATAATTTTGCAGTATCAGAATTCATCAATGTTATCTTGACACTGATCCTATTTTTTACAGTGTAATTCTCATCCATCTTCGTGACCAAAATTCTTTCAATTCTTTGTAGTTCATATTTTTATCCCTCATCATATGCCAATTTCGTATTACCAGGTCCATTCCCCCTGTTATCTTTACACTGATTATATTCATCCTTTATATTTTTGCAATATCATAATTCATCAATTTGATAAATAATTGTTTGTGATCTATTTTTTGCAGTGAAATTTTCATCCCTCTTCGTGCTCCAAATTCGTAAGTTTCTCTTTAGTTCAAATTATTATCCCTCATCATATCCCAATTTCATATTACCCGGTCCATTCCCCCTGATATCTTTACACTGATTATATTGATCCTTTGTAATTTTGCAGTATCAGAATTTATCAATTTGATAAATTATTGTTTGTGGTCTATTTTTTGCAGTGCAATTGTCATTCCTCTTCGTGCTCCAAATTCGTAAGTTTCTCTTTAGTTCATATTCTTATCCCTCATTATATCCCAATTTCGTATTACCCGGTCCATTCTCTCTGTTATCTTTACACTGATCATATGATTTTTGTATCTTTATAAAACTTATTAAAAAAATTGACAAATGAGATCTTTTTAATAAAAATAAAATAATGCTAAACAATTTAATTTTATTAATTATACAACAATTTCACATTTATAATTTAAAATGTTATATGCTTAAGAATACTAATGAAACTATTGTAAATTATTATTCAAAAAATCTTCCAATTCATCTTTTTAATTAATTTTTTTATTTTTAAAAATATAAATAAATTAATAAATACAGTGAGATGGAAAATAGTCGAATACATAAATAAAAATAACAATAATAGTAGCATTTAATAAATATTTTATAAATTAAATTGGATCCTTAATTTTAGTACATTAATAAAATGAATAATATTTCTAATCAAATATTTCTTGATTATAGTAAACATTCTAAATTATTTTTAAATATATTGATAATCAATTAGTTTTCCATATATATTGTATTTTTAATTAATTGATTGACTAAATATTTAGATTAGAGATACGCATTAGTTGACTTTCTAATATGTATTTTCGAAAATTTAAATTAAACTTTAGGTTTTTCAAACATTCGGATATATAAAAAGTTGTTCATATTCAACTACTCTATTTATTTTTTGTCCGATTTAATTATTTATAATATTAATACTAATTATTTATACAAACAAAATAATTATTTAAATTTTAACTAAGGAAGAATACTATTATATATGAATAAAAATATTTTTTTATATATTCCATAACAATTTCTGAATATATGTACCCATTTTTTAAAAGTAATGTTTACTTTCACCTACACATTATTTTTATAATACAAAGATTTCTTAATAGTGTATTCATGAAATTTAATAACTGATACGCTGCTTTAAGCTTCCACATTACACATTTTAATTATATATCTTTTTGATAAACTGATTTAAGCTTCCACATTACATTTTTCATTGGATAATGTGTTGAGTGACTATTTGTGGACCAAGGTCGTGCTCCTCTCATTTTAATAAATATTGAATTGTATTAAAATGTACGTCGAGTTTCGAAGCATAGTTTTCACGAGAAGAAACCTAAAAACTATATATTGATTAATAATATTATTCAATTTCATATATCAAATATCATTCAAGTTTATAAGTTTTATTATCATATGACAATTTAAAATTTTATGTTTTAAAAAAATGTTTTATTAATTAAAAATAAATTGAAATAGAATAAAATTAAAAAATTTCTTTTTATTTGTGTTTTATTTTAACAATTTTATTTTATTAAATATATAAATACTAAATATTATATAATTCGCTGTTTACACACTTTCAATATATATATATTTTTATTTTTCTTATAGTTATTAACTCAAATAACTCAACAACAAAATTGAAAAGTGAGATAATTAAAATAAAACAAAAATAATTATTTAACAATTTAATTTTATTAATGAAGCAGAAATTCATCTTTTATTATTCACAACTACGGCTTATATGATTTACTCCATTATGTTAAAACACTTCAACAAATTTTTTTTCTATATCAAATTATAAATATAATTTTTTTTTCTTTTAAATATGTTTTTTTAGATCTTTCCCAAAAAATATCAATAATTTTAAGGATCACACTCATTTTCCTTTACCAATACTGTTTATCAATTTTCCTAAACTATTTGTCTCTTCAAATCATATGGATCATAAATGTCTTTTACAATTGCCTTTCTGATTTCACAAGTTGAGTTTTTTTATCCCGATCTTAATTATGTGGTTAACTTATTCGATTTCTGAAAAGAAAAATCATATTTTTCATTTTTATTGAACTTTTGTCCGTAATTTACATTTGTACAGATTTGTTTTGCAGAATCAAGTTTGGAAATCATTCGTCTCAATAAAAAGAGACGCAAAACTCATCAAACTGAAAATGCAGTCTCCCCTGTCATCGATACCCACTCAACCGGATAATTGGGAGTGATGATAATTATATTAATGCAAAATGTTTTTGGTAATTTTAATACATTTATTAATATATAATTTCTGAATCTTAATTTTTCTGGAATAGTCAATGAAATCTTTCAATTTTGCCATCTAGATTTCAATTGACCAATAGGAATGCTCAATTTACTCATCCTCAATCTTCTATTATTTAATTTTATTTTTCTATTATATTCCAATAGCCAATAAAAACCTTCAATTTTGCCACCTAAATTTCTATTAACCAATAGGAATGCTCAATTTACCCATCCCCAATCTTCTATCATTAAATTTTATTTCTCTACTGCATTTCAATAGCCAATGAAAACCTTCAATTTTGCAACCTAGATTTCTATTGATAATGTTCAATTTACCCATCCTCATTCTTCTATTTTGATTTAATCTCATTTCATCTTTTTCGGTTAGGTTTTCAAGTTTTTAGAGTTTGTATAATTATACTGATATATATATATATATATATATATATATATATATATATATATATATATATATATATATATATATATATATATATATATATATATATATATATATATATATATATATATATATATATATATATATATATATATATATATATTGCAGTTTCTGAATTCAACAATATCAGCAAATCGATTATCTTCTTTTCAAATCCGTAAGTTTCTATCTCTTTAAGTTTTCTATACGGTTTCGTGTATTTTTCTCTTATCGTCTTCCCCAGTCCTTACCCGCAGTTATCTTGACACTGATCTTATTGCTCTTTTATAATTTTGCAGTTGCAGAATTCATCAAATTGATAAATCGTTTATTCTGGCCTATTTTTGCAGGATAATTCTCATCCCTCATCGTGCCCCAAATTCGTAAGTTTCTCTGTAGATCAAATTCTTATCCCTCATCATATGCCAAATTCGTCTTCCCTAGTCCATACCCCCAGTTATCTTGGCACTGATCATATTGCTCATTTATAATTTTGCAGTATCAGAATTCATCAATGTTATCTTGACACTGATCCTATTTTTTGCAGTGTAATTCTCATCCATCTTCGTGACCAAAATTCTTTCAATTCTTTGTAGTTCATATTTTTATCCCTCATCATATGCCAATTTCGTATTACCAGGTCCATTCCCCCTGTTATCTTTACACTGATTATATTCATCCTTTATATTTTTGCAATATCATAATTCATCAATTTGATAAATAATTGTTTGTGATCTATTTTTTGCAGTGAAATTTTCATCCCTCTTCTTGCTCCAAATTCGTAAGTTTCTCTTTAGTTCAAATTATTATCCCTAATCATATCCCAAATTCATATTACTCGGTCCATTCTCCCTGCTATCTTTACACTGATTATATTTATCCTTTATAATTTTGCAGTATCATAATTCATCAATTTGATAAATCATTGTTTGTGACCTATTTTTTGCAGTGCAATTGTCACCCCTCTTCGTGCTCCAAATTCGTAAGTTTCTCTATAGTTCAGATTCTTATCCCTCCTCATATCTCAATTTCGTATTACTCGGTCCATTCTCCCTATTATCTTCAAACTGATTATATTAATCCATTATAATTTTGCAGTATCAGAATTCATCGATTTTATAAATCGTTTTTTGTGGCCAATTTTTTGCAGTGAAATTCTCATCCCTCTTTGTGTTTCAAATTCGTAAGTTTCTCTGTAGTTCAGATTCTTATCCCTTATCACTCATCATATCTCAATTTCATATTACCCGTTTCATTGCCCCTGCTATCTTTACACTGATTATATCGATCATTTATAATTTTGCAGTATCAGAATTCATCAATTTGATAAATCATTATTTGTGGCCTATTTTTTTGCAGTGCAATTCTCATCCATCTTCGTGACCCAAATTCTTTCAATTCTTTGTAGTTCATATTTTTATCCCTCATCCTATGCCAATTTCGTATTACCAGGTCCATTCCCCCTGCTATCTTTACACTGATTATATTGATCTTTTGTAATTTTGCAGTATCAGAATTCATCAATTTGATAAATCATTGTTTGTGGCCAATTTTTTTTGCAGTGCAATTGTCATCCCTCTTCGTGCTCCAAATTCGTAAGTTTTTCTTTAGTTCAGATTCTTATCCCTTATCATATCCCAATTTCGTACTAACCGGTCCATTCTCCTTGTTATCTTTACACTGATCTTATTGCTCCTTTATAATTTTGCAGTATCAGAATTCATCGATTTTATAAATCGTTATTTGTGGCCAATTTTTTGCAATGTAATTCTCATCCCAATTACTAATTTAGTACATTATTTTCCGCTTCTTCGTCTTTTCATTCTCATTCACAAGGTTTGCAGATCTTATTCTCATTTCATCTTACTCGGTTAGATTTTTAAGTTTTAGGGTTTGTATAATTATACTGATATATTTTTTTTTTTGCAGTTTCTGAATTCAACAATCTCAGAAAATCGATTCTCTTCTTCCAAATTCGTAAGTTTCTATCTCTTTCAGTTTTCTATATGGTTTCGTGTATTTATCTCTTATCGTCTTCCCCAGTCCATACCCGCAGTTATCTTGGCACTGATCTTATTGCTCCTTTATAATTTTGCAGTATCAGAATTCATCAAATTGATCAATCGTTTATTCTGGCCTATTTTTTGCAGGATAATTCTCATCCCTCATCGTGCCCCAAATTCGTAAGTTTTCCAAATTCGTAAGTTTCTCTGTAGATTAGATTTTTATCCCTCATCATATGCCAAATTCGTCTTCCCCAGTCCATACCCCCAGTTATCTTGGCACTGATTATATTGATCATTTATAATTTTGCAGTATCAGAATTCATCGATTTTATAAATCGTTGTTTGTGGCCAATTTTTTGCAGTTTAATTCTCATCCCTCTTTGTGCTCCAAATTCGTATTCCCTCTGATATCTTTACACTGCTTATATTGATCCTTTATATTTTTGCAGTATCAGAATTCATCAATTTGATAAATCGTTGTTTGTGGCCTATTTTTTGCAGAGTAATTCTCATCCCTCTTCTTGCTCCAATTTCGTAAGTTTCTCTGTAGTTCAGATTCTTATCTCTCATCATATCCCAATTTCGTATTACCCGGTTCATTCCCCCTGTTATCTTTGCAGAATAATTCTCATCCAAAAACTTATCCCAAATTCATAAGTTGCTCTGTATTTCAGATTCCCAAAGTTTCTGATTTTCATTTTCAAAGAGATAGATTCATTCTATTTGCTTAAACACAGATACGTATATTATCTTTTTCTTAAACCGTTCATTCACCCTGTTTTCTTGAAAGCAGACTGCATATGTTCTGTTATCTGAAATGTTTGCTGTTGGGATATGTCCTTCGATCCTACGTGTGCAATCGATAAAGTCATAAGGTCGTCTATGGATGTTAAATGATTATTTGATAATATTAATTGTTGGGAACAATATAATATTGATCAATTAAATCATACCTACAGGGTCACACACGGACTCGAAGATAATGTACGATGATTGATATATATATTGATTTAGAATCAATATTTACGTGGATTTAATTCCCATGCATGTGATGCATGGATTGCATGGATGCATGTCACATAGTGTGACATGGCATGCCACAAAAGCAAGTGGGACCACATACAATGCATAGTGGCATGTGTATGTGGCATGACCTTTCACCTCCTTTGTAACCTCTTTTGCATGTTAATGGTGCATCTTTATGCACATTAAGATGGAGGTTACAAAGAGGTGTAATGGTGTGAATAATGGTGTGTTTATATAGATGAAAATCTGATTTTCATCACACACAAGCATCAGCCACGAAAATCCACACAAATAGAGAGAAAAGAGGTGATCTTGGAGATCCATTCTCAAGCAATCAAAGGTGTTCATTATCCGGGTTCGTGTGCAACACGTAGAGGCCGGGCCATTTGTGCGGCTTCCACATCCGGACGATCTAAAGGAGTGATGAGGTCATTCACAAGGAGAGCTTCGAGAGGCTGATCCATTTGAGGTGGTTCAATCGACTCAACACCACCTCAACGACATTAACCAAAGTCAACGATCACCAAAAGTAAGTAATCGTTGAACCTTATATATATATATATATATATATATATATATATATATATATATATATATATATATATATATATATATATTGGATGTGTATATATATATGTTTATATGTGTTCTTATACACATTAAGTGTGCACTAAGATCATGACATAGTAAATCTATCGCTTTACACGCTTTCGCACACACGGTATATCGATTGGATCGGTATACCGGCACCTTCAATTGGTATCAGAGCCTAGGGCTCGTGCACACTTTTGTGTTGGACACAAGAAGTTTAATCAACATAATTGGTTTAATTGTTTAATTGTGATTATGTGATTAGATGTAAGGCCGGCCACCGTTAGTGGTCGGGTGAATGATTTCGTCGTTTTTTACGTTTCGATTGGCCATAGTCTTTTGAGGGCTGCGTCCCTTGGAATCATTTGTAATAGATAGGTTTTTCTATTATATTTGTATTGTACTACTTGTAAGCGATGGACTTGGTCCATGGTTCGATGGAGGATCTCGGCTCTCCGGCGAAAACGAGAAGAAACGAAGCAAAACGAAGCAAAGCGGACAAAACCGGGCTGCTGGAGCCAAACGGCGGGCGCCGTTTGTGCTCCAGCGGGCGCTGTTTTGATTTGGCGGGCGCCGTTTTGGAAACGGCGACCGCCGAAAGCTCTTTTTTGGGGCAGACAGTTTTTTGCCCTTTCGGCGGGCGCCGTTTTGGAAACGGCGACCGCCGGTGGTGTTCAGCGACCGCTGGTTATAAAACGGCGGGCGCTATTCGTGGTTTTTGGGGTAATGACTTGGTTTGACCAAAATCGGCGAGCGCAGAACTGAAACGGCGGGTGCGGACCAGTCCAGAAGATGTTCAAGGCCTATTTTGTTGCTTTTAATCTTTTTGTTTGAGAGTTGTGAGGTTCTAGGGGCCTTTCGATTACGTATTTAATTGCTTTGCTAGTTATAGGATGTTTTATGTTATAAATGTTCAACTTACATATAAACACCTATGCATGCAAGTTCCCAAAATAATGAGTATAATGTCTTGTCCAAAACATCACACTCATAAAGCCCTCGATCATAAGTTGGTAGGTCCGCCTCAGCGGGGTACTACTTGTTATCTTGGGATAAGTGGGAGTAAGGGTTAGACCCTTACACGTGACTTTGGTTTTCTCATCGATAGATCCACTGCAGGCGTGGCTATCGAGACATGAGATGAGAATGAGATTCTCATCGACCGAGAGTGATATTAGATATCATTGACATGGGTGTGTCTACCTATCTTGAAATACTTAAGTGCGGACTCAGTCGGCTTAAAGATTTGCAAGATGAGGATCTCGGAATCGTTTTGTTCTAAGGGACAATGATATTGGATATCAATTGAACAAAATGAAATAAATAAGTACAATTGTTAGACAACCTTATTTGTTTACCGCTTTGTGAATGTTTACATACTTTATTTATCTTTCTTTTGTAGTTTATCATGTAAAATATCAACTCAATTCAAGTTTGGTTCAATTCTTGATTGTGAAAAATTGAACAACACAAATTTTCTTGATTGACAACGTAATTTGAGGATGGTCCTCAAATACGAATACAAAGAGAAGTGTTAGATTACCAATTCCTATGATATCATTGAACAACTCAATAGCATGTTCGGGGAACATACTATGATTGAGCGGTTCGGAATGACCAGGGTCATCGCTCCAGCTAGGCTGGAAAAATGGAAATCTATGGAATCACATGTGCAACAAATGATTGGATTATTTGCTTCAAGTGACCGCCTAGATTTTTCCTATGATGATTATTTGGCAACCGATTTCATACTTCAATCTCATGATGGTTATAATGCCTTTAGGCTAAAATTTCCATATGAATGGTTTGAAGAAATCGCTTCGTGAGCTCCACGGGATGCTCAAGGCTGCTGAGCCAATGATAGAGAATGACCCTAAGAGGGAAATTCTTATGATATGGGATAGGGTATTCAAAAGGGCATGGGCAAGAAGGCTACTAGGGTTCCTAGGGAATCTCAATGCGTCTACTGCAAAAGTGTTGTACACTACTTGCAAACATATAAAAGTTCATATTTTATTCAATTTCAAAACAAATGCCTAATTTGTCTTTCATTTGATGGATTATAAGGTTATGATTATTTACACCTCGGGGAGTGATTTAATCCAAAACACTTAAGTTCATCAATGACACAAATTAGAGACTTTCGAACCATTGGATGGCGTGAATCGATTGTCTGGTTGGCTCCCTCATATTTTATGAGAGATAAGGCTTCAATTGCATGATAATATCGCTGGTTAGAAAACTTCAATTTTTCACTTACGATTGATCACGTTTTGACATTGAGATAATTTTGAATGGAAATTTGAATGAGATTCAATTATTGGGAATAATTGAATTTGCCCAAAGTTCAAAGAAGATGTGAAGAACGGGGTTGCTTCATCTTCAAGTATTAATGATATAGACATTAAACTTCACAAATTCTACTTCTTGGGTATTGGATGCCGAATGTGGTTCTCACATTTGTATGTGGAGGAACTACATAGAAGTGTAAGTTTGGTGGGTAGAGATGTCGATCAACGGGCAAGAAATGGAGCGAAGGTCGCTGCATTAGCTGTATAATCATATGATGTTGTTTTGCCTTAGGGCCTTGTTTTAGTATTATAACTATGTAATTTCGTACCTTCAATAAACAATGAATATTGGTTCAGTATTAGATACTAATGGATTAGTTTTTTCACTATTGAATAGTTTGGTAACTATTTTAATTGTGAATTATTCTTTGTTTTGGTACGATTATTATATTGTTTATGTATACTTTAAACTTGACAAATCATATATATCATTAAGACCAAAGGCCAAATCGAATAAGTATCGATGAGACATAACTGAAACATTGTTGATTAGATCAAATCAAAATCTAAACATGTAACGAAGCTTCTTTTAGAAGGAATTTTAGAATCATTTGACTTGGAGTTATTTGATACATGTGAATGATGTGTGATTGAAAAGATAACAATGTCATCTTTCTTGGAGAAAGGAGAACATGTGAGTAATTAGGGATGATCCATACTGATGTATGTGGAACCTATTAGTTCACAAGCACATGAAGGTTATGTTTCGGAAAAGAGAAAACAAACTATATTAGATATAGTTCGACCATTCGATGAGAGGTCTAAATGAACTACTGGTCTCTTTTGGGAACACACAATTCTAGACTTCAACTTATACACTGAATAGGAAGCTGTCAAAAGCTGTTGATAAGACACCATACTAGGTATGGAAAGGGAGGATCCCTAAATTGTTTTCATCAAAATTTGAGGTTCTAAAAGCTTCTTTGACGAGATTTATCTCTATAGAGCTTGAAATCAAATGGGATAAAAGTTTCTTTATGGTATCCATAAGAAACTCGAGGGTACAACTTCTACGATCTATCTGAGAACAATATTTTGTTGCTCGAGATAGTGATTTTCTTGAAAAGAGTTATCTTTCCTAGAAATTCAGTGGGAGATCGGTTGTCTTGAACGAGGTTCAAGTGAAACAACCAATGATGAATACTCAAGAATAGGTTGAGAGTATTCTTATGGTTTTGGAAGCCATACCAGCCCTCGTAGGTCCGAAAGGAATAAATCTATCTCTATTATTCAAATACTTAGATATTGTGACCAATGAGAGATATGAATTCATGCTTTTGGAAAGCGGTGAACCTTCGACCTAATTCCAAGCTATGACGAGTCCAGCTACTGAAAATTGGCATGGTGCCATGAAATCTGAGATGATATCAATATCTGATAATCAAGTTTGGAACTTGATATATTTGCATCACAGGGTTAGACCCAATGAATGCTAATAGATCTTTAAGATCTAAACAGACAGATGGAAAACCTAGGGTTTTCAAAGCAAGTTTGATGGTAAAAGTTTTATTTACGAGGTGGATTATGGAAAAACTTTCACCAGCTGCTTTGATTAAATCATTCAGATTATCTTAGCCATTGCTACTCATCTTGATAATGAGATATGGTAATATTGGATGTTAAAACTAACTTCTTGAATTGAATTCTAGAAGAGAATGTGTTTTGACACAGCCAAAGAGTTTTATCGATCCTAATAAGGCTGAGAAATTATGAAATCTTATAATTCCATTTATGGAATAAAGCAAAGCATATCGGAGTAGCAATCTTCAGTTCAATGAATCCATACTGGGTTTTGGATTTCAGAGGAACTCGGAAGAGTCTTGTTTTACAAGAAGAATAGTGGGAGTTACGTTGTATACATTGTGTTGTATGTCGATGACATACTCCTTATTGGAAACAATGTTTCTATGCTTAATTCTATTAAAGAATGGCTTGGAAATTGTTTTTCAATAAAGGATCTTGGAGAAGCACAGTACATATTGGGCATCAAGATCTGTCGGAACAAATCGAAAATGATGATTGGACTTAATCAAGTGACCTATTTTGATAAGGTACTTGATAAGTTCAGAATGAAAGACGCCAAAAAGGGTCTCATTCCAATGAGTCATGGCACATCTCTTAGCAAGATGCAAGGCCCTACGGGACTTGATGAGCAAAAGAGGATGGAAAACATTCCTTATGCTTTGGCAATAGGGTCTATAATGTATGCCATGATATGTACACGATCGGACGTATCGTATGCTTTGAGCATGATGAGTCAGTTTCAAGGAAATCCAGGTGAGGCGCGTTAGACTGCGACCAAGAATATTCTTATGTACCTTAGATGGACAAAAGAATTTTGTTGTCTTTGGAAGACAAAAAGAGTTGATATTAACAAGTTGTTTGAATGCTAACTTCAAAACAGACTAAGATAATTTCCGATTTTAATCTGGTTATATCGTTTGTCTGGTTAGAGGTGATATTTGCTGGAATAGTTCCATGCAATATAGCTGATTAAACTACAGAAGCTGAGCACAGTATTGCATTGGATGCAGTAATGTTGGCAGTTAGGATTTGAAAGTTCTTGAATGAACTAGGTGGCGTAATTAGCTCGGCCCATCCGATAGTTCTCTATTTATAGTAGGGCTATCGCGCAAGCCAATGAGCCAAGGGAGCACCACAAGTCTAAACTGGTGCTCAGGAAGTTCTACATTATATAGGAGATAGTTTTGTGGAGACATCGAGATAATAAAGTTGCAACTTTTGGTAAGGTTGCAAACCCGCTTTCTTAACCTCTCCAGCAGTTTAAGCTTGAGGCTTTCACGACTGCAATAGAGATCAGACATCTTAGAGATGAGTTGTGATTTCTATTACTGTATTAGATACTTTTGGAGATTTGGTAGACATTCACTCATATGTATAATACATATTTCTTCATATAAATATGGTTTAATTTATATGAATTGTCCAAATGATTAAGTTATATCAATTGGGTTATGAGGTCGACTTACCGCATAATGAAGTCCCAATGGTTGAATTGATATACTTAAATCATATTGTTGTTCCTGGTTCGTATAATCGAGTACGGACAAATCGATAATACAATGAACTAGTTTGTAATGTGTACTATAGCGCCGCTTCATGGGCTAGTGATGTGGGACATCAAGTACAATTACATAGATATTAGCTGGGAGCTAATGATCGAACAGACCCGACTGGAATAGTATTTAAGATTTCGAGTCATAATACTATTTCATTGACTGTCGAGCAATTTCCTCTGACCTGAGTAGTCCAGAGTAATTCCATTGTGAAATGGTATACTTTGATACAAGTAAACGCCTTTCGTAAAAGGAGGTTATAAAACTTGTCATTGGGTATATCATGAAGCAAATGGGAGAGCTTGGATTGACAAGATGGGATTGTCCTCCATTTTATAATGGGATACATGTCTTACCGGCCACTTGGAGAGTCGAGACTGTGGAAAATACGTGGCCACGTCCAGATTCGTATCATAGTGATAAATCTGGTTTTACAGTTTGTCTCAAAGTCCAAGAAAGGTTTGAACCGATTGAGGATGACTCGAGTCTTGCCTCAAGTTCAAACTTAGACATAAAGTGACAACAGGAAGTTGGCAGCACACTGGCTCTGAAGGCCAAGTGGGAGATTGTTGGGATATGTCCTTCGATCCTACGTGTGCAATCGATAAAGTCATAAGGTCGTCTATGGATGTTAAATGATTATTTGATAATATTAATTGTTGGGAACAATATAATATTGATCAGTTAAATCATACCTACAGGGTCACACACGGACTCGAAGATAATGTACGATGATTGATATATATATATTGATTTAGAATCAATATTTACGTGGATTTAATTCCCATGCATGTGATGCATGGATTGCATGGATGCATGTCACATAGTGTGACATGGCATGCCACACAAGCAAGTGGGACCACATACAATGCATAGTGGCATGTGTATGTGGCATGACCTTTCACCTCCTTTGTAACCTCTTTTGCATGTTAATGGTGCATCTTTATGCACATTAAGATGGAGGTTACAAAGAGGTGTAATGGTGTGAATAATGGTGTGTTTATATAGATGAAAATCTGATTTTCATCACACACAAGCATCAGCCACGAAAATCCACACAAATAGAGAGAAAAGAGGTGATCTTGGAGATCCATTCTCAAGCAACCAAAGGTGTTCATTATCCGGGTTCGTGTGCAACACGTAGAGGCCGGGCCATTTGTGCGGCTTCCACATCCGGACGATCTAAAGGAGTGACGAGGTCATTCACAAGGAGAGCTTCGAGAGGCTGATCCATTTGAGGTGGTTCAATCGACTCAACACCACCTCAACGACATTAACCAAAGTCAACGATCACCAAAAGTAAGTAATCGTTGAACCTTATATATATATATATATATAATATATATATATATATATATATATATATATATATATATATATATATATATATATTGGATGTGTATATATATATGTTTATATGTGTTCTTATACACATTAAGTGTGCACTAAGATCATGGCATAGTAAATCTATCGCTTTACACGCTTTCGCACACACGGTATATCGATTGGATCGGTATACCGGCACCTTCATTTGCATATATTCATTTATTAACTAAATATTTTGACTGTTAGCATAGACCGTTGCATTGCAGGTTTGTACATCAAAATTTATTATATAATGTGTTTCTTGAACATAACATCTTCATGATATATATAACATGTTGATTTTTGTAGCTTCTAACCATATTCAATAATAAATTTTCAGCTATATCTTAAAATATTGAAATATGAATAAAAAAATTAAAATGACTAAACTAAACTTAGTGAATTTGAAATAACTGAACTTCACTTTATTATTCAATTATTTAACTTCATTAGCTACATGATCATTCAATACCCACAATTTAACTCCATTAGCTAATTGTTGTGAATATTTAATTTTAAAAATATATTTGTTTATGTCAATTTATATTAATGAATGATAAAACAAATAATATAACTGATAAAATATATAACCATTTAAACTTTGATTTGAGATAGTTAAAATAGAAACAAACTAATTATTCAACAATTTTATTTTATTAAATACACAACTAATAAATTATATAATTCACAGTTTTCATACACATTTTATTTTATTTTTATATTCCTTAAAATTATTCACACAAATAACTTAATAACATAATTTAAAAGTGAGATAATTAAAATAAAAACAAAAATAATTATTTAACCATTTATTTTTATTAATTATATATTCATTCATCCTTTATTATTCACATTATGATTTAAGTTATCAATGAAAGTGCAAGAAATTTCTCCATTATGTTAAAACACTTCAACAATTTTTTTATTTTCTATATCAAATTTTCAATAAAAATACCTGTTGAGAAGGCCGGTGTTCACACACGGACAATTATATGTTGCAGTTTCTAGAGTCACTAATCGAGCAGGATTGAAATTCTTAATTTGTGATTCTAATGGGGAACTCACGAATAAGGCTACAAATGTCGTTTACAAGGATGTGTTTAGAAATGTGAATTGATCATCCAAATTTGCTATTATTTTTTTAAATCTATTATGAGGTAAGATTATTTTCTCCAATCGTTATCCTCATAATTTGTTTTTAATTTTTTTTAAACTTTTTTTATTAATATACTTATATTAAAATAGTAACCGGAGAAGCTTCTGAAAGTTAATCCCGGTGCATCGCACGGGTCGAAAGATTCTAGTTACTTTATAATCTGTGCCAGCATATTATACTTATTGTTGATATTGTTTGTCACAGATCCAAACACCAGTGATTCATGTTGAAACAGTCGTTGAGCTTTTGAGGAAGAGACGTGGACGTTTGACGTTGCAATAAATATCATCAATTTAATTTCACCTGTGAATCGTTTATTCTTTCAGCTCCAAGAAATTGCCCTATTGCCATGTTTGATTTTTTTTATTTGGGATATTTATTTCATTTTCAGTGTTTTTATGACGTTTAATATTTTTTATGACATTCAGTGTTTTTATAATATTCAGTGTATTTTTTTTACGATGTTCAGTGTTTTTCAATGATATTCAGTGTTCATATAATATTCAGTGTTATTCAGTGTCTTTTAATGTTATTCAGTGTTATTCAGTGTCTTTCAGTGTTATTCAGTGTCTTTTAATGTTATTCAGTGTTATTCAGTGTCTTTCAGTGTTATTCAGTGTCTGTTAATGTTATTCAGTGTTATTCAGTGTTATTCAGTGTCTTGTAATGTTATTCAGTGTCTTATAATGTTATTCAGTGTTATTCAGTATTATTCAGTGTCTTTTAATGTTATTCAGTGTTATTCAGTGTTATTCAGTGTCTTTTAATGTTATTCAGTGTCTTTCAGTGTTATTCAGTGTCTTTTAATGTTATTCAGTGTCTTTTCATGGTATTCAGTGTCTGACATTCAGTGTCGGACATTCAGTGTCTTTTGGGGTGAGGTTGTAAATGTTGTTTTGGCTACAACTTGGTTTTTCTCTCCTTGTCCTATTTTGCAGGTTTAAGGCTCAAGGATGATACCTCGAATGATTGGACACTGAAAGCTGAAACCCTTGAAGAAGGGATGCGCGAGGCGCATTGCATCAAGCAGATGGACAAAGCGCGAGGCGTCTTGATGGAAGCTGATGAAGAGATGCGTTAGGCGCATTGGAGCGATGTATCAGGTGGCTAACAACATCCTTGAAGAAGCGAATGCATGGACGCATCGGGAGTATGCAGGACAGGCGGATGATACGTCAGGCGCCTAGTCTTCCTTGAAGTAACATGCGCTAGGCGCATTGAGCAGGTGCATCAGGCGCCTGGCTCTCCTCTTGAAGATACAATGCGTGAGACGTATCACTTGATGCACCAGGCGCATTCCATTATCCTTGAAGGTTTATGCGCGGGGCGCCTTGAGGTGGGCGCATCAATCCTCTGAGGATGCTACCCTCCAAGAATGCAATCCTCTGAGGATGCTATCCTCCAATAATGCAATCCTCTGAGGATGCTACCCTCCAAGAATGCAATCCTCTGAGGATGCTATCCTCCAAGAATGTGACCCTCCAAGAATGCAATCCTCTGAGGATGCTATCCTCCAATAATACAATCTTCTGAGGATGCTACCCTCCAAGAATGCAATCCTCTGAGGATGCTACCCTCCAAGAATGCAATCCTCTGAGGATGCTATCCTTCAAGAATGTGACCCTCCAAGAATGCAATCCTCTGAGGATGCTACCCTCTAAGGATGCAATCCTCTGAGAATGAAATTCTCTGAGAATGCGCATGTCATGCGCTTGAAGGATGAAGCGCCCGAAATGAAGCCGCGCTAAATCAACATTCATCAAATGCAATGAAGATGACGACACGCCCAAACTTCAACACTTGGAATATTTTCATGTCAAATTGAAGGTGAAGCGTAGACGAGCTTTGGAGCTGTGCATCCGTTGAAGCGCGCCCAGATTCAAGATTCGAAGATTCGAAGATTCGAAGTTTCAAGGTTCGAAGATTCAAGATTCGAAGATGGTTCTGGAAGTGTGACGTCAAGAATTTCCGTTTGACGTCAGCCGAACGTGTAACCAATGAGGATCACTTTCCTCCGGCGTTCTCACGTGCGGCACTCCTATAAATACCCTCGAACCTGATTTGGAAAATCACTTCTCACACCCTTACTTTTGAAATCGAGTTTTTACTTAGAGTATTTTAGGAGTTTTAGGATTGTCGCTTGTTGCGCATTCCTTGAGAGAGTTTTCGTGTAGTTTGTTTTCGCTGAGCGTCGTGTATTAGAGTTATGTGATTTAGCTCTAGATGCAAAGCGGTGGATCCTTGGAGTGCTAGAGTGCTGCGTCACTTGGTCTGCATCCTTTGATCATTTTATCTACCGTTCTCTACCTTGTAATAGTTTTGTTTGATTCTAAATGAAATGAAACATATTACATATCTCTTGCCTCCTATCTCCTTATTGTTCAAGATTACAAGATTGTGATTTGAGTACTTTTCTCTGAGAGGGTGATTCTCTAAGAGACTTGGTTTCTCCTCTGAGTGCATTGCTTCAGGCGCCCAGAGACTTGTAACTCAGCGCATACCTCTTAGGCGCCGAGTATTGATTTGAGTGCCTCACCTAGGCGCTTGAATCTTAGGCGCCCAGTATTGAGTGAGCGCTGAGTGGTTCGACTCTTCGAAGTCTTTTCGCTTTCTACGCCAACTTCGCGAAAAGTTGGTATCTTACGTCGAGGACGTAATTTCAATTGGTATCAGAGCGGGACGTCATACGTATAAGACGTGATCCGTTACTTGACTTCATATTTCCGCTACAATGGAGTCACCAATGTTCGCACAGAAGCCGATTATGCTTACACATCAGAACTACTCGAACTGGAAAGCCAAAGTATCAGCTAGAATAAAAGGACATGACTCTCGTGCATGGAGATCAGTGTTAGAAGGCTGGCAACGCCCATTTACTATTGATGCTAAAGGCAACAAAATTCTCAAACTTGAACGACATTGGTCTAATGAAGAGCGTGAAGCTTCTACTGCCAACAACAAAGCTTTACGTTTCATTTGTGAATGGTTGGAGCTCAACATGTATCAACTTGTCAAAAATTGTACCTCAGCCAAAGAAGCTTGGGAAATTCTCCAGAGAACTTGTGGAGGACACAAACATGTCAACCAATCTAAGAATTGCGTTCTCACTACTTTAGTTCCTAAACTTCAGATGGGAGAGCATGAAGATGACAAATATAGTGAAACATATTCTGGAAGAATTTTCTCAGATCGTGAATCTGAGTATGATTCGGAATCTACAGAGGTTACTCATAAAACGCCTCAAGGAAAAGTCGACTCAAAAGAAATTGTGAATCTAAAGGGAGATTTTTCAAAGCTTCGAGATCTTTATAATGATGGTACTACTTCAAACGCCGAATCTGAGTGTGAATCAGAATTAACAGAGAATGCTCCTAAAACACCTCAAGCTGAAGTTGAGTCTACGAAAATGTTGGAATTGAGAGAGAGCGTCTTAGTACTACAAAAGGAGCTTGAGTACGAAATTAATGGAAATCTGAAAGACACGGCATCTGCCGAAAACATTCTCTACATGGCTTCGAAGAACAGAGAATTTTATGATGAAGGAATTTTCTCAGATTGTGAATCGGAACATGTTCTTGAAATTGAAGAGACAACGCCTGTAGTGGCTCTAGAGGAAGTTGAGTGTGCTGAAATTCTAACCTTGAAGGAGAATCTCTTGAAATTCCAAAAGCTGTATGAAGAAGAAATCTCCGAGAAAGATGCACTCGAAGCGTCTCTAACAAATTTGAGAGAATCTCTTGAGAAAAATCATGAGGAAAAACTTGAATTCCTCAAGGAAACTGTTGAGTTAAGGGACTTGGTTGAAAAGTCTAACTCTGAAAATTTAAAGTTGAAAGCTTCTCGGAAGAATCTGGAACAAAAGTTTGATGATCTCTTTGAAGAGAAGCACAAATTCTTCAAAGAAGCAGTTGAGTTGAGATCCTTATGCGAAAAGTCTAATGCTGATAATTCAAGGTTGAAAACATCCTTGAAAAAGGAAATTGCCGAAGTCAAAATGCTTCGAAATTTGTTCAAAAACTCCGACGCTGAGAATGATGAATTAAAATCGACTTTGACACAAACTTAAACGGATCTTGCTATGAGTGTCAAAAATTGTTTCAATCTGAAAGAAAAATTGCACATGACGGATGAGCTTTTGAAGAAGATGAACACAAACTCGTCTGTTTTTGATAATGCTACCTCCTTGGTGAATCCAAATCGATATGGACTTGGATTCCAAAAAGTGTTCAACTCTATATACTCTACACCTGAGAATAAGCAAATGAAGTTTGTCAAGGCTGCTTCCTCTGATGAAAATTCCGAAATTGAATCTGAAAGACTTGATGACAGTGAAACATCAAAGCGAAAGGAGATTGCAGAGGGAAAGAAGGTTATGATTTCAGATTCCAAGAGTGAGATTCCGGAAGCTAGCTCTTCAAAATGTTTCAATGTCGAATTATATCAGCCTCCAAAGACTATCATGAAGAAACCTAGAAACTCCCTATCTTATGAGGATGCCTTTATGAATAAGTTAAAGAAATTGGCTCAGAGTGTTTCTCTAAAAGAAAACTCTACTTCTTCTTTTACTAAGATTGAAAAGCCAAAGCTAAAGGAAGTTAAGCTCAAGAAGAAGTTTTTGTGTCACTACTGCAGCAAACCAGGACACATCAAACCTTACTGTTACAAGTTGAAAGATGATGTGAACCAAGGGAATGTGATTGAGAAAAGGAACGTATATTCCAAGAGATTCCGACATCAACATCCGTCTCATGAAGATGCTTCGATGAAAAATTTGACGGAGTCCTCATCTACAAATTTGAAACTCAAAATGCTTGTTCCTCTTGCTACGAATGTTGAAAACATCAAACGGAAGGAAGTAAAGCACACGAAAAAGTATGTTTGCCACTATTGCAACAAACCTGGACACATCAGGCCGTATTGTTACAAAATGAAAGATGATGTGAATCGTGGCTTGGTGACTGAGAAAAACAAGAATGGATCGGCTAAGAAACTCAAGAAGAAAAGTTCTCTTCGAACTGTCAGAGAAAAATTCTCAGCGCAAAATTCTCAGAGAAAAATTTTCAGAGAAAAATCCCAGCGCGAGATTCTCAAAGAAAAGTTCTCTTCCTTTGAAAGATCGAAAAATCTGGAAACCCAAGACTGAGAGCAATCCTCAGAAAATTGAAATCAAGAAGAAATGGGTGCCAAAAGTGAAAAAGAGTGAAGATACTTCTAACTCCACTCCAAGAAAAATTTGGTTACCGAGACAATGGATTCTCTGCAATGTTGCGCTAAATACTTCCGAGCAAGACTCCAAAGGAATATGGTACCTTGATAGTGGATGTTCCCGCCATATGACAGGAACGAAGAAATTCTTGAAAGATTACGAGCCTATGTCCAACGCCCCCGTGACGTTTGGAGGGGGAGAAAAAGGCATCATGATGGGCAAAGGAACACTTCATATCAAAGGATTGCCACCAATCAAGAATGTCGTCCATGTTGAAGGACTTGTGGCGAATCTGATCAGTATCAGCCAACTTTGTGATGACAAGCTGAATGTCAGTTTTGACAAAGATTCTTGCAAAGTCTTTGATGATGAAGGGAATTTCATTTTGAGATGTCCTCGTGCTAAGAACAATTGCTACGTCTATGGCAATTGTCAAAATGTCAAACAAGAATCAGAGGACTCAACTGAAAGGGAAATTTTGGATTCCAAAATGGACACTCTTGCTCAGGAAGTTATGCCTGAGGCTCCGACACACAAAATCTTTGGAGCTAAATTTGATGCGCCTAAGGACTTGGCGTTTACTTCGAAGACTTCTTCGTCTAAGCTAACTCTTGAGATTATTATTTATGAAACTCCTATCTCTGTATCTCAGAAGTTTGCGGAAAATATGGAAGAGAAGTTTGACAAGCATGAGTCTGAATCAACAACGTCCCACATGATAACTGAACGATTGTCCAAACTTACTAAGATTCGAGGATTTGATCATACACCTTTCATTTCCATGATTGGGAACTTGATCTATTTTACTGATGAATTTGACTATTTTGCAGCTAAGAGTTGCTACACTCAATTACTTCGGCTCAAACAAATGTTGGATGACTATCTCGTCGAGAGTGCTCCCTTGGTGCTGTTTTGTGATAATCAAAGTGCTATCAAAATCAGCGAAAATCCTGTCCAGCATTCTCGAACTAAACACATCGACATTCGACATCATTTCATTAGAGATTTGGTTGATCGTGATATAGTCAGTCTACAACATATTTCAACGGAAAAACAGCTCGCTGACATCTTTACCAAACCTCTTGACTTTGAGAGGCTTCAAACTCTAAGAAATTCTCTCTGCATGTGTTCTCTTTAAGAGTTCACAAAAATTTTGAAGTCTGAAAGATTATTTTCTTTACTTCTGAATATGCACTCTGAATCGTCGTGGATTAGTCTAATCAGTTGAACATGGATTCGAGGCCGCTTTAGTCTTCGGACCCAAGAGTATTCTTTCCTCTGAGTGCAAACATGTGACCTTGGCATATAACTCCCATAAGCTATCATTTGCATAGATCCATAATACCAAGTAACGGAGGACGCCGGTTACCCCGGCTCCCCTCTTCGAAAGGTAGCACATGGACGCTGTAGTTTAAGATGCTCAACCATCACACTTCGGAGATGCAGGATGATCCTTGCTCCCCTCTGACTGCTGTAATGAGCATCTGTTGCATTTCATTTAAAAGCTAAAACTCGTCTGGAGGACGCAGGTCGAACCTTGCTCCCCTCTGATTGTAGTAACGCTTAGTCCCAAGTGGAGTGCCTTAAAAGTTCACCTTGCACTCATGAATGAAAAATCTCTTGTGCGGTGCAAACTCATCAAATATGTTTCGACGAAACACGGCATGTATTCTTGTGATTGTGACGAAGGACAAGTTAAATGTCTATCATTATACTTCAGTCCGATTCACCGGTTTTTAATATGAGAGATTTTTCCTTATACCTCAAAGTTGCTATCACCTCGTGTGAAATTTTTGGTTTTTGGGAAGTGATGAAATGTGGACTCTTTTCTGGAAAAATATTTGCTCTTCACTGCCTCGTATCACCGCTTAAATCTCCACTAAAATGTCGTTGAATGTTTTGATTCGTGTTGAATGCTTGAATGCTAACTCGGGATGTGTTGTTTTGATATTCATTTCTTGCAGATTCATATTCAGCACTTCGAGGAGTTCACTCTTCGGATATTCAAATGACAAGGAGCCTGGCACCTACTGCAATTTCGGCGCGTGACATACTCTCAGCGCCTGATTCTCGACTTTGGGCCTTGGCGTGTGATTCCGAAGGCGTCAGTCCACCTAGGCGCCTCACATCTTTGACGTTTCTCTTCTCTCCAGGCGCCTTACTTCGTCGAGGTGTTAAACTCCAATTCCCTGATGAAAAGGTCATCAGGCGCCTGATATCTTCAAGGCGCCTAACAGTCTCAAGGCACCTGCTATCCTCATGATCCAAATTCATAATTCGACGCCCTTGATTTAAATTCCACACTCCTCAAAATCCGACAAAGCTGAAATTTTTCAGGCGCCAGATGCTTTACAATTTTGAAGGCGCCTCGTTTCTTCTGAACGATCATAGCGCCTGAGAACATGCGGTTTTTGTGTCTCGTTTCCGATATATTTGAAATTTCGGTTACAGCCGTTTGTTGGGTCTCGTTTTTTTTATGAGGGCTGATTTTTGCTAAAGCCCGTACAAATTATGACTTTTGGGCTTCTAGGGTTTTCAAAACTATAAATAGAGCTCTTCGTCATTCATTATTCCTTTTACGAAAATCTTTCTCTCGTTTCTCTCTGCAAGTTTCAAGAACGATCAAGAACATTCAAACTTGTTTTTCGAAAATTCATTAAGTTTGATCTTCGTTTCTTATATACTTGTTCATTTTTCGTGTTTTTGATTCTTTGATGCAATTCATAGTTCTTATCCTCATGATTCTCTAATCCTTGTACAGGATGACTGATGCCGTGGATGAAGCTAATAAGGAGATGCTTAAGTACTTGATTCAGCAATTCAAGGAGGCGCCGAAGGACTTGAAAGCGCAAGCGTATGAGTAGTTGAAGGCGCACCGCGCGTTGATATCTGCTGGCCCTTCTCCCACGCCTTCACTCATGGCAGTTACCGAATCAAAGGATGGCGCCCTCTCGACGTCATCAAAGAAATCTTCTGGATCCTTGAAATCAGGAGGATCGAATCCACTCAAAATCCGGATTAAAAAACATATACAAGGTACTCAATCTCCACCCAAAACCCTTTAACATAAATTTGATGCCGGTCTCATACCCTCCAAAGCATCACTATCACAAATCGAGGAAGATGCTGTCTTATCTGATGTGCTTGAATCTGGGGAAAGTCTCTCGAAGGCGCCTGTCTCCACGGCGCTTATTTCTGATGCGCCTAATTCCAAGGCGCCTACTACGGAAGTGCCTATTCTTGCGGATTCCACTCCTCAAGATTCTTAAAAGGAGAAATCCTCCCTGCCTCTCTCTACTGTCGGCACGTCAAGCGCATCCACTGCCATACTCAAGTCGCCAAAGAAGGTGATCCAATATGTGCAAAATATCAACGAAATTCCGGCTGCCTACTCTCCTGATTTTTACAAAGAAAAATTTGTACGTCGGATGGAAAAGATGAATATTATGACCATTCATCCTGACAAAAACTTTGGAAAGGATCAATTCGAGGAGTACAATATCTCTGAAGCGTTTGACGAATTGCGCCTTTATCAAGCTGCCCATGCGCGATACCAATACTCCCCGTATGTTGTGCGCGCCTTCTATGCGGCGTTGGATGATGACTTCAGTAATCCTCATAGTCCCATGTTTGGACGTTTTATCTTCAGAGGTAAAGTTTATAAGTTTCAACCGAAACATATTAATGAACACTTTGGGCGCTATGATGCTGAAATGCGCAAACACAAGTGGGTCAAGCCATCCTCTGAGGAGATTGCGCAGGAACTCAAGATTGGTACCTTCGTGACAGGCGGCAAGAGGAAAACTAAATTACCTGAGGTAGCTGATCTCACATCTTTTTATACCATGATCTTTCCTATTGCATCTTCGAACTGGGTTCCTCACAACAGTCTCAAGACTTTGACACCTCTTCTGATGCATGTGATGTATCGAGTTGGCACTGGTCAACAATTCGATCTTGGTATGATGACGTTCATGGCAATGGCTGAAATTGCAAAGCTCAAAAATTCAAAACTCTCTAAGGATATGCTCTTACCTTTTCCTTGCCTCATATGCTCTATGCTGAATCGTCAAGAGTTTCAATATAACATGTTGGATGACTCGCCTGATCTTCCTCTCAAAAAATCGTCAACCATTGCCATTGCAAAAACGTACCTGGATCCTGATAATAAGCGGGTGGATCTTTCTTGGAAGGGATTTGTTCTTCCGTCTGCTGTGCCTGAACCCGTGACCCCTCCTCCTTCTCCCCGGAAACCTTCCTCGAAGCGTAAAGCTTCCAAGGCGTCTGGCGCCTCTGCTGCTAAGCGCCTACGCGCCTCATCTCTGGATACCTCAGTGAAGGCGTCTGACTCTTCTCCATCCAAGGCGCATGACGCTATCACATTCTCCAAGGAACAAATGTCTGGCTCCTATTCGGTTGTGGCGTCCAGCATTCTTGAGAAATTGGTTGATGCGTCAAATGACTTGATGATCAAACGAGCTGCAAACATTCAGACAACTAACGAGTTGATTGTCTCTGAGAATAATCATCATGCTATTCTCATGAGGTATCATCAGGCTGCCCGCCAAGGGGGAGGAATCGGAGCCTCGGATTCCCTTCATGGTACTTTCATGTATCAACTCATGAAGGATGTGATGAGTGAGATCACGAGGAAGTTTGGAGTTGAAGTGAAGGAGGAGAAGGATTCGAAGACGGAAATTTCTAACCTCTTTGAGATGCAGGTTTCAGGTCCTAAAGATCTGAAGATTATAACTGATGAGGTGAAAGCCACAATGTCTGCCTCTCCCTCTGAAATTGCAGGTATTAAAGACGTCAAGGGAAAAGGGATTGCGGTTAATATATCTGATGATGAAGGTGACGAGGATGAAGACAATGAGGATGATGGCGTTGAAGATGATGCTTCTGAAGATGAAGCTATTGAAGAAGAAGAGAATGTCGAGAATGAAGAATATGAGATACATGCGGAAGAAGCCAAGAAGATGGACATTGACGTCGAAGTCAATTCTCCCATTGAATACTCTGATTCTTCTCTTTAAATTACTCTGGTGTTTGACTCCTTGAACTATTTACTGTTTTGGATTGTGTTTTGCATGCATCAAACTTTTACTATCTTGCATGTTTTAGTTTGGCGCCTGAGGCGTGTGACATTGAGTTTTTCATAACTTTGAATTCTATGCTATCGTATTATCTATGCTTATTTTGTCTAAGTTTTTACTTAGAATATTTGTTCATGATTGTTTGTTTGAGGGGGGAGCTTTACTAATGTTAACTCTTTACGAGTTGTGCCAAAAAGGGGGAGATTGTAAATGTTGTTTTGGCTACAACTTGGTTTTTCTCTCCTTGTCCTATTTTGCAGGTTTAAGGCTCAAGGATGATACCTCGAATGATTGGACACTGAAAGCTGAAACCCTTGAAGAAGGGATGCGCGAGGCGCATTGCATCAAGCAGATGGACAAAGCGCGAGGCGTCTTGATGGAAGCTGATGAAGAGATGCGTTAGGCGCATTGGAGCGATGTATCAGGTGGCTAACAACATCCTTGAAGAAGCGAATGCATGGACGCATCGGGAGTATGCAGGACAGGCGGATGATACGTCAGGCGCCTAGTCTTCCTTGAAGTAACATGCGCTAGGCGCATTGAGCAGGTGCATCAGGCGCCTGGCTCTCCTCTTGAAGATACAATGCGTGAGACGTATCACTTGATGCACCAGGCGCATTCCATTATCCTTGAAGGTTTATGCGCGGGGCGCCTTGAGGTGGGCGCATCAATCCTCTGAGGATGCTACCCTCCAAGAATGCAATCCTCTGAGGATGCTATCCTCCAATAATGCAATCCTCTGAGGATGCTACCCTCCAAGAATGCAATCCTCTGAGGATGCTATCCTCCAAGAATGTGACCCTCCAAGAATGCAATCCTCTGAGGATGCTATCCTCCAATAATACAATCTTCTGAGGATGCTACCCTCCAAGAATGCAATCCTCTGAGGATGCTACCCTCCAAGAATGCAATCCTCTGAGGATGCTATCCTTCAAGAATGTGACCCTCCAAGAATGCAATCCTCTGAGGATGCTACCCTCTAAGGATGCAATCCTCTGAGAATGAAATTCTCTGAGAATGCGCATGTCATGCGCTTGAAGGATGAAGCGCCCGAAATGAAGCCGCGCTAAATCAACATTCATCAAATGCAATGAAGATGACGACACGCCCAAACTTCAACACTTGGAATATTTTCATGTCAAATTGAAGGTGAAGCGTAGACGAGCTTTGGAGCTGTGCATCCGTTGAAGCGCGCCCAGATTCAAGATTCGAAGATTCGAAGATTCGAAGTTTCAAGGTTCGAAGATTCAAGATTCGAAGATGGTTCTGGAAGTGTGACGTCAAGAATTTCCGTTTGACGTCAGCCGAACGTGTAACCAATGAGGATCACTTTCCTCCGGCGTTCTCACGTGCGGCACTCCTATAAATACCCTCGAACCTGATTTGGAAAATCACTTCTCACACCCTTACTTTTGAAATCGAGTTTTTACTTAGAGTATTTTAGGAGTTTTAGGATTGTCGCTTGTTGCGCATTCCTTGAGAGAGTTTTCGTGTAGTTTGTTTTCGCTGAGCGTCGTGTATTAGAGTTATGTGATTTAGCTCTAGATGCAAAGCGGTGGATCCTTGGAGTGCTAGAGTGCTGCGTCACTTGGTCTGCATCCTTTGATCATTTTATCTACCGTTCTCTACCTTGTAATAGTTTTGTTTGATTCTAAATGAAATGAAACATATTACATATCTCTTGCCTCCTATCTCCTTATTGTTCAAGATTACAAGATTGTGATTTGAGTACTTTTCTCTGAGAGGGTGATTCTCTAAGAGACTTGGTTTCTCCTCTGAGTGCATTGCTTCAGGCGCCCAGAGACTTGTAACTCAGCGCATACCTCTTAGGCGCCGAGTATTGATTTGAGTGCCTCACCTAGGCGCTTGAATCTTAGGCGCCCAGTATTGAGTGAGCGCTGAGTGGTTCGACTCTTCGAAGTCTTTTCGCTTTCTACGCCAACTTCGCGAAAAGTTGGTATCTTACGTCGAGGACGTAATTTCAGAGGTGGATTGAGTAGAAGAAAAAATCTGACGTTCAGTGTTTTTTGATGGTATTCAGTGTCTGAGGCAGGGGTGGGGTGAGTGGTATTCAGTGTCTGAGGCAGGGGTGGGGTTGATGCAGCCCCAGAGTCGTCGATGATACAAGACCCGGTGCGAGTTCCAGCTGGACCAGTGACGCGCTCGAGAGCCAAGAAGTTCAAGGCAAGCTTGATGTCGATGATCCAAGAAGTCTGGGAACAAGAGCTAATGAAGAAGCCCATTGGTGAAGTGGAGAAGCCAAGCCTCATCAATCTGATTGCGTACGAGGAGGCCGAACCAATAGAAGACGAAGCTGGAACTATGAAGACGAAGCCCGAACAGCATGTGTCGGACGACATGAAAAGCTGTCGGCCGACAAGTGGTTTGTCGGACGACACGACAGGATTTCCTGTCGGCCGACAAGAGGATGTCGGACGACACATATTCCTGTCGTCCGACATGAGACCTGATTCTTTATGGAAATCGCGTTTTCGCGATTTCAAAACTTTATTCCGTATTTTCCTTTTGTTTTGTGACTTTTTAGGTCAGCCTATATAAAGGCTATGAACCCAATTGTTTTAGAACACAACTTTGAAGATTATTAATATATTTGTGAGTTTATTCTCTCTCTCTTTTCGTTCTCTTTTCGATTGTGCCAAAAGAGATCAACCCGACGAATCAACGAAGCATACATACTTCGTTCGTGTGTCATACATCGATTTCCGAGTTGCTGCATCGATCTCGAGTTGGGGGTTAGGGTTCCGTCCTTAATTGATTTCTCGATTTCAGGTTCAGAGGTTTGGGATCATCCGCCAGGTATCCAATTTTATTGTTTTCTTCTTCTTCCGCTCAATCCATCAACGAGGTACGTATCATCTGGTATCAGAGCCCAGGTTAGGGTTTCTAATTTCTGATTACGTGACCTCGATTCTTCTTTTCTTTCCGTATTTCTTTTCTTCTTGCTGAATCGGATCTCTTTCATCCGTAAGCACAAAAAAAAAAAAAAAATTCTATAAAAATTATTTCTAGTCCGATTTTCGCGAAATTTTTTTTAGAGTCTCGTTCCTGGTAGTGAGTGATTTCGACCATATTTTTTTTGAGATTCTTCGACCATATTTTTGTGAGTGATTTCTGAGTTTTCCGGCATCGTTTTGAGCCAATTTAGTACTATCGTATTTTTCGTTCCAATATTTTCCGATTTTTGTTCCTTTCTACGTCATATTGTGTGTTTTGGGGGATTTTGTCGGTTCTGATCTCGTCTGGTAGATCGCAGAGTTCGATATATTGAGGGAGAATACGAGTGGTAAAAGGCAGAGTGTGTGAGTACATTAGAGTGAAAAAAGCCATACCTGAGTGAAACACGAGTGCTGAGTGAATTTCATCTTGAGTGTGATACACGAGCGTTTGTGAGGTGGTGAGGTTCTTTTTATTTTATTGCTTTTATTACTAACGTTTTTTGTGCAGGATGTCTGAAGATACGAAAAATAAGGGGACAGCTGAGGGATCTAATAACAACGCCCAATTTCAAGCCATGTTGGATGAGAATTATAGGCGGATGGAAAGGCTCTTACACACCGAGATGAATGTGGTACATGACCGACTACTTGCCCTAGAGGAAAAATCTCGTCGAGAGAATCCAGAGAATCGGAGGGTAGCATGGCGTAACGTCAGTCGAAATGATCAGCATCGTCAGAATGGACGTAATAGGGATGCCAACCCCGAGGACGATGAGACTGAAGAAATGGATAACAACTTGAGCACCATCAAGATGACTGTTCCTACATTCATGGGGAAGAACGATCCAGAGTTGTACATTGAATGGGAGAGAAAGGTCGAGATGATGTTTGACTGACACAACTATTCAGAGCTCAAGAAGGTGAAATTGGCGGCAATCGAATTTTCTGACTATGCCTTGGTTTGGTGGGATCAGCTGGTTGCCAGTAGGAGGAGGAACTATGAGCAACCTATTGAAACATGGGCAGCGATGAAGTCTGTGATGCGAAAGAGATTTGTACCTTCCCACTACTACCGGGAGTTGTACATCAAACTGCAGAATCTACGACAGGGAACGAAGAGCGTAGATGAGTACTTTAAGGAGATGGAGGTGGCAATGATTCGGGCCAACGTGGAAGAGGATCGGGAAGCTACCATGGCTCGGTTCTTAGCTGGACTTAATTGGGAGATTCGGAATGCCGTGGAGTTGCAACCGTACGTCGAGTTAGAGGATATGGTTCACATGGCGATCAAGATTGAGAACCAGCACAAGAGGAGGGGTAGTTTGAGCAGTGCAAGGCCGAATCAATCTTCTTGGAGATCACCCCAAGGTCCGAATGGTTCTACACCTAAAGGGAACCAATGGAAGAGAGAGGTTCCACCTCGTGACGAGAAGAAGACCTTCTTTAAGGGTCGTTCGGAGGGAGCAAGTACCTCGACTCAGGTCAACCCATCCAATCCTGATGGTCGCAACAGAGACAAGAAGTGCTTCAAGTGTCAAGGATTTGGGCACATTATGAGTGAGTGTCCTAACAGACGACTCATGATCTGTAGAGACGACGGAGAAGTCGTGACTGATGGTGAAGGCGAGGAGCCGACACCTACAGATGCTGTGGATTCCGAGGAGGAGGAGGAGATCCTAGCCATCGAGGGTAACCTGTTTGTAGCTAGGAGAGTCTTGAGTGCACATACACAGCCCGAGGAGAGGGAGCAGCGGGAGAACCTTTTTCACACAAGATGCCATGTGAAGGATAAGGTGTGTAGTGTGATCATTGATAGTGGTAGTTGTACGAACGTGGTGAGTGCAACCATGGTGCAGAGATTGGAGTTACCAGAGGTGAAGCATCCAAAGCCATACCGTCTGCAGTGGTTGAATGATTGCGGTATAATCAGGGTGACCAAGCAAGTGAAGGTACCTTTCCGCATTGGGAAGTACGAGGATGAAGTGCTGTGTGACGTCATTCCTATGCAAGCGAGTCACATATTGTTGGGACGACCGTGGCAGTTCGATAGGAGAGCCACACACGACGGCTTCACCAACAAGTATTCGTTTGAGTATAACGGTAAAAAGGTATCACTTGTTCCTCTCACTCCTAAGCAAGTTTACGAGGACCAAGTGCAACTACAAAGGGATGCAGACAAGGCATCTACCAAAGAACAGCAATTACAGACAAAGGAGAATGCCTTGCTTCATAGAGCCTATCTTGCAAGGGCTAGTGACGTGAAAGAAGCAGTGAATGAGAAGGGGCAGATGTTCGTGCTATTGTGGAAGGGGAACCTGGTTATTACTAACGATCTACCCCCTCTACCCCCTTCTATTCAGTTTGTTTTGCAGGAGTTCGATGATGTTTTCCCGGAGGATACACCACCAGGTCTACCACCCATCCGAGGGATAGAGCATCAGATCGACTTTGTGCCCGGAGCTGTGCTACCAAACCGCCCGGCTTACCGCACCAACCCGGAGGAAACAAAGGAGTTGGAGAAGCAGATTGGCGAGTTGTTGACCAAAGGGCACGTGAAGGAGAGTCTGAGTCCTTGTGCGGTACCTGTACTTCTCGTACCCAAGAAGGATGGATCGATGAGGATGTGTTGCGACTGCCGAGCTATCAATAACATCACGGTAAAGTATCGACATCCTATACCTAGGCTAGATGATATGCTTGATGAGTTATGTGGTTCCTGCGTGTTTTCAAAAATTGATTTACGTAGTGGGTACCATCAAATTAGGATTAAAGAAGGAGATGAATGGAAAACTGCTTTCAAAACAAAACTTGGCTTATATGAGTGGTTAGTTATGCCTTTTGGACTTACTAATGCACCTAGTACTTTTATGCGTCTTATGAATCATGTCTTGCGTGCGTTTATTGGTAAATTTGTTGTTGTGTACTTTGATGATATCTTAGTATATAGCAAAAATCATGATGAGCATGTGGTTCATTTGAGGATGGTTTTGATTGCACTTAGGCAGGAGAAATTATATGCTAACCGTAAGAAGTGCATCTTTAGCACGGATAGAGTCGTTTTCCTTGGTTTTGTTGTCAGTGCACAGGGTGTACAAGTTGACGAGGAAAAGATACGAGCTATCCAGGAGTGGCCAACGCCAAAGAGCATTGGAGATGTACGTAGCTTCCATGGTTTGGCCAGCTTCTATCGACGGTTTGTGCCTAATTTCAGCAGCATGGCAGCACCTTTAACCGCCGTGATCAAGAAGAACGTGGAGTTCAAGTGGGGAAAGGCACAAGACGAAGCCTTTCAGAATTTGAAGGACAAGTTGACACACGCCCCGGTACTATCTCTTCCTAACTTTTCTAAATCTTTTGAGATTGAATGTGATGCTTCTGGAATTGGTATTGGTGCAGTTTTAATGCAAGAACGACGTCCGATAGCCTACTTCAGCGAGAAGCTCAATGGAGCTACTTTGAACTATCCGACGTATGACAAGGAGTTGTATGCCTTGGTGAGAGCTCTTCAGACGTGGCAGCACTATCTATGGCCTCGGGAGTTCATCATTCATACTGACCATGAGTCGTTGAAGCACCTCAAGGGTCAGAACAAGCTGAACAAGCGCCATGCGAGATGGATGGAGTTCATTGAGACGTTTCCATACGTCATCAAATACAAGCAAGGTAAGGAGAATGTGGTGGCTGATGCCCTTTCTCGGAGGTATGCTCTAATTTCGACTTTAGATGCTAAGTTACTTGGTTTTGAGCATATTAAAGGTCTATATGAGCATGATGATGATTTTGGTGAGATTTATAAAGCATGTGAAAAATCTGCTAGTGGAGATTACTTTAGGCATGATGATTTTCTCTTTAGGAAAAGTAAACTTTGTGTGCCTAAATGCTCTTTACGTGTTTTATTGTTGCTTGAATCTCATGGTGGAGGATTAATGGGACATTTTGGAATTGCTAAGACTTTATCTGTGTTGCACGAGAATTTATTTTGGCCTCATATGAAACGTGATGTTGAGAAAATATGTGGTCGTTGTCTTACATGTAAACAGGCTAAGTCTAGAGTTAGTGCCCATGGTTTGTATACGCCTTTGCCTATTCCTACATCACCTTGGATTGATATTTCTATGGATTTTGTGATGGGATTACCTAGTGTTGCTCCCATTTCGCCCTTATGGGCCCGATAGGCCCAAACGCAATTAGCCCAAAATACATTTCATTCTCAACCATCACCTACCGCCCCCCCCCCCCCCCCCCCCCGATCGAACAACCCGTTTGTCTCCATTACAGTTCCTGTCCGCCCAGTCATGCCCGGGAGCTCCAGAAAGAGAAGATGTTCGCGATCGTGTAACTCCCGTCCGCATGACCAGCGATCAGATCCCCGAAGCAGCAGCGATCAGATCCCCGGAAAGCTCGGTCAACCTTCCCCCTGATCCCGAGTGGCCGGCCGACCAGAAAGAAATAGGAACAGGCCAGAAATCTGTCGTCTAGACTGGGGGACTCCGGGCAGCAAGCATACCGTGGGCGAAGAAATCATCCGAGGAGATAGATCGGGGTAAATAGGACTTTTTGTCTTGGGCCCATGTGTTTTAGGCCCAAGCCCATGTTTAGAAGCCCTAAACCTTGTACTATAAATAGGGGAAACTTTCCATTTGTAGAGGAGGTACACAATTCCCCAGAAATTTATCAGGCTCTTAATACTAAGTCTTTTCAATATATTTCCTTATTTGTTCTCTCAATCCCCGAAACATCTATACGTTCGCGGGAGAATTCTTGATAGGATTTTCTACCCGTAAACAATTGGCGCTAGAAGGAGGGGTGATCCTCGGGCGTTGAGCGAACAAACTAGGCATCATGTTGGGGCTATTAGAGATGGGAGATCCGAACCCAGCAGCAGTAGGAGAGTCAGCGAGCAGAAATGCGTGCGATAACGGAAAATCTCCCGTGGTCGAGGGAGAGTCCGAAGTCCAACGGCAATGGACTTTGATTGAGAAGCTAAGAGCCGAACAACGTGAACTCGCAGAGAAACAGAAGGTCATCGCGGAGAAGTTGGCCGAAGAGAAGAGAAAAGATAATATCGAAGAGAACGAGATCCCCGACCTCAACATCGAACGCCTACAATCACCCGAGGAGATAAAACGGACTATCCAGAAGTTGAAAGAGCGTTCCCGTATCTTGAAAGGGAAAGAACCACCTAGGACACCCGAAGTCGAGGGAAGGCGTTTGGATGCTGATTTCGAGGGAGAAGCCCCCCAACCAGATAATATCCTAATGGCTTTGAAAAAGACAGGAGAACGTAATACCCGAACACTAAAGGGAGGTCGAACCCAAGTGACGGTTGACCAAGATTTAGAACGGCGTTTGAGTGAGATGGTGAGGAAGATCTCTCAGCAAGAAAACGACCCAAAGAAGCGATCAGCCTTGGTTGAACCCCTGACTCTAAGGGTAGAAAGAGCTCGGGCACAGCTGGATATTGCCCCGCTTCTGTCTTTGACGTACGACGGGAGGTCCGACCCCGAGGTCCATCTGAATAAATATAATATATATATGGTCGGGCGGGGCGCGACTGATGAAACCAAATGCAAACTTTTTCCGTTAACACTGGGAGACGCGGCCCACCATTGGTATACGGGGCTTCCGCACAGGTCGATCGACGGTTTTAGAGAACTGGGAGAGACTTTCGTCTCATATTTTGCCTCGAGGGTCAAGTGCCCAGAGGGACGACAACGACTGATGGGAATTAAACAACGAGCAGATGAATCTGATGAGGAGTACGTTGAACGCATCGAGACTATTGTGATGCAAGGCGAACAGGTTGGAGAAGAGGTTTTGGTGCATGCTGCCGTGAGCGGGATGAAGGCCACGTCTGAACTTTTCAAGCCCATGATGAAGGATTACCCGCGGACATACACCGAGTTTCGGCGACGAGCCGGTGAAGAGATTGCGCAGCAGCGGATCTACGCCCAGCGTATGAAGGATTTAGAGCCCGGAAGGGGCAACAAAGAAGCTGTAGAAAAGAATGACTGGTCGAAGAAACCCGGAGGGTACAAAGGGTATCAAGGCCCTAAGAAAGGAGAACAGGGAAATCACAGGGGCGAAGATGTGAATCTGCTGGGGAGGAGCCCCGGAGCGATATTACAAATTCTGGTGGAAAACCGGATTGACGCCCTTTTCCCCCCAAAACCTTTATACACGCCCCCGGACAAGAGAAATCCTCGGAAATGGTGCGCTTTTCATGAAGACACCGGGCACACAACTGACGAGTGCCGAGATTTGATTACCCAACTTCGTCGGCTGTTCGACAAAGGGAAATTGGGGCAGCTCCTACGAGCACCAAAGAGGGGTCGCGACCAAAACCACGGCAACCGTCAGGATTTCAGGCCCCACCAGCAGCCAAGGTTGGAGGGACCCCCGGCGAATCAGAATCTATTGCCACCGCCACCGCCGGCGGTTGGACGTCAACAAAATGAGTTCCCGCCGGATCTGAACGGGGGAAGAGTTAACATGATTGGGGGTTTGACCCCCATCATCCACAAGTCCAAACGACAGAAGAAGGAAGAGTTGCGAAAGTGGGAAGGGGTAAACTCTGTAATTCCGTTCAAAGATCCGACCATAGCCAGGGGCGTAACCATCTCGTTCTCGGATCGAGATCGGGAAGGTATAGCGTACCCAAAGCAGGACGCGTTGGTCGTCACGACCAAGATCCTGGGAGTCGAGGTCGCCAGAATCCTGATCGACAATGGCGCGCATTGCAATTTGATTTTCAAGCCAGCCTTGGATCAACTCGGAGATTTGGTCAGCTATGTGAAGCCGTATAACGAGATGTTGAAGGGTTTCGGGAATGTGGTCGTTCGTCCTTTGGGGAAGATCACAATGTCCGTGGAGTTGAGGGACCATTGGAATCCAGAGGTAAAGATCACAAGAATGGTGGACTTCGTTATTGTTAACTCCGAGAGTATCCACAATGCTTTTTTCGGGAGGCCGTTTCTCGATGTTTTCGAGGCTGTGGCGTCCTCCCACTATTACTGTGTAAAATTTCCTACCTCTAGCGGGTCCGTTGGAACCGTAAAGGGGGATCAATTTATGGCAAAGAAGTGCTTTGATTATCCCGATTTTTCTGCACACTACTACTCGATAAACATGCTCGAATGTGAAGATAAACTTATAAAAGCTAAAACATCTGGAGTTCACGACCACCAAACATACGAACAACTAACCAATGAAAATGAACAGACCTATAATAAAGAAGATAAAGAGGTCGACGAACAAGTAGAATCCGAAGAGACGAATAGTTTGAATCTTCAGATGCTGCAGATCCTGATCGATGAAGCACCCCGGGAGGAGAAAAGGCATGAACACGAGGTTACGCTGGCAGAAAAGGAGAAGGGAGCAGACCTCGATCCCCGGTTGGGACATGAGCCTGAAGAAATTGAGGATCCTCGGGGACCTTCTCATTTCACCGCAGTCGACGAATTAGAGAGAGTAAAGCTAAACCCTAATCGCCCGGAGTTGGAAGTTCTCATAGGGTCTAAGATCCCGGATAAGCTGAGGGAAGAGTTGGTAGATTTTCTGAAAGAGAACACAGACGCTTTCGCCTGGTCGCATAAAGATATGGTCGGGATAAATCCCGAACACGCTTGTCATCATTTAAAGATTGACCCGAGCAAAAAACCCGTGGCGCAGAAGAGGAGGAAGATGGGCCCCGAAAAGTACGCAGCATTGGCAGAGGAGGTGAAAAAGTTGGTCGACAACGACCTCGTGATCGAAGCGTCGGAGGAACCTCAGTGGGTCGCGAACGTGGTATTAGTGAAGAAGTCCAATAACGCGTGGAGGTTATGCATCGATTTCACCGATTTAAACAAAGCCTGCCCGAGATTTTTTCCCCCTTCCACATATCGACCATTTGATAGATAGCGTCGCCGGGCATGCGATCTTTTCAAATTGTGATTGTTACGCGGGATATCACCAGATCCCCATGGCGGCCGAGGACATGGAATGCACGTCATTCTATACCGACAAGGGTATTTTGTGTTGGAAGCGAATGCCATTTGGCCTGAAGAACGCGGGAGCCACATATCAGCGTCTAGTTAACAAAATGTTCGCCGAACAGATTGGAGACACAATGGAGGTGTATGTGGACGATATCATCATTAAGAGTAAGAGCGAAGAGGATCACGTGAGAGACCTGGCCACGGCTTTCGCCATTTTGAAAGTTTATAATATGAAGTTGAACCCAAAAAAGTGCCATTTCGGAGTATACGCCACCAAGTTTTTAGGGCACATAGTCCATCAACGGGGGATAGAAGCAAATCCCGAGAAGATCGACGCGATCATAAACCTAAGAGAGCCCAAATGCCTAAGGGATGTACAGAAGCTGACAGGGTGCCTGGCAGCTCTAAGCAGGTTTATTCCCCGGCTGGGAGATAAAAGCCGACCTTTCTTTAAAGCGATCAAGAATCAAAAGTTCCACTGGGGGAAAGAGAGTCAAGAAGCTTTTGGCAGACTAAAAGAACACCTGAAGGACCCTAAAATCCTATCCAAGCCCATGCCCGGGGAGAAACTTTTCCTATATTTGGCGGCGTCGGAACACGCTCTGAGCTCGGTGCTCGTCCGAGCGGAAGGGCAAATCCATCGACCAATCTACTTCGTAAGTCAAGCACTCCATGACGCGGAGACCAGATATACGCCTTTGGAAAAATTGGCCTACGCTTTAGTCATGAGTGTTCGAAAGCTCCGGCTCTATTTTTTCGACCATCCGGTAGAAGTCCTGACCACCATGCCTCTGAGACAGGTCCTGCAGAGGCCCGATATGAGCGGCAGATTGTTGAAATGGAGTTTGGAAGTCGGACAGTACGACATCACTTACGCGCCTCGCACCGCGATCAAGGGACAAGTCTTGGCCGATTTCATAGTGGAGTTAACTTTCCCAAAGATTGTCCCTACGAATGACTTCCCGCCGTGGAAATTATATGTCGACGGATCATCCAACAGTTCCCACGCCGGGGCTGGAATAGCGTTAATCGGGCCCGAGGGACAATCATTCGCACACGCAATCAAATTTGAGTTTACAGCAACTAACAATGAAGCAGAGTATGAAGCTTTAATCGAAGGTTTGAACCTGACATTAGCAGTGGGGGCACAACACGTCCATATATTCATGGATTCTTTGCTCGTGGTAAATCAAGTCAAAGGCGAATATGAGACAAGGTGTGAGAGGATGGAAAAGTACTACGAACACGTTTTGGCTTTATGCGAAAAATTTCCCAAGATTTTTATCGAGCAAATTCCCCGGGAGCAGAATTCGCAAGCGGACGCCTTGTCTAAATTGGCCTCGTCCGAAGGAGTCGCGGACATGACCAATATAGTAGTAACAAGCCAAGCAGGTTCGGCCTTAGAGGAAAAACGCGAGTTATTAACGATAGACCGGGGAGAAAGTTGGATGGACGCCATAAAAACATACCTAACAACCGGAGAACAACCTGAAAACAAGATCGAAGCCCGACAACTGAGAATCCGAGCCGCCAGATACACGCTGATCGAGAATACTTTATACCGGCGAAGTCTTTTCCTACCACTGCTGAAGTGCGTAACACCGTTGGAGGGACAGAGAATTTTTAGCGAGATACACGATGGAGTATGTGGGAATCATGCAGGCGGACAATCCTTGGCGCACAAAACTGTTCGTCAAGGATATTACTGGCCCACACTAAGGAAAGACGCCATCCGCTATGCCAAAAAGTGCCACCGGTGCCAGATCACCGCCCCTATTATCCGAACTCAGCCAGAATACTTGAATTCGATATACAGCCCTTGGTCGTTCGCGTCGTGGGGCATCGATCTTATTGGACCTTTACCAACCGGACCAGGAGGAGTAAAACAAGCCGTGGTGGCCGTAGACTATTTCACCAAATGGGCCGAGGCATAACCGCTAAAGACAATCGATCAAAAGGCCATCATCCGTTTCATTTGGAAAAACATTATCTGTCGATTCGGGATCCCCCACACAATCACGTCGGACAACGGGAAACAGTTCGACGGGCAGGAGATAATGGACTTTTTCAGCAAATGGAAGATCAATAAGGTTTTCTCTACACCTTACCACCCCCAGACAAACGGACAGGTAGAGGCGATCAATAAAATTCTAAAACACACCATCAAAGCAAAAATCGAGGAAAGACAAGGAAGGTGGGCAGCGGAATTGCCCGAGGTATTGTGGTCGTATAGAATGACCAACAAGGCCGCCACAGGGGAAACCCCGTTCGCTTTGGCGTACGGAGCAGAAGCTGTGATCCCGTCAGAGATCGAGGTCCCCACCCATAGGACGTCTCAAAACATAAGTGACCATAACGACAAAGCTCTGCGACTAGAGCTGGATTTCCTGGAGGAGAAAAGACTAAATTCAGTCCACAGAAACGTGGCGGTAAAGCAGAAAGCAGAAAGGTTTTTTAACTCTAAAGTAAAGATCCGGAAATTCTCACCGGGAGAGTTAGTACTGAAACGCATAATGGGTCCCAACACTGGGGCACTGGGCCCGAACTGGGAAGGGCCAATGCGAGTCCAGAAACACTTACAGAACGGAGCGTATGAACTCGAACACTTGGACGGGGTCGCCGACCAATATTTCTGGAATGCTTTGTACCTTAAGAAGTACCATCAATAAACGTTGTAAGGCTTGATTTGGAAATTTGGTAACAAAGTTTATGAGGAATAAAAGCTTATCTTTCCCCATACAAAGATTTCCCGGCTACAAAGGAGAAATCCTCACTCCCCAAAGGTCGCCGAGCCGGACAGGCAATGGACTGTCCGAGCACTCGGGCGACAAGAAAAAGTTTACTCCAGAGAAGTTTAAGGAAAGATCCTTACTTCTCGGAGGTCGCCGAGCCGGACAGGCAATGGACTGTCCGAGCACTCGGGCGACAAGAAAAAGTTTACTCCAGAGAAGTTTAAGGAAAGATCCTTACTTCTCGGAGGTCGCCGAGCCGGACAGGCAATGGACTGTCCGAGCACTCGGGCGACAAGAAAAAGTTTACTCCAGAGAATTTCAAGGAAAAATCCTTACTTCTCGGAGGTCGCCGAGCCGGACAGGCAATGGACTGTCCGGGCACTCGGGCGACAAGAAAGAGTAAACTCTTGAGAAGTTTAAGTCCTTTTTCCTCAGAAGTCACTAAACCGTACAGGCGATGGATCACTCGACCACTCGGGCAAAAAGAATGAAATCTCTGTTAAAGCGGAGAAATTTCGTACTCATCCCCAGGATGTGTCTTGGAGAGAGTGCCCGAGTGGTTGTTTTTTCTTTTCCCTTCAGATGTTTTACGTTCTCAAACTTCAAGGCGTTTAAAAATTGTTGTCGGAATGTTGCGCGAATTTATTTAAGTAACGGCGAGCATAATCCGCAGGAAGAAAAATAACGAAGCGAGTAATTAAAAGAAAAGATCTTCATTCATTAAAATATTCCCGGGTAAACCCGGGAGTTACAAAAGAGACGAACATAAAAACAAAAAGCAAGAAAATTCGTCTAAGGGAGACACGAGGGGGATTTCCTAGTGCAGGTCGGGATCGACCACCAAAAAGAACTCCGCGTCGTACACCCGGATGGAGAAGCCCTCGGTAGGATGGAAGAGCAGGCGAACATGCCATCCGTGGCGAAGAACGGCGTCTTTCACAAAAAGCTCCCAACCCGAACCCACTAGCGAAACAAAGCCGTGACGGCGAGCCAGCTCGAACACCCATATATGTTTCTTCACATCGGTAGCCAGGATGAAATGGTTGAGGTGCTCGTCAATCGGATTGGTGAAGGCAGTCGGGAGTGGGAATCGCTTACGATGCCATTTCCCATGGAACAGCTGGTCGACCCTCGACGAACCATCGGATTTGGACACCACGCGAGCCATCGTCGACAGCAGTTCTTTTTTCTCCTTTTTTGAGAGGTAGGATAAGGTAAGGATTTGAAAGGGAGTAAGAGAGCTATATATAACGTCTAAAGCCCTAGGGAAGCCCAACCGACGAGACAGCTCTGAAAAGGCATTTCGGGAAAGTGAACCGACGCGATTAGTATCCAAGAGGCACATTTAATGCCTCGATTCATGCAAAGACTTTCGGTTTCACGCAATCATGGCGCATGTACAGCCCAAATAATGATGACGAACCACGGGGTTCCGACGCGTGGCAACTCCGGTATAACGACCGAACAAAGAGAAAACCGAGACCAAAGAGCGCCAATTTATCCAAACAGGGAATACAATGTTAATCGCCCGGACTGGGGCATTTTGGCGATGATTTCACCCCATCGCCAAAATAACAAGGCGCATGTGTATCCCGAACAGATAAAAGATGGAATGATCAAATACTTGTAAAACAAGAATAGTTTCGAAATACAAAATAATTCGAGAATACAACTTGGAACAAGATTAAAAAGAAACAAATCCAGGATATTCGAAATTTGTCCGAAAAATGTAAAACGAAAGCATTAAAAGAACTGAGTTTTTAATTTTCAGACAAGCATCAACCAGACATCAAGATTTCCCAGATAGAAGATCGGCTTCAGAAGTATTCGGGGGCCCTCCAGCCTCGCCCCCCGCTGTCTTGGGATCTCCAATGGACGCGTTGATCAGGGATCCCTCGTTCGGGACGATAGGGCGGCATAACTGGTCGCGGTTTGGCCACCAAGAAAGGTCCAAGCCAAAATCCTCGCTCAAATCTTCCGCTTCGACAGGGAGGTCGGGGTGGACCTGCCGCTTTTGGACGAAGGTTTTCAGCTTGGCGACCAAGGAATCCACTTTTGACCCTCCTTCAGTTGGCCCCGGATGCAGTCGAAAAACGCACAGCAGAAGGTCCAATCACCGTACATCTTCAAGTTGGCCAAAGGATTGGTCTTCCTATTTTCTTCGTCCGCAGCGAACGCCTCAAGCTTGGCCTCCAGGTCCCCGATCAAAACTTCTTTTTCTTGAAGAGATTTTAAGACAGAAGACCCCTGAGTTTCCCTCTCGGACAGCTCCACCCGGACAGAGTCCAGTTCCCGAAGTGTCTCTCGGAGATTCTCTTCCAGCTCTTTCTCTTTTTTGGCGGACGTTTCCCTCTCTTTCTTCAACTCATCCACCTCCGCCCTCAACCTCACGACCTCGAGGTCCGCACTTTTGATCGCAACCTCCATCTTCCTCGATTTATCGACCTCCTGGGTATAGAGAACTTTGGCTTGAGCGATCACCGCTTGCATCTTCTTGTTCTCTTCCAAAAGAGATGAAGGAACCGCGTCCCGAATGTTGGCCTTATCGCCCATAGAATGCAGCAGCGAACAAACCATGGCCGGAAAGCGGGACGCCGCGATCATCGTCATAAAGGCCATCTCTTTCGGATGACGACGAGCATAGTCGGCGCGCTCAGCCCAGTCGCGAGGGATCTCCTCGATCATTTTCTTTATATGGACGGGCAGCCCATCTAGGTCGGGAGGAAGTGGCGCCGGGTCAAAGAACTTCAGAAATACGGACAGATCAGAGTCCGCATTTTCGGATCTGCTCAGAGAACGGAAGAGACCACATGATCATAAACTTAAACCAAAATAGAACTAAGGAAAAACCGAGCCTACGAGACAAGGAGACTTACGGAGCAGGCCGGTCGAGACCACCTTCAGGGATGTGGACCGGGGAAGGTGTAGAGCCCGGATGATCGGGAGTATTTTTCTTGGGCGGCTTCGTGTTTTTCTTGCCTTTTCCCGGGCCATGATCGAGAAGCACATGACGAGGTGTTTCATCCCGAGAGGAGACAGGATCATAAGTGTCTGGGGCGGGCGGGGGAGAACCTCCTTCGACGCAGTGGCGCTTAACCGAAGAGTCAGTTTCGCTGCCCGACGAGCGTTTCGAACCTCGAGGTACATCTTTCTTCGGCACTGCGGTTCGCGATTCCTCCAGTTTTTTGGTCGTCCGCTCATCTTTCTTCCTACTCATGAGAGCGGATAATCTCTCGTCCATGGGATCCTCGCTAGCTCCCTCCGGAGGATTTTTGAATCGGGGGTATTGGCGAACTGCAGGAGCCAAACAAAGGAAGATAAGTCACGACGGTTACCCGAAACGAATGATAAAAACATGCGATCTCCGGAAAAGGAGACAACAAACTCACGGGGATACTCATCCTCGGCGTCTTGAGGAATACTAATAAAGCGGGATGAAATCCTGCGGTCAAGGCTAAGCCATTGACCGAACATAAGCCAATCGTCTGGCATACCCAAGATTCTCTCGAGCACTACCAAAAAATCCCAACTTAACTCTTTCACGGGAAGAGGCTCAGGACCTAAGCAAAAAGGAAACGTAAGCATGCCGAACACGAGGAGAACAGAGGCCGAGGATAAAAAAGGGAAAAAGGAACGAAATTTAGTAAGAAACTAACGAGTATGAGGAATCTGATATTCGGCGCTCAAGCGATAGTTGACAGAATTCCAGTTCCCGCTTACAAAAAACCAGTCGCTCCACCATTGTTCGCGTTTGTCGGGAAGATCAATTATGATTTTTATATGAGATTTCAAGTAGTGATCACCGCTCGACCGCACAGCGTGGCGGGCCAGGAGAGAGATAAATTCCACGGGGAGTAATCCCCTATAAAGGCCGTAGTGACCAAAAAGAACGGACAAAGAGATTAGTGATAACCAAGAATTAGGAGTCAGTTGCATGGGAGCAACTCCCCATTCCAAGACCGCCCGAGCCAAATTGTCATGGATCGGAAAGCGGAGTCCACTCTCCATCATTCCAAAGTTGATCGCTACCATGCCCTCCGGAGGGCGATCCGCCCTATCGAACCTGTTCGGACAATGTAAGTGCACGTCAGAGGGGATTTCCCATTCATCGCGTTTCGTTTGGAGCACTTCGTCAGTCACGCCGCTGATTCGGCGGCCCGCATTGAAGGGACTCACAGGAGGTTCTGAAGTGGGTAAATCTGTTCGATTCACGGGCACATACGGATGAGTGGCTTTATAGTCGGTAAACGAAAAGTTGGTCGGAGGACCTCGGCGGTCAGCAATCAAAGAAGCGAAGAGTTCGTAATCGGGATGAACGATTTCGGAAAACCAGTCCGCTTTCTCCTCCTCAGACAATGGAAAGGGGTCCAAAACGTCGCGAGGGGCGGAAAATTGAGCAGGCAACATTAAAAGATCGTTAGAAAGCGGAGATAGAGCTTGAGGTAGATCGGTGAAGTTGGGGAGAATGACGTTGTGAACGTAATCAGAATCGTTTTCGGAGTTAGAATATTCACTGGACATCGACCAGAATTTCTATCGAGATAGAGGTGTAGATACTGGGTTCTATCGGCCGGATGAAAACGATAATACCCCTCGCTCGAGGAACAATAACCTAAATAATTCTAAAATTCTTTGATGAAGGAAGGAGGGCGTACCCGAACTAAAACCGCGAGAAGGCACGTGAGGTGGACACGATTAGTCGCAAGAAATTCGAGAGTGGGCCAAAAGCGTTGAATGGGGGTCCATAACCCTCTTACATAGAGGTACTGAGGCGGCAAAACCACGAAGTTTAAAATTCAAAAGTTTCTCTCTGACACATGAAGGGACATCTACTCGAGTTTCGAAACGTCATTTCCCCCCATTCCCAAGGAATTTATTGATCTGATTTTGGGCCCACCGCTTAATGGGCCGAAACGTCCCAAGATTTCCGGACGTGGCATCCCTAGAATCTTTAGGAAATACCACCTCCGGGGGGCATTTGTTGCTCCCATTTCGCCCTTATGGGCCCGATAGGCCCAAACGCAATTAGCCCAAAATACATTTCATTCTCAACCATCACCTACCGCCCCCCCCCCCCCCCCCCCCAATCGAACAACCCGTTTGTCTCCATTACAGTTCCTGTCCGCCCAGTCATGCCCGGGAGCTCCAGAAAGAGAAGATGTTCGCGATCGTGTAACTCCCGTCCGCATGACCAGCGATCAGATCCCCGAAGCAGCAGCGATCAGATCCCCGGAAAGCTCGGTCAACCTTCCCCCTGATCCCGGGTGGCCGGCCGACCAGAAAGAAATAGGAACAGGCCAGAAATCTGTCGTCTAGACTGGGGGACTCCGGGCAGCAAGCATACCGCGGGCGAAGAAATCATCCGAGGAGATAGATCGGGGTAAATAGGACTTTTTGTCTTGGGCCCATGTGTTTTAGGCCCAAGCCCATGTTTAGAAGCCCTAAACCTTGTACTATAAATAGGGGAAACTTTCCATTTGTAGAGGAGGTACACAATTCCCCAGAAATTTATCAGGCTCTTAATACTAAGTCTTTTCAATATATTTCCTTATTTGTTCTCTCAATCCCCGAAACATCTATACGTTCGCGGGAGAATTCTTGATAGGATTTTCTACCCGTAAACACCTAGGACTAAGCGAGGTAGTGATTCTATCTTTGTGGTAGTTGATCGTTTCTCTAAGATGGCTCATTTCATTCCATGTCATAAAACTGATGATGCATCACATGTGGCTGGTTTATTCTTTAGGGAGATTGTTAGACTACATGGCATGCCTAGAACTATTGTGTCTGACAGGGATTCTAAGTTTCTTAGTTATTTTTGGAAGACATTGTGGTGTAAGCTAGGTACGAAATTGCTTTTCTCTACTACTTGTCATCCCCAGACTGATGGTCAAACTGAGGTAGTAAATAGGACTTTGTCTACTTTACTACGTGCTATTATAAAGAAAAACATTAAGTCTTGGGAGGAGTGTTTGCCTCATGTAGAGTTTGCATATAATCGTTGTGTTCATTCTGCTACTAAATTTTCGCCTTTTGAGATTGTGTATGGTTTTAATCCCTTGACTCCTTTGGATTTATCTCCATTACCTGTGCATGAGCATACTGACCTTGATGGCCAGAAAAGGGCTGATTTTGTGAAACAGATACACGAGACGGCAAGGATGAACATCGAGAGGCGAACCAAGCAATATGCCGAGCAAGCGAACAAGGGACGTCGCAAAGTAGTGTTTGAGCCTGGTGATTGGGTGTGGTTGCATATGCGCAAGGAGAGGTTTCCATTGCAGCGCCGATCGAAGTTACTTCCTCGAGGCGATGGACCATTCCAAGTGTTGGAGCGTATCAACGACAACGCCTACAAGCAAGATCTCCCAGGTGAGTACAATGTGAGTGCTACTTTCAATGTTACTGACTTGAGTTTGTTCGATGCAGGTGACGACTTGGATTTGAGGACAAATCCTCTTCAAGAGGAGGGGAATGATGCAGCCCCAGAGTCGTCGATGATACAAGACCCGGTGCGAGTTCCAGCTGGACCAGTGACGCGCTCGAGAGCCAAGAAGTTCAAGGCAAGCTTGATGTCGATGATCCAAGAAGTCTGAGAACAAGAGCTAATGAAGAAGCCCATTGGTGAAGTGGAGAAGCCAAGCCTCATCAATCTGATTGCGTACGAGGAGGCCGAACCAATAGAAGACGAAGATGGAACTATGAAGACGAAGCCCGAACAGCATGTGTCGGACGACATGAAAAGCTGTCGGCCGACAAGTGGTTTGTCGGACGACACCTCATGGCTGTCGTACGACATGTAGTGTAAAAGAGGAGGACGGTACAGACGGGATTCGCAGGATGCGCCTGCGAACGACGAGGATTTGTCGGACGACAGGATTTCCTGTCGGACGACAAGAGGATGTCGGACGACACATATTCCTGTCGTCCGACATGAGACCTGATTCTTTATGGAAATCGCGTTTTCGCGATTTCAAGACTTTATTCCGTATTTTCCTTTTGTTTTGTGACTTTTTAGGTCAGCCTATATAAAGGCTATGAACCCAATTGTTTTAGAACACAACTTTGAAGATTATTAATATATTTGTGAGTTTATTCTCTCTCTCTTTTCGTTCTCTTTTCGATTGTGCCAAAAGAGATCAACCCGACGAATCAACGAAGCATACATACTTCGTTCGTGTGTCATACATCGATTTCCGAGTTGCTGCATCGATCTCGAGTTGGGGGTTAGGGTTCCGTCCTTAATTGATTTCTCGATTTCAGGTTCAGAGGTTTGGGATCATCCGCCAGGTATCCAATTTTATTGTTTTCTTCTTCTTCCGCTCAATCCATCAACGAGGTACGTATCAGGGGTGGATTGAGTATAAACAGAGTAAGAGTATTTTCGTCCTTCCATATACATTTTTTGGCCTTATTGGAACAAAAAGGCCTAATTGACACATAAATTGTAACTTAGCCTTATTGCCAAAAAAATGTTGAAAAATTGCTTTATTGCCATTTTCCCAAAAAAAACAAATATATTACTAAGATTTTGTTACTATTAAAATTCTAGTACTACATAAAACCCAGCTACAGCTTGAATTGAATAACTTTCTTTTACGTTTGTTGGCCCCCATCCATCAAGCTTCTTGCAGACGCGAAAGAAACATTCGCTCGCTCTTTTACGTCTCTCTATTTCTCCCTTTCGTTGCTTTAAACCCTATTTCCTTGTTTGCAAGGAAGACAAAGCATCTCAGAGACGGTGAATCAATCATTAGTATATTGAAGCTCCTGCTGCTGCTGCTTGTCGTTTAACAATCTCAGACGATGCTGGTTGCAAATACTTTTGATTTATGGCAAAAAGACACTTTCTTTTCCGCCGCCGAGGAGGTTCAGAGATCCGCCGACACGTCAGCCCCTTCTCCTATTTCAATTTCTTATATATTGCTATTTCATGGTTTTTATTTCCCCTTTCTGTCATGAGTTTTGGGTTTTACCCTCTTCGTTTTTTTGATGTTCTTTGATCTCTTTGAAATTGATTTTGATATCCATTATGATATTCAATTAGAGATGTTTTCATCGGTGTAACAATGGGGAAGCAAGTAGATTGCTGAGACTATTTTTTGGTCAATATGATACATGCATTTAAATTGTTTTAGTTTGCGAAATCGATATATATATATATATATATATATAAGAACAAGTGTGTATTGATAACCATCGATGCTGCTTCAACAAAAGATTTGGCCGAATCCAATTGAAAAATAACACTCATGTTTTTGTATTTTTACATGGGCAGAATGCAGTCAGTCTATAGGATATGGCTCAGTTCAAGGCGAGATGGCTTGACACCTCAGCATTTTGATGAATTCGGTAGAGATCTTCACATGGCTTTAGGCACCACAAAATGGCAGGTCGGCATACCTCATTTTTTTAGATTTTATTTTTCCATAAATTCTTGGCATAGTAGTTGGGCAATGGTTGGTTTTGGTCACCAAACCAAACCAGAAATTACATTTTGACTCATACAAAACATACCATCGACATTCCACACAATATTTCATTACACCATAACGATACATAAGTATCTAACAAATTACCGAAAATCCATAGTAAAATCCACACTTACCAGCAAAATATTCCTACAAGTGCTTGAAGCCTTGAACCAATTGAACAAATTGAAATATAGTATTCCTTTTCTCATATATCCATCTAAATAGAGTGTGTGTCTGTTCGTTTTTAAATATTCCTCCCCCAAACCGATCCAAACTCTGCAATAACCAAAAAAAATTCAAAATTGAACTTAATAGGGTTTTTTTCTGTTTGAAGTTCTGCTCACCCCTTGCCATTATTCATAGTTTTTGCATGTAGAAGCATTTGCAGAGCTTATAGTTTATCTGTTTTGGTTTGTGCTTTTCGTTTTAAAATTAAAATTTGATTGTTATATTATGCAGTTGGAAGAGTTTGAAAAGGCCGTTCGTCTAAGCTACAGTAAGAACGGTGATGATATTACAATCACCCGACATAAGCAATTTGTTTCCGCTATTGACGGCCAAATTTCACGTATCCAAGTGGCACTGAAGGAATCATTGAACGTGGAAGGGAAGAAACCATTTCGCTGGGTGAATCTTGACAAGCAAGAATGTGATGACCTGACACTTTTTCTTTCTGGGACTCCAGAAAGGATTAAAAATGAAGGCGTAATATATACGGGACCAATTGAGACTAGCTCAATTAATGATAGAAAAGATGTATACGAGGTTATTTCCGAATTTCGTAGTACAAATCACATGAAGAGTTCATTAGAAATTCAAGAGAGCAAATCTCATGCGTTTGAGATCAGTTGTCTAGATGATAAAATTACTAGTAATCAGAGGGCCAGGATTTCTCCCGATAGGATGGAGTTGGAGATTGTTATTGATAATGAATGTAGGCGGAATAATGCACTAATTGAAGTAACGCCGAAAGAGAAGGGATTTAAACCTTTCTTTAGGAGGTCAAGAGGTGAAAACTGGGCCAGAGCTAGAACAAAATTGATGAATTGGTTCGATTGGGTAAGTTTAATATAGTCAAGTAGAATAAATAAGATGGTTGTGAGTTGAAGCGTCTGTATTTCTTAATATTTATTTCTTGTTATGTGTTCTAGTTCTGGGCTAATTACAAAAATCTATTCATATTATGGTTCAGGGAGACTACAGGAAAAAAGAAAAAGAAAAAAGTCACAAACTACAAATACAAATAAAAATTAAGCAACGATTTGAAAGTCATCCTTATAGATAGAATCAAACCACTTTTTATTTATATTGGGAAAGAAAAAAAATTGTGTTATGACTAATGAGTAATGACTCACATTTTACCTCACCACAAGACATTTTTCTTCTAAAGCCACCCTTAAGTTTATATAAATATTACAGCTACTCTGTTTAATTTTAGGTAGAATCGAACCTCAGGGTGTTTCTTGTAATAATTTGAGTTTCTTTTGTATAGCATTTAATCTATAATCTATTTAGCGTGTCCTCATTTGACTTTTTTAGGTTTGGTATACTGGTTGCTATACAGAGTACAGACTACAAAAATATATATTGCTTAGTTTTTTGTAACAGTTTTCAAATGAGAAATGTCATTTTGAGATTGAAAGGATTCTTGATATCGGCAGATTCAAAGTAATATTATAAAAAATGAACATTTGTTCCTGGTTTTCAGCATTCGAGAGGAGGTCATAGAAGTCAGAGACAACTCCAAATGTCACCAGTGATGCCGGTCAATTCTATAAGATTCATATTGGCTTTTATGCTGACTGTTTTTTTAGTCGGTATGTTCTCGCTCTTTCAATAATTATACTAGCAGTGTGTGTGAGCAAATAGTATGCTGGCAGTTCGGATTTATACATTCTTTCTTCCATTTTTCTCAAGAAAATAAAACTTAATTCATATTTTCTTTATTACTGTGAATATATATTGGAAATAAATTAGTAATCACATTTTCTTTCTGGGATATTATGGAGTATATATTGAGCTGTTGATAGTTGATTTAATTGCACATTATTTTTTTCCTGGAGAACAAAACAAATTACTCAGTATTTTTCTTGGATGCTGTGAAATCTATACTACACAGGAGAACTGATATTTTTGATCATTCTTCAAAGATAAATTATCAAATTTAAAGTCATCGTGTTGGTTCATTAACTTATCACAATGAAGAATTTGGTTTTCCTTTGTATATAGAAAGCGGTACTCCCATGGTGAAAAACTGGGTTGTATTAAGTTTGCAGTTGTTTGCATTGAAAGTGGTGTCTGATTAGATATTTATCTGGGAGATTTTGACTGGAAATTTGATTACCATGGAATATATGCTGAACTTCATTCTTTTATTTCCACAGTGCCATTTTTATTCTACTCGACTTGAGCCGTGCTGGATTCCTTTTGATTCTGGGTTTGTGTTTTAACTTCTTTAGCAAGTTAAAAGAAGTGAAATCTTGATACCCGGAACGTATTCTAAGACCAGCTGATTGTGAATATGGAGGTCAATACCCATTCTCGTTGTGGATTTGTGTTGGTGATCGAGCGGGACGGGGCTTCTTCTGCTCAAGTGTGGATATCTATTTATTATTCCCCTCTTTGTGTTCTAGGGAGTCATGGGCGACTGAGTTTTAAAAGGAAACTACATTTCGATTCTAGCTAGTATTATAGGTAGAAGTTGTAGTTGTTTGATGAAAAGGGGGCAGAGTTTAAACATATTGAATGACATTGAAATTTAGACATAAAATTCTCTGCATTTACGATTTCTGTATGATATAACCTCCTATTTTGTGAATATATCACAAATCATCTTCTTTAAAACAATGATTAGTCAATTAAATCGAAAAAATGTGATGTGGTACTCAGAATTCAACGTGGCACTACAAATATCAAAAATGACTACTGATAAAATCTAATTTTCAGTAAGTTGAGTAAGCATTACTGAAAGCAATCCTCATTTCAAGTAGTCCTAAAATCGTTGGTATTCTGAAGATAAGAAGACCGTGAAACATTGGCAACCGACGTTTAAAGCTAATTTATCTCACACCCCAAAGCATGCTTTCCTCTTTTATTTCAGTGTTGATTTAGCTCGATTGTTTGGATGCTTATCAAGAAGTAAGTTGGGCTTTGATACGGAGGAAGAAGTAGGAGGCTTGGCTTAATCACCACATTTACATTGGAAGCTCAAATGAGGTGTTTTCTATCTTCAACATATGTACTGCTCATAACCAGCCTAAAGTAGTTTTGAAGGAATCATCATCGAGCACAACGATGTCATCATTGCGAAGATCAAGAGATCTACCTATACAAGACCATGTTCATCATGTTCGACACATTAATTTGCAATATTTTGTTTTTTGTGCTTAGCATTTGTATGATCAACGATGTTCGATACATATGTTATTAATATTTTTAATGTTTTAATATACAGCCTATGGGTTATCTATAGGTTATCTATACATATATAATTTCTTAATCTCTCCATGCCAAGTGGATCAATAAGAAAGATTTAATATTGTTGTGTTTACACTATAAATTATAAATAAAAATAATAATATTATTATAGAAGTTTATTGGTAGATCACGCATGGAAGGAGTCCTATGCGCACAACGAATCACTTCCATACACACAAGGAATATAGTTCTATTTTCATACATTGTCTTATTTTCTATATATATATAATTTCAGGATTCACGTGGACCAATAGGAAAACAATAATAATGTTGTGTTCACACTATAAATTATAAATAAAAAAATTATAAATTATAAATAGTAATATTATTAAGCATATATTTAAAATATTATATATAAAATTTAAATAATAATTTGAAATTATACATTTTTAGTAATAATAATTAATCATCATCTTAAATATATACATTTTTATTTTTTTTTCAAAATTTTTTTTTATTTCATTAATATTAATTTAATTCCAATTAATCGTATCTCATAAAAATCAATCTCTTCTTATTTTCTAAGTATATTATTTTTTTTGCTATAATCTGGCTTCCTATGTTCTTTTTTATTTTTCTGAACATTGAATCGATTTACATGTATACATTCTTATATTCATTCATTTTTTTTCTCGATTTTTTTAATTTTATGTATTAATTATGATTTTGCCACGCCGAGGATCAAAGCACGTCGACCCACGTCTGCGCCACTCCAACATCGTGAGCCGAGGAAGAACTTGCTACCGGAAATTGGACCGACGCTCGGTGAGGAAACCACCATCGCATCTAAACGTTGTCGTCTGGAATTGCCGCAGCATATTCTTTCTCGCTTCGATCTCTCTCTGTAAGTGGGAAGTCTGATTTATAATTAAGGTTAAGCGGATACCCTCGACTTCTTTTAATATTTATTTTATTGTTCTCTTTATTAGAGATGCATTTTGGTACCCACTTTGAGTTTAGTTTCATCACGATTCTCTTACTCGACCCGTTTATTTCTCTAGCCTAAATACTTAATCTATTGTACCTCATCTATATACATTGCATGCAGCCCAAGTGATTCCAAGACCAACAACTTAAAATATGCATCCCAATATTTGTTTCGGTCCAGCTCCAGTACATCCACTACTAAAAATATTGTATTAGAAATCGGTTATTCACTGATTTCTATAAAAATTCGGACTGATGTTGATGGAGCCGATATTTATAGTCTACAACTATAGACATCGGTGATTAACCAATTTCTATGTACATTTTATAAATCAGTTTTTAATTACCAACCGATTTCTTATGTATTCATAGAAATCAGTTGATTTCTGATACTAACCCACAAAACTAACTGATCTCTAACACTCCTTTCAATATCGGTTATTTAGCTTAGAACTGATAACCATACAGAACTATATAATCATTTTTATTTTAAAAAACGATTTTTATAGAGGGATTTTATTTTAAAAATTGATTTCTATAGAGAAATTTAAACGTTGTCGTATAATTTCTATAATTTTGTGTGATATAATAAATATTATTATATTAAAATTGCACGAATTTATAAAACCATCAAATACAATAACAATGTTAAAATATCTGAAACATCCGTACAAAATATTGTATCTAAAATACACTCATTATCCAAAATCGAAATATTCATAATTGCAGTAAATTTAAATTGCTCCACTGCATCATCAGCTAGATAGCCACTCATCCACAACGCGCACAACACAACCTGAAGCACATATATATTTACATGTTCAACATTAGCAATTCTTTCATTTACTAAACTTCAGTGTAAATCAAATTACTAAATCAACACTTAATAACTTAACTAGGCTTGACTAGGTAATTTAGGAAAAGTGGTTAAAGTGATTTTAAAAAGCTTCACTTCAAAAATATATCTAAAGCCAAGGGACGCAGTCTTCTCACCAGAGAGGGCATCATAAATCATGATTCATGAGGGATAGTATTACATCCTAAGAAATACCCTTTTTGAATTTGTCATGTAGTGGAGGCACGAGATAGCTGTGCTATAAATGTGCTATTTATAGAGAATCAACTAAAAAAGGCAACAAAGGTGGACGAAAAGAACCAAAGGAATACTAAAAGCAAATACTAGCTCAAAACTCATCCTTTTATTCTCAATTGTCTAAACAACTAAACAAGAATTCCATTTGAAGTGCGTGCATAAAAAAATTTCTACAATATTTTTAACATATTAAAAAAGTGCACATGAAAGTGCAAAACAATTCCAGAATACAAAAAACAAATGTTGTGTTCGTACCTTGAAGGCGTCCAAGAATAGCTCCGCTACCAATGCCTCCGATAACTGAGTTCAACAAGTCATCCGGTTATCCATTTCTGCTCACCCTCACAAATTCACGTGCACCTGCCATACTCCGACAAAGCACAATGGATATTTTTTTAATGTTCACAAGAAAAATAAAACATTAATTTTGTATTAGATATCATACATAGAACAAGTCATCATTTGTCTTTGTCACTGTAGTAATATACTCATTGTTATGTAAATTTGAGGTTTAACCTATTCACTCACAAAAAAGCTAATTTTATATGTTCAAAATTACAAAAAAAAAAAAAAAAAAAGAAAAACCGCAGTGGTGCGGTCTTATGACGCCATATATTTTTGCTTTGTTCAACTGACGTCTAACATACTCTTTTAGTCTAAGCTTATGGCTGCCACCTAAACAAAGGAAAACAAAGGGATGGGATGAAAAAATAATATTTATAGAAAGCAGGTTTAAATGAAGAGTTAAAAGTTAAATACATCTACTACCTTTACTAGAATGACAATAATTCCACTTTTTATCCGGAGAAAAACAAAATACTCACTCAATAATCAGTATGAATTGCTAACAAAAAAATATATAATAGTATTAATAAGTCAGAAACATTATAAAACAGTATATTTATATTTGACAAAATAATTATTGTTTTACCATTTTTTGCAAGAGAAGTGACTGATCTTGCTTCCACAAATATGCCAAAGAGACAAGCCCTAACCTCGAACAAATGTTTTCGACAAGTAGCCTTTGATAATCGGATGCAATTGCCCCTGAAGAGACTGCAGAAACAGATAATATTTGCCGCTTTACTTCTTTTAGTAGGATACACATATCTTCCACCTCATCCCGGCGGTCATGTTGTAGTTAAGGCCAAGATGCCTGCGAAGTCCATGATACTCATAAGGTCTACAGTAAATAATTTTCTAAAATCTAAAATAAGAACTTGCCCTCGTAACTAATGAAGTAAGGTAAATGACAGACAAGAACATGAAATGGAAAAAAAATGTGCAAACATGTATAAAACCGTATAACCATCAAATTAAAAGAAAACAAAAAATCGATAGTGTGGCCTAACATAATAAGCTATTGCACATTTAGTGAATGCACACAACATTCTTATGTAAGAAACCGAATCCTGACAATTCACAAGTGTTTACAACATGCCTGGTGGATCCTTGAATCCGTCTCCGGAATAATGGGATCCCAATGCATTGCGAAAAGCCGACAACTATCTGGTGGCCCACCTGAAAAAATACATTCAATTAAAAATCGAATATCCCGTAACTCAAGGAAAAGGGGGGGAATTCTGTAAAAAATCATCACAGCAGTAAAATCACTCACTACTAAATCTATAGAGGAAATTACAGTATGGATTCATATATAAGAATCATTAATTTATTCTCATTTTTCGAAAATTAACACAGTAACAAAACTGAATTAAAACAACAACAAAAAAAACTTAGTGTCCGATACATGTAACTATCAAGTTCATCTTGAGCATCATCAGCAGGCAGTAAATTGGCCATGGCTACAATCTGAAAATCAGAAATATAAGAAGAAAAAAATTGATTTGGGATTTTGAAGAAGAAATCGGTGATTCGCAGTGTGAGACGAAACCTGGTGGCCCCGTATTGGCAGTGTGTTTATTTTTCTCTCTTCATATTTATTTTATCTTATCACAAAAATTAACATGGTATCAGAGCTAAAGCTTTAAAATAAAATGAGAGAGAGAGAGAGAGAGAGAGAGAATTCCGCTTCTCCAGCCAGAAGGAGACCATTGACGCGAGAAGTAGACCACTGCCGCCGAGAAGGAGATCAGACCAGACCACTGCCAGTATCGACATCAAATTCTGCTGTTTTTCGCCAACCACTGTTGAAAGCCACCACAACGGAAAATTTTAATTTGAACCCAAAGTGAGGTAATACTCCATGGGTAACATATGAAGTTCGGGACGAAAAACGCGACGACCAAAACCGATAGTTACTACGGAAGCGCGCGACGATCGAAATTGTGACGACCAAGTGGCGCGCGGCGATCGAATCTGCCACGACCGAAACCGTAGATATTACGAAAGCGCGCGAAGATCTCGAAGATTATTTTGTTTTATTAATATTATTATTATTATTATATTATTATTATTATTTTTGGGGCCGGAAGGTTTTCGACAGTGACGTGGAAAGTCGGAAGGCTAGTGGTTCAAGGAAATAATCGATTGTTTTCATCTTCTTCTTCGCAAGATGGAATACGAATTCTGTATTCTCATCTTGAGGGAGGGTATAGAAGTAGATCACCGCATGGAAGGAGTCCTATGCGCACAAGGAATCCTTCACAAGGAATAGATTCCTATTTTCATACATTGTCTTATTTAGTTTCTTCCCATATTTTATTCATTACCTTATTTTGTGGGTTTGCATGCTTATATAAAGCATACGTATGTACTCAATTCATTCAATCAATATTCAATCAATAAACAAGTTTTATTTTTCTGTCTTCATATTTATTTTATCTTATCACAAAAATTAACAATTATTATTAAGTCAAAATTTATAAATTAATATAATCTTTTGGTAAGTTTTTATATTCAGTAAATTTCCACGGTTTAGAAATATGTAATTGTAATTAATGATACATTTTTTTTATTCATTTCCATCTGCATAAATATTTTCCTGATTCTCATCAAACTCATTCTCCTCTTATTCGCAAATTTCAACTGATCCGCTCATCTTCCCAAGAAAAAATTGATCGCGTTTCATAGAACATCTCGAGATCAATTCGCCGAGGTATTCCGTGTTCTCATGCTTCAATATTTCTGAGTATATATATTCATCAGATTTTAGTATCTTTTCCAGAATTTCATGTACGCTTTAATTATTTCATTATGCATGTTTTTTTTCGTTTTTCTCTAATTCAAATTTGATTTTTTTTTTCAGAATCAGATGCAGGTATAATTTATTAATAGATTTTTTTTTCAATTGAATTGGAATTCTAGCCTACACTCCGCTTGAATTCGGATTCTTTTCAGTAGGTGCAGAATTGATACAAGATTTGACAAACAACGACTATGAAAATGTTTGCATATCTATTCAAGATTCAAAAATTGCTTCTAACTAAACCAAAAATGCAACCTGCATGGTGGTGGTGGTAAGTTTTTCGCTCCAAAGCATATCAAAGATTAAAACTATATTCGTTTAATTTACAAATATTGAGTTTGGTGGTGCAAGTGATGTTGCACATAATGCCATAGATGATTTTGTACCCGCATCATTCAAAAATTGAGTAAAGAGATAATAGAAACACAATAAAAAAGATAATAAAAAATTTAATTTTATTAGCTATATAATCTTTAACTCTAAGTATTCGACAAAAGTTATAGTATGATTTAAGTGAACGATGAAAATATTAGAAATTATTATTGAAAAACAATTTTAAAACATATTTTTGAGTTTTGTATTAGTATTAATACTAATATAATTGATAAATTCCTAACAACTTAATTAAAAATAGAATATTTTTTTATATTGTTAAGTAAATAATTATTAGTAAGTGCCCAAAAAAATATGATTGAGTTATTATAATTTTTTGTTTTGGTAAAAGTCGGAAAGATCAGTTATTATAATTAACAAATATATATGTGTAAAATATGAAAAGTGTTATAAATATTGTAATTAGTGAATGACTAGTTAACCCTTTCTTGGTGAACAAGACAGAAACCCTACTTTGTATCTTATATAAAGGGGTCTCCCCAATGAATGAACAATTCAATTCTTCTCTCATATTGTCTTTCTTTCTACTATATTATTCTCTCTCAATTCTCTTGAGTTTATAACACGTTATCAGCACGAAAGCTCAACCGCGTTCTTCATCGAAGTTCTACTTATCCAAGATCCGAGTTCTACTTATACAAGATCCGAACTCCAAGGCAAGAATTTATATGTTTGTTTATATTCATTAGTAATTATAAATATATCTACTTCTCCTCCCTTTTTCTTAATATCATATGTTCCCGAAGAACATTATAATATGATATTCCTGAAGTAATATCATATGTTTCCGAAAAACATTATAATCTGATATTCTTGAAGTAATATCATATGTTCCCGAAGAATTATAATCTGATATTCTTGAAGTAATATCAAATTAATTATGCCTAGTAAATCAATTAAAATTTTAATATTCCTGGAGAATATTATGATATTATATTCCCGAAAAAATATCAATATCAAATTGATTATGATTTAACGCCCAATAATGACCAAAAGTAAATTCAGAAGGGAATTACTATTGGAAAAGATTATAATTTGATATTCCTGAAGTAATATCTAACCAATTATTCTTAATATAATATATCAATCAAATTGAATGTTCCTGAAGAACGTAAACTTTTTTTTAAATATTATACTGATTGTTCTCGAAGAACATGATATTATTCGATAAATATCAAATCAAATTGCTCCCGTAGTAGCAATAAGTTTGGAAATATCAAATTAAATTGCTCCCGTAGTAGCAATAAATTTTAAATATTCCCAAAGAACATTATGATATGATATTCCCGCAGAAATATCAAATCAAATTGTTTGTCGTGTAGCAATTAAACTTGAGTTAATATCACAAATCGTCCTGTAACTTAGGCCTATCCCACACTTAGTCCTTTTTTTCTTCAAAAAATCAGATGTGATCCATTCCGGTCGATTTCAGCCGGAAAGCGCTCGTGTGGGTCACGTGACTGCCCACGTGGCGGTCATCGCCGGTGACTTGCTGATGTGGCCAGAAGATACCGGTCATTTTTGTCCTAGTCAGCATTATGGAGGGAAATCTGATGGCATGTTGTGTAATTTAATGTTACTGAAGGGGCTTATTACACAACACATTAAATCGGTCGATTAAATGACAAAATCGCGTCCCCAAACTCACATTCTTCAGCTCGTTTTTCCCACAGCTCAAGAACCCTAATTTCAATCCTTTCATTTCATGCAAATTAACCCAATTAAATCATAACCCTAAAACCCTTGCAGTTTATCAACATGAATGGTGAAGATTCTGAAGAAATCGCGATTAGGAAAAAGGTGAAATTGGAAGTTGGGAAAAGCTTAGCGGCGCTGTCGGTCGAGAAAAGTTTAGCGACGAAGTCGACGGCGAAAAGCTTACCGGCGCAACCCACGGGGAGTAGCTTGCCGGCGCAGCGAAGTCCGTTTCTGAGAGCGCCGTTATTCAGGGCCAACATCGAAGTTCACAAAGCAAGACGACCTGGCGAGCAGGCTCCGCTGTAACCCCCCAAATCCTGGTATTTTTGTTTGACATTGAAGTATGGAGGCAGTTTCATTGCACGACCAGTGGTGAAATTTGTAGGAGGCGATGCTGTAATGTTTGATTACTTCCGTCAGTCCGACCTCACTATTTTAAGGTTGCAGCAATTGTGTATCCAAGAAGGACTGGGTAACAATGTTAGGTTTTTTGGGATCTACAGTCAGGGATTTAAACCATTGGTGAAAGATGTCGACTTGCTGAATTGGGTGAAACAGAACAACTACACTCAAAACCTTGAGGTTTATGTGGAAGTGCAGAAGAAGAAGGAGGTTCAAGCTCAAGAAGTGCAGAAGCAGAATAAGGTTCAAGCTCAAGAAGTGCAGAAGCAAAAGAATGTTCAAGCTGAAGAGAGTTATGTGGAAGTGCAGCAGCACAATAAGGATCAAGCTCAAGAAGTGCAGAAGCAAAAGGGTGTTCAAGCTGAAGAGAGTTATGTTGAAGTGCAGCAGCAGATTGAGAAGCAAATTGAGCAGGAGATTGATAAGGAATATGAACTTCCAGAGAAAGGGGAGGAATTTGAAACTCTAGAGAAGGCAGATGGTGATGGTGCTGGTGTTCAACCACAAGATAAAGGCAAGGGGGTTCAATCACAAGATAAAGGCAAGGGGGTTCAATCACAAGATAAAGGCAAGGGGATTCAATCACAAGAAGAAACTGACTATTTCACAGGATTTGTGGAGGATCTTGCTGAAGAGATTGATGGCAGCAGTGATGATGAGGACTTTGTTTTTGATGAGAATATTGAAGTGGACAACAGTTGTGACAGTGATTTTGTTGCAGATAGTGAGGATGATGATGAGGACAGTGGAGATGAGGATGTTGTTGTGGAAGGGGCTGATTTTGATGATAGGAGAATGTCAGATGATGAAAGATGTGATGATGCCCCAACCAGATTCAACAAAGAAGATGTGTACAAGCCTCACTTCCATATTGGGATGACATTTCCCAGTAAGGAGTTATTTATAAAAGCTATGACCTCACATGCCATTAACACAAAAAGATCTTTGCAGTTTACCAAGAATGATAACATCAGAATATATGCAAGGTGCAAGGATAAGAGTTGTGATTGGAGATGTCATGCTTTGAAGGTCACTGATCAAGCTACATTCCAGATTAGGACATACAAGAGCAAACATAAGTGCAGTCCTTCATTTCATGTTTCCAACATGTCTAGCACATGGTTAGGGGAGAAACATGTACCTGATTTTCAAAGTGATCCCAAGAGGAATATTAAAGGGTGGAGGGCTGATATAATGAGGGAGCTGAATGTCAAAGTTTCAAGTCAACAAGCATACAGGGCAAAGATAAAGGCACTGACTATAGTGGATGGAGTACCTGAGCTGCAGTATTCAAAGCTGTGGGATTATGCTGAGGAAATTAGGAGGTCCAACCCAGGTTCAACTGTGGTTTTGGACATGGATGAAGATCAGAAGTTTTCAAAGATGTATGTTTGTTTTGAGGCAGTGAAGGAAGGTTTCACAAAATATTCTTGAAAGAATATTTTTATTGATTGCTCCCGAAAAAGCAAAGTTCAAACATTTTTTTAATAAAGTTACATCGATTGTTTTCGTTGAAATAATGATTACATAAGAATTATCCCTGAAGGATAACTTTTTAAAATCTAAAAAAAATGTATTTTATTATGTGAGTAATCATGGAATATCGAAAAAGTCGATTCCAATTAAATGTAATTTCAGAGAAAATTATATATTGAGATTTATTTTGATTCCCGAAAGGTCATTGGTAAAGATAATTGTATCCCCGAAGGATCGTTGGTAAAGTTATGCAAATGATAACATATTAAAAGTTGGCTCCGGAAGAACTTTACTAATTATCCCCACGAGTACTACAAATGTACTTAAACATGAAAATGATGCATATTATGATTGTGCGTGGAAATAAATCAAATATTTCCCATCTGCGAATTAATATGGGGAAAATATCACAAATGTTCCTGTACGGATGTCATTTTCAGTAAGTAGTCCTGTATCTTCAAAAGTTATCACGGTTGGTCCTTTTGCCCGGGAAAGTGACGCATTATTGTCATGCGCCGCCAAAAGTAGTCTTGTATCTTCAAAAGTTATCACAGTTGGTCCTTTTGCCCGGGAAAAGTCAACTAATTTCCGATTGCCATGTCAGATTTTTGGCGGCGCGTGACAATAACGCGTCACTTTCCCGGGCAAAAGGACCAACCGTGATAACTTTTGAAGATACAGGACTACTTACTGGAAATGACAATCCGTACAGGACCATTTGTGATATTTTCCCATTAATATGCAACGTATATTAATATCACCACTAAAGTGTATGAACGAGCATAATATCTCGAGCCCACGATCCAGAAGATCGGTTTATAGCAAATACATTGAGTTGCATATTTAACGAAGATCATTTCCCGGCATTAGGGGGAGATAAGAATATAAAGATATGAATGCCGAGAAATTTTATGGAATGAAAACGATCTTTAATTCTAGATCCACGCACCAATTAATTGAACCCGAAGTTCATGAAAATAAGTTACTTGCAATATTCAGCAAGTAAATCTGTCAAATTAATGAAGGTGTGACAAAATAACATATATTTGTGATAAATGAACTATAAGAGTTCAAATACCAAAGAGATCAACTCAAATGTTGATTCTAATATACGCCTGAAGCGTAGTAGATCGATCTTAAGATATAAAATAAATCTGCGGTAAAACAAAGAAATTAAGTCACCCTCAAAATCTCCTGAAGAGAGTTAGATGAAAATCCCATTGAAAAAGCATGTGCACATGATAATAGAAAATTGTGGGATTGCGGAACAACCAAATTAAATTTTTTGGGAAATGATGAAAGATTTGGTTGATAGAATGAATTGTTATCAACATGGAAAAAGTCGTCAACGACATATTTGCCTCAAAAGTTGCTCTAGAAAATTTGGATCCAAAACTCAAATCAATGATAGTGTGCCGACAACACTCAAAGAAATAGAAACGAGCAATTGAGGTTGAGCATGACTCGCTGAATAAATGAATATTTTGACTCTATAGTACACACCTCAAAATATTATCCTAGAAGGATATATGTGGGTGTTCATAAGAAAAACGAGTAATGATGTGGTGAGATATAAAAGCGAGATTAGTTGCTCAAGAGTTTTTCGCAGAAATTCGATGTTAATCAAATATTTTGAAATATGACATTAATTTCCGCTACTTAATATTTATGGCAGCAACAACGATAGATATATGCATCGAATGTATGATCTGACCATGTAAAATATCATATTACATATGTACAAAAATGATATTGAATATAAGGTCCCGAAGACCAGTGATTGCACTCTTTTTCCCTCTACTAAGTTTTTCCCACGGGGTTTTCTTAGTTAAAGGTTTTTAACGAGACAATCACCACAATATAAATGTGAATGCCATGTACTCTTTTCCTCGATTATTTTTTCCTACAGGGTTTTATAACGAGGTTTTTAACGAGGCATGCACATCACTCGATAATAATGAGGACATCATAATGTTCCATATGAGTTTATTTTCGAGATAAAGTGAGATATTGAACCTGAAGTTCAAATGATTGTGAATTGAAGTTCACATTATTGTTCATTTGTCCAGAAATGTATATTGAACACTAGACGCATCTAAAATACTCCAGAAGAGTTACCGGCCACTTATAGCAATTGCGAAAGCTCTAGTCAATATAGATGTCTGGTAAAAGCATGTCCCTGAAGGACGAAAAATATACAATAATACAAATGAATGTGAAACTCGACAATTCGAAGGTTGGGTCCTGAAGACCAAAATTTATATTTGAATAACTAAGTTTTTCCTATATGGTTTTATTAGTTACAGGTTTTAATAAGACTGATTGATAAAAAATATTTACTTTCAAGAAGTCAAAGATCTTCGGTGATTACAATCAGGGGGAGCAAGCTGTACTCTTTTTCCTTCGTTCAGGTTTTGTCCCACTGGGTTTTCCTGACAAGGTTTTAACGAGGCAGCAATACTGTAAATAGTCATTCAAGGGGGAGTGTTATAAATATTGTAATTAGTGAATGACTAGTTAACCCTTTCTTGGTGAATAAGACAGAAACCCTACTTTGTATCTTATATAAAGGGGTCTCCCCATATCAATGAATGAACAATTCAATTCTTCTCTCATATTGTATTTCTTTCTACTATATTATTCTCTCTCAATTCTCTTGAGTTTATAACAAAAAGTTATATGTAATTAAAATTTAAAAATATTTTTTATAAGATCATTATACATTATTAATAATTTTTAGTAATTTTTTTTATGTTGTAATGAAAATAAAATACTCACAAATAAAACCCTAATGTTGTTTATTATGAGATATTTCACAATTTGCAATGAGAATATTTGATTTTATAATTTTTTTTTGGTTTTATAATTTGATTTACATATTAAATATTACTTCAAACATGTATAACATTTTAATTTAAATAAAACATTTCATATTTGAGATAACGATTGATAATTATATTTAATACGAGTTTACAAATTAGTAGAGGTGGACACTTTGTTCTGGAATTCTCATCCCGTCCTGATCCCATCTTGAAAGTTAGCGAGATAGGACGCGATCAATTTTAAAAATGACAATCACGTTCTTTCCCGTCCTGATTTTTTTTTCATAATGGGACGGACAGGATCGGGACGATCCCGTTGTTATACCATAAAAATCCGCCACCTACACGTGTCAAGAAGACCGGTGCCACGTCATCAAAGAAAGAGTCAAAGAAGACCAGTCAAAGCCAAAGCAAGAATTATTATCCAAAGAATACAAGAAATCGGACAGGAAAGATCGCACGGGAGAAGTAAGACTTTTCCCAGGGCAGGACTAAAAGAAGGGCTAAAAATGTACCAGGCGGTTACAGTAATTTCCCGGTGAAACAGCTGGAAAGTAACCAACAAAGATAGTGGTTTAGTTGGTCCACTACATGTTTTACACATGTCAAATGCATGCTAAATAGTTGTCAATAAAGCTAAGTATGTGGCTGATAGGTGTCATAAGAATAGAGAAGCATCACATGCATGAATCCCTATAAATAGATGCTCTTCATATGTAAAAAGAGGGGGAGAGAAGAAAGAGAGAGAAAAACACTTGTAAAAGGAATTCACTTCCTAAAATGGCTATGGCCTAAATACTCTATAAGAGAAATAAATACCTGAAAAGGGGGCATTGATGCCTAGTGATCGTGTCGTTTTCGTTATCGTTTCTATTAACCTTTATCTCTTATATCAACAAACATGCACATTGTATTTCTTAAAATGTCTAAGTATGGATATATGAATGAAGAGGAGCTTTGAGCTTCCATTTCCATTACTTATGATTTCTGCATATAAACTCGATCTGTTTGCTTTCTTACTCATTATAAATTAGTATTTGTGTTGTTTGCTAACCCTCCGATTCCAGCGAATCTCACCGTCAAAGTGGATAGTTACCGACAAAGCATAAAACAACCCAAAACAGATGGCGCTAGAAGGACGGAGCATCAAGAATCGAGTTGCAGAAAAGCTTCTAAAGAAACAATGGTTGATGAAAAAAGACCAGCAGATCGCCCCGGGAAAGTTGCCGGCAGATTCTCCCGTGAAAGTTGCCAGCAGATTCCACAGGAAAGGGGGAAGGCCACCATGCACCCATAGATCGAAAAAACGACATTGAGGTAAGACATGCAGCCCTTCTTCCTCATTATAAATGCCAAAATAGGCATTCTCATGCATAGAGAGATCTATCATCGTTGATAACTTTGGTGCATGTACCTTTTTTATATTGGATACGCCGGAGAAAATCGATGATGCAATTTCGAAACTCCTATATAGAAAATATATGTTGACTAATCTAGTTAGACATGCAAATAATGCATGCACACTAAGACGACCGCCCGGGCGAGCCTCTGAAAGAGGCCCCGGGAAATTCCAGTAAGGCCCCGGGAAATTCCAGTGAGGCCCCGAGAAAATTCCAGTGAGGCCTCGGGAAACTCTATTGAGGGCCCGGGAAAGTCCAGATATTTCCCGGTGCAGTACAACCGGGGCCCAGGGAAGTCTAGTTGCGTTCTTAGATCAGATCGCCGACGAAGGCTTGATTTAGATCAGAACCAAAAAGTTGAATATGTTGCCACTTCATCGGAACGACGAAGTCGAAGCAACCAAAAACGACATGCACGGGCGCACATGGGGCCTTTCACCGGGAAGAGCTTCAGCAGCCCTAGGTGATAACCCGCTGATAGCAGATATGTTCCACCGATTCTCGGATATAGAATATTGAGTGAGAGTCAGATCTTGCCTACACCGATCGGTTATCTAAGAGAGCCCCTGGACCCAAAGGTCGAGCATGCGTCCATGCAACCAGAAATTCAACTCATGCAAACCGAATTACGGACAGAGTTCAGCAACTATTATGCAAATGGCCAGGGGGATTTTGCAGTTGGCCGGGGTAAATCTACGGATGAGTCCCGGGAAATTCTTAACTCCACCGGTCAAAATAAATGCTACAGTTTAAGCATTGTAACACTCTTTTGGGCAGGCCATTTATGAAAGCCTTTGAGCCGGTGGCCTCGCCTTAATACTCTTGTATCAAATTATGTATTGATCCCCACCGCGGCAGATTGCACGGTGCAGGGCGATCTTTTAATGTACTGATCCCCACCGGGGAAGATTGCACGGTGCAGGGCGATCTTTTAATGTATTGATCCCCATCATGGCAGATTGCACGGTGCAGGGCGATCTTTTAATTTACTGATCCCCACCGGGGCAGATTGCACGGTGCAGGGCGATCTTTTAATTTTTAAGTTATGTTTGTTGTATTTCTCTTATGATTGATATATCGAACTAACACAAAATGAAAATATTAAAATAAACTTAAAGCTAAAGTGCAATTTAATGCCGGACGAACACGGTGAAAAAGGAAACAAGAATTCCAAATGACTTAAAGAAACTTTACAAACAAAATCTCGAGCTTGGGGCCTGTAATATCGGTGAGCACCCGAAGCCCAGGACGACTACCGAGAACGGTCGGGGCAAGTAACCCTGATCGGACGGTGCAAGTACTCCTGAACGGACGGTGCAACTAAGCCCGATCGGACGGTGCAAGTACTCCTGATCGGTCGGGGCAAGTAACCCTGATCGGACGGTGCAAGTACTCCTGAACGGACGGTGCAACTAAGCCTGATCGGATGGTGCAAGTACTCCTGAGGCCGGGGCAAGTAACCCTGATCGGACGATGCAAGTACTCCGGAACGGACGGTGCAATTAAGCCCGATCGGACGGAGCAAGTACTCCTGATCGGCCGGGGCAAGTAACCCAGAAAGGTCAATGTGAGTACCTCAGAAAGGCCTATAGCTGGAGTAACCGAGCAAGAACAAACTCCGGTGATTGGAGACAATCTCACAGACATAAGACTCTTGTGTAGATGTAATCTCTACCAATCGGTCGGGAAAAGGCTGGGGCCGATGCCCGGGGATGAATACCTAGATCTAAAGGTTAAGACCCGGGTGAAACATAAAGTTGTGATCGAAATAAACAGAGGCCTTTGAGAGCCAAACTAACATTTCTTGATAGGATACCATCAAATCCTGGAGCACCTATGCGACGTCGAGCAAACTTCATTCTACACGAAGTAGATGATTGGATGCATGTCACGAATGCTTTTTGGACTCAAAAATACTGGTGCTACAATTCAAAGGTTAGTAAATACTGTTTTTGGAAATTATATTGGTAAAACTATAGAAGTTCACATTGCCAATATTATCGTAATAACTAAAAATGAATATTATCATATGAAAAAACCTAATTGAAATCTTTGAGATTCTTGAGCATTATAATATGATATTAATTTCGAAATATGTAATTTTAGAATATAAAGGAATTTTCATGGGATAAATCCCACACATCATACACGTGAAAATACTATGTTTATAAAAGACAAAATTTTCTTATCTATTAGCGTACTTGAAGAATCAAACATGTTTCTTATGTGCTTTAAGTAAATTATTCTTATCATGTATAAACATATTTCTTATTTCGAAATCTAATTGAGTCTTACATATTGCGAAATGTTTTATACAAAAGAAAATATGTTTGCAAATAGCAACACAACTTATAAAAATTATCTAAGGCTTGGTCCCACGAAAATCTTCCACAAAACCTCTCGGGACGGGCAAGACATGATCTGCCCGGTACCCAAAAGAGATGATTCCTCCGGGGAGTGAGTTATACTCCCCAGTACCTCTCGGGACGGGCAAGACATGATCTGCCCGGTACCCAAAAGAGATGATTCCTCCGGGGAGTGAGTTATCCTCCCCAGTACCTTTTTGGACGGGCAAGACATAATCTGCCCGGTACCCAAAAGAGATGATTCCTCCGGGGAGTGAGTTATCCTCCCCAGTACCTTTTTGGACGGGCAAGACATGATCTGCCCGGTACCCAAAAGAGATGATTCCTCCGGGGAGTGAGTTATCCTCCCCAGTACCTTTTTGGACGGGCAAGACATTATCTGCCCGGTACCCAAAAGAGATGATTCCTCCGGGGAGTGAGTTATCCTCCCCAGTACCTTTTTGGACGGGCAAGACATAATCTGCTCGGTACCCAAAAGAGATGATTCCTCCAGGGAGTGAGTTATCCTCCCCCGGCGCCTCTCGGAACGAGAAGACATGTTATGCCTGGTGTCTTTAGAGATGATTCTTCCGGGGAGTGAGTTATCCTCCCCCGGCGCCTCTCGGAACGAGAAGACATGTTATGCCTGGTGTCTTTAGAGATGATTCTTCCGGGGAGTGAGTTATCCTCCCCCGGCGCCTTTCGGGACGAGATGACATGTTCTGCACGGTACCTCGATGAATGATTTCTACGGGGTTTGAGTTATACTCTCCCGGAACTCTCGGGACCGTCACAACATGCTCTACTCAATACCTTGAAGAGACGATTATATTGGAGTCTGATTTATCCTCCTTCGAAACCTCTTTAACCCGGCACGACGTGAACCACTCTGTTCCTTGAAGAGATGTTTACATAGAATTCGGAGTTGCCCTCCTTCGAAGCCTCCCGGGACGGGCATGAGTTTTTCAGCCCGATACCTTGACGAGTTGATGATTCCCAAAGCTTCATGTGCGTTAGCACCCTCTGCTTATGGCAAAGATCTTATGTTATAAAAACAAAATTTTATAATCTTTTATATCAAAATTCTTATGTTATAAACAAAAAATTTATAGCCTTTTATGGCAAAGTTCTTATGTTGTAAAAACAAAATCTTATAATCTTTTATGACAAATTTCTTATGTTTTAATAAACAAAATCTTTAAAGCCTACGAGCTGAAGTTATTTTGATTTCCTGTAAGGATCAACTTATGTAAGCCTTTACCATTGAAAAATATGCGTTTATGTAGTTTTTAAATAATAAAAAGTATTCCTATCCTTTAAAAAATATTGGTTTTTACATCTTTTGTCTGTAAATCAGAAATATATTGCCCCGAGAAATCATATGAGTTTCCCGGTGCAATAAAAGTATTGAGTATTCTTGAGTAAGAAAGAATACTAAGGTTCGGTAAAGACCCAAAAAATCTGTAGATTATGGGGCCGAACACTTCTTTCTGCGTACGGATTCAACAGAGTAAAAGAAACTCAAGAATCGCGCGGGAGGAAGATATTGGTCCGAGGACAATCCTAAGAGGTATTCATAATGAACTAAACCTCAAAAGGGTATTCATGATGAACAAACCACAGGATCGGACAGTCTTTGTAAAAGGAGAGATGGAGGAGAAAAATGTTACTCAGAATCAGAGAATTCCAAGAGGTAACTAAATCCGAAAATCACTTTTGCAGGTTAAAGAACTCACAAAGAGTCCCAACAAAGTTTTAAAATAAAACGTGGGTGTGAGCCAAGAGTTATCTGTTCACAAGAATTACGATTCACCAAACAAGCTAAAACTGACTTGTCAAGTGATAGATAATTGTGGTAAAAAGAAACCTAAACAAAACGGTGGAAGGGCCATGTGTAAGACCCAAAGGATAATATCCAAAAATAACTTACTAAGTTATTACACACCAGCAAAATATTAAAACTTGTCCCAGGTAAAAACTGCCTTTAAAATCCAAAACAGGAATACCAAACATTGTCTTATGGCCTAAGCCCAGATCTTAAACATTAGACACCGTTTCATCGGTGCAATCTTTAACATTAGACACCGTTTCATCGGTGCAATCTTAAACATTAGACACTGTTTCATCGGTGCAATCTTAAACATTAGACACCGTTTCATCGGTGCAATCTTAAACATAATACACCGTTTCATCGGTGCAATCTTAATCATAATACACCGTTTCATCGGTTCAATCTTAAACATTATACACCGTTTCATCGGTTCAATCATAAACATAATACACCGTTTCATCGGTGTAAACTTGAACATAATACACCGTTTCATCGGTGCAATCTTAATCATAATTCACCGTTTCATCGGTGTAAACTTAAACGTTAGACACCGTTTCATCGGTGCAATCTTAAACATAATACACCGTTTCATCGGTGCAATCTTAATCATAATACACCGTTTCATCGGTGCAATCTTAATCATAATTCACCGTTTCATCGGTGTAATCTTAAACATAATACACCGTTTCATCGGTACAATCTTAAACATTAGACACCGTTTCATCGGTGCAATCTTGAACATTAGACACCGTTTCATCGGTGCAATCTTTAACATTAGACACCGTTTCATCGGTGCAATCTTAAACATTAGACACCGTTTCATCGGTGCAATCTTAAACATAAAGACATCGCCTCGGTGATGCAATCTTTAAACACCGCCTCGACGGTATGATCTTAAAAACAGGAAGGGAAACTCCCCGTTGAGGAGTTGTATACCCAGGGGACATCCAAAGAAATGGCTTACAAGACCATAAAGCTTTTTATGCTAATTGGCACACTCAATCTTAACCTGCAGCAGAGTCGAGGATCCAGTAGGAATTTTCCCACTGATTAGAGCCGATTCAGACATCACAACATTAGAGGAGATGACCGAGCTCTTTATAAAAGTCCACACCATCTAGACCCCCAGTGGGACGCCCTGGGTGGAGAAGATGTGGGACCTTGTGCGGAATGCGGGAGTGCCAGTCACCCCGCCCCGAGTTCTTACGGAGCCCTTTCCTCTTCTGGTTGATGAGCTTGTCTTGGATATGCGTGTTCTAGAAAGAGTCGACGGTCCGATGAGATCGAGGCACCGGAACTCTCTGGTATTCTCAGACGTATCGCTAGGTTTTACTTTGAACGTTGTAGGATAATAATCTGCACAGAGCAAGTTTATATCATTACACCGGGCGAATTGATAATTTGCCCTGGGAAGTATAATGAGAATAAATAATTTTACCTAAGTAGGGATGGCCTAAAGAAGGCAAAACAGTCCTGCTACGTCTCTAAATAATATCTTCATTCCGGAAACAAACAATCTCAACAAAAGACACCGTTTCTCCGGTGCAAGCTTTAAACAACGAAGACACCATCTCATCGGTGCAAACTAAAAGACACCATTTAGCCGGTGCAAAACTCAAATAAAAGAGACACGTGGTGGTCACACCTATCTCGACTATGAAAATAATTCCATCAAAGACCTTATAAAAAGAATTGAATAAACACAAGTCCATGAGACTTGATATATTAGATGAAATGCCCGCAGGCAATCACATTTATTCCCGGAGCATCCAAGTTAAGAACCCGGAGAAATATAAAAATCCATCACAGGGAAAAAATGAGAAGAGACTCAAAAGTCAATCTTTATTCCCCAGGGAGTATACAAGATGAAAATACATCTATGAAAAATCCAAAAACTTTGGTATAGTTCTACTAGTCACGGGGAATCTTTTAAGACTCCCTGGGTCTAACACCAGAGAAGGTGATTCCCTAATTTCGGAATGAGATGATCAATCTTCCTAACAAATTACAATATCAATATTATTTATTAGATAAGACCAATTTAATTGGCACCAATTAATTAACTCTGTGTGACAGAATTCGATACATCTATGTCTCAGGAGACTGATAAAATATTGCCCGGGGAAATCCTGCAAATATGTCCCCGAGAAATACAGAATCAAATTAATAAAAATTTCAGAAATCCAAAAAGGACTAAGTCCAATATATTACAGTAGAATCTAACAGGAAAAATATTCCAAGATTTTTATCTTATGCAGGTAAAAGACTCGAGTCAGATCTAATCGAGCATACAAACAAGATCAACTTCCAGTTTCAGGGAAATCGATGTTATAATCCATCGCTTTTCCTGGGGGCCTATGTTATACCATAAAAATCCGCCACCTACACGTGTCAAGAAGACCGGTGCCACGTCATCAAAAAAAGAGTCAAAGAAGACCAGTCAAAGCCAAAGCAAGAATTATTATCCAAAGAATACAAGAAATCGGACAGGAAAGATCGCACGGGAGAAGTAAGACTTTTCCCAGGGCAGGACTAAAAGAAGGGCTAAAGATGTACCAGGCGGTTACAGTAATTTCCCGGTGAAACAGCTGGAAAGTAACCAACAAAGATAGTGGTTTAGTTGGTCCACTACATGTTTTACACATGTCAAATGCATGCTAAATAGTTGTCAATAAAGCTAAGTATGTGGCCGATAGGTGTCATAAGAATAGAGAAGCATCACATGCATGAATCCCTATAAATAGATGCTCTTCATATGTAAAAAGAGGGGGAGAGAAGAAAGAGAGAGAAAAACACTTGTAAAAGGAATTCACTTCCTAAAATGGCTATGGCCTAAATACTCTATAAGAGAAATAAATACCTGAAAAGGGGGCATTGATGCCTAGTGATCGTGTCGTTTTCGTTATCATTTCTATTAACCTTTATCTCTTATATCAACAAACATGCACATTGTATTTCTTAAAATGTCTAAGTATGGATATATGAATGAAGAGGAGTTTTGAGCTTCCATTTCCATTACTTATGATTTCTGCATATAAACTCGATCTGTTTGCTTTCTTACTCATTATAAATTAGTATTTGTGTTGTTTGCTAACCCTCCGATTCCAGCGAATCTCACCGTCAAAGTGGATAGTTACCGACAAAGCATAAAACAACCCAAAACACCCGTCCCGTCCCGTAAATTTATTAATATACATATAAATATTATTTTTTCCACATAAATTAATAAAAATATCAAAATATTAATCACACTTTCAATTAAATTAATTAATTAATTAATGCATTTTCATAAATCTCATTATAATTTATTTTTTTAATATAATTTGTTTTGAAAATACTTAAATATTTATATTTTAAAATTTGTAAAAAGTCTTTTAAATTGAATAATTTAACTTAGGACCTGTTCTTTAGGACTGAAACCGGCTGAACTGAACTGAACTGAACTGAACTGAACTGAACTGAACTGAAGCGATCTGAACTGAACTGAACTGAACTTAAGCGATCTGAACTGAACTGAACTGATTTTTTATAAAAATAATAATAATTTGTATAAATTATTAAATATATTTTTAAAAATATTAATAATATTATGACGGTAACTAGATTTTATATTTAAAATTATAGATTCAAATTATTTTTTGTTTATTTTATTTTAATTTATATTGAAACGAACTGAACTGAACTGAACTGAACTGAATTGAAGCGATCTGATCTGAACTGAACTGAAGCGATCTGAACTGAACTGAACTGGACTGAAATTAAGTCCAAAAGAACAGGTCCTTATTTCTCTTAAAACCTTAAAAAACTATTTTATTTGTATTTTGATTATTTTATAAGTCGATAATATTTAATTTAATTTTAATTTTTAATTTTATTGTTAATTTTATAATTTTATTTAAAATTTTGGGAGGTTTCGATCCCGTTACGATCTCGACCCGAATATAAATTATCGGGATGGGACGAGATTCTTCTAATCCCGTCACATCCCGTCTCATGCCCACACCTACAAATTAAAGTGAGAGTAAAATTATAAAATAAAATAAATTTTAATGCGCATCAATTTTAAAAAAAATAGCACGGCCAATGGTACTAGTTTGGATAATATAAGTAAGGGGCGGAGGCATTTTAAGGCCAAAGCATAAGAGTATACAAGTTCTGAAGGCCCGTCCATAAAAATGTAAGTTAAGTAAGCCAATTTGAATGAAAAGACTTAAGTGCCCTCAAAAGTTATCTTTTCTCACAAAAAACAAATCGAATATTACAAAATAACAAAAAGAATATCAGAAAAATAAAGTTGCCCCACAAAATCAATTTTCGACGTTTGAAATTCACACGCACGACGAGCGCCGCCACGGTGAAACACCAGCCCCGACCGTTATCGTATCAACTATTCAACTCCGTCTCCGACGATCATCATTATGGCAAGCAGTGGCAACATGGACAACCCACACAATCGCGCTTAACCTCCGGTAAGTCCATAACCCTAGCTTTCGAACTTTCGATTATTCGAGCTTTGATGTTTGTAAATCATTCGATTGTAATTTGATATTGGTATATCCTTTCAAGATAGGGTTTTTGTTTCCGACATTTTAAAATGGTTAATGGTTTATTGCTCTCTGCAATTTTTTTGCATGCGGTTGTGTGTCAGTTCTAGTAGACGACGGTTCAACCGTGAGTTTTATCACCGTGTATTATCACGGTAGAGTTTAAGACGGTGATATATCTCACAGGTGACATACACCGTGTCTACTTACGGTCTCGTCGATTTACGACTATGATTCATCTCACGGTGTACATTTACCGTGTGTACTTACGGGGTCTTGTACGTGCATGATCCACGACAGTGTTTTATTTCACGGTGTATGTGTACTTACGGTCTTGTACGAGCAGGATCCACGATAGTGTTTTATTTCACGGTGTATGTGTACTTACGGTCTTGTACGAGCACGGTCTACGACAGTGTTTTATTTCATGGTGTATGTGTACTTACGGTCTTTTACGAGCACGGTCTACGACAGTGTTTTATTTCACGGTGTATGTGTACTTACGGTCTTTTACAAGCACGATCCACGACAGTGTTTTATTTCACGGTGTATGTGTACTTACGGTCTTGTACGAGCACGGTCTACGACAGTGTTTTATTTCACGGTGTATGTGTACTTACGGTCTTTTATGAGCACGATCCACGACAGTGTTTTATTTCACGGTGTACAAATACCGTGTGTAATGTAAACCGTGAAAAAACATATTCACCATATGTTCAAGGTCGTGTGTAATGTACACCGTGGAAGAACACCGTTTTGTATGTTCACGGTGAATTTACACCGTGATATTCTATATTTTTTTTCTTACGGTGTAATTTCACCGTGTCGTTATATTTCGCATCTTTTATCCTTTAATTCTTATTTATTTATTTCATATTTCAGTCTGGATTTGAATGGAACAGACCAACCAATCTCCAGTCGGTCAATTTAAGTCTCAATTTGTATACTCGTTACGATGTTCCGGAACTGATCACGAAGACAATAAAAGATATCGGGGGTGATGCCGTCGCAGTTCGCGATTTTTTTGCGCTGCCTTACATGAAAAGTGTTCTGGGAATAAGATTTACTGCCAAATCAAGCACTAATTTTTTGCACCACCTCGTATGTCGAGAGTTGTCAGGTCCGTCAATAACGGAGAAGGAGCATTGGTTCTACGTCGGTGGTAAGACTGCGAAACTCACACCCGCCGCTTATGCCATTGTAACGGGACTGAATTTCGGCATCTACGATGAATTTGACATCCATGCCACACCCCAGTCTGCTCCAGGTAGCTTAAATAAGCGGCTATTCGGTGGGAAGCGTGTAAGAAGCAATGATCTACGCAAGTTATTTGCGGCCAAACAACTCTTCGATGGGGAACAACCTGCCTCGTTGGAGGATTACATTAAAGTCGCCAATCTCATCGTCTACTATTCCTTCTTTCTTTGTCGATCCGCTGAAATGTATGTCGAGAACTGGGCATGGGCATTAGTGGATGAGCCGGAAAAGTGGCAGAGTTTTCCATGGGGCGCTTAGTCCTACCAGGCTCTGAGCTACTACCTCAAAAAACCAGCGATGGACCCCGAATTAGCAGAAAAAACTTTGTAGCACGTCTATAGCCCCATTTGGGCTTTTATAATTTGGATGTTCGAGTCCGTTCCGGATATCGGTCGGTTATGTGGTCAACGTGATCCGAATATGAAAGTGTCACGTTGTTTGATGTGGAGTACATCTACAACAAAGACTGATTGCGATGATCTTTTCTTCCAAGGAGAGGTACGTCACCATCTACTCCTACTTATATTTTGCTAGTAATAGTATTTGTTTCACGCGGTGGAATATTAATACTCTGTGTTGATAAGTTTCAGATTGAAGTTGTTCATGAAACCTTGATTCCTACTGATGAAGAGAAAAATGAGTCGGGTTACCTTTCTGTACATGACAGACCATTTCATGTTGAGTACAATTGCCCAGTACGCAATGGTGGTAATGCAATCAAAGCCAAACAAAATCCGGAGAAGCAAAAACAAACCAAAAAGCCTTCTTCAAAAAAGCGTGCTGCAGCCACGGATATTGAAATGCCCGTTTCTAGATCACGCAGACAACGTGCTTCTGAGCAGAGTACTCCTGGTCCAAGTGGGCATGTGTGTTGTAGGCCTGTGTGTTGTTGGCGTACACTTTGTTGCCCGCATGAAGATGCTTCTGAGTTGGACAGACGACTGACTGGGCTTTTGAGGGCCAAATTGAGAGCCGAGCATGAACGGATTTTGTCTGATGAGGGATTGATTGCAGATTTTGTTGGATATATCTTTGAGCGGATTAAAGGCATCACTCCACAACAACTTCATGAGAGCGCGTCTCTGCATGAGTCGCCGGGAGATCTGCGTCGACCTGTATCGCTGATCACATCAGACAATAATACAGCGAGTGAGGCTGCCGGAGAGGCCGACGTCCAAAATCAGACAGTTGCTGCCGTAGAAGTCGAAAAAAACCACGTTCAACCGGAGCAAGATCCTGTTTCTGATACCGTCGAAGTCGGCCAAATATTCACAGTCCCTGTTTCTGATACCGTCGAAGTCGGCCAAACCACTGATCCCAACGACTTAGTGATGTCTATTGTTGGACAACTTTCAGCAGATGAAGCCAGTGTCCTAGAACCGACACTCCCTGCCGGAGAAGTCGAAGAAAACATTGACCTATCGCCAACAGTTGATACCGGGATGGTAGCTGATCCCATCGATCAGCTCACAGTGAATCCCACAGATGCGTGCGAACATGTTGGTAGGCCAATTGTTTCTCCCCGTAGGCTGAGAACTCGTAAGCCTGAAGCGGCGAAAAATGCTCCCCAAACTCCCAATGAAGGACTTGAAGCCGTTGGAAAAGCATATCGGTCGTTTCTGAGACCATCCAAACGGACCAAATCTTCTGTCAATTGTGTACATTTCCGTGGCACGCAAATTACCGTGAAACGGAAAACGTTTCTTGACATTGAAAACGTGGATTGGGACTTCGACGAAGAGGTAACCATTGCAAATTTAAGGTATATAGTAGTATAATTCAGAAATAAATTTTATATACTTACCAACTAGTATTTTTATATCAGGTGATAACTATCTTCTGCAGTTACATGGAGTTAAAAATGGAAAAGGAAAAGTGGCCTCAGGAATCCTTCGTAATTTTACCCCCAAACTATTTTGTAAGTTTTCACAAACTCCGTGGTATGAACTCAGTAAAATCTAGCTCACTTATGACCTTATATATTTTCGTTGCACTTCTTCAGATGACCTTCAAACATGCTTACAACTCATTGAAAAATCCAAATGGGGAACTCCCAGGCAGTTTAAGAGACGATTTCGAATGGTTCAGATTTTCCCACGTAAGTAATACAATCATATACCCTAAATCACAAACTCTGAACACTAATTAAGCACTCATGATATCGTTTACTTATTTTATGTGAAGGCCGTCATGGTTTGTCATCTTCCGGGACATTGGGTCGTAGTTCGAATTTGTTTTGATGATTGGACTGTCGAGCTGTATAACTCGTTAGCTCATAACTATGAGCCTAGTGTGAACCCTCGCGCCCCTGAGTTCAAGTGTTTGTTGAAGGTCTTACCTCGAATGTTGGAGAAAACAGGTTACTGGGAAAGAAAAAGATTACCTGTGAAAACGGAAGACTTCAAGCTCAAGGTCATGCCAGCCGAAGAACAATTTGCCCAAGATGACAAACACTCTTGCGGTCCTTTCTGCACAATGTATTTGGAACGATTGCTCACCGACCCATCATTGTATCGTAACGCGGACGACATCGATATTAAACTTGACAGAAAAAACATATCACTGAAGATATTTTGGATGTCCTGCAAAGACATTGAACTCCCTTTTTAATTAAGGGATGGATAACAGTTGGTTTCATTTTGGTTTGCAAGAGAGTAAACTTTTCATATACTGTATGCCGTTGTATGTATAAAAATTGTATCTAAAAAAAATTGTTGATCACCGTGTGCACTTACGGTCTTATATCAGCACGAACCACGACTGTGATATATCTCACGGTGTAAATTTACCGTGTGTACTTTCGGTCGTGTATGTTCACGATTCACGACAGTGTTTTAATAATGTCATCTATAAACATTTCACGGTATACCAATGCCCCGTGGCACGGTTTTACAATATACCGTGAGATACCAACGGCGACGGTTATTGTATTTGAATTTAAAGACGTCTTCACTCTCACACGGTGATCTCACGAGACGTCACCGTGATACAACACCGTGTGGTTATCAAATCCATTCTAAAAATATTTGAAATTGAACGAGATCTTTTTTAGATGGCGTATTTTCGTTTCTAGGATTGGGGCGGGTTAGCCGATGTACGTGTACTTAAATATTAGTGGTGTCAGTTATCAGGACAGCTTTTGCAGGCGGGTATTCATCTTTTATTCTTTTATTTAAAATTCAAATTAAAACATCGGAAAATAAATGAGAGGGGAAAGCCGTTTTACGCACGGCTCCGAAACACGTATATTGTGCACGGTCATTTAGTTTCACGGTTATATACGCATGGTGATACATGGTCATCAATACATCTTCACCGTGGCTTGTTCAACCCGAAAAAAAAACGATTGTCAATCCTTTGTATACACTTTTAAGGCGTCGTTACCATCAACGGGTTCATATTTCAGGCATTGAGACGTATGGTATTTGAAATTAAAGACGTACGATGTGATTTGTATTAATGCATGTCTCAAATTCAAGAGATGTTTAGTTAAAATTGGTAACAATTTGGAGTACTCTCAAGTGTGATCATATTGCACATGGTATGTCAAATTTAATCGTTTGATGGACTATTGTGGATTTTTTCGGTTAAATATAATCATTTCCATAGAAAATTAACTTTGCTTAGGCATTTAGCCAAAAAGATTATTGCGATTGTGCAAGAATCACACGAAAACGTGAGTGTTCATACTCATACGGTGATCTCACGAGACGTCACCGTGATACAACACCGTGTGGTTATCAAATCAATTTTAAACATTTTTGAAATTGAACGAGTTCTTTTTTGGATGGCGTATTTTCGTATTGGAGCGGGATAACCGATGCACGCGAAATATTAGTGGTGTCAGTTATCAGGACAGCTTTTGCAGACGGGTATAGTCATCATTTATTCTTTTATTTAAAATTCGATTTAAAACACCGGAAAATAAATGAGAGGATGGAAGCCGTTTCGCACGGTCATTTAGTTTCACGGTTGTATCTGCACGGCGTTACATGGTCATCAATACATCTACACCGTGGCTTGTTCAACCCGCAAAAAAACGATCGTCAATCGTTTGTATACACTTTTAAGGCGTCGTTACCATCAACGGGGTCATGTTTCAGGCAGTGAGACGTATGGTATTTGAAATTAAAGACGTACGATGCGATTTGCATTAGTGCATGTCTCAAATTCAAGAGATGTGTAGTTCATTGGTAACAATTTACTCTCAAGTGTGATCATATTGCACATGGTATGTCAAATTTAATCGTTTGATGGATTATTGTGGAATTTTTTAGGTTCAATATAATCATTTCCATAGGAAATTAACTTTGCTTAAGCATTTTGCCAAAAAGATTATCCCGATTGTGCAAGAATCACGTGAAAACGTCATTGTTCATACTCACACGGTAATGTCGTGAGACCTCACCGTGATACAGTACCGTGCGACGGTCAAATCAATGTAAGTATGTAAACAGATACTTACGTGGCACGGTTTTGTCAGTGAACAGAACAGCTTTTGAAGCCGCAGGTTTATTCAACATTTTTATTCATCTTTTAATATTTAATAAATTAAATTACCGGGATTCCCAAAAAACAAAAAAAAAAAAAAAAAAAAAAAGAGAGGACGGTTGCCTTTTGCCACGGTTCAATCACACGACCCTTGGCGCACGGTAATATCTTCAAACGCTAAAGTCACACGGTTACTCGTGCACGGTGGGAGAAGGTCGAAATATATTAACAAAGAAAAACAAGCACTAGTACAGTATTATAACGTAGACTACGTAGTGTAGTAGCTACGAAACCAGAAAAACATACTGTAAAAGCAAAAATAAAAACATACTATTCATAAACAAAACGCAGAAAGAAACATTCTTTGCATTCATGGTTCATCATCCTCGCCATCTGCGTCATTGCCTTCATCAGTCGTTTCGTCCTTATCGTCTGCTTCATCGTCCATATCGTCCTCATCGTCCGAGAGCTCCACCACTTCCACCACCTTCTCAAACAGGATCTCTTCTACAACCTTAGATATGGTCGGCAGAAGGGGGTCTCCAGGGGCATTAGGATCGGAAAAGTTCCGAATCTCGAGACCATCTTTATTGTAGACATTGACAAAGAAAGGACCCAATTTCTTGGCGTAGTGAAAAACCAAAAAATAACCGAATTTAAGATGATGAGCCGTGCAGAAATCGGTCCAGCCACGATGAAAGCACACGTAACCGTTGACCCAAGAGATTTCCACGGATCACGGGGCACGAGCGATTACAAATGAGGCGAGTGTCTCACAATCTCCAAGCAAAGTAGCCCTGCCTGCCAGATACTCATGTTCATGAGCAAAATCACAAGGTAAACGACAAACTTCACGGAAATCAACGGTGTTCAGAACTTTGAAGAATCTACAAATCGGGATTGGGGTGGCCATTGAATATCAAATTTGGTTTTATAAAAATTAGGGTTTTCAGCGTGGTACGGTGCTTATGTATACACGCCAAAAGTGGGTAGTTGAGGGGTTAATAAACTAATAAAGGTTTCACAATACACCGTGAGATACCAACGGCGTTGGTGGGTAAGGGTTTTTATCAAGGGTTATCAGTGTCACATAGACCATCACGGTAACCGTTACACGGTGAGGAAATCCACTGTAATAAACCCACGGCGCAATGTGTTTAATGGGGGTGGTTGGGAATTGAGTGATTTCGTGAAACGATTTAAATCCGGCGACAATGTGACTCAGAACAGATACTCATCAATTCCCTGAATTGAATGGTCACATCATATCATATCTGGACCATCAATGAGCGTAGTTGGAAGTTGGGTTGGGTCGTGTCGTAAGACGATTGAAATCCGGCGGAGGATCAGAACAGACACTCATCATAAATTCTTTGAATTTCACGGTCATATCTAATTAATGGATATCGTGGTGGATGGGGGGTTAAGTTTTCTATGTCATATATGAACATACCACGACTTACGCACCGTGGGATACCAACGACGACGGAGGATTAGGTTATGTCACCTATAACATGTACGTACACGGTGTTAGACTGCACCGTGCTAATATCACGACGACCCATTCAGAGTTGTAGTCACGTTACCAAAGTCATAGTGACCGCGACACGGTGATTTAATCCACCGTGAAATACCCACGGAGGCACAGTTCTAGGTTTTTATTTAAATAATAAATTAATTAATTGCAATGTGTTTAATGGGCATAGTTTAGAGGTCAGTCGTTTCGTGAGTCGATTGAAAGCCGGCGGCGGGATCACTTTATTAGGTCAGAAAATTGAGCCTATAAATACGAACGAAAAAACCCTTTTTTTTTCTATACCCAATTTTTTCTCATGTTTTCTGCGTTTTTTTTTCTTATGGAGCGGTTTTCACCACACATCTTTCAAATTCATAGCTGCAGTCCGGTAACGAGATACTCGAGTTTCCAAAAGAAAACCTTCTTTTTCCTAGATCATCAATGACGAGGTACTCGAGTTTCCAAAACATCTCGAGTATCTTTGTTAGATACGGATCTTAGCAATGCCACTTTCTCCGTAGCGGTGAATCTGGCCATATGTTGAGATCATAACAGGCTATGATTGAGGCCAAAGAAAAAGAAGGTCTTCGAATTGCTTCCCATCCAGAGAGTAGATTCTGCGGCGGGTTGGATTTCTTTTTTTTTTTCTTTGTTCATCCAAGTATGGTTCTGGGTTTAGGGTTTTGATCCATCAATTGTAATTCCCAATAGGGTTTTGATCAATCAATTGTAATTCTCAATAGGGTTTTGATCCATCAATTGTAATTCTCAATAGGGTTTTGATCCATCAATTGTAATAAGACTACTTTTGTTAAGTTTAAATTGTTTAATAATTTTTCTTTTTGGTTTCCCATTATTAATATTGTAATGAACACACTTCGACTGTATTTTCATTTATTTCACGGTGTATTCTAAAACGAGGAACTCACGTCGACACTGTTCTGTGTTTTATATCTCATTTATGAGCCTTCCACGGTGTTATAATCCACCGTGCTCAAACCACAGCGACACATTATGTTAAGGGTTTTACACCTAATACCGTAGCACGGTGTCACAATCCAACGAGGGAACCCCGCGGCGACGATTTTCTATTGGTTTAATTTCTCATTTATGAGTCTTCCACGGTGTTACAATTCACCGTGTTCCAACCACGGCGATACATTAGGTTTTAGGGTTTTCTACCTACCTAATACCGTTGCACGGTGTTACAATCCACCGAGGGAACCCACAGCGACGCTGTTCTATGGGTTTTTAATTTCTCATTTATGAGCCTTCCACGGTGTTACAATCCACCGTGTTCCAACCATGGCGATACATTAGGTTTTAGGGTTTTCTACCTTCCTAATACCGTTGCACAGTGTTACAATCCACCGAGGGAACCCACGGCGACACAGTTCTAGGGTTTTATTTATTTTCTTAATTAATTAATCGCAATGTGTTTAATGGGCGTGGTTGTGAGTTGAGTCGTTTAGTGCAACGATTGAAATCCGGCGGTGGGATGACTCAGAACAGAGACGTATCGATTCCCTGAATTGAATGGTCATATCATATTAATGGATTTGGAGCGTTGGATGGGGTGATTTACTATTAATTTATATACGAATAATTAATAAGCGTAGTTGGCAGTTGAATCGTTTTGTGGAACGATTGAAATCCGAGTGCTGTGATGACTTAAATTAGATCAGAATATTAAGCTTATAAATACGAACGGAAAAACTCCATTTTTCTACACCCATTGATACTCCTTTTTGTTTGTTTTATAATGGAGTATCAGTTATCATCTCACAATTTTGAATTTCACATATGCATTACTGTATCGAGATACTCGAGTTTCCAAAAGAAAACCATCATTAACCATCTTCTTATCTGCCAGCGGAAGAAATCCCTTTTCGATATATCCTGCCCAGACCCTCCTTTTTTGGCAGCTTGTACTCTTCTTCCTGGGCAGCTCGATATGGGGACTGGTCGGGATCTCTTTCCGTTATGTCGTCCGACTTCGAATGGCTTCCTAACGATTCCTGGTCCAGGCTCAAGCGGCTCAAGTACTAATCTTCTAGTTGTATTGAGAGGAGATTTTCATGTTGTGAAATTTTAATTTTATTTTCTTTTCACCGTCCAGTAGAGTTTCCTCAAGATGTTGCTACTTTTCGATTGATAGTGTTCAGAGTTTTGATCCATCAATTTTTCACAATAGGTTTTAGGGTTTAGAGTTTGTGGTTTTGAACCATCGATCTTTACTGTACTTTTTCCTTAATTTATCATTAAAATATTATAATATCACCGTCATTTATTAATCATGCTCACACGTTTCTCATTCGTATTGAAACCCAAATTCTATCGGGATCAACCAAATTCGTATTGAATACGGGTGTGTGTAACCGTGCATTGGTATAAGGTGATATAGCTCCGTGATTTATTGCACGGTTTAATAATATTTCACGGTGTATTTATTCTGTCGTCGTGAAATATCCACGGCGACATTGCAATTTATTTTCCGTTCCACGGTGACACAATCCACCGTAATCTAACCACGACTACCCATTAGGTTTAAAGGTTTTCTACCTAATACAGTTGCACGGTGTTACAATCCACTGAGGGAACCCCACGGCGACACAGTTCTAGGGTTTTATTTATTTTCTTAATTTAATAATCGCAATGTATTTAATGGTATGGTTGGGAGTTGAATTATTTATGAGACGTTTCGTGCAACGATTGAAGTCAGGCGGTGGTATGACTCAGAACAGAGATGCATCAATTCCCTGAATTGAATGGTCATATCATATTAATGGATATGGAGCGTTCGATGGGGTGATTTACTATTAATTTTATTAATACGAGTAATTAATAAGCGTAGTTGGCAGTTGAATCGTTTCGTGGAACGATTGAAATCCTGGTGGTTGGATGACTTAAATTAGATCACAATATTAAGCCTATAAATACGAACAGTTGCATTACTGTATCGAGATACACGAGTTTCAAGAATAAAACCATCATTTGCCTGGATCATCTTCCACAAGATACTCGAGTTTCCAAAACCTACGTAGTATTTGTCTGTTACCTTCTTCACATATGATTCGGAGTGCATGTAGCCTAAGCTCCTTAGGCTACATGGAGCACTTATCACCTCACTTTTTCGAATTTCACAGTTGCATTACTGTATCGAGATACACGAGTTTCCAAAACATCCGTGGTATTTATCGGTCACCTTCTTTGCATTTCCGTCGAAAATCTGACGAGATACTCGAGTTTCCAAAACCTCCGTGGTATTTATTTGTCACCTTCTTTGCATTTGATTCGGAGTGCATGTAGCCTAAGCATTCCAGTCTCCGTTGTAATCACCAGTCTGGTCGAGTCTCAAAAACCTTTGCTGCTGACCAGATGTCCAAAGAGGAGATTCACTGATGTGATGTTATTTTTTTTTCATTCAGCTTTTTTGTATACCGCTGACCGATAGTGTTTAGGGTTTAGAGTTTTGATCCGTCAATTTTTCTCAAGTTTTAGGGTTTATCTTTTTGAGCTTCTCATTCAAATTTATCACACAGTCGCTTTTAATTATCGTGTATGGTACTACGTGTTGGAGTTGTGTACTTAATGTCTAGATTTAAGTAACGGAAACTCACGATCCATTGCCACTAATCTATTTAATTAAATAAACAATTATTTGCGTTTAATTATTTATAATTAAATATATGCAAATTATAGTCCTGGATTATATACGTTGTAGTTAGTATGGTGTGCGACGTCACACAGAAGATCATACTATCAGTTACTCGTATTTAATCGAACGGTTGCTCACGACCTAGGTGGACACGGACCAATCCATCGGTATAGTCGTTGTGTGAGAGAGAAAATAATATGTCTTGATTATTTTATCACACTTGTACACTTGGTGTATTGAGCGGATCTGCTTGAGATTTATCGATTAGGATTGCCGGCGATAATCGATTTAAATCTCTGAGTATTTTATTCTTAATCCCCGATACTATTGCGGGTGTGTATATTTAATATAAGTGACTTTGATTTACCAAAGGAATTAACCGATTTAATTATTGGGTTAATTACCGGTTAAGTTGGGTCACTATATTTTATATATGGCATGCCGTGAATACTTGACGGGAAAGTGTATCCCGTAAGGGTTGATAATATCCCCGAGATGAGTTCATAAGGAATTATTATGTAAACCCTGCAGGTGGATTTGTTCCGCATAATAATTAAGGTTGAATGGTACTAGTCTCGGTTACAAGAGATGAATAAATTAATTAGCAATAAATTAATTTTATTCATGGATATTTATATCTTAAATACACGGAATAAATACTACTACTGGAGAAATATTATTTGATATAATATGGTTTAATATTGGGAGTGCAATTAATTTATATAGTGGAAAATAAATTAATTAATATTAATGAGATTAATAGATTTGGGCTTGGGCTCAATTTAATCATTAATATTGGAAGCCCAATATTCCACCTCCTTAAGATCCCCTACGTAGCCTATAAAAGCACTACATGGTCTTTTCTATTCTCATATCTCATAACTTGAAGATCACAATTCTAAAGAGACAAAGTAGAGAGGGAGATCCATGGAGTTCGGTAGATCGTCGCCCACACGACGTCCGAGCTAGTGCAAGGAATACGTGGGAAGATCTCAAGGTCGTCAAATTAAGTTCTTCGTTTTTCGAACAACGAGAACGAGGTAAATCGTAAAACCCTCTTTATGATTTTATCGTTTAATTATCGTAAAAATATCGTGAACCAAGATCCGAGAACGCGACCCATGACGAGGTTGAACCGGGCGGTGGTGGTCGAAGACCACCGGACCGCCGGCGGCTCAACGCATCGACTAGACGGGTCGAGGGAGCGCGAGGCTCGGCTGGGCGCCGAGACTTCGATCGAGCGCGTGCTCGATCTTCCCGGACGGACCCGTAGCGAGCTGCGGGAGTTCCCGCAGCGGACTCGCTGGACACGAGTCCCGTCCGGAAGCGCTACGGGCTGCTACAAACAGCCCCGCCCAGTCCCGCTTGCACGGCGCGATCGCCGCTCGCGCGGCGGCGGGCTGTGGTGATCGCATGCCACGATTTTGATCGTGGCGGATGTGCGATCACCCGAGGCATGGCTGGGCAGCCCCGCACGGCTGCTACGAACAGCCGCGAGCCCCACGCGGGGGCTCGACCGGATAGCCGCGGGCTATCCCCGCGGTTAGGGTTTCGGTTGAGCTATCCCCGTGGTGGTTCGTGGCGGGTTTCCGGAAACCGGGATTTCGATTGGAGTTGTCGTTCCGCACTTTGACAACTCCGGATATTCGATCTCCGAAGGATTTCGGTCGGAATTAATTAGATAATTTATTTATTTAAATTTATTAATTCCGGGATATCGATTTCCAACACTACGGTGTCCATTTATTGTGTCTGGTCTCACGGCGTATGATTATCATTTTGTCTTACGGTATTCATGGATGGTCACACGGCGTGCGATTATCGTGGATGAGCTCACGATGTCCACTTATCGTATATGGTTTCACGGTGTGAATTTATTGCGGATGTTCACACGGTGTCTATTTATCGTTAATAAACTCACGGCGTAGGATTATCATGGTTGGGATCACGGTGTCCAGTTATCGTGTATTGTTTCACGGTGTCTATTTATCGTTATTGAACTCACTGCGTACGATTATCGTGAATGGTGTCACGTTGTCTTAATATCGTATATTGTATCACGGTGTCCATTTATCGTGATTTGTCTCATGGCGTGCGACTATCGTGGATGAGCACACGGTGTCCAGTTATCATGTACTGTGTCACGGCGTGCGATTATCGTGGATGCTCTCACGGTGTCCATTTATCGTGGATGGCATCGATGTGTCTATTAATCGTGGTTGGGATCACGGTGTCCAGTTATCATGTATTGTCTCACGGCGTGCGATTATCGTGGATGTTCTCACGGTGTCCAGTTATGATGTACTTCTCACGGTGTTGGATTAACGTGGATGTTCTCACGGTGTCCATTTATCGTGGATGGTCTCACGGTGTCTATTCATCGTGGATGAACTCACGGCGTACGATAATCGTGAATGATGTCACGGTGTCTTATTATCGTGCATAGTCTAACGGCGTACTTTAACCGTGGATGGTCTGAAATTATATTGGAGTTTTATTATTATTTTTTAAAAGAGAAATTCTATTTTAAATTACATATTCAATTTATATTTATTTGTTAAACAGCGAGGGTAGTGTAGACTTTTCCTACCCAATTGCCTAATAAACTTCTACTTTTATGGACAAGGCCTTAGAACTTATTTATTTTATGAAGTAGTCCTGAATCCGGTATTCCCACTATAAGTAATTTGAGTTTCCATACAAAAATTATGGAGTATAATGGTACTAGTTTGGATAATATAAGTAATTTGAGTTTCCATACAAAAATTATGGAGTATGTAAGGCCTAATCTAATTAAAAATAAAATTAAAAATCAATCTTAGAAAACCCAGTACCGTCTGCAGTTCAACTTGTACATTAATCATCCCTCAATTTTCTCCTCTTCCACTCTCGCTCTCCGATCTCTGCACCAAATCCATCTCTCAGTCTCACTCCACAATCAGAGATCCCTAATTAAATTCTCATTTCCCGAGTTCAGATTATCCTCATCTGAAAACTCTAATCCATACCTCAATCATCCTAATTTTAAATCCCTGATCGATTACACGAATGTCGTGTTTAGCGCTAGCTCTGCAGCCCGCAAACGGGCCCAACATATTGCTCCAGACCCGCGAATGGCTCCCTCCTTCCCGTGCTCTCATGGCGCTCTCCTCTTTCCGCGAGACGCGTCTCTCTTTCGCCAAGAGCCACCACCACTCCGCCGGCGGCGGCGTCGTAGTCCCCGATCCGTCCGCCGACTCTCTCGGGGACGATCCCCTGGCCGCCTCCTCGGGTCAGGTCATCGTCGGCGTTGAGTCCCGCTACCGCGTCGTCTACCGCCTGGTGAACTCGATCTACGTCCTCGCTGTAACCACGATCGACGACTCCAACAACAACGTGTTCGAGTGCATCAACATCGTCAACCAGTCAGTCTCCGTCATCGTAACTGCCTGCCGCGGCGTGGACGTGACGCCGGAGAAGCTGGGGAAGAAGTACGCAGAGGTCTACATGGCTCTCGACATAGTCCTGAGGGGGGTCAGCAGTATTAGGCTCGCGGCCATGCTTGCCTCTATGCACGGTGATGGCATAGCCAAGATGGTGCACTCGGCCGTTCAGACCGAGAGCAAGATCCGAGGGGCTGACAGCTGGACCACTGTGGAGCCTCACGCTGCTGATCACGAAGCCGCCGTTGACTCCTTTTCTACAGCATCTTTTGAGCTTCCCCTTGAGACACTGGTGGCCGGAGATGAGGTGGCGGCTGCTACATTAGGGTTTTATCAACAGGGCGAGGAGAAGGAGTTAACTAGGGTTGAGGAAGCCGAGGGAGAGAAAGACCCGTTTGCGGCTAGCGATAAAATCAATAAGCCGGAAGAAATGCTGATGGAAGGGTTCAAGAAGGATAAAGAGTCCTCTGGTATCTCGGATGTGAGCAAGGCCCTGGCAGGACTCGACATGACCACATTGCCTCCACCTGCTGCAACTGAGTCGACCCATATTGGAGTTGAGGGTTTCGAAGGGAATTACGGAGGGATTGAGTTTAGTCACGACGGATCAACTCTTCCCGAAGATTTTGAGGGCATTAATGATGCTTGGGGTGGGGGGTTGGATGCGTCAGAGTTCGTGGGGGCCAAGAAAGTCCCGAAAGACCGTGGTCTTGGTGGGTTAGAATTTTTGGAGACCAGTGAGCCACCACCAGCTGCTGCTAAAAGTGGTGAAGGAGATAAAATAGAGGATATATTGGTGAAGAAAACTGAAATGAAGGGTCCGGAGATGTACATTGTGGAAGAGATAAGTGCCGAATTCAGGGAGTCTTTGCTTGCTAGAGTTGGGTTGATGGGGGTGGTGTACTTGAAAACTTTGCCTCCAAAATCATCCTCTTCTGAAGAAGATAAGGAAACCGAGTTTTCACTTAAGGTTGAAGGAACGGATGGCGTTGTGAAGAGGTTTGCAGTTGTAAGTGCTAAAGTGAGCAGCTTAGGGAATGGTTTGTTTCATGTGAGGACAGGACCTGCTGATGAACCCATGCCGATTGCTAAGTACAGCATACTGCCACGGGTGACTCCTCTCCCCATAAGGATTCGGCTCGTAAAAAGACTAAGCGGGACTTTGCTTTCGATTATGATACAGTACATTTCAAATCCAGATTTGCCGGTCCCATTGAGTGATGTGACGATTGTTCTTAAACTGCCGGTGGACCCTACTTTGTTGCAAGTTTCGCCTAAGGCTGTGTTGAACAGGTCGGAGAGGGAGTTGAAATGGCACATTGATGAGATTCCGGTGAAGGGTAATCCGGGTAGATTGAGGGTGAGGATGCCCGTTGATATCGGTGAGGATGATGATGGGTCGGATCTTGAGATTGCTGGTTATGTTAAGTTTTCGGCACAAGGGGCAAGGTCTTTGTCAGGAGTTTCGCTAAAACCTGCTTCGGAAGGGAAGACGGATTTTTATGAGACGGATCACAGGTATGCGAGTGGGGTTTATATGTGCAACTAAGAAAAATGAAAAGACTAGTCTTCTTTTTTTCCTGTGTGCTCTGTTTTTCTTTTGGCTTTCTTTGATGAGTTTTGTGTTTTAGAACTTTGTAGTATTCATTGAGGTGTTTGCCTGTGTCTGTGTGTGTTCTTATTCATTTGTTTCTACTAAAAGAGAAGTAGTATTTCTATATTTTATGCAACAAACAATTTGGTCATATGGTTATGGATATGGAAAACAAGAGCGAAAAATAAAAAGGCACTGCTTGTCATGGGACTTAAAAAGAGGGTGGCTAATATCGTTTGTTTGATGTTCCATAGTGGAGTTGCTTGTGTATATGTATGCTGGGAAATTTTATGTTCAGTAAAAACTATGTATGTTAATTCATGATTACTTAACTCATTAATAATTTCCAACTTTTCAGACAATACCAAAAGTTAATGGATATGAATGGATCTGAACTTTTTATTTTTCATTTGGGAACTAAAGTGAACTTCATTTTTCATACAATATCAAAAAATTTTGATTTTTTTTCATTTTTCATACAACGATTTCAAAAACTTAATGTAGAATTGAACGGTAATGAGTATGATTTGAAGTAAACTGAAAATAAATAATAAAAAAAAAAAACATGTCCTTACTCTTTAGTCCTATTTAATGAAAAAAGTAAAATTAGTTAGAAATAATTTTTTTTGTTTAAATCAATGACAGAAATTTAAATAGTCACATACATATCTGATGTCTCGGATTCGAATCTTAAATATTTATACATACGGTGTCGGGTTGGAACTCGGGTTCGAACCTTAAACATTTATACATACGGTGTGGTGTCGGGTTGGAACATCGAACCTTACGGGCTTAGAAATAGTTGCCAATGGCTTAGAAATAATTGACCAATGCATACGTGGCTTTCAATTTGTGGGAATATATAGTGATTCAATTTAGTGAATTCACTTGTTATTAATATTAATTAATAAAACTTTAATAAATTCATTAAATTAATTTAATTAGAAGTTAAGTTCACAAGATGTAAAATCAGAATATTTGCAATACTATTACTTAAAAATGTACAAATTTTTTAAAATCATAAATTTTAAGAAATATTTTTATTAAAAATTTAATTTCACCAAATAACTAAGTTAATTTCATAAAAAAATATTAATAGATAAAAACGGTGAAATGCGTTTTTTATTTTATTTTTTAAAATACAATATTAAAATAAATAAATTATCTCATTGTTATAATTAATATTTTTTAAGAAATCAACTTAAAAATTTAAATGACATTTAACTTAAAGGCCCTATATCTTGCACCTTTTGTACCTTTGGTACAAGATGAGCATCTTGGTCCAGCCCATCATTAAATAAAAACCAATTCAAATTCAGCTCAATATCATTGATTACGTCACTGAATACGTCACCCTCAAATACACTTCATACATCTTTCGCTATTCCACCTCTTCCACCACTTCAAACTCAAACTCGATAATTTTCCTCTCGTCCGTTCGTTCCACCACAGTCCGGCATAGCTCGCCGTCAAACCGAAGCTATTCTCCACCACACTCCGGCATCGCTCGGCATCGCTCAGATTAGTTTCTTCCTCAAGGCCTCCAAACTTCCCGTCGATAGTCAACCCTAAATAATCTTTGCGGCTTAACAACGTAATTGGAATTTGAATTAACCAGAACTACGTTGGGATTTCAACGGCGTTTATCTGAAGGCCAGCTGCGCGATTTGTCTGATAAGCCTAGGTAATTCCTTTTTAACAAGGATTTGTTCTGATAACCCTAGATATGAACCAGAACCCGTAGACTGGGAGTACTATAGAAAATGGATTGGCTCTCGTTTGGTTGATATATACAAGCAAGCGTATCACTGCATGTGCCTAGTTTTTCTTACTTATTTCTATTTCCTATCATTGTTTGCCTTCTGCCTTATCTATATACACTATCCTTCATTTTCTGACAACATTGATAAGCATTTTCATTTTTTTTTTTAGATTTTTTTGTTTATATTATACAATTGCTAAGAATCTTGATTCGAACTGGATCTTCTGTGGTTATGGTAGATCATGTATGGGTGGTTTGTTGAATTGATGTCTCTTGGTGTTGAATAGTGGTGCCCCCAAACCACGAGGGAAAAATTAGGGGCATGTCGGCCGACAGCTTTGAGTGTCGGCCGACACCATGTGATTTTTCCAGCCCGTTCGCGCCAATCGTCAGAGAGTTTGACGCATTCGCGTCAGGGCTGTCGGCCGACACCGTCTACCTGTCGGCCGACAGCGGGTGCTGGGCAGCAGCGGATTTTAGGAATTGTTTCCTAAATTAACAGGGATTAATTCTAGCTATTCCTAAACTCTTTTGGGCGAGAATTATTGTTTCCATACAATAATTAGGACCTCCTCCTATATAAAGAGAGCTGCTCCATTGACACAAAAGAGAGAAATCAACACGAGTTAACACAAGTTAATACCATCATAGAGAGAGATAATATTGTGTGAGATTAGAGGGTTTTAGAGTGGATATCAATCCTTGTAATCATCGGCAATATTATAGTGAAAGTTCTCGTCGTTCCTCCCGTGGTTTTTCCCGATTTGGGTTTTCACGTAAATTCCTTGTCTTCTTTTCTTGTCTCCTTTTTTATTTATTGTTGAGTTATATTCGGGGTTCCACATATTATTCGTACTATACATCGTCGTTTTTACAACAAGTGGTATCAGAGCAAGGTTTCGATGACGAGCGTGAGGTACGATCTACCGAATTTAAGTCTCATCACGAGGTTTCCTATTTGGCAACACAAGATGAGGTTGGTCCTCAGATCTCTTAAGCAAGAGATTTGTCTACTTGGTGTTGTCAACAAGCCGAAAGACATGAAGCATGACGAGTGGGTGGAGCTCGATCAAATGGTTATGGCGACCATAGGGCTTCATGTTTCGGATTCTTTGACCGAGGAAACGACGGAGGCGAAGACCGCAAAGGAATTATGGGAGTTGTTGGAATCGATGTGCGTTGAGAAAACGGTGTACAGCAAGCATCACTTGAAGAGAAGTCTCTACTTCCTCAAGATGGCGGAGGGGTCATCGATTCAAGACCATGTAGCGAGATTCAAGGAGCGTCTAGCTGACCTTGGAAAAATTGGCGTGAAGATCGAAGATGATGATCTTGCGTTTTGGATGTTATGCTCGCTACCCCCCTCCATGGCGGCTTTTCGGGACACGCTTCTCTATGGACGAGATAGTTTCACGTTTAAAGACGTAACTTCGGCTCTCTCGTCAAGGGAAAACGTACAAAAGGATGGAGTCCAACAAGGATGGTGTGCCCGATGTGGGTGAAGGACTTAATGTCCAAAAGAAGTACCGTGATAAAGGGAGCGACTCGGGAAATTCGAAGTCGCGACACGGGAATAAGACGTGTTTTTATTGCAAGAAGAAGGGACACATAAAGTCGGAGTGCTACGCGTGGAAGAAAAAGGAGAGAAACAACAATAATTCCGGTAATAAGGATTCCGGTGACGTTGGATTAGTAGATGGGAATTTCTATGGAGAACTACTAATGGCTCTAGGCGAGAACTCCAACTTGTGTGATGATTGAATCTTAGACTCGGGTTGCTCGTTTCATATGTGTCTGGACCGGACGTTGTTCGAGACTTATGAATCTTTGGAGCATGGTGCGGTGTTTATGGCTAATAACACCTCGTGCAAGGTCGAAGGGATTGGGAATATCCGTTTGAAGATGTTCGATGGCATGGTGCGCACGCTAGGCGAGGTAAGACATGTCCCTAACTTGAAGAGGAATTTGATTTCCTTGAGTACCCTTGATATGAAGGGCTATAAACTCACTTGTAAAGGTGGAGTTTTAAGAACTGTTACCAAAGGTGGTTTGGTAATATTGCGGGGAAAGAGAAAGGCGAGTCGTCTTTATGTCCTCGATGGAAGCTCGGCGAAAGAAGTAACCGAGGTTGATACAAGCTACACCGGAGAAGGTGGAGTTGTTAAGGCTACCGAAGAGGCTTTGGTAGTGTTGGGAGGAGACAACAAGGCAGAGCGACCTTATGTCCTCCGTGAAGGCGCGGTGAAGGAAGTAATCGGGGCCGAACCTCGACTCTTGCTAGAAGAGTCTATCCGGCATAGAGGCATGCAATCGAAGGCCCGAGTGACCAAGCTTAAAAATGAAGATGAAGCGGTGAACGAAGTAACCGTGGGAAAACCTAGGCTCTCGGATGAAAAGTCTACACGACTAGACCATGTGCGGCTTGGGCATGTGAGGAAAGTCGATTTGAAGGATTGAGTGTTTCTAAATCTGGTGAGCATTGTACGCTTGGAAAGCGGTCGAGAGGGTATATCTCGAATTGGGCTCACACCTCAAAGAAGACACTTGGGTATGTACGTTCCGATTTTTTGGGACCTTTGAAGGTCCAATCATCTAGGAACTAGGCCCGTTGGGGCGTTTGGAGGAAGACGAGGGACGAGACTATGGAGTGCGATGTGATTTCGCATGGGCGATGTGATTTCGCTTTATGGTTTTGATGTGCAATAAGATTTCGCATGCGCGATGAGATTTCGCGGTTTGGTGTCAAGGTGGAGATTGTTGAATAGTGGTGCCCCCAAACCACGAGGGAAAAATTAGGGGCATGTCGGCCGACAGCTTTGAGTGTCGGCCGACACCATGTGATTTTTCCAGCCCGTTCGCGCCAATCGTCAGAGAGTTTGATGTGTTCGCGTCAAGGCTGTCGGCCGGCACCGTCTACCTGTCGGCCGACATTGGGTGCTGGGCAGCGGCGGATTTTAGGAATTGTTTCCTAAATTAACGGGGATTAATTTCAGCTATTCCTAAACTCTTTTGGGCGAGAATTATTGTTTCCATACAATAATTAGGACCTCCTCCTATATAAAGAGAGCTGTTCTATTGACACAGAAGAGAGAAATCAACACGAGTTAACACAAGTTAATACCATCATAGAGAGAGATAATATTGTGTGAGATTAGAGGGTTTTAGAGTGGATATCAATCCTTGTAATCATCGGCAATATTATAGTGAAAGTTCTCGTCGTTCCTCCCGTGGTTTTTCCCGATTTGGGTTTCCACGTAAATTCCTTGTCTTCGTTTCTTGTCTCCTTCTTTATTTATTGTTGAGTTATATTCGGGGTTCCGCATATTATTCGTACTATACATCGTCGTTTTTACAACACTTGGTTTTCTCATTTTTTGTCGTGTCTGAGAGGAATCAGTTTGTAGGCATTCCCCTCTGTTTATTAGGGAGTGAAATTATAATATTTTGGATTATGATAATGAATGATTGTAAAATCATTGGGTGATTGGATTTCTAATGCCCTTTTTGCAAAATGATTACATAATTAATATGGTAGGAAAAAATGATGATGATGGTCATTTTGAATATTGGACTTAATTGTGAAATATTGAATCTAGCTAAACATGTGTGATTATGTTATGTTCTCAGTATAGATATCTCAAGCCATGTTGTGTCTCTTATAATATATTATGTTGATATGAAGTATATATACGTATTAAAACGGGGAGAGTGATGATTTGATCAGTTGATGGTGAATTCTTTTCTTGTCGGCACCGTCATTCTTCACCCAATTTCTTTCAGGCCTATTGAATTTGGTTTCAATACTCTCGAAATACATCGAACAGAATGTCAAAGATTCATTCGCAATGTAAGCTTCAGCAATCGACCCTTCAGCTCGCGCCCGATTTCTTACATACTTTGTCAATGTACCCATAAATCTTTCAACCGGATACATCCACCTGAGATATACATGACCTCCACGTATTGCTTCATCTGGGAGGTGCACTAACAAGTGTAACATCACATCGAACGCCGGAGGAAAGATTGCTTCTAGTTTGCATAATATAACTACAATGTCATCACATGCCTTCTGTAAGTCACTAACCTTTAAAGTTCGAGAGCATATAAGCTTGAAAAAATTGCACAACTCTGTTATAGTGTCAACAATGTTTTTATCCATGAACTTGCGTATTCCAGTTGGCAGCAGTCTTTGAATTAAAACATGACAATCATGAGATTTCAACCCAGAAACCTTCCACTTGTTGTTACTTACAATGACATTCTTCTTCAGATTCGAAGCAAACCCATCGGGGAATTTTATATTCATCAACCATTCGCCGAATTTCTTACACTGGTCAGGAGTCAATGTGAATGGTGCATGCAGCTTCATCATTCGACTACCATCTTTGTAGAGATGCAAGTTTGGCCTGATCCCCAATTTTTGCAAATCTAAGCGTGCTTTGTCAGTATCTTTCGTTTTACCTTCTATGTTAAGTAGAGTACCTAACAAATTATCGCATACATTCTTCTCTATGTGCATGATGTCCAAATTATGCCTCAGAGATAGCGAACTCCAGGAAGGTAATGTCCAAAAAATACTCTTCTTTGTCCAGTTCAAATCTACTACCTGACGTTTACGTTTTTTGCCACCGTATCCTTCATGTTTTCCAGGTATCTGATTCTCCAGATGGTACATCTGTGCCAATAACTCTTCGGTGGTTTTAGGAACAGGAGGTGGGCGTTTATCGGGTTTGCCATCAAAGATTTTCTTCTTTCTCATAGGATTATTCATATCTAGCCATCGTCTATGCCCCACATAACACAACTTACTCGTGATGGGCACAGAAGGAGTTTGATCGTTGCAGGTGGGACATGCCATGTAACCTTGACCACTCCAACCGGATAGGATACTTCGAGCCGGAAAATCATTTATAGTCATCAATAAAGCCGCTCTCATTCGAAACGTAGTTTGTGACTCAGCATCTTTCACTAACATTCCTTCAGACCACAATTCATTCAATTCATCAATCAAAGGTCTCAGGTAAACATCAATGTCCTTACCAGATGATTTTGGACCTGATATAAGTAATGTGAGATGTCTGTACGGGTCTTTATTACATAACCACAGAGGCAAATTGTACACCGTGGTAATAACAGGCCACATGCTGTACGACAAACTCATATCTCCGAATGGGTTAAATCCATCTGTTGCCAAACCCAACCGTACATTCCTCGGTTCTCTAGAGAAGTCAGGAAACTTTAAATCAAAGTCTTTCCATTCTTTCCCATCCACCGGATGGCGCATTACATCTTCATCATTTGACCGCCCCTTTAAATGCCATGTCATATGTTTAGCCGTTTGACGCGAAGCATACAATCGTTTCAGTCTGTCCTTAAGTGGAAAGTAACGTAGAGTTTTCTGTGGGACTTTCTTTCCTTTAGTTCTCTTCCAAAGATCTGTGTCACACACTGGACATTTCTGCATCTCGGAGTTTTCTTTCCAATATAAACAACAATCATGAGGACAAGCGTGTATTACTTCGTATCCCAATCCTAACTTCTTCAGTTGTTTCTTGCATTCGTAGAATGAAGTCGGCAACTTACAACCAGCAGGCAAAACTTTCAGAAGTAATTTCAGCAACACGTCAACGCTCTCGTTAGGCCACTTATACAGAACTTTTATGTGCAACAACTGAGCAATAAAGTGCAAAGTCGAAGGTCCGGTGCAACCGGGGTACAACTCTTCTTCAAGTGTTGAGAATAATGATGTTAAATCAGCATCATTGTCTGCGTCGAGATTTACTCCTGAATTCCCAACAAAGTCTTGCACTATGTCTTCCATCTCGTTCACAGGTTGTTCTTGAACAGGTTGTTCTTCTCGTGGTCTTCTAGGCATTCGAGGCTCACCATGGTGAGACCATGTTGTGTAGGTCAGATCAATGCCATTGCAAATTATGTGTTTGCAAACAGTGTCCAGAGGATAGAATTTGGTATGTAGACAATATTTGCAAGGACACCGAACCCGACCTTCTTCATTGACACTGGTTTTTGCAAATTCTATAAAGCCACGTACACCGTTTTGGAATTCTGGAGACAATCGATTTTGTATTCGCATCCAACTCTTATCCAACGACATTTTGAAATTAACCACACACAACTGTATTACTATATCTATGTAAAAAAAAATTACTGTTAAAAAAATCTTCAGATTAAAAATAGAAGTCATATCATAAGAAACATGCACAGTTCGAACATATAAATTAATTAACACAAATAGCATTCATGGTTCATAGAAACGGTAAAAAAATTAAAATAAAGTTTTGAGTAAAAATACCATAGCCAAAAGGTGATGAAGTATCGTGGAAAGAGTCATAGCTGAACAAAAGTGTAAAAAGTAAGTTAAAAAGTAAGAGGTAAAATTGTTTATATATATATATATATATATATATATATATATATATATATATATATATATATATATATGCACATTTTTGAATTTTTATCTTTTTTTTAATATTATAGTAATTTCTCATTGGTTGTTTTATGTGGAAATGAAATTACGTCTTCGACGTAAGATACCAACTTTTCGCGAAGTTGGACTTAAACAATGAACACCAGCTTCAGTCAAGGTAACAATCACACAAGTTCGTGGAATGAAAGACGGAAGACAAAGGCAAAGTTATGTAATATGTTTTCATTCCATTGAAACAACGAAACTAAACTATTACACTGAGTATGGTAGGCAAAACGATTACAAGAAGTTTCCCGAGTGTCGCAACAACTCCCACTAACTTGCAATCTAGCACACTAGTGCCTAGAGCTAAATCTCCTAACTCTAATCTTGGCACAAGGCGCAAACGCTACTACACAAACTCGAAGCCGAAGCTGTCGGTCACGATTCTAAAAATCAGATTTCGTTCTCTCAAAAACGTCAATGGTGAAATCGAACTCCATGGGTTTATATAGGCAGCCCGCACATGTGAGGTGATGACGTGGCACGTTCTGGTTGGTCACATGCTTGGCTGATGTCACTTCTCCATGGATGACATCACTCTTGTAGAACTTGGATTCTTGAATCTCGGAATCTTGAATCTTCGATTCTTGAATCTTCGAATCTTGAATCTTCAATTTCAAAGTTAGAACTTCAATTCAATCTTGACTCCGTCGATCTCAATTCTTCATTTTCAAACTCTCGTGAAAATCTCTAAGTGTTGAAGCCTCGGAATTTCATCGTCTTCATGGTCGTCGATATCATTGAAGTAGAAAAACATGGAACCATTCTTCATTCCTTGATATAAGTACTTGGTGAAAGAAATCGCGTTGAAAGTACTTAGTGAAAATCGTCGTTGAAGAAAGTCATAGTCGCTGGCACCGTGCCTTGAGGACAAGCGTCAACGAACCCGTGCCATAGCCAAAACCGGCGACGCCAGTCGCCGATTCCGTGTCAACGCCACATGCCAAAACCGGCGACAGGAGTCGCCGATTCCATGTCCATGCCAATGGCAAAACCGGCGACAGGAGTCGCCGATTCCATGTCCATGCCGATGCCACAAACGGCGACTCCAGTCGCCGTTCCAAAGAATGCCAAAAACGGCGACGCTAGTCGCCGTTCCTATGTCATTGCCAAAAGCGGAGACTGCAGTCTCCGTTCCAAGTCTCGCATCAAAATCGGCGACGCCAGTCGCCGTTCCACTTCATTTCCATGCGTGACCAAACCGGCGACTCCTGTCGCCGTTCCTGTCATGCCATAAGCGGCGACGCTGGTCGCCGTTCCATGCACAATCCATCGTGCCAAAACCGGTGACTCTAGTCTCCTTTCCATGCACCTGCAAACCTGAAAATCAACAAAAACACAAGTACAAAAACGTTGTCGCCAAAATCAACATTTACAATCTCCCCCTTTTTGGCACAACTCATGAAAACGAAGTTAAGTAAAACGAGATAAAACGTATCTCCCCCTCAAACGAATATCAACACAAAATAAGCTAAGTAAAAGATGGAAAAACATCAATCAAACAATCAATGAAAACCATAAAAAACTTAGCCAAATATCAAACCAATAACATCAAAAAAACTTAGATAAATTTCCAACACAAAAACATTATCCAGAGATAGCCAAAATATGAAAAACATATGCATGGACGAATTTAGAGTTTGATGCATGCTGAAACCAAAATACGAAATACGTGTTCAGGAGATATGAAAAACAGGAGATAGAAAACATGAAGTAAAACTTGAACTTGGATTTTGGAACTTTAGATCTTCAATTCTTCATTCCTTAGGCGAGCCAGTTGGCGTGGGTTCGCGTTCCGGACTCTCGACCACGTCCTCTTCATCTTCGCCATAGACGAAGCCATCATCGGAACTAGAATCTTCTTTCTCATCGTCGTCCGTCTCAACACCTAACCCGAAAATCTCAAACTCGCCGAGATCATTTCCGCCATCATCTTCAACGTCGATAATGTTGACATCGTCATCATCATCTTGATCTTTCAATCCATCAGATGGCATCGCCCTCGAAGTTTCACCAACCTTCGCCTTTCCCTTGTCACGGATATCCAAACATCCTTCAAAAATGTCATCGTCCGTCTTCTCGCCATCATTAACCTCTCTGTCCACCTGTTCAACAGCTATGTTGTTTCCTTTCGCCAGCTGCACGTGCGCCTCTTGGATCGCATCCCTTACCATCTTCAGAATGAAAGTATCTTTCAAACTTGCATCGGGGGCTCCAACATCACCGAGTCCTCCCCCTTGTTGGATCTCTCGTTGAAGTTTTTCGAAAGATAACTTCTGCTTCTTTTGGGCGTCGATCATTTTGTTGTAGGCCACAGCATGTTCCTCTTGACACTGTTCCAGAGCCAAGGTGTCAGCATAAAATTCTTTAACACAGGCTGAAGGCACCACAGCACGATGACTGTGGATAGGATGATAAGGATTTTTGTACGGCGGAACTTTAGAGTAAGGCCCAAATTCGCGAGGAACGACTCTGGGTTGTTGTTTAGTTTGAGGTTCCGCCTCATCAGCTCCAGCTGTGGATTCACTTTTCTGCCTCTTGGCCGAGGGAGACTTGTCTGTCTTGGCGATCGACTTTCTCTTTCTTTTCAGTGGCGATGGCGGAGGAGTTAGAATCTCAGGAAGGGCATTCCTGTCAACAAAATCAAACCACGGAAGATCGATGACACGTTTGGACGGATTGAGGTACGTGCCAGTGATCTTGACGGCGCCATTTTTCTTTAACTTCTTTTCAAAGTCATCATCAGGCGTAAAGCCTTGAGCATGAAGCATGCCGTAGATCAGACACGGATGCGTTAGTTGAAGTTTCTTAGCCTCTGGCCAGTCAGCTTGGCGAAGAATGGTCTCGTCAGTCGTCCTGGCGATCTTGCATAAGTCATTGAAAATAATTTTGCCGAGGTTGATTTGCTCGCCGCAACCAAGGCGGAAAATGATATGCATCAATTCTGGGGTCAAGACAGATTCGTCCTTGTACGCTGTCCAGTTGGACATGCCAAGGCGCTGCAGGATGCCGTAAAAGGCAGACAGTTTGTTCGGCGGCGGCAGTTCGGACTTAACTTTCTTTTGGGTGACGAAAGTGCCGATGGTAAGGTCTTCAGCCCGTTCCTCAGCTGAGGGCGAAGTCCAGTTGGAATCAACTTCCAACCTCTCAAGAAATTTGTTGATGGAAAAGGGGCGGAATTTGTACAACTTTTCACGGAAAACGAAGCAGCCATACAGACGACTCTTCGGGTTTGCGAAATCAGGAGACAAGCTGGCGTAAAATTTGTTAAGTATGGGAATCGAGTAACGGTAAGTCAAGCTCACGGATTTGAGCATATGCATTTTTGACAGGAAATCAGTTATGCCGTGACGGTCATAGTCTTCCTTCAGGATAGTTCGATCGGTAAGGATCGGTAGAGTCTGGATGATTTTGTGGCGACGTTCAGCAGTCGCAGTGAAGAAGTCACGAGAATGTGATCTAGAACACTCGGAAAATTCCGAGATATATTTGAAACCGTCAGTCGACTTCCGCGATCCAGCTGATCCAGAAGATAGTGGCGGTTTCTGCGAACTGTGAGTTCGAGACTTGGTGACTTGACCACCAGAGTTTTTCGCACTACCTCCACTGGCGGAAGGTTTCTTGCCTTCGGCACTCCCAGCTGGAGTCACCGATTTCTTACCTGAGCCAGACGGCTTAGCAAGTTTTGGATCAGTGGCAGCAGTCACAGTGGCTACCGAAGGAATGTTAACAACTTTCTTTCCTTCCTTAGTTATCTCGCCAGCTGCGAGTAACCTATGGTATTCAGCCCTACTCACCACACCAGAATAAATACGAACTGATGACACCTTGTCTTTGCCCGGCTGACGGACAGAAGAGTGTGCCGGTTTGGCAGGAGTAGTCAGTTCAGTGGACGGTTCAGTGGACGCAGCCTTGCGTTTTTCAACTTTGTCCAAGTGAGCCTTAAGCTCTTCATAAGCCGCTTTCTTGGACGTTGGCGACGGAGCTTTCTCAAACTGCTCGTTCAAGTAAACGGTCATGTCAGCCAACATGTCATCAAGGTTCTTTGCAGCAGACATTTCGAAGACTTAGAAAAAATTTCTAACAATCGGGAAAAGTAACACAGTCACGGAAACGATGGACAGGGCGCCTGGTGCGCAAAGCTAGAGTTGCCTGATGCAACGGAATTAGGAAAAAACTTAGAGTCTAGAAACGTCGGACAAGCAGTCAGCAGCTGAGAGTCGAGAGTTCGAGAGTTCTAAATTGCGATGTAAGCGTAACCATGAAAGAATCACCCTAGGGGCTATATATAGGAAAAATTTGGGCCGCCCGTCCGGATTGAAAATACACAGCTCAAGACCTGTAAAAAGCCCATCTCAAGAAGAAAATTTGAGCCCATTAGACGAACAAAATTTTATTAATTTGAAAAATATTATTAAAATAATAATTTTCAAAAATAATAAAAAAAAATAAATAAATAAAAAATGAAAAACCGAAAATCAAACCGAAGGTCGGAATGACGAAGTTCAGTGCCATAGGTACGAGTTTCCGGAAATGGTCATGGCGTTGGACAGACCATAGTCTCCGGGTTTGCCAAGACCATAGTCTCCGGTTTTGGCATGGGCGAGTCTCCGGTTTTGTCATGGACATGAGTCTCCGGTTTTGTCATGGACAGGAGTCTCCGGTTTTGTCATGGACATGAGTCTCTGGTTTTGTCATCGTCAGCTGTCGCCGGGTTTGGCAATGGGCATGAATCTCCGTTTTTGGTGAATGGCATGAGTCTCCGGAATTGGCAGCGACACGAGTCTCCGGAAATGGAGTCTCCGGTTTCGGCGACATGACATGATTTTGGAAATTTTCACGACTTTTGGATTTTCCGTTTTTGATGTCACCCGAATTTGATTTGCCAATGGTTGAGCGTTGGCATCGTTGCACTCAATGTTTAGACTTCCGAGATGGTAAACCACGTAGCCCTGTGTATGAACTACAGAAATGCCAAAACAAAAACAACACATCCCGAGTTAGTCATTCAAGAGTTCAACACACGCAAACATTCAAACACATTTTAGTGGAGATTCGAGGGGTGATATTAGGCAATGAAGAGCAAATATTTTCCCAGAAAAGAGACACTTCCATCATTTTTCCAAAAACCAAAAATTTCACACGAGGTGAATAGAACTTTGAGGTAATGAAAAATCTCTCATATTAAAAACCGGTGAGATGGACCGAAGTATGTGATAGACATGTTTACTTGTCCTTCGTCTCAGTCACAAGGAAGCAGTCGTGTTTCGTCGAAACATATTGGCAGAGTTAGCGCCGCACAAGAGATTTTAATTCATGAATACAAGGTGAACACTTAAGGCACTCCGATCAGGAACTAGCATTACTTCAATCAGAGGGGAGCCGGGGTAACCGGCGTCCTCCAGACGAGTTTTTAGCTTTAAATGAAATGCAACAGACACTCATTACAGCAGTCAGAGGGGAGCAAGGTTCACTTGCGTCCTCCAAAGTGTGATGGGAGAGTGTCTTAAAGATCAGCGTCCATGTACAACCTTTCGAAGAGGGGAGCCGGGGTAACCGGCGTCCTCCGTTACTTGGCTTTATGGATCTATGCAAATGAAGCGAGGAGTTTAAGCCATGTTCACATGTTCGCATTCAGCGGAATAAATACTCTTGTGTCCGAAGACTAGAAGCGGTCTCGAATCCATGTTTGTCTGACTAGACTAATCCACGACAATTCCGAGTGCGTATTCAGAAGTAAAGAAACTACTCTTTCAGACTTCAAAATTTTTCGTGAACTCTTAGAGAGAACACATGCAGAGAGAATTCCTTAAGGTTTTGAATCTCTCAAAGTCAAGAGGTTTGGTAAAGATATCAGCAAGCTGTTTTTCCGTTGAAATATGCTGTAGACTGACTATATCACGATCAACCAAATCTCTAATGAAATGATGCCGAATGTCGATGTGTTTAGTTCTTGAATGCTGGACAGGATTTTCGCTGATTTTGATAGCACTCTGGTTATCACAATACAGCACTAATGGAGCACTCTCAAGAAGATAGTCATTCAACATCTGTTTCAACCAAAGTAGTTGAGTGCAGCAACTTCCAGCCGCAACGTACTCGGACTCGGCAGTCGACAGTGCGATACAGTTTTGCTTGCGACTATGCCAAGACACAATGTTATTGCCAAGGAAACAACAACAGCCAGAGGTACTCTTTCGTTCGTCCGTGTCCGTCGCCCAGTCGGCATCAGAAAAGCCAACAAGGTTGGATGAAGTGTCGCGCGCATACCATAGACCTAGCTGAGAAGTTCCAGAGATGTAGCGGAGAATCCGTTTCACAGCTCTTAGATGGTCCTCCTTTGGATCAGCTTGGTACCTGGCACACATACAAACACTAAACATAATGTCAGGACGAGTGGCAGTTAAATAAAGTAAACTCCCAATCATGGAACGATAAAGAGTTTGGTTTACACTCCGGCTTTTTGTTGATGTCGACAAGCGTTCCGTAGTTGCCATAGGAGTGTTAGCTGGCTTGGCATGATGCATCTCAAACCTCTCAACCATGTTTTTAGCATACTTACTTTGAGATACAAATATCCCATTTGGTCGTTGAGAAATCTGAAGGCCAAGAAATTGATGCAACTCCCCCTCAAGGCTCATCTGAAATGTTGAGGACATAGCTTCTGTGAATGAAGTCACGAGTTTAGAACAAGTAGCTCCGAAGACAATGTCGTCGACGTAAATTTGGGCAACAATCATGTGCTTGCCATCACGCTTGATAAAAAGAGTTTTGTCCACCGATCCACGCTCAAAGCCAAATTTTAGAAGAAAATCCGTGAGACATCCGTACCAGGCGCGAGGCGCTTGTTTCAAGCCATATAGAGCTTTGTGAAGCTTGTAGACATGATTTGGCTTCTTCGGATCCTCAAAACCCTTAGGTTGGGCAACGTAGACTTCTTCTTCCAGAACACCGTTTAAGAAAGCAGCTTTGACGTCCATCTGTCGAAGTTTGATGCCAAGATGGCATGCAATAGCTATTAAGAGTCGGATGGACTCAATTCGTGCGACCGGAGCAAAAGTTTCATCAAAATCTATGCCTTCCACCTGGGCATATCCTTGGGCAACAAGACGAGCTTTGTTTCGGACAACTTGGTTATGCTCATCTGTTTTATTCTTGAAAATCCATTTAGTTCCAACAACATTGATGTTTGAAGTTCGGGGAACTAAGGACCAAACATTATTCCGCGTGAACTCATTCAACTCTTCTTGCATGGCCATGATCCAAAAATCATCTTGCATGGCTTCCTTGTAATTTTTCGGCTCATTTTCGGAGAGAAAGCAAGTGATGCCGATTTCATTACACACTGCTGAAGTACAAATGTTGTAGAGTTCGTCGGGAGAATTCATTTGTTTCTTTGAGCGTGTCGTTCGCTCATTCAAACTCCCGATCATTTGGTTCGGTGGATGACGTTTTTGAATATGACCAGGTGCCTCTCTCGGAGCGTCAGCTGGGTTTTCAACTTGATCATCATCGTCATCCTCAGTTACCGAAGTGTCATCGTTTCGGTTGCTTGACTCTCCAACTTCAGGTGAAGTATTGGGAGTAACATTTTCGGAAGTCTCATTTGTGGGTGTTGAAGGAAATGTTCGAACTTCAAGGATTCCTTCCTTAACCCAATCAGCCTCTGCATCTTTTCCTAGGAAGTCTTGTTCATCAAAGTTGATGTTGACAGTTTCTATGACTTTCCTAGTTCGTAGATTGTACGCACGGTAGGCATGACTATTTTGACTATAGCCAACGAAAATTCCACGATCTGCTTTGGCTTCAAATTTCTTTAGAGGATCACGATCCTTCAAAATATAGCAAGTACAGCCAAAGACACGAAAGTGTACCACCGAAGGTTTCTTGCCATTGACAAGTTCGTAGGCAGTAGCAGTAGTGCCAGATCGAATACTTATTCGATTCAAAATGTAACCAGCTGTAGAGACGGCTTCTGCCCAAAAAGTTCGAGCAAGATTTTTCGAGATTAACATCACGCGCGCCATCTCTTGCAGTGTTCGGTTCTTACGTTCGGCAATCCCATTTTGTTGTGGCGTTTTTGGGGCCGAGTATTCATGATGGATTCCTTTCAGCATACAAAATTCATTGAAGCTAGCATTTTCAAATTCGGTGCCGTGATCACTCCTGATCCTTTTAACCTTAGCTTCATGATTCGTTCGAATCCATTTTACAATACCTTTGAAGGCATTGAAAGTCTCATCTTTGGATGCCAGAAATCTCGTCCATGTGTATCGAGAAAAATCATCGACAACAACCAACACATATTCTTTCTTTGCTAAGCTCTTCACCTCCATTGGACCCATCAAGTCCATGTGTAGAAGTTCAAAGGGGGCTGAAGTGCTCATTAGAGTTGGAAGTGCAGGATGAGGAGTCCTTGTCAACTTGCCCTTCTGACAGTCACCACAAACTCGCTTCTCGATTTTGGGGAGTTGAGAGATTCCTCGAACTATCTCCCCCTTAACCAGTTTGCTCAGATTGCGAGTGCTAGTGTGGCCAAGTCGTTGGTGCCACAAGTCAACTTCATCTGGAACGGTCACGGAGAAGCAACTATACTCAGTTGTATAGCAATTGTTTTTAGCACGTGGACCTTCCATGATGCATTTTCCCTCAACATCAAAGACTCTGCAAGATTCCTTATCAAAACTGACATTAAAGCCTTCGTCACATAACTGACTGATAGAGATGAGGTTGGCAACAAGTCCCTTGACGTGGACAACATTTCTGATAGGAGGCAATCCTTTGATTTGTAGCGTCCCTTTTCCCTTGACAACACCTTTTGCTCCCCCTCCAAACACCACGGGGGAACCTGTCATCGGCTCATATTCTTTCAAGAATTTCTTAGTGCCGGTCATATGTCGGGAGCAACCACTGTCAAAGTACCAAATACCTTTGTTGCCAGCTTCAGAAGCATTTAGTGCAACATGGCAGAAAATCAGTTCCCTTGGTTGCCAATTACTGGTTGTAGAGTTAAGTTCAACTTTACTCTTTTGAGACTTAGGCACCCATTTCTTCTTGCCATTCATTTTGACATCTCTCTCAGTCACAGCTTTCAGAGTTTGCTTGATTTTCGGATTTGGAGAAACAGACTTCCTCATTTCCTTAGTCATTTCAGACTTTTTCTTCATAATCATAAGTTCTCTGTTCATGTCCTCTTTCATTTTATAGCAAAATGGTCGAATGTGTCCAGGTTGATCACAGTAGTGACAAACATATTTTCTTCTTTGACGATTCTCAACCTTCGTAGACGTCTTGACCAACACAGTTTTAGTTCGAGAGGACTGTTCATTTTTCTTCACGTTCTGAGATTTCTCTAAGTTCTTCAGCAACGTCTTCTCATAAGGTAGGATACCACGAGGATGTTTGACAATATTCTTCGGAAATTGATATGTCTCAGATTTTGAAGTCGAGATCGACTTTTGAGTTTTAGGTTCTGGAGATTTAGCAATCTTTTTCCCTTCAGCAATTTCCTTCCGTTTAGAAGATTCAACATCATCCTTACTTTTATCCTCAGGCTGACCATCCGATGCCTTAACAAAACTCACCTCCTTCTTCTTTTCAGGTGTCGAGTATATAGACTCAAAAACTTTTTGGAATCCCAGACCGTAACGATTAGGATTCATATATGAAGCAGCATTGTCAAACACGGAAGAGTTCGTGTTCATTTTCCTCAACAGCTCGTCAGTCATATGAAGTTTTTCTATCAACGCATATCGTTCCTTGTCAGTCATGGCAAGGTCAGTTTGAGTTTTCATTAGTGATGACTTCAGTTCATCATTCTCAGCATCCGAGTTCTTAAATAGAGTCTGCAGTTTCTTCACTTCAGTCGACTCCTTTTTCAGTGACATCTTCAGCTTTGAGTTTTCAGAACTCAACCTCTCACACAATTCTCTCAGTTCGACAACTTCCTTGGAATATTTATGCTTTTCTTCGAAAAGATCATCAAATTTGACTTTAAGAATTGTCAGAGAATTGTTCAACTTTTTCTTTTCATCCTCAGTCTTCTCAACTGAGTTTCTCAGGACAACAACCTCATCATTCATTTTTCGTTTCTCTTCAGAGAGTTCATCAAGAGATTCTTTTATGAATTTTAGTGACACTTCGAGTGTGCTATTCTCAGTGATAGCAGTGTCACACAATTTTTCGAGTTTAGAATGACTCTCTTTCAGATCAGCCAGTTCAGTAGACTTGGTCACACTTTGACTGACATCAGATGTCGTCTCTTCCTTTTCACTCTCAGACTCAGATTCATCGTCCGAGAAAATGTTATCATCACAGAAATTTCGGTTTGTCGATGCCACACGAAAAATGTTGTCTGCAGTTGCAGTGTCTTTCAGAAATGCATCAAAAACAAAGTTTTCGACTTCCACATTTTCGAGATCAAACGATTCTCCAAAAGTAACAACTAGAGCGTTGTCTTCATCATCGTCAGAGTTGTTGTCCTCAGACTCGTCGTTCTCAGAAATGACATCCTCATCGTCAATCACAACATAGCTAACTGGTAGCTTCTTCTTTCGATGTAAGTTCGGGCATTCGTTTTTGACGTGCCCATATCCTTTGCACTCGTAGCATTGCATTTTAGAAACATCTTTGCTAGCAGAGGAGTACGGCGAAAGTTTAGTCCCCTTGAACTTTTTGTCAGACGACGATCCCTGATTTCGGTTGTCAGGAGTGTTCGGATACGAGTTAGAACTTTTCTGAAATTTTCGAAAATTTCGTGCACGGTTCTTCCTCTTAAATTCTTGTTTCACAAGATAAGTGACTATCTCAGTCAGTGCAGCCAGTTTGTCCGGATTGTTTGAGTTCATCAGTTTTTCAATTTCTTCAGCTTCCTCATCATCAGATTCACCCAGATCAGCAGAAAAACTACTTTCAGTTTTCTCATTTTTCGAATGAGTCTTTCGAGAGTTAGAGCTTCTCGAACTTTTTCCTTTCTCTGAAATTTTGAGAGCAGTCATCGGTTCGTAGACAAGAGACATGTCTGGGTTGCTTCGAACTTTGAGAGTCAGGTCATAGTTTCTCAAATCAGCCATCAAGTCGGCATAGTCCCAGTTTTGGTTCTCGTCATTGCGTGCTTCGATAGTCAGTACCTTGCTCTCGAACCTAGTGCTAACACTGGAGAGGACTTTCTCATATACCATGGGAGCAGGAAAAATTTCACCAAGTTCAAAAGCTTCATTCACATATCTCATTATCTTGTCCAAGTAGTCATTGATGTCTTCATCTTCCCTCATTCGGAGTTGATGGAATTGAGCAGTGATAGTTCGGATTTTCGATCGCTTAACAGCATGACTTCCCTCACAAGTTCGTTGTAACGTTTCCCATGCATCTCTGGCAGATGTGCAATTCTTGACCAGCTGATACATACTGAGGTCTAGCCATTCACAGATAATAAGTAAGGCTTTGCTGTTAGCCGTGGACAAGTCATGTTCCTCTCTCGTCCAACTACGTTCCGGTTTCGGAATTCTCACGCCATCGGCGTCTTCCGTATATGGGCGTTCCCATCCTTCTAACACTGCCATCCAAGATCTGGAATCAAAACCCTTAATCCTAGCAGAAACTTTTGCCTTCCAATTTGAGTAATTCTGATGAGTTAGCATAATCGGTTTCTGGACAAACATGGACGACTCCATTGTAGCGGAAATATGAAGTCAAGTAACGGATCACGTCTTATACGTATGACGTCCCGCTCTGATACCAATTGAAATTACGTCTTCGACGTAAGATACCAACTTTTCGCGAAGTTGGACTTAAACAATGAACACCAGCTTCAGTCAAGGTAACAATCACACAAGTTCGTGGAATGAAAGACGGAAGACAAAGGCAAAGTTATGTAATATGTTTTCATTCCATTGAAACAACGAAACTAAACTATTACACTGAGTATGGTAGGCAAAACGATTACAAGAAGTTTCCCGAGTGTCGCAACAACTCCCACTAACTTGCAATCTAGCACACTAGTGCCTAGAGCTAAATCTCCTAACTCTAATCTTGGCACAAGGCGCAAACGCTACTACACAAACTCGAAGCCGAAGCTGTCGGTCACGATTCTAAAAATCAGATTTCGTTCTCTCAAAAACGTCAATGGTGAAATCGAACTCCATGGGTTTATATAGGCAGCCCGCACATGTGAGGTGATGACGTGGCACGTTCTGGTTGGTCACATGCTTGGCTGATGTCACTTCTCCATGGATGACATCACTCTTGTAGAACTTGGATTCTTGAATCTCGGAATCTTGAATCTTCGATTCTTGAATCTTCGAATCTTGAATCTTCAATTTCAAAGTTAGAACTTCAATTCAATCTTGACTCCGTCGATCTCAATTCTTCATTTTCAAACTCTCGTGAAAATCTCTAAGTGTTGAAGCCTCGGAATTTCATCGTCTTCATGGTCGTCGATATCATTGAAGTAGAAAAACATGGAACCATTCTTCATTCCTTGATATAAGTACTTGGTGAAAGAAATCGCGTTGAAAGTACTTAGTGAAAATCGTCGTTGAAGAAAGTCATAGTCGCTGGCACCGTGCCTTGAGGACAAGCGTCAACGAACCCGTGCCATAGCCAAAACCGGCGACGCCAGTCGCCGATTCCGTGTCAACGCCACATGCCAAAACCGGCGACAGGAGTCGCCGATTCCATGTCCATGCCAATGGCAAAACCGGCGACAGGAGTCGCCGATTCCATGTCCATGCCGATGCCACAAACGGCGACTCCAGTCGCCGTTCCAAAGAATGCCAAAAACGGCGACGCTAGTCGCCGTTCCTATGTCATTGCCAAAAGCGGAGACTGCAGTCTCCGTTCCAAGTCTCGCATCAAAATCGGCGACGCCAGTCGCCGTTCCACTTCATTTCCATGCGTGACCAAACCGGCGACTCCTGTCGCCGTTCCTGTCATGCCATAAGCGGCGACGCTGGTCGCCGTTCCATGCACAATCCATCGTGCCAAAACCGGTGACTCTAGTCTCCTTTCCATGCACCTGCAAACCTGAAAATCAACAAAAACACAAGTACAAAAACGTTGTCGCCAAAATCAACATTTACAGGAAAGAAGATATAGGAATCTACAAAGATTGAGCAATACAAAGTTCAAAAAGATATAAAAAAAATACAAAAAAAATCAAATAGATACTCCACCATTTTAGAAACATGACTCACACTTTCACACACGCAGTACTATTGTAAAGTGGTTTCATTGTCGAAGAACCATAAAAGAAAATTTAGAATCAGTAAATAATTTCCATATAGCATCAAAGAAGGCAATAAGTACAGAATTAGATGAAATACGAGATGAGTTTATCCTGAAAATACCCACACAAAAAAAAAAAACGAGGATAATCCCAAGCAAAAATCAGTAACAAAAAGAGAACTTCAATATTCAAAAAGAGTATTCTTTGAACAATATCATGTAAAATGGTGTTGTTTATTTTTATTAAGGGTCAGCTATTTAAATGATGATTTAACAAGCCAACATAAAATGAGATGTCAATTGAAGCTCTTATATGATTACACTCACCTTCTTCTCTTTTTGAATTTCAGAGATCACTCCAGTAATGCCCACCAAAGACTTTGAACTATTTAGGTGTACACTAATTACGCTGCATGGCAAATATATTGTAATAGCAGTTAACATTTTTTAGTATCTACGAAAAAACAGACGAAAACTGTTAATCTCCAAAACTTAAAAAAATCAGTATTTAGATCACATCATTAAACCTTTCGGACAACTTATACTTTTACAATTCTGTTAAAAGGAATTTGGAAATCATGCTATGAAGTGGCAATCGGAATTTGTTATAAAGAAGCAACCAAATATTATTATTATCCTTTTTCAAAGGCCAAAATTAAAATTTCTTCACCTTAACCGATAAGTACAGACAAAAAGAAAATTATAATTCCTAAAACAACTCACTTCAATTTCTTCAGAAATAAATACTCCAGCATTTGCTCTTTTCTCAAATCAGAATTTCAAAACAAAATCGAAAAACCCCAAATCATAAAACTCCCAAATTGAAAACCCTAATTTAAGAAATCATAAACAAAGGGTTAAATCGGTCGATCAAGTAAATTGGCTTCAGAAATTACATACATCCCTTTGTTTAAAACCCCAAATCCAAAAACTCCTAGATTGAAAATCGAAAACCCTAATCAAAGAAACGAAATCGAAGAAATAACGACGAAGCTAAGGGAGGATGAAGCATACCTGTCGGATTCAGGTCGTCGACGCTGCCGGAGATGGGCCTCTGCCGGAGATGCTCGCCGCTCGGAGTCGAAGTCGAAGTCGCCGCTGCTGCTGCTGTAAGTGAGATGAAAGTGAGAAATGAAAAAGAGCCCCTCTGCACGCTGATATCTGTAAAAGCATTTGCGGCCACACCTTTTGCGACCACGCGTGGTCGCAAAAGAACATCCACGTGGCAGTCACTTAAGCCTATTTCCAGCGTGGAAATTCATGTTTTCTGAAATACATTTTTCGCGACCACTCCTGTGGTCGCAAATGGCATTAGCGACCAGTAATGTTAATAGCGACCACGCCTTTGGTCGCTAAAATATAGGCGGGAAGCTGGCGGCATTTTTTTGTGAACAAATAGCGACCACATGTATTTGTGACCGCGCGTGGTCGCTAAAACCGCTTATTAGCGACCACGCCCTGTGGTCGCAAAAAGTGTGGTCGCTAAAAGTCTTTTTTCTAGTAGTGAAGAAAAGGTGTTTATACTATGTCAATTGTTTAGCACATATCTCGTTTTGATTGATGCATTATAATCAGCATGTTACCAATTTGTGGAACTGGTTGGTAAGATTTCGTGTCTGGTATAAGAGGGTTTCATGAACATTTGTTGTGGTGAGATGAGTATCAGGATAAACAGAGTCTCAATTTAGGATACACATGAACATAATATATCCTCTTTTAATTCTTTGATTACTGATTAGTAACAAGATGTTTATTGGAATTTGAATGGCACATATAATATATGGATGTTTGATAGTATAAATGATTAAGATGATTAGGTCATTATAAGAATCCCACCAATGCATAACAGTATGTTATTATGCTCAGTATGTTACTGGATAACATGAGAAACATAAGTAACATGGAATGTTATGATCATAAGACCCCTTGTTTAGTAATTATCGTATGTATCAGAGCATCGTCTTGTATGTATCAAAGTATTTTACCCTAGTATAGTCCATGTAATTTTGCCTGAACTTTCTATTTGTTTTCTTCTACAGCTCATTACACATTTGAAATAATAATAATTGAATACACTGTTAGATTACCTTATCTTTCTTGAACCCGCTGTTCCAGATTACTTTCTGGAAAGATAACTTTCCAGATTACTTTCTGGAAAGATAAAAAATTAACTTCTGCAGATTACTTTCTGGAACAGCGGGTTCAAGAAAGATAAGATAATCTAACAGTGTATTCAATTATTATTATTTCAAATGTGTAATGAGCTGCAGAAGAAAACAAAAAGTTCAGGCAAAATTACATGGACTATACAAGGGGAAAATATTTTGGATTCAGATAAACGCCGTTGAAATCCCAACGTAGTTCCGGTTGATTCAAATTCCAATTACGTTGTTAAGCCGCAAAGATTATTTAGGGTTGACTATCGACGGGAAGCTTGGAGGCCTTGAGGAAGAAACTAATCTGAGCGATGCCTGAGTGTGGTGGAGAATAGCTTCGGTTTGACGGCGAGCTATGCCGGACTGCGGTGGAACGAACGGACGAGAGGAAAATTATCGAGTTTGAGTTTGAAGTGGTGGAAGAAGTGGAATAGCGAAAGAGGTATGAAGTGTATTTGAGGGTGACGTATTCAGTGACGTAATCAATGATATTGGGCTGAATTTGAATTGGTTTTTATTTAATGGTGGGCTGGACCAAAATGCTCATCTTGTACCAAATGTTCAAGATATAGGGCCTCCTGAGGAAATATCAAGAAAATAGCACAATGAGAGGATCTCAATCACAATTCAAGTGGACAAGAGTCCCAATTAAAATAAAATCCACAAAACAGAAAAATAACATAATGAGTAATATTTTGTTAGAACAATACTCGTTGAAGATCAAGATCTAAAACTCAATAGAATAGACTCTTCTATTGAAAATTCATGCAAATGTTGTTGGGAGTGTATACACCGGGAAGGCGGGCGGTGCTTTACGTCAACGAGACCACCGACTACTCGTCGGACCACCGGGACCCGCCTAGAGAGGACGAGGACTTTTTCCTTGACTCGTCGATACCCGATCGACCGGACACGCCCAATGCGTGACGGAAACTCCGATCGATCTCCAAACGAATCCACCCCGTACTCGATCACCAATCCTCCGAGAACAATGACTTCCAACCGTTGTCGGGAATCCACTCAACCCGAGTGTTCCGAATTCCCGACCAACCAACAACGACAACCAATCACAAGCAATACATATATATCTTCAATGCACCCAAGCATACACAATATACATATTCAAGCAATAATAGAGCTATCCACAATCGAAGCAATCAACACAATACGAAACGATAAAGCAAACAAACACGACACCGAGAATTATAGTGGTTCACCTTTAAATAGGCTACATCCACTTTGCCGCCACGATTTTCACTAGATAAACCGAATCGTTACACCGAGCTTCCAAGAATTCTCTCTCGAATTCTAACTCTCACGACTCTCTCTAGGACCCCCACACTCTAGCCCACCCCACGAGATACACCGAAAAATAAACGAGAGCTTCCAAGAGCTTACAAGAATTTTCCCCAAATTCTAACTCTAACCCTCTTCCCAAATTTTTCTCTCTCTATGGTGGCTTACAAATGGTGTTGGATAATTCACAAGTGAGGGGGGAGGAAGTATATATAGTAGTATGGTCAAGACCTAGTCAAAGCCCAAAAAAGGCCTTAAAAAGCCCCAAAAAAGCCTCAAAAACGAGTTGACCCATAACATTCCTGGAAGTGGCACGAACGTGCCAGTTTTGGCACGAACGTGCTACTGCCTCTGAAGTTTTGGAAGAATGGCACATTCTGGCACGAACGTGCCAGTTCCTGAGTTTTGAGAAACTCTTCATTCGCGCTCGTTTTTCGTCGTGGCTTCGTCGGTTTGGTTTGGCTACACCAAACCCAACAATCTCCCACCTGGAGACACAACCAAACTACACTCCCCATCATCCATGGCGGCGGCCACATTCATCATCCGAGAAGTCCAACCGAAGTCTCTCTTGACCTCGGCTCCAAAGGCATTACCGCCTTCTTCCTCGACACATCGGTCGGCATCCGACTTCCCCGGAACGTCTCAAGCACCTCGTGCTTAGACCGAGCATCGATTCCCGGGTTTCTCATCACAACCCTCGACGCTCTCCTCTTTTCAACAACATCACCCATTCCGTTAACCTCACCATCACCACGCAATCCCCTTTCGGACCTCCGAAACCGCAACATGGAACCCGAGCTTTTCAAAGCTCCCACATGTCGCCTCCCCGGATTGCTCGTGAACCGGCTAACTCCCACCGAATGAGCAACGTCGGCATTCACATGCCCATCGTCTATCACCGACGATCTCGACCGATAGCCACCAACATTTTCACCGTTGCTAGCTCTACGACTCCTTTGCCTACTCCTCGTTTTCCGAATCCTCGCCACGGGACTCTCTCCGAAACGATCACCCGAGTAGCACCCGAATCGTCTAACAACTCCCACCACATGGGAAATGTCGGGCTTCATCACATCGTCTCTAACCGACGATTTCAACCGATAACCTACAACATTCTTACCGTTGCTAGCTCTACGACTCTTTTGCCTACTCCTCGTTTTCCGAATCCTCTCCACGGGACTCTCTCCGAAACGATCACCCGAGTAGCACCCGAATCGTCTAGCAACTCCCACCCAATGGGAAATGTCGGGCTTCGATACCTCGTCTCTCACCGACGAGTCTCCGAGTGAAAATAACGAGCTCAGCTCGCTTCCAATTTTCAACTCCCGCTTGCTCGATTTACCGGCCCGCATTGCTCTACCATCTCGACCCGAAAGCACATGATTGATCTCCAAGGTTTCCACCGGTCGGTCTTCTACCGGAACACCTCCATCATCATGTCTCCGCTTTCCGATATCCGATTTCTCTATCACCGAGAATCGAACTCGTCTCCTTTCGAGAACCGGACTCCGATCCGTATGAGGAACACCCGAACTCGCTTTTGGTTGCAACCACCTTTCGCTCATACGACCTAGCCCACAATGCATTAGCCCATTGGTGTTGTCGGGTACACCAATCTCACGACCTCCCATCGTAGTGTAAAGGGTGCTCGTCTTTCGACCACGAGCAAGTATCACCACACCCTTCGACACTCTCCAAGACCCATCATCGAAGTCATCCTTGTGCTCCGTCTCAAGTCGACTAACCGAGATCACACTCCACGTCAACTTCGGCACGCACACCTCCTTCGACAATCGAAACGTCTCACACGACGTCTCCACAATTTCGTCTCTAACACCCACGGCCTCCAAAGGTTCCCCATCTTCACGATGCACCTCTCCGTGACCCCCGACAACACACATGCCATCACGGTTCGCCATGGTGTGAGACACCGCTCCCGAGTCGACCACCCGAGAGACTTCACAAGAGCCCGAAGATACCGATAAGTCATCTTCACTCTCGTCACCCGTCACAACCTTGGCATCACCTCCGTTCCCCGGAAGCTCACTACAATGCCGCTTCATGTGACCGGATTTACCGCAATTCCAACATAAGAATCGCTTCTTCTTCCCGTTGCTCGACTCCACCCTTTTCCCGCGTCTATAACCTCCGTAATGATTTCTACCTCGGCTCAAACTCAAGGCCTTAGTCGTTGAAGTCGATGTCTCTCCGGAATCCCTCCTTCTAACCTCCTCGGCAAGAACACGATCCCTCACATCGGCATACTTCAACCTATCACTTCCAACGGAGTTATTCAACGTCATTCTTATCGGCTCCCAACTACTCGGTAGAGACGCCAATAGAGTAAGGGCCCGAACTTCATCATCGAACCCGATCTCAACCGAAGACAACTCGTTGACGATCGTTTCGAACTCGTTCACATGAGTCGCAACAACTCCTCCTTCTTCCATCTTCAAATGAAAGAACCGCTCCAACAAGGAGCTTTTGCATCTCGTTGACGGCTTCTCGATCGGCTTCTCGAACATGTCGGATAACATCTTCATCATCCCCGAGGTCGACTTCTCCATCATCACCTTTCTAGCAATGTTCTCCGACAACGTCAAACGGACTAATCCGAGTACTCGTCGGTCTAGGAGAGCCCATTCCGCCTCGCTCATACCCTCCGGCTTCTCGCCTACTAACGGTAGATGAAGATTCTTCCCGAACAAGTAGTTCATCACTTGCACCTTCCAATGTGCAAAATCCGACCCGTTGAACCTTTCGATTGCACTCCATACCATGTCGTTGCCCGTCATTGTTCTCCGACCGCTTCAACCGAAGCTCTGATACCAATTGTTGGGAGTGTATACACCGGGAAGGCGGGCGGTGCTTTACGTCAACGAGACCACCGACTACTCGTCGGACCACCGGGACCCGCCTAGAGAGGACGAGGACTTTTTCCTTGACTCGTCGATACCCGATCGACCAGACACGCCCAATGCGTGACGGAAACTCCGATCAATCTCCAAACGAATCCACCCCGTACTCGATCACCAATCCTCCGAGAACAATGACTTCCAACCGTTGTCGGGAATCCACTCAACCCGAGTGTTCCGAATTCCCGACCAACCAACAACGACAACCAATCACAAGCAATACATATATATCTTCAATGCACCCAAGCATACACAATATACATATTCAAGCAATAATAGAGCTATCCACAATCGAAGCAATCAACACAATACGAAACGAGAAAGCAAACAAACACGACACCGAGAATTATAGTGGTTCACCTTTAAATAGGCTACATCCACTTTGCCGCCACGATTTTCACTAGATAAACCGAATCGTTACACCGAGCTTCCAAGAATTCTCTCTCGAATTCTAACTCTCACGACTCTCTCTAGGACCCCCACACTCTAGCCCACCCCACGAGATACACCGAAAAATAAACGAGAGCTTCCAAGAGCTTACAAGAATTTTCCCCAAATTCTAACTCTAACCCTCTTCCCAAATTTTTCTCTCTCTATGGTGGCTTACAAATGGTGTTGGATAATTCACAAGTGAGGGGGGAGGAAGTATATATAGTAGTATGGTCAAGACCTAGTCAAAGCCCAAAAAAGGCCTTAAAAAGCCCCAAAAAAGCCTCAAAAACGAGTTGGCCCATAACATTCCTGGAAGTGGCACGAACGTGCCAGTTTTGGCACGAACGTGCTACTGCCTCTGAAGTTTTGGAAGAATGGCACATTCTGGCACGAACGTGCCAGTTCCTGAGTTTTGAGAAACTCTTCATTCGCGCTCGTTTTTCGTCGTGGCTTCGTCGGTTTGGTTTGGCTACACCAAACCCAACAAATGTATTGAAAATATATTATTGTTCAATCACGACCATCCATGACCGCTTTTAGAATTACGCTCCGGGTGGGGGTCCAGGGGTGACTCATGACGACCCGGGCTAGCTTTGGGGGTTGGAAGGAATGACAACGTTGCGAAATCCATTAGTAGTAAATGATTCGTTCTTCCCCGAAGTTGAAGCTTTGTTTGTGGGCAAGATGGGATTCAGATTCAGTTGAGCGCCGATAGATGATGACGTTATCATACCGTCCAAAATAAGAACAAACACAATAATATTCATTATTTTTATTATTTTCTTGATAAATATTTCTTATAATTAGTTGATATTTTATTTCATAAAATTACTTTATATATAGACATGAACAACAAGATGAACGTATAAAATGAAGGAATATGGTACCCGTGTCATGCTTTTATTAATTTCAAAGTTTTCTTTAAAATATTGTTTTTTTTTTTTTTTTTTTGTAATTGACACATAAAAATAACATTTAAAATGATTTAGAAATAAAAAAATACTAAAATTATTCCGCTTTTATTGTTTAAATAATATTGTTTAAATATTATTGATATAAATATATTAAAAGTCTATATTCCATGAAAGTCTATCAATTTTAGAGATGACTATTCATTAAAAGTATAACCTAAAAATTAAATTTTTATTTGTTTAATGCATACTACTATTATTTTTGTATTTTTTTCCACTTTGAAAAAGAACTCATGTCTCGCAACAACAGACATAAGTGGTCAAAGTTAATTTTTTTTCGTCAAACATTGAATTCAATGCGTTCAAATTCCATAATAAAAAGAAGTTTCTAATTTCGTTTTGTCAAATTAATTAATTCGTACAAGTAAATTGTTTCCATTCTTATTCTTTATCATTTTCAATGAATTTGAGTATTCAAATGCTTGAATAAAATAGAATTCGAATATTCAAACCTTAATTAGTCACGTCTCGTTGGAACATTATATTGGCGTCCTTATTACTATAGTAGTATAATGGTAATCAACACGGGGAAGTTGTGAATACTTTTCAAATGCTTTGCATTTACCACCAGCTACAAACCATGATCTTTGATACCAAGTGCAAGTGGGGGTGAGTTATACAAAAAAATGGTGGTGATACCAGCTCATGGTTAATTTGGGGATGGATGGATGCATCACTTTTCTATTTGCGTGAATGTGACGCATATGAAATGACGTCATTATTATACAACATTTCATATGTTTCAAAGATTATGCATATTTTATTTGTAAAAAAAGTATTTTTTATTTGCAAATTTGTTAAATGCAGTTTGAAAAGACGCCAGAAAGTTTAAAAAGTATACAACACATTTTATGTTTTAATTAGCAACTTTATATATTCAATTATAGTTTGTTTTTATGTGATCACATCAAGAAAAAAAAAAGTAAGAAAATATTAAGCTAGTTAGCACTGGCGTAATCCGCCTAAGAGGCCGGTTTCCTTTCAACTAGATCGATCAATTTGGAATATTGTCATGATATGAATGCCAACATTAACCCACAAGTCTCTTGTGACTTTCAATAATTGATTTCAGACAAAACATGAGCAACAATCATCATAGTAAAAGACCAGAGAAAGAGCGGAATGCAACATCATCATAAATAAAAGAAAGGCCTAAATTCATCACTTCAAATATTATTCTTAGGCTGTAAGCAAAGTTTCATTATAAGCCAAAATGTATTATGTTGTTGCACACTATCAAATGACAGACAGACACACACACACACACACACACACACACACACACACATATATATATATATATATATATTGAAAACAAAAAACACTAAAAAAAAATGGTTTCACGCCCAAGTAGCAAACACATGTGGGAGAGAGGCAACATGTCTCACGCCCCAAAACAAATTTCATAATATTTGAATGAAAATTTGTTTCATTTAAGGTTCGAACGTCGTCGAGAAATTACACCACCATCACCACATATTTTACCACTCGACTATGACATGACATGAACTTGATATAATATTGATATGTACACTATATATATTTTAAATTAATGTATGCATGTATATGTAATTTACAAACAGAAATACCCATCAATTTTAAGTATTTCAACTAAAAATAGACAATTATTTTTTAGGGATTATTGATTAATTAATATTTTCAACATATATATGAAATGGAATGGAATGGATTGGAATTTGGAATGTAGTAGTATATATGAGTATGACTATGACTATTCTTCCATCCTTGTGACCGCCACAGTTGCATGAGTTTTGCAAGTCAATACCCTGAGCAAATCGAAACTCCAGAAGCTCTTCCTTGTACTTGTTGGTGTATAGTTTGTTCGAGTTCGTCGAAGGACTTAAACTATACACTTTGTTTTTTACTCACTTCATAGTATGGTGGAGGTTATGAAGTTATGCTATGAATGCTATGTAGCTAAGCTGGGTAAGGCTGGGTGAGTTCGAAGTGCTAGTAGTACATAGCAGAGTACCTCTCTGAGTTCGAAGTGCTAGCTCTATGCACTGGCAAGATACACTGTGGGACTTCGAAGTGCTAGCTCCATGCACTGGCAAAATACATTGTGGTACTTCGAAGTGCTAGCCATATGCACATGCAAAATACACTGTGGAACTTGGAAGGCATGAGGCTTGGAAACCATGCTGAATCAAGTCTCCTGGAAGTTCGAATCCACCTGGGGGTTCGAACTCTTGTTAAGATTTTCTAAGTGTGCTAAGGCTTGGAAGACCTAGATGTATGCAAATGCAAAATGCACTGTGGGGCTTGGAAGACTTAGTTGTATGCAAATGCAAAATGCATTGTGGGGCTTGGAAGGCGTGGGTTCTGGAAGCCATGCTGCAACATGCCCCTGGTAGTTCGAAGTCCTCCTGGTCTTCGAACCTGTAGCCATTGTGGGACTTGGAAGCCTCCCTGTTACAAGTTCCCGGAAGTTCGAAGGAGCAAGGGTCTTCGAACTTGTTGACACCGTCCACCAAAGGAGTGTTGTAGCTGTTAGCTCTGGAGTTCATCCTGCTAGGGTAATGAAGCCAGAAGCGCGAAGAGTGAGAAGACCTTGCTAGAGGGCTTCGAACTCACAATTGGAAAATCAAAGAGATGCGATGCACTCCAAGTTCGAAGGTTCGAAGGCTCGCTAGAGACAAAGGACAGAGAACAAGTCGGGTTGGAATATCCGAGATTCCTTAGAAGATGCTTTGGGCTCGGCCCATTAAGCGCAAATCCCGGAAGCCCATTAGGGTTTCATTCACGAGGTCTATAAATAGTCGCTAGATTGTTTGTAGAACTTAACACTTTTATCTGGAATTTCCTAGAGAGAGAAATATTGTAATCCGAGAGTATTCGCTAGAAAGCTCCGGTTCACTCTACTGTGATACACTTAGAACAAGTTCGCTAGAAGGAGTTCATAGTGTATCTGTTTAGTCTGTGGTTCATAGGACGCTAGTACATTGAACTAATAGACGTTTGTTTTTGGTCGTGTGACCTTTCTATAAGTTCGTAAGGACTTATAGATGTTTGATTGAAGTGTTGAATACAAAGCTTTCATTCAAGAACCTCTTTATTGTGTTGACCTATTATTTTAGTTCATAGACCCAACGCGGTTTACACTACGGGTCTACCAAGTACTACAGTTTATAACACTGTAGTGCTTCTAACACAATTTCAATTGGTATCAGAGCGGTTCACCTTGCTACTTCGGTGAGATCCTAGCTAGAGGTTCGAAATCATGGAGACATATACAGTTGTGAGGCCCGTCATTCTCAATGCCGAAAACTACTCCTACTGGAAAAGTAAGACACGTATGAGACTTAAACAAGTCGATTCGCGAGTATGGGGTTCGGTTATCCGAGGTTGGGAGGCTCCCAAGTATAGAGATGATGATGGTGATACCTTCACTAAGGATGAGTCCACCTGGACTACGGCTGAGCATGAGGCTGCTACATTTAATGATAGAGCTATCCATATTATTACTGAGAATATCGACATTCATATGTTTCAACTCATTAAACATCTCTCCTCTGCTAAACAAGTGTGGGATACACTTGAAAACATCTGTGAAGGAAGTGAGAGCATCAAAAAGTCCAAAGTCAGAGGATTGAACACGGCCTTCCAAAAACTTCATATGCGGGATGATGAGAATTTGGACTCCTACTACAACAAAATCATGTCTATTGTGAGTGAGTGTCATGAGCTGGGAGATCCTATTCCTCACTCTTTCATCTGCACTAAGGTTCTTCGAACTCTGAACGCCTCTTTCGAGCCAAAAGTTGTTGCAGTGGAAAGTACAAAATTGGCAAACACTTCGAACTACAATGAGCTAATGAGTGTGTTCAAAGACTATGAGTTGAACAAGAAACTCAAAGATGACAATTACATGTCTCCACTTGATAACTCTGTGAAAGCGCTGAAAGTGAGTCCGAATAGTCCAATGACCCCTCAGGCTTCGAACTTTTCTTCACATATGGATGTGAGTGCCTACTATGCTGAAGAATCTGATGATGAGTCGGAAGCACTGACACTTCTGAGTTCTCCAAACCCAGATAAGTTCATAGCCCTACAAGACACTGTGAATTATCTCGTTCGTCAAGATATCCGGAGGAAAAGAAGATTCAAACAATTCCAGACTCAAAGGCCCTCTGGGAGTTCGAACTCTCCCTATGCTAGCTCTTCTGAAAATCGCTCTACCAACTTTAGAAAGTTCATTCCCAGCACTCCCGGAAAAGATATGTCCAAAATCAAATGCTTTGAATGCAAAGGCATTGGACATGTCAAAAATGAGTGTCCAAATCTACATCGAAAGAACAATGTTGATGTGAGCTACTTAGTTCTTGATGAAGAAAAATCTTTATTCTCCTCTGATGATGAAAAAGATGGTGCTCAGGGGGATGCTAAAAATGTGAATGCTTTTCTTGGACTTTTGGATAATGAACATGAAGATGAGTATGAGGTGGCTTCGGATGACATTGCTACGTATGGTAACATATTTTGTTTCTCCTCCATTGCAGGAAGTTCGAACTCTGACTCTGTCAAAGGTTCGAACTCTGTCCCTGATAAGGGTTCGAACTCTCTGGTTTCGAAGCTGTCTGGTACTTCGAAGTCTGAGACTGTTGGTCTGAGAGAGTTCACTATTGTGAAAATTGAACTTGAAAGAGCTCTCAAAGAAGTTAGTGAGTTGAGAGAAGTAGTGAAGAAAGAAGACTCTGAGAAAGACTTTCTTAGAAATTCATTGGCTAAAATGGAAGAAGCATTTGCTATGAGGACCAAAGAGCTCTATGAGCTGAAGGACAAAATGGATGTCACTGAGTCTTTGTTTAAGAAATTGAACACTGGAACTTCCAAGCTTGACGCACTTCTGAGTTGTGTAAATCCAAAGAAATATGGACTTGGCTTTAGTGAAACTCTTGAAACTGTCTACACTGAACCAATCCATTTCCCACCAAAGTTCATTCGACCGAAAGATATAAGGATCATAGAGACTGTTGAGGTTAAGCCAGAAGATACTCAGTTATCAAAAGAAAACTTGGCTTTCACATCTGAATCTGCTCCAACAAGTCTGAAAACTAAGCCTGAAGCCTCTAAATTTGTTAAAACACACAATGTGTCTGACAGATCGAAGCATCGAGATCTTGAAAGAAGAAAGACGCAAAGTAACAAATCTGGGTCTATGAAGTATACAAATGTTGATTCTAAGAAGTTTATAGACATGACTCTTCCGTCTTCCAAGCCTCTTGAAAAATTTTCAAGACGGTATATATGTTATTATTGTGGTCGGACAGGACATATAAGACCTTACTGTTATAAGAGAATTGAAGATCTAAGAAGGTCTCAATCTATCACTACTAAACAAGTTTGGAGGACGAACATTGTTTTGAGTCATGCGACGTCTAAGTCTTCTATGAAGAAAATCTGGAAGGAGAAAGTAAAATCTCCTGCCCCTTCGAAGCTTGCTGAGAAAAGAGTGTGGAAGCGTCGTGAGGACGTTGTCTGCAATGTTGCATTTACGGTTGCCGAGGCCGGGACTAAAGAAACTTGGTACTTTGATAGCGGATGCTCCAGGCATATGACCGGTGTGAAAGATAGTCTCAATGATGTTGAAGATCGAAATGGTACTACTGAAGATTCGAACTCTGGTTCGAGTTCTGAATTGTCTGATGATGATCCCACCTCTGAAGGTTCGAACTCTGCTCCCTCTGCTACAGGGCCTTCGAACTCCATATCTTCGAACCCTGGGGCTTCGAGCTCAGGCCCTTCACATTCCTCTGGGGTTCCAAAATCCGGAGCACCACAGGTAGATTGACTTGGGAGTATGACTCACCTTGCTTGGATGTTGAAAGAGATTGAACAATGACAGAACAGGGGTTCGAATTCTTGCAATACATACTCTATGGGGCTTCGTAGCTTCTCCAAGCATATCAACTTTGTGCCTATCAACTTTTCCAGGCCTTTGAACTTTCAGCCAGGCCTTTGAACTTTCAGCCAGGCCTTTGAACTTTCTGCCAGGTCTTTGAACTTTCAGCCAGACCTTTGAACTTTTCTGCCAGGCCTTTGAACTTTCTGCCAGGCCATTGAACTTTCTATCAGGCCTTTGGACTTTCAGTGTGTCCCTCGAACTTTCAATAAATGAAGTATTCACAATTGGAGTTCGAATGTGCGGCTTCGGACTCCTCCAAAGATGATCTTTATCTTATGGCGTCGCATGCTCTATTTATGGATATGAAGATTCGTAGAGCCATGCGTCGAGGGGGAGATGGATCATGCTATTGCTCTTGTGTTTATTCCGAACTTTTTGAGTATGATACTTATTTGAGGGGGAGATTCACTTTGAATCCCCGATTATGAAGTTGACTCAAAAAGGGGGAGAATGTTAGTGTATAGTTTGGTCGAGTTCAACGTAGAGTGTTATCTCTTTGGTGGACCTAACTATACACTTTGTTTTGAATAACTTCATAAAAAGGGGAAGCAACACGATGAAGCACTAGTTATGAAGTTGACTAAAAAAGGGGGAGAATGTTGGTGTATAGTTTGTTCGAGTTCGTCGAAGGACTTAAACTATACACTTTGTTTTTTACTCACTTCATAGTATGGTGGAGGTTATGAAGTTATGCTATGAATGCTATGTAGCTAAGCTGGGTAAGGCTGGGTGAGTTCGAAGTGCTAGTAGTACATAGCAGAGTACTTCTCTGAGTTCGAAGTGCTAGCTCTATGCACTGGCAAGATACACTGTGGGACTTCGAAGTGCTAGCTCCATGCACTGGCAAAATACATTGTGGTACTTCGAAGTGCTAGCCATATGCACATGCAAAATACACTGTGGAACTTGGAAGGCATGAGGCTTGGAAACCATGCTGAATCAAGTCTCCTGGAAGTTCGAATCCACCTGGGGGTTCGAACTCTTGTTAAGATTTTCTAAGTGTGCTAAGGCTTGGAAGACCTAGATGTATGCAAATGCAAAATGCACTGTGGGGCTTGGAAGACTTAGTTGTATGCAAATGCAAAATGCATTGTGGGGCTTGGAAGGCGTGGGTTCTGGAAGCCATGCTGCAACATGCCCCTGGTAGTTCGAAGTCCTCCTGGTCTTCGAACCTGTAGCCATTGTGGGACTTGGAAGCCTCCCTGTTACAAGTTCCCGGAAGTTCGAAGGAGCAAGGGTCTTCGAACTTGTTGACACCGTCCACCAAAGGAGTGTTGTAGCTGTTAGCTCTGGAGTTCATCCTGCTAGGGTAATGAAGCCAGAAGCGCGAAGAGTGAGAAGACCTTGCTAGAGGGCTTCGAACTCACAATTGGAAAATCAAAGAGATGCTATGCACTCCAAGTTCGAAGGTTCGAAGGCTCGCTAGAGACAAAGGACAGAGAACAAGTCGGGTTGGAATATCCGAGATTCCTTAGAAGATGCTTTGGGCTCGGCCCATTAAGCGCAAATCCCGGAAGCCCATTAGGGTTTCATTCACGAGGTCTATAAATAGTCGCTAGATTGTTTGTAGAACTTAACACTTTTATCTGGAATTTCCTAGAGAGAGAAATATTGTAATCCGAGAGTATTCGCTAGAAAGCTCCGGTTCACTCTACTGTGATACACTTAGAACAAGTTCGCTAGAAGGAGTTCATAGTGTATCTGTTTAGTCTGTGGTTCATAGGACGCTAGTACATTGAACTAATAGACGTTTGTTTTTGGTCGTGTGACCTTTCTATAAGTTCGTAAGGACTTATAGATGTTTGATTGAAGTGTTGAATACAAAGCTTTCATTCAAGAACCTCTTTATTGTGTTGACCTATTATTTTAGTTCATAGACCCAACGCGGTTTACACTACGGGTCTACCAAGTACTACAGTTTATAACACTGTAGTGCTTCTAACACAATTTCAGTACTTATTGTGTCCGTATTGGAGAACATGCTCCTCGGCTTGCGTCGTCTCTTAATGTCCCGGAGATCCATTTCCGGCTGAATTAGCTTCACCGGACCGGACATCAAAACAAACCACCTCGGCTTTGACGAAGCCCTCAACATGGACCCTTGGGATGTGGCCCATGAGCTCTTGGAAAAACTCCTCCGGATATCGCCCAAGGTCTTCCGCGCGGTGTCGTCTACGGAGAGGGATTTGAGGATTTGGTGGTGGTGGTGGTTTCGGTAGGGTACGAGCTTGCCGCGGAATATAATGTCCTCCGCGTGCGACATCTCGACGCCCCTCGTCAGATCGTTGAAAAATTCGAAGACTCGGATGGCTCGGAGGATGATCGTCTTTTGTCGGAGGAGGAGGAGGTTTTGAGAGGGAAGTCATCGGAGAGGGAGAGGGCGTCGACGTCGTCTTTGTGATCATCATCATCTTCTTGTTTTTCAACATGTAGTTGGTTTGGTTGTTTTGTTTTGTGGTTTTGGAAGTTGGTAATTGTATGATCATCCATTTCATTCAAGAGAAAATGGAAATTATAAGGATGGTTTTTTGTATTGGATACAAAATATATGATATGTGCGTGTGCTTTTATAGAAAAAAAAAAGTAGTATATACTATATCATATATGAAACAGAGGCAACAATAATATTTTTGTAATATCCTGGCAGGTCGAAGCGTGATTTTAATGGGCAAGCTCAATTACTAATGATTGTTCGCGAGAATAATATCGTGACTTCACTATATCAATACATTTTAATAAAACACATTTTGTCGTCGCTCTTACGCACAGTAGACAATTTCCAAGGGTCACCGTAAATTACTTTTGACAATTGCATTAATATATATAATAAATATAAAAATGCAATTTAAACATTAGATCATAATGAATCTTAATTATATCACAAGATGTTCATACAAAAGCTAGGCTTATAGTATTAGGGGTCGTTTGGTAACATGGATAAACGCATGATAACTAAGTTATCTGTATATGTAGTTGTTTGGTTTCTTGTTAATGGGCCTGCTTTAGATAAGCAGGCCCGCTCATAATCACTGTTCTGCTTCAGAGAATATATCCGCCCACTTGGTAGAGATTAATAATCTTGGTGAAACAGTACTAAAAAAATATTATCTAACTTATCATTAGATAACTACTCCTAGGCAACCAAACAAGCCCTTACATCCTAACTGAGATGATATTTTTGAAGTATTCATTTATCGCTTTTTTCGAGAGGCATCATAATCTCTCATGCCATTTTCTCCTTCTTTAGACATTTTTTATAGACTTGATTGAGCTTGAGATGGAACACTTGATCCTCGATGTCATTCTAGATTGTGTTGATAAGTTCTCCACCAAAGAGCGGGTACCTAGAGTGATTTTGCACCCAGGCCCGGCCCTGGACATAGGCTTGCGATCGCCCAGGGACCTGAAAAAAATAAGGGCCCCATAAATTTTGTATATATTTATATTTAAAATAAATAAAAAATTGATACTTCTTATACGAGAGTTGTTATATCTTACTCCATAGAAGATACTCATCTTGCTCCAAGCCCAACATATAAAAAAAATTATTTCGACCCAATTACATCACATACATCACAGTCCAACATACAATTCACTCTCTAGATACAATATCGATCGATTCTCGCCACCTCCTTCCTCCACGTAGAATATATACTAATTCTCCAGCGTCGTCTCCCTCTTCGCCGACGTCTTCATCGTGCTCCTCTGTTCTCTGGCGATCCTCGGTATTCTCTTCCGTCACATGAACATCGTTGTCCCCGTCGACCCCTCCTCTGGCAGATCTCACAGGACGCCGCCGAGTCCGTCCTCCGCGTCGCCGCCACCGACCACGACAAAGGCCTTTTCCTCAAGGTCAATTTCATCTTCCCCCAATTGCACCCGTTCAATTTTTCCCTAATCATGAAATTAATTTCAATTGGTTTTCTGATTATTGTCCATTGGTTTCTGGAGAAATAATGGTTTTTAGTTTTCAATATACTTTTCATTGATGCTCAGATTACATGTATGTTTGAGTTTTGCTTGTTGATAAAAGAGTTTGAGATACAGATTATGAAAATGCAATTTTATGAGTGTAGTCAAAGTGTTTGATTGTTTGTCTCAATGGAGGTGAAGTTAGAAAACATAAATTGTTTTTCTTGTCGGATTAGATAATGATTACACTAATTGTATATGATGCGCTCAACGGCGTGGAGAGTGCACTAGGATTGGATGAGGCAGCGTAGGGTGACGTTGGGGTTAGAGGAGGTCCACGGCAGGGAAGGGGCTGGTTTGTGACGAAGAAGGTTGTGTGACTCGATGTTGTTCCTGTCATGATTGACCTTTGCGCTGCTCCCGTAGGAAAGACGCAGTTCACCACTAGTTGAGTTCTCGTCGGCAACCTCTCTACTGACGATCGACCTCCTACACAACTACGAAGCGTTGGCGAAGTCTTTGGCATTCGACGGAGTCGAGACTTTTTTTTTATATATATAAATGATGACGTCTTATGTATTTTAAATTCTTATTTTTGCTTTAAAATTTTGTTTTGTTCAATGTTTACTAGCAATTAAAATTAGAAAGAGAGACTTTTCTGTCAACATGTTACGAATAATATTATATTAACATCTTTCTCCATTGTCATTAACATCATTATATTATACATTTGTAGATAAATCAATCTTTATTTTAATCAGTATCATTCTTCATTTTTTTAACATTATTCTTTGTAACGACCCGTATTTTTGAAACAGCGGAAAGTGTTAAATTTTTAAAAAACAACATTTAAGGAAGTGCGAGCGTCACATAATTTTATTTGAAAACGTAAAATATTTTTACAATTTAATTAACAAAATGACTAACTAGTACTATATTATTACAGCATGCATGTGTGATATCTATCTATCTATCTATCTATCTATCTATCTATATATATATATATATATATATATATCACTAAAGTATATATGCATATATGGGCACGTACTTACAAATATACTTATACTTACCTATGCCACCTTGTATTAGTACATGCATATATATGAACATGGAGACACGTAAAGCATACTTGTTTAGTATATATGCGTATATATATATATATATATAAGATAAACAACATGCAATAAACATATATGCATGCTTTATTATATGTGGTTCAACTTCCTCACAGTAATTGTTAAAGATAATAATCACATTAAAAGTTTACTAACAAACTTACACATGTAGATGTAATTGAAACAATTGTAAAGCATAAACTTCATACCAACAAATGAACTTCAATAACTGTAAATAATATCATAATCAATATGAAAATAACTCATGATAAATTATTCACAAATAAACATTTATTTAGTTTAATTTATTCCTCCATCCTTGATCACCTCTTTCGCTCGGCATCCTCGTGTGTACTTAAAAATAGTTGTTGTCGAAAGGGTGAGCTCAATACGCTCAATAGGGTCATTACATCATCCAATACCAGAATCAAATACATGTATAACCAATGAACATAACATGAAATTATTATAATTTTAATAGAACATGAGATCCATTTAATAATCTGGATAACATGAAAATGTTAATAAAACATGTGATCCATTTAATAATCTGGATATTGCGAGTTGCGCCAACTATTGCGTTGGTCCCCTTCGACCCTTTTCCCCGGTCTCCGGTTACAACGGAAAATATATTTTTAATAAATTCACATAAATGCACACATAGAGACACACATAGTGAAACAAGTAATAGAAGAGGTAAATCGACAACATGACACCTACCTTGAAGAGGTCGTGACGTGAAAATCCAAAGTGCGTCTAAGACCTTAGAGGATTAACTAGCAATCCTTGAAACTTCATGGGCTGAATATATAATTTTAAGACTTAGATTGGGCTAAAATATATTATAAAGATTTAATATTGGAGTCAGCCATAGTATTCTCAATTGATAGGGCCTGTGCAAATTTTAATTAATTCGATATATGCTACCGTAATTGAATTGAGTTGGGGATATTAGAAATTTACTTTGACCTTTCTTTTATTTGCAGGTAGAGAGAGACCGAAATTGGAGCAGAGCTTTGATCCGGTGAAATCACGAAGTCTTCCGTGGTGGTCTTGGGGCTTCGTCTTCCCTCGGCTTCCTTGACGAAAGTTGTTCGATTTGTTCACGGCCAGCAGCACTTCAACAACCGGCTGACGCGTCATGGCGGCGAGGCGACGCGATGATGGCTGGAGTTGATCGACTAAGGGGCAACCAAAGAGGGCAGTGATAAAATCTTGGTTATTTGTTTCGGGATCCAATACGGGCTGATATGGATTTTAGGATCACTTCGGAGGCGGGTAGTATTTAAGAGAGGAAGAGAGTTGGTTGTATTTTGACGATCTTTATTTGGTGTCACGTCTTATGTATAGAATACGTTGTGTATTTATAGAGATCAAAGAGGGTCACGTGTTAGGGTTTTTATTTAATTTTAGTAAGCTTTAAATATTGTTATTTCTTGATTGTTAAGACATCTTTAAATAAATTTTAAATTTTATTGATTATATTGGGTTAAATCAAAATATTAATTATATAATTATTATTATATTATTTATCAAATTTAAGGTTTAATTAAAATATATTCTATTTTGTAATTTAAATTTATTAAATTATTTTATATATTTGTATATTTATTTTTGTGAATTTATAGTTCTTGTAAATAAAATTTTAGGTTGTTACATTCTTCATTTATGTTAAATTGCAATTTTCAATTCATTCACTAATTATTAACTATTATCATCTTAAACTATAAAAAAATATATAAAACATATATCATGGTTCATTTTAACATAATTAAATAATTAACTAGAATGATAACTGATGCAGCCCCAGAGTCGTCAATGATACAAGACCCGGTACGAGTTCCAGTTGGACCAGTGACGCGCTCGAGAGCCAAGAAGTTCAAGGCAAGCTTGATGGTGATGATCCAAGATGTTTGGGCGCAAGAGCTATTGAAGAAACCCATCGGTGATGTGGAGAAGCCAAGCCTTATCAACCTGATTACGTACGAGGAGGCCGATCCAACAGAAGGCGTTGAGTTTCAAGCTGGAACAATGAAGACGAAGCTGGAACGGAGATCAGACATGAGCCGAGGACGCGCCGCAGAGTTCAGCCACGAAAAAGGCTTGGTGTCGTCCGACACCATGTTCCTGTCGGACGACAAAGTCGCTGCGAGCGACGTAGAACGGGCTGCAGCGACGTGAGGGTCCAGAGCACCCTGGCGTCGAGCGACGTGAACTACTGCGCTCGACGTGAAGATGTCGGACGACAGCTATTTCCTGTCGGGCGACAAGTGGATGTCGGACGACAGCCTTTTCTGTCGGCCGACATGAGTTCAGTTTTAGGAAAGCGCGGACGTGAATTTATATTTGGCGTTTTTATTCCTTTTCCTTTAATTTTTAGGTCAGCCTATATAAAGGCATTGAACCCTATTGTTTAGAACACAACTTTTATGATATTGAATTATTTTGCGAGATTATTCTCTCTTCTCTTTTCGTTCTCTTTTCGATTGTGCCAAAAGAGTTCAACCCGACGAATCAACGAAGCATACATACTTCGTTCGTGTGTCTTCATCGTTTCCAAGTAGCTGCATCAATTCCGTTTTGGGGGTTAGGTTCTTCAATCTAATCAATTCAACGTATTAGGTTCAGAAGTTTGGGAATCTACATCCACTCAGGTATCCGAAACCCGAATTCCGTGATCATCGTATCAATTTCTTTATCTGTCAATCCAGGTACATATCAATAACTTCATAATTATAGATGCGTGTTACTCATTTCTAAATAACATCAATCTTCATTTTAATTAACATCATTCCTCAGTTTTATTTAACATCATCTTTCATTATATTTAAAGGGTAATTTTCATTTCACTCACTTTATTCAACTATGATCATCCTTAAACAAAAAATTAAAAAAATAAATATATATCACAAGAAAAAAAACAATTCACATCAAACTTAAATCGATAATCCCAATAAAATACATAATATGATTTAAACATATTAAATAAATGTCTACAATTCACATGAAACTTATTAAACTAATAATTAACAGAATGATAAATTTATTACTATACATTTCTCAAAAAACACCAATCTTCATTTTAATTAACACAATGCTTCAGTTTTGGTTACATCATCCTTCAACATTTTTAAAGTCCGAACGAGGAGGTCTTATATCGAAATTTCTAGTATCGAAGCGGCGATCAAAGGGGAGGAGCAGCGAACGATTTCGGAGTTCGGCGATCTAAAATCGAGGGCGGCGAACGATCGGTTAATTAGTATGCACTCATGTGTAAACTTCAATTTTATTTGTTTCATACTTCATTATTGTCATGTTTCATGCTTCATTATTTTTCATTAAAATCTATTAGTCATTGTTCATTCTTATTAGTTCATCAGTATGTTTTTTCCATTGTTTATACTTTTTTTTTTTTTTTGTAATTTATTATGTTGATGATGATGATTATGATGATTTAGTTGAGGTTTTTGCTAAAAATGAAGGATCATAAATATGAATATAAAGGATCATACTTTTGAAAATGAAGTTCCAAAAATGAAGGTCCGTCACAAAAATGTAGTTTCAAATCTACTATCGAATATGTTTTGGGTTGTTTTATGCTTTGTCGGTAATATCTGCTTTGACGGTGAAATTCGCTGGTATCGGAGGGTTAGCAAACAACACAAAAACTAATATGATATAGAAACAAACAGATCGAGTTATATGCAGAAATCATAAGTAATGGAAATGGAAGCTCAAAGCTCCTCTTCATTCATATATCCATACTTAGACATTTTAGAAATACAATGTGCATGTTTGTTAATATAAGAGATAAAGGTTAATAGAAACGATAACGAAAACGACACGATCAGTAGGCATCAATGCCCCCTTTTCAGGTATTTATTTCTCTTATATAGTATTTAGGCCATAGCCATTTTAGGAAGTGAATTTCTTTTTACAAGTATTTTTCTCTCCCTTTCCTTTCCCCTTTTTACATATGAAGAGCATCTATTTATAGGCATTCATGCATGTGATGCTTCTCTATTCTTATGACACCTATCAGCCACATATTTAGCTTTATTGACAACTATTTAGCATGCATTTGACATGTGTAAAACATGTAGAGGACCAACTAAACCATTATCTTTGTTGGTTACTTTCCAGCTGTTTCACCGGGAAATTACTGTAACCGCCTGGTACATCTTTAGCCTTTCTTTTAGTCCTGCCCTGGGAAAAGTCTTACTTCTCCCGTGCGATCTTTCCTGTCCGATTTCTTGTATTCTTTGGATAATAATTCTTGCTTTGGCTTTGACTGGTCTTCTTTGATTCTTTCTTTGATGTCGTGGCACCGGTCTTCTTGACACGTGTAGGTGGCGGATTTTTATGGTATAACATAGGCCCCCAGGAAAAGCGATGGATTATAACATCGATTTCCCTGAAATTGGAAGTTGATCTTGTTTGTATGCTCGATTAGATCTGACTCGAGTCTTTTACCTGCATAAGATAAAAATCTTGGAATATTTTTCCTGTTAGATTCTACTGTAATATATTGGACTTACTTAGTCCTTTTTGGATTTCTGAAATTTTTATTAATTTGATTTTGTATTTCTCGGGGACTTATTTGCAGGATTTCCCCGGGCAATATTTTATCAGTCTCCTGAGACATAGATGTATCGAATTCTGTCACACAGAGTTAATTAATTGGTGCCAATTAAATTGGTCTTATCTAATAAATAGTATTGATATTGGAATTTGTGAGGAAAATTGATCATCTCATTCCGAAATTAGGGAATCACCTTCTCTGGTGTTAGACCCAGTGAGTCTTAAAAGATTCCCCGTGACTAGTAGAACTATACCAAAGTTTTTGGATTTTTCATAGATGTATTTTCATCTTGTATACTCCCTGGGGAATAAAGATTGACTTTTGAGTCTCTTCTCATTTTTTCCCTGTGAGGGATTTTTATATTTCTCCGGGTTCTTAACTTGGATGCTCCGGGAATAAATGTAATTGCCTGCGGGCGTTTCATCTAATATATCAAGTCTCATGGACTTGTGTTTATTCAATTCTTTTTATAAGGTCTTTGATGGAATTATTTTCATAGTCGAGATAGGTGTGACCACCACGTGTCTCTTTTATTTGAGTTTTGCACCGGCTAAATGGTGTCTTTTAGTTTGCACCGATGAGATGGTGTCTTCGTTGTTTAAAGATTGCACCGGAGAAACGGTGTCTTTTGTTGAGATTGTTTGTTTCCGGAATGAAGATATTATTTAGAGACGTAGCAGGACTGTTTTGCCTTCTTTAGGCCATCCCTACTTAGGTAAAATTATTTATTCTCATTATACTTCCCAGGGCAAATTATCAATTCGCCCGGTGTAATGATATAAACTTGCTCTGTGCAGATTATTATCCTACAACGTTCAAAGTAAAACCTAGCGATACGTCTGAGAATACCAGAGAGTTCCGGTGCCTCGATCTCATCGGACCGTCGACTCTTTCTAGAACACGCATATCCAAGACAAGCTCATCAACTAGAAGAGGAAAGGGCTCCGTAAGAACTCGGGGCGGGGTGGCTGGCACTCCCGCATTCCGCACAAGGTCCCACATCTTCTCCACCCAGGGCGTCCCACTGGGGGTCTAGATGGTGTGGACTTTTATAAAGAGCTCGGTCATCTCCTCTAATGTTGTGATGTTTGAATCGGCTCTAATCAGTGGGAAAATTCCTACTGGATCCTCGACTCTGCTGCAGTTTAAGATTGAGTGTGCCAATTAGCATAAAAAGCTTTATGGTCTTGTAAGCCATTTCTTTGGATGACCCCTGGGTATACAACTCCTCAACGGGGAGTTTCCCTTCCTGTTTTTAAGATCATACCGTCGAGGTGGTGTTTAAAGATTGCATCACCGAGGCGATGTCTTTATGTTTAAGATTGCACCGATGAAACGGTGTCTAATGTTAAAGATTGCACCGATGAAACGGTGTCTAATGTTAAAGATTGCACCGATGAAACGGTGTCTAATGTTTAAGATTGCACCGATGAAACGGTATCTAATGTTTAAGATTGCACCGATGAAACGGTGTATTATGTTTAAGATTATACCGATGAAACGGTGTCTAACGTTTAAGTTTACACCGATGAAACGGTGAATTATGTTTAAGATTGAACCGATGAAACGGTGTATTATGTTTAAGATTGAACCGATGAAACGGTGTATAATGTTTAATATTGCACCGATGAAACGGTGTATTATGTTTAAGATTGCACCGATGAAACGGTGTATTATGTTTAAGATTACACTGATGAAACGGTGTATAATGTTTAAGATTGCACCGATGAAACGGTGAATTATGTTTAAGATTGCACCGATGAAACGGTGTATTATGTTCAAGTTTACACCGATGAAACGGTGTATTATGTTTAAAATTGCACCGATGAAACGGTGTCTAACGTTAAAGATTGCACCGATGAAACGGTGTATTATGTTTAAGATTACACCGATAAAACGGTGAATTATGATTAAGATTGCACCGATGAAACGGTGTATTATGATTAAGATTGCACCGATGAAACGGTGTCTAACGTTAAAGATTGCACCGATGAAACGGTGTATTATGTTTAAGATTACACCGATGAAACGGTGAATTATGATTAAGATTGCACCGATGAAACGGTGTATTATGATTAAGATTGCACCGATGAAACGGTGTATTATGTTTAAGATTGCACCGATGAAACGGTGTCTAACGTTAAAGATTGCACCGATGAAACAGTGTCTTATGTTTGAGTTTACAACGAGGAAAATGTGTATTATGATTAAGATTGCACCGATGAAACGGTGTATTATGTTTAGGATTTTACCGATGAAACGGTGTATAATGATTAAGATTGCACCGATGAAACGGTGTATTATGTTTAAGTTTACACCGAGGAAAAGGTGTATTATGTTTAAGATTGAACTGATGAAACGGTGTCTAACGTTTAAGTTTACACCGATGAAACGGTGAATTATGATTAAGATTGCACCGATGAAACGGTGTCTAACGTTTAAGTTTACACCGATGAAACGGTGAATTATGTTTAAGATTACACCGATGAAACGGTGAATTATGATTAAGATTGCACCGACGAAATGGTGTCTAACGTTTAAGTTTACACCGATGAAACGGTGAATTATGATTAAGATTGCACCGATGAAACGGTGTCTAACGTTTAAGTTTACACCGATGAAACGGTGAATTATGTTTAAGATTGCACCGATGAAACGGTGTCTAACGTTTAAGTTTACACCGATGAAACGGTGAATTATGATTAAGATTGCACCGATGAAACGATGTCTAACGTTTAAGTTTACACCGATGAAACGGTGAATTATGATTAAGATTGCACCGACGAAACGGTGTATTATGTTTAAGATTGTACCGATGAAACGGTGTATTACGTTTAAGTTTACACCGATGAAACGGTGAATTATGATTAAGATTGCACCGATGAAACGGTGTCTAACGTTTAAGATTGCACCGATGAAACGGTGTCTAATGTTAAAGATTGCACCGATGAAACGGTGTCTAATGTTAAAGATTGCACCGATGAAACGGTGTCTAATGTTTAAGATTGCACCGATGAAACGGTGTATTATGTTTAAGATTATACCGATGAAACGGTGTCTAACGTTTAAGTTTACACTGATGAAACGGTGAATTATGTTTAAGATTGAACCGATGAAACGGTGTATTATGTTTAAGATTAAACCGATGAAACGGTGTATAATGTTTAATATTGCACCGATGAAACGGTGTATTATGTTTAAGATTGCACCGATGAAACGGTGTATTATGTTTAAGATTACACTGATGAAACGGTGTATAATGTTTAAGATTGCACCGATGAAACGGTGAATTATGTTTAAGATTGCACCGATGAAACGGTGTATTATGTTCAAGTTTACACCAATGAAACGGTGTATTATGTTTAAGATTGCACCGATGAAACGGTGTCTAACGTTAAAGATTGCACCGATGAAACGGTGTATTATGTTTAAGATTACACCGATGAAACGGTGAATTATGATTAAGATTGCACCGATGAAACGGTGTATTATGATTAAGATTGCACCGATGAAACGGTGTCTAACGTTAAAGATTGCACCGATGAAACGGTGTATTATGTTTAAGATTACACCGATGAAACGGTGAATTATGATTAAGATTGCACCGATGAAACGGTGTATTATGATTAAGATTGCACCGATGAAACGGTGTATTATGTTTAAGATTGCACCGATGAAACGGTGTCTAACGTTAAAGATTGCACCGATGAAACAGTGTCTTATGTTTGAGTTTACACCGAGGAAAATGTGTATTATGATTAAGATTGCACCGATGAAACGGTGTATTATGTTTAGGATTGCACCGATGAAACGGTGTATAATGATTAAGATTGCACCGATGAAACGGTGTATTATGTTTAGGATTGCACCAATGAAACGGTGTATAATGTTTAAGATTGCACCGATGAAACGGTGTATTATGTTTAAGATTACACCGATGAAACGGTGAATTATGTTTAAGATTGCACCGATGAAACGGTGTATTATGTTTAGGATTGCACCGATGAAACGGTGTATAATGTTTAAGATTGCACCGATGAAACGGTGTATTATGTTTAAGATTACACCGATGAAACGGTGAATTATGATTAAGATTGCACCGATGAAACGGTGTATTATGATTAAGATTGCACCGATGAAACGGTGTATTATGTTTAAGATTGCACCGATGAAACGGTGTCTAACGTTAAAGATTGCACCGATGAAACGGTGTCTTATGTTTAAGTTTACACCGAGGAAAAGGTGTATTATGATTAAGTTTACACCGATGAAACGGTGTATTATGTTTAGGATTGCACCGATGAAACGGTGTATTATGTTTAATATTGAACCGTTGAAACGGTGTATAATGTTTAAGATTGCACCGATGAAACGGTGTCTAATGTTTAAGATCTGGGCTTAGGCCATAAGACAATGTTTGTTATTTCTGTTTGGATTTCAAAGGCAGTTTTTGCCTAGGACAAGTTTTAATATTTTGCTGGTGTGTAATAACTTAGTAAGTTATTTTTGGATATTATCCTTTGGGTCTTACACATGGCCCTTCCACCGTTTTGTTTAGGTTTCTTTTTACCACAATTATCTATCACTTGACAAGTCAGTTTTAGCTTGTTTGGTGAATCGTAATTCTTGTGAACAGATAACTCTTGGCTCACACCCACGTTTTATTTTAAAACTTTGTTGGGACTTCTTTGTGAGTTCTTTGTCCTGCAAAAGTGATTTTCGGATTTAGTTACCTCTTGGAATTCTCTGATTCTGAGTAACATTTTTCTCCTCCATCTCCCCTTTTACACAGACTGTCCGATCCTGTGGTTTGTTCATCATGAATACCCTTTTGAGGTTTAGTTCATTATGAATACCTCTTAGGATTGTCCTCGGACCAATATCTTCCTCCCGCGCGATTCTCGAGTTTCTTCTACTCTGTTGAATCCGTACGCAGAAAGAAGTGTTCGGCCCCATAATCTACAGATTTTTTGGGTCTTTACCGAACCTTAGTATTCTTTCTTACTCAAGAATACTCAATACTTTTATTGCACCGGGAAACTCATATGATTTCTCGGGGCAATATATTTCTGATTTACAGACAAAAGATGTAAAAACCAATATTTTTTAAAGGATAGGAATACTTTTTATTATTTAAAAACTGCATAAACGCATATTTTTCAATGGTAAAGGCTTACATAAGTTGATCCTTACAGGAAATCAAAATAACTTCAGCTCGTAGGCTTTAAAGATTTTGTTTATTAAAACATAAGAAACTTGTCATAAAAGACTATAAATTTTTTGTTTATAACATAAGAATTTTGATATAAAAGATTATAAAATTTTGTTTTTATAACATAAGAACTTTGCCATAAAGGCTATAAGATTTAACGTAAGATTTTAACCTTTATTTTTCCAAGAGATTTTAATTTCTCCTGGGTACTGAGGAATCTGGAAGCCAAGGATTTCGCACTGGGAAGGTCTGGTGCCTCGCACAGGGAAAGCCTCGGATGTCCAGCCTTCGACTCTAAGCAGAGGGTGCTAACGCACATGAAGCTTTGGGAATCATCAACTCGTCAAGGTATCGGGCTGAAAAACTCATGCCCGTCCCGAGAGGCTTCGAAGGAGGTTAACTCCGAATTCTATGTAAACATCTCTTCAAGGAACAGAGTGGATCACGTCGTGCCGGTTTAAAGAGGTTTCGAAGGAGGATAAATCAGACTCCAATATAATCGTCTCTTCAAGGTATTGAGTAGAGCATGTTGTGCCGGTCCCGAGAGTTCCGGGAGAGTATAACTCAAACCCCGTAGAAATCATTCATCAAGGTACCGTGCAGAACATGTTATCTCGTCCCGAAAGGCACCGGGGGAGGATAACTCACTCCCCGGAAGAATCATCTCTAAAGACACCAGGCATAACACGTCTTCTCGTTCCGAGAGGCGCCGGGGGAGGATAACTCACTCCCCGGAGGAATCATCTCTTTTGGGTACCGGGCAGATTACGTCTTGCCCGTCCAAAAAGGTATTGGGGAGGATAACTCACTCCCCGGAGGAATCATCTCTTTTGGGTACCGGGCAGATTATGTCTTGCCCGTCCAAAAAGGTATTGGGGAGGATAACTCACTCCCCGGAGGAATCATCTCTTTTGGGTACCGGGCAGATCATGTCTTGCCCGTCCAAAAAGGTACTGGGGAGGATAACTCACTCCCCGGAGGAATCATCTCTTTTGGGTACCGGGCAGATCATGTCTTGCCCGTCCAAAAAGGTATTGGGGAGGATAACTCAATCCCCGGAGGAATCATCTCTTTTGGGTACCGGGCAGATCATGTATTGCCCGTCCAAAAAGGTACTGGGGAGGATAACTCACTCCCCGGAGGAATCATCTCTTTTGGGTACCGGGCAGATCATGTCTTGCCCGTCCAAAAAGGTACTGGGGAGGATAACTCACTCCCCGGAGGAATGATCTCTTTTGGGTACCGGGCAGATCATGTCTGGCCCGTCCCGAGAGGTGTTGGGGAGTATAACTCACTCCCCAGAGGAATCATCTCTTTTGGGTACCGAGCAGATCATGTTGGAGTTGTGTACTTAATGTCTAGATTTAAGTGACGGAAACTCACGATCCATTGCCACTAATCTATTTAACTAAATAAACAATTATTTGCGTTTAATTATTTATAATTAAATATATGCAAATTATAGTCCTGGATTATATACGTTGTAGTTAGTATGGTGTGCGACGTCACACAGAAGATCATACTATCGGTTACTCGTATTTAATCGAACAGTTGCTCACGACCTAGATGGACACGGACCAATCCATCGGTATAGTCGTTGTGTGAGAGAGAAAATAATTTGTCTTAATTATTTTATCACACTTGTGCACTTGGTGTATTGAGCGGATCGTTGAGATTCATCGATTAGGATTGCCGGCGATAATCGATTCGAGTCTCAGTGTATTTTATTCTTAATCCCCGATATTATTGCGGGTGTGTATATTTAATATAAGTGACTTTGATTTACCAAAGGAATTAACCGATTTAATTATTGGGTTAATTACCGGTTAAGTTGGGTCACTATATTTTATATATGGCATGCCGTGAATACTTGAAGGGAAAGTGTATCCCGGAAGGGTTGATAATATCCCCGAGATGAGTTCATAAGGAATTATTATGTAAACCCTGCAGGTGGATTTAATCCGCATAATAATTAAGGTTGAATGGTACTAGTCTCGGATATAAGAGATGAATAAATTAATTAGAAATAAATTAATTTTATTCATGGATATTTATATCTTAAATACACGGAATAAATAATACTACCGGAGAAATATTATTTGATATAATATGGTTTAATATTGGGAGTGCAATTAATTTTATATAGTGGAAAATAGAATTAATTAATATTAATGGATTAATAGATTTGGGCTTGGGCTCAATTTAATCATTAATATTGGAAGCCCAATATTCCACCTCCTTTAGATCCCCTACGTAGCCTATAAAAGCACTACATGTCTTCTCTATTCTCATAACTTGAAGATCACAATTCTAGAGAGAGAAAGTAGAGAGGGAGATCCATGGAGTTCGGAAGATCGTCGCCCACCCGACGTTCGAGCTAGTGCAAGGAATACGTGGGAAGGTCTCAAGGTCTTCATAGATCTCGTTTCTCCGTACAACGAGAACAAAGGTAAAATCGTGAAAACCCCCTCGATGATTTTACATGTTAATTATCGTGAAAATACCGTGAACCAAGATCCGAGGGATGAACCCGGGGATGGGGATCGACCTCGCGGTGGTGATCGAAGATCACCGGACCGCGTGAGGTCGGGAGATCCCCGCCGGGATCACACGAAAACCCCTCGGCTGGACGCCGAGGGTGGCGATCGGCCCTAGGGCACGATCGCCGATCGCGCAAGGGAGGAGCCCCGGCTGGACGCCGGGGCGTGCGATCGACCACCGTGGTCGATCGCTGGGGCGCCGCGGGCTGGTGCCGCGGCTGTCCGCTGGGCGGACGCCCCTCCTCCACGGCGGTGGCGGTGAGTCGCCGGACTCACCGCCGGGGGCTGCTACGAGCAGCCCGCGGGGATGCGCGTGCATCCCCGGCGATCGTATTCGATCGCGAGCCCCTCGCGGGGCTCGGCTGGACATGCCGCGGGTTTATCCCGCGGCGGTGGTTGTTCGGTCGGGCCCGGTTCGCATGGTGGTTCGTGGTTGTTTTCCGGCGAAAGGTTTTTCGATTGGATTGTCGGTTCCGCAATTTTTGACAATCCGGATATTCGAAGGATTTCGGTCGGAATTAATTAGATAATTTATTTATTTAAATTTATTAATTCCGGGATATCGATTTCCAACAATTGGTATCAGAGCGTTGGTTTTAGTTCATGGTATTTTTCGATAAATTGTTCTACCTTGCAGGGTTTCCGATTATTATGGCTAGATTTAATTTTGTTAATTAATGTCATAATAATGTTCTTGATTATTAAACTCTCGGACATGTCGAGATTCGTTTTATGTGTGGTGAATGCTTGTAATAGTAAAAATTCGGGGGTTGACCGAATTTAGGTTTATTATTACGTTCTACTTTTTCCGGAAAATGTATAGGGTCGATTTCATGTATAGAATCGATACCGGATAATTGTAATTAAATTATGTAATTTATTTTACGTTGGATCGATGCCGAAACGACCGCCGGAAGAAGACGTGTGACGGAGGAGACGAATAGAGGGAGGGCTCGATCGGCCATCCCCATGGCCGATCTCATGAGGCTCGATCGACCACCATGAGGAGTTCGACTCCTCTAGGTGGGTGGTCGATCATGGTGAGCGTGGGGATCCCCAACCCGCGTTCATCTCCGCCAAGATCCAACTTTCCTAAATTGATTCGGTTTTCCTATTTTGAGTATTCCTATTTTTTGGAATTCTCATGGAAATAGGAAAAGAATTAATTAGAATTAATTTATTTCCTTATTCTATTATGGAAGTCTTCTAGAATATTCTAAGTTCTACCTGGAATAGGATTCTAGAGATTTAATGGAATTAGAAAGGAAAATAATTAATTATTAAATTAATTTATTTCCTAATTGATTATTCCTATTTTATGGGAATTTTCATGGACATGGAAATTAATTAATTTTGGAAAGTAGAAGAGTCCTTAATTAATTTTTCCTTTTTAATTATTCCTTTATGGAATTTTTAATGGATTAGGAAAGGAATTAATTTGGAAGGATTAAGAGTCCTAAATTATTTTATTTCCTTATTTCATTATGGAAATCATCTAGAATATTCCAAGTGGGTCTTGGATAGATTATTCTAGAGATTTAATGAAGTAGAAAGGGAAAATAAAATAAATTATTTCTTTATTTCATTATGGAAGTCTTCTAGAATATTCCAAGTGGGTCTTGGATAGATTATTCTAGAGACTTAATGAAGTAGAAAGGGAAAATAAAAATAATAAAAATATTAATAATATTTAATTTTATTTTTGATATATTCGATTGACTTAATTTTCGAATTAAGTAACTTTTGGATTAATTGAAAATAAATAGAGTTAAATATTGGAATTAATATTCCCGTCACATGGAGCATTCAAGAACGAAGACTAAAGACTAGAAGATGCGTACGGAGATGCGATAAAGCCATAATAGTCGGAAAATAATATTCTAGTATTATTTTGATTATGTGATAATATTCTATGTGCTTTATTTCATGTATGCATGCTTATGTGTATTTAATTATGCATTAGATAGCGTATCCCTTTATTGTAAAAAGCTAAGTGGGAGAGGGTATGGAAACATATCCATGGTCTCCATTGCTGTTCTCTTGGTGACTTTTATGGACTTTTGAAGTTCGTATAGACAAGTCATTGGAGGAGAATTCTTGTAATTCCTTTTACAAGAAACATTGATTAAGTTTATCAAACAATGCCTAATTTGTCTTTCCAAAACTGATTTCAAGTCGACTCATTCTCACCCCGGGGAGTGGAATGGAGCCAAAGCCACTTGGTCATGTCGAGGACACAAATTAGAGACTTTCGTGTCATTTGATGACTAGATCGATTGTCTGCTCGGCTCCCTCATTTTATGAGAGATAGGGTCGTTCGCATGGTGAATCACTGGTTAGAAACTTCGAGTTTCACTTATGATTCTCCGCGTCTTGATTTACAAGATTAAATGAATCAAGTAATTGGGAGTCAATTGTAAAAGTCTTTTGGTGTAGTAAACGTCCACACTATCGTGGCTTGCTACATTGAATGGGACTTTGGAACGATTGATGTAGACAGTTATAGAAGGGAGTAAAGGAGCGTATGTTAACGTAAACGTCCACACTATCGTGGCTTGCGGTGAATATGCGTGTCCCAAACAATCTTCTTAGATACTGAGTAATGGTTTACACTTAGGTACGCTTTATAGTATTCTTCCCATCGAAGTAACGCTATAATTGATGTACGACCGAAGGAAATCTAATTGCTAAATCATTTGGATAGGTAAACGTCCACACTATCGTGGCTTGCCATATCTGATGGGATTTTAGATGTGATTAGTGGTTTAATGATATTATTTGAGGGAGATAATATCGGAGATTAAATCGATTGTTTGTTGTTATATGTGCTCATAGATTAGGATATGGCTTTGAACCCACTTTCTTTGATACGTAAGGATTTTTAAACTCATTGGTCCCTAAATGTAATGATTGGAATAGAGATCTAGACATTGTCCAGACTGTTGAAGAGTACTGGTTAGTACTCAGTAAGCTTTGTCCTCCCGAGCCTATTGACATAGGCGGCTAGACAAGAAGCGATGAGGATACTCATAAAGGCCAGTCGCTTCGAGGAAACGCTTAAACACGTTTTTGAGATGATTGACCTTTTAGACGAGTTGAGACGGAAATCGCAAGCTCTTGTAGCCAATGCCAAAGGTTTCGAACCTAAGGGAAAAATCGGGGGAAAGGAAAAGCAAGCAAAGAAACCCAGTGGTCCTAGGTTTCTTGGACCACGAGATGGGACGAGAAAGCCATGAGGCAAGAGTTCTCGATGCAAACAGTCTGGGTACTGGAAGTCTGATTATCCCTCTCAAAGAAGGTACGAAATTTTTCTTTAGTCGTAAAACATAGTCAGTGGTATTATCCACCGGAACCTGGTGTGTAGATATGGAACCACTGATGGTATGTGCATTTTAAATGCGAGAGGTTCCAGGAAACCTAACGACTTGGAAAAGAAAAGATCGTAGTCTACATGGGCAATGCTGTAGAGGAGGCAGCAGTTGCAGTGGAGGACATTTTATAGGATTTCATTTTGGTTATTGCTTTTATGTACCTTTCAAATTAGAAAGAACTTTGTTCTGGATTTCTAATAAATGGATATTTTATTTCTTTTAATCATTTGATGGTTATAAGAAGAAATAATGATATTATCTATTCTGGTACATTAGCTAGCAATATATAAATGATGAATCCTAAGTCCACCATGATGCAACGAACCGTTTTATGTAACTCGTTTTACTAATAAGAGATTTCTTTATTAAATCAATTTTACTTGTGGATTCTTATGCTAAGTCATATTCAAATAAGAAGTTCAAAGGTCGAAAATTGATTTTTGATCAATTAAGTTGAAGGAGTGGACCTTCCGACCTAAGAATCTTATTGGGAAGATAACATGACTAAGCAATCCTTTATGGATATAAGATATAAGATCCGGACAAGTATTAGAATTGATTGACTCTGATGTATGCAGACCTATGTCTACTCAGACAATAAGGTACGAGTACTGATTACTCAAGAAATGGATTAGAATACCTGATGTGCCACAAAAGCAAGTGTTTTGACAAGTCAATGGACACTAAGAAATTGTGGAGAACCATCAAGGTATATCCATTTGTAGCCTGCGATTTGATCGCGGAGGCAAGTACCTGTCTGAGGAATGCATGGCATACTAATCAGAGATTGGGATTTGATCCCAAATGACTACACCATACACTGTTGTGTAGAAATGGTGTGTCGATAATAAGAAATGGAACTCTTATAGAGATAGTAAAAGATGAGTTATACGGAACTACCTATGTTCTATGGATATGTCTGGAAACAACGGCGCATTCAAATGCGGTTGTAGAATATCCTAGAAGAACAAAAGATGTGTGTTCAATAGTACTATGAACCAGAAGGACGTTATAAGTTCTAACGCCCGGTTCTTAGAGGAAGACTATGTGATGAACCACAAGCCCAAAGTGACATGATACTTTGAAATGAGAGAGAAAGATTAAGACTTAGAACCAGCCGAACCAAGTAGCGATACACCACTAACTGCACCTACTGTTATCACTGTTTATACACCGGAATGCCATTGTAGTGGGAGGTTGTGGGACAACCGGAGATATTCATAAGACTAGGTGAGTCTTCGGACTCTGGACCTAGTATACATGAAATCGATCCCTGGATCTACATGAAGGCCGTACTAGATCTAAATGTGCCTTCTTGGAGAGCAATAAGGATTATTGCTAAGAGGCGAGATCATTTAGAGTACAAGCTTAGTTGATCCATTTATGGATTGAAACAAAGCATTGAGTTCGTGGTACTTGCAAATTGATGAGATAGTCCATTTTATGGATTCATCAAAAGCATAGACGAATCGTGTGTATGGGAAACGTGATGGAAACAAGGTGGTGTTTCTCGGAGGTTTTATGTAGATGACATTTTATCATTGGTAACAATGTAAAGATGTTGTCAGACATAAAATGATGGTTGTCTAGAAAAATCGATATATGAGATGAAGAAGAAGTTAGAGCATGTTCTTAAGATCTAGGATCTCAAGAAAAGAACATTGTACTTCTCTTGGACATCTTACATATATATGATTATGGTTCGTTTTAACATGCATGATTCCGAGAAAGGTTCGTTACCTTTCAGACACGGAATGCATCTATCTGAGGATATGTGTTTTTGGAACACAAAAGGAGATAGAAGCAATGAAAGCAGTTTCCTACACTTTGAGTGTGGAAAGCTTAATAAATGCAATGTTGAAAAACGAGAACTTGATATCGGCTATGCGGTGAGCATAGTGGGAGGATATCAAGGAAATCCTGGAAAGGAATATTCGACTGCCGTAAAAGTACTTTCGAAGTACTGTTCTAGACTACGAAGCAGACGAGTTTTTCCTTTGGATTACATTCTCTTAGATTTCTAATCGAATGAGGACCGGTGTAAGTCGATCAGGCTATGTGTTTCACTATTGAAGGAGAAGGAGTTTTAACATGGAAGAGTGATAAGTACGATGCTTTTCGGACTCTGCCATGGGTAACCAAATAGCGGCCTCAGAGGCAGCGGAAGTTTTGGTATAACTCCGGGATAATCTCTGGGACTTAGATGTGATTCTTAATTTGCCAAAGGCTATGTAAATAGCGGTGCAATGGCAAATGGTAAGAAATCACTAGTCCATAAGTGTAAGATAACACATAGTGCAAGTACCACCTGATACGAGTCATCGTCGAGGGAGACGACGTTGTAGTCACCAAGATAACTTCAGAGAGGCAACCTAGAGTGCTCATTCACATAGTACTTCTTGGAAGTACAACTTAAGCACGTGATGAGTATGGGAGTCGGGAGTTTGGAGGAAATGACTAGACCTTAGTACAAGTGGGAGATTGTTGGAGTTGTGTACTTAATGTCTAGATTTAAGTGACGGAAACTCACGATCCATTGCCACTAATCTATTTAACTAAATAAACAATTATTTGCGTTTAATTATTTATAATTAAATATATGCAAATTATAGTCCTGGATTATATACGTTGTAGTTAGTATGGTGTGCGACGTCACACAGAAGATCATACTATCGGTTACTCGTATTTAATCGAACAGTTGCTCACGACCTAGATGGACACGGACCAATCCATCGGTATAGTCGTTGTGTGAGAGAGAAAATAATTTGTCTTAATTATTTTATCACACTTGTGCACTTGGTGTATTGAGCGGATCGTTGAGATTCATCGATTAGGATTGCCGGCGATAATCGATTCGAGTCTCAGTGTATTTTATTCTTAATCCCCGATATTATTGCGGGTGTGTATATTTAATATAAGTGACTTTGATTTACCAAAGGAATTAACCGATTTAATTATTGGGTTAATTACCGGTTAAGTTGGGTCACTATATTTTATATATGGCATGCCGTGAATACTTGAAGGGAAAGTGTATCCCGGAAGGGTTGATAATATCCCCGAGATGAGTTCATAAGGAATTATTATGTAAACCCTGCAGGTGGATTTAATCCGCATAATAATTAAGGTTGAATGGTACTAGTCTCGCATATAAGAGATGAATAAATTAATTAGCAATAAATTAATTTTATTCATGGATATTTATATCTTAAATACACGGAATAAATAATACTACCGGAGAAATATTATTTGATATAATATGGTTTAATATTGGGAGTGCAATTAATTTTATATAGTGGAAAATAGAATTAATTAATATTAATGGATTAATAGATTTGGGCTTGGGCTCAATTTAATCATTAATATTGGAAGCCCAATATTCCACCTCCTTTAGATCCCCTACGTAGCCTATAAAAGCACTACATGGTCTTCTCTATTCTCATAACTTGAAGATCACAATTCTAGAGAGAGAAAGTAGAGAGGGAGATCCATGGAGTTCGGAAGATCGTCGCCCACCCGACGTTCGAGCTAGTGCAAGGAATACGTGGGAAGGTCTCAAGGTCTTCATAGATCTCGTTTCTCCGTACAACGAGAACAAAGGTAAAATCGTGAAAACCCCCTCGATGATTTTACATGTTAATTATCGTGAAAATACCGTGAACCAAGATCCGAGGGATGAACCCGGGGATGGGGATCGACCTCGCGGTGGTGATCGAAGATCACCGGACCGCGTGAGGTCGGGAGATCCCCGCCGGGATCACACGAAAACCCCTCGGCTGGACGCCGAGGGTGGCGATCGGCCCTAGGGCACGATCGCCGATCGCGCAAGGGAGGAGCCCCGGCTGGACGCCGGGGCGTGCGATCGACCACCGTGGTCGATCGCTGGGGCGCCGCGGGCTGGTGCCGCGGCTGTCCGCTGGGCGGACGCCCCTCCTCCACGGCGGTGGCGGTGAGTCGCCGGACTCACCGCCGGGGGCTGCTACGAGCAGCCCGCGGGGATGCGCGTGCATCCCCGGCGATCGTATTCGATCGCGAGCCCCTCGCGGGGCTCGGCTGGACATGCCGCGGGTTTATCCCGCGGCGGTGGTTGTTCGGTCGGGCCCGGTTCGCATGGTGGTTCGTGGTTGTTTTCCGGCGAAAGGTTTTTCGATTGGATTGTCGGTTCCGCAATTTTTGACAATCCGGATATTCAAAGGATTTCGGTCGGAATTAATTAGATAATTTATTTATTTAAATTTATTAATTACGGGATATCGATTTCCAACAGATCATGTTTGGCCCGTCCCGAGAGGTGTTGGGGAATATAACTCACTCCCCGGAGGAATCATCTTTTTTGGGTACCGGGCAGATCATGTCTGGCCCGTCCCGAGAGGTGTTGGGGAGTATAACTCACTCCCCAGAGGAACCATCTCTTTTGGGTACCGGGCAGATCATGTCTGGCCCGTCCCGAGAGGTTTTGTGGAAGATTTTCGTTGGACCAAGCCTTAGATAATTTTTATAAGTTGTGTTGCTATTTGCAAACATATTTTCTTTTGTATAAAACATTTCGGAATATGTAAGACTCAATTAGATTTCGAAATAAGAAATATGTTTATACATGGTAAGAATAATTTACTTAAAGCACATAAGAAACATGTTCGATTCTTCAAGTACGCTAATAGATAAGGAAATTTTGTTTGTCCTTTATAAACATAATATATTCACGTGTATGATGTGTGTGATTTATCCCATGAAAATTCCTTTATATTCTAAAATTACATATTTCGAAATTAATATCATATTATAATGCTCAAGAATCTCAAAGATTTCAATTAGGTTTTTTCATATGATAATATTCATTTTTAGTTATTACGATAATATTGGCAATGTGAACTTCTATAGTTTAACCAATATAATTTCCAAAAATAGTATTTACTAACCTTTGAATTGTAGCACCAGTATTTTTGAGTCCAAAAAGCATTCGTGACATGCGTCCAATCATCTACTTCGTGTAGAATGAAGTTTGCTCGACGTCGCCTAGGTGCTCCAAGATTTGATGGTATCCTATCAAGAAATGTTAGTTTGGCTCTCAAAGGCCTCTGTTTATTTCGATCACAACTTTATGTTTCACCCGGGTCTTAACCTTTAGATCTAGGTATTCATCCCCGGGCATCGGCCCCAGCCTTTTCCCGACCGATTGGTAGAGACTACATCTACACAAGAGTCTTATGTCCGTGAGATTGTCTCCAATCACCGGAGTTTGTTCTTGCTCGGTTACTCCGGCTATAGGCCTTTCTGAGGTACTCACATTGACCTTTCTGGGTTACTTGCCCCGGCCGATCAGGAGTACTTGCACCATCCGATCAGGGTTACTTGCCCCGGCCAATCAGGAGTACTTGCACCGTCCGATCAGGGTTACTTGCCCCGACCGTTCTCGGTAGTCGTCTTGGGCTTCGGGTGCTCACCGATTTTACAGGCCCCAAGCTCGGGACTTTGTTTGTAAAGTTTCTTTAAGTCATTTGGAATTCTTGTTTCCTTTTTCACCGTGTTCGTCCGGCGTTGAATTGCATTTTAGCTTTAAGTTTATTTTAATATTTTCATTTTGTGTTAGTTCGATATATCAATCATAAGAGAAATACAACAAACATAACTTAAAAAGATCACCCTGCACCGTGCAATCTGCGCCGGTGGGGATCAGTAAATTAAAAGATCACCCTGCACCGTGCAATCTGCCCCGGTGGGGATCAGTACGTAATTTGATACAAGAGTATTAAGGCGAGGCCACCGGCTCAAAGGCTTTCATAAATGGCCTGCCCAAAAGAGCGTTACAACGCTTAAATTGTAGCATTTATTTTGGCCGGTGGAGTTAAGAATTGCCCGGGATTCATTCGTAGATTTACCCCGGCCAACTGCAAAATCCCCCTGGCCATTTGCACAATAGTTGCTGAACTCTGTCCATAATTCGGTTTGAGTTAAATTTCTGGTTGCATGGGAGCATGCTCGACCATTGGGTCCAGGGGCTCTCTTCGATAACCGGTCGGTGTCGGCAAGATCTGACTCTCATTCACCCTTTTCTCTATATCCGAGAATCGGTGGAACAGATCTGCTATCACCGGGTTATCACCTAGGGCTGCTGAAGCTCTTCCCGGTGAAAGGCCTCCCGGGCGCCCGTGCATGTCATTTTTGGTTGCCTCGATTTCATCTTCCCGACGAAGTGGCAACATATTCAACTTTTTGGTTCTGATCAAAATCAAGACTCAGCCGGCGATTCGATCAAGGAACGCAGCTAGACTTCCCTGGGCCCCGGTCGTACTGCACCGGGAAATATCTGGACTTTCCCGGGCCCTCAATAGAATTTCCCGAGGCCTCACTGGAATTTCCCAGGGCCTCTTTCAGAGGCTCGCCCGGGCGGTCGTCTTGGTGTGCATGCATTATTTGCATGTCTAACTAGATTATTCAACATATATTTTCTATGTAGGAGTTTCGAAATTGCATCATCGATTTTCTCCGGCGTATCCAATATAAAAAAGGTACATGCACCAAAGTTATCAACGATGATAGATCTCTCTATGCATGAGAATGCCTATTTTGGCATTTATAATGAGGATGAAGGGCTGTATGTCTTACCTCAATGTCATTTTTTCGATCTATGGGTGCATGGTGGCCTTCCCCCTTTCCTGTGGAATCTGCTGGCAACTTTCACGGGAGAATCTGCCGGCAACTTTCCCGGGGCGATCTGCTGGTCTTTTTTCATCAACCATTGTTTCTTTAGAAGCTTTTCTGCAACTCGATTCTTGATGCTCCGTCCTTCTAGCGCCATCTGTTTTGGGTTGTTTTATGCTTTGTCGGTAATATCTGCTTTGACGGTGAAATTCGCTGGTATCGGAGGGTTAGCAAACAACACAAAAACTAATATGATATAGAAACAAACAGATCGAGTTATATGCAGAAATCATAAGTAATGGAAATGGAAGCTCAAAGCTCCTCTTCATTCATATATCCATACTTAGACATTTTAGAAATACAATGTGCATGTTTGTTAATATAAGAGATAAAGGTTAATAGAAACGATAACGAAAACGACACGATCACTAGGCATCAATGCCCCCTTTTCAGGTATTTATTTCTCTTATATAGTATTTAGGCCATAGCCATTTTAGGAAGTGAATTCCTTTTTACAAGTATTTTTCTCTCCCTTTCCTTTCCCCTTTTTACATATGAAGAGCATCTATTTATAGGCATTCATGCATGTGATGCTTCTCTATTCTTATGACACCTATCAGCCACATATTTAGCTTTATTGACAACTATTTAGCATGCATTTGACATGTGTAAAACATGTAGAGGACCAACTAAACCATTATCTTTGTTGGTTACTTTCCAGCTGTTTCACCGGGAAATTACTGTAACCGCCTGGTACATCTTTAGCCTTTCTTTTAGTCCTGCCCTGGGAAAAGTCTTACTTCTCCCGTGCGATCTTTCCTGTCCGATTTCTTGTATTCTTTGGATAATAATTCTTGCTTTGGCTTTGACTGGTCTTCTTTGATTCTTTCTTTGATGTCGTGGCACCGGTCTTCTTGACACGTGTAGGTGGCGGATTTTTATGGTATAACAGAATACAATTTCCAAAACTAATACATGTTATTATTTATAAAAAAAGGAATAACACAAAAAACAAGACTAACACCAAACTTCTTTCTTGATGGGTAGCTAGTTCAACATCCACCCGACGAATACATGTTCTCTTTTCGATTGTGCCAAAAGAGTTCAACCCGACGAATCAACGAAGCATACATACTTCGTTCGTGTGTCTTCATCGTTTCCAAGTAGCTGCATCAATTCCGTTTTTGGGGTTAGGTTCTTCAATCTAATCAATTCAACGAATTAGGTTCAGAAGTTTTGGAATCTACATCCACCCAGGTATCCGAAACCCGAATTCCGTGATCATCGTATCAATTTCTTTATCTGTCAATCGAGGTACATATCATCTGGTATCAGAGCCCAGGCTAGGGTTTCTAATTTCTGATTACGTTATCTCGATTATCCTTTTCCTTTCGTTCTTCTTTTCTTCTTGCTAAATCGGATCTCTTTCATCCGTAATCACAAAAAAAAAAAAAAAAAATTATATAAAAAATATTTTGACTCCGTTTTTTCTCGAAATTTTTTTGGGATTATCGTATTCTTGTTGCTGTTCGTATTTCCAGCCATAAAAAAAAAAAATTGTGTGTGATTCCTGAATTTTCCGGCATCGTTTTGAGCCAATTTGGTGCTATCCTATTTTTCGTTTCAAAATTTTCCGATTTTTGTTCCTTTCTACGTCGTATTGTGTGTTTTTGTGGATCTTGTCGAGTCTGATCTCGTCTGGTAGATCGAGGAGTTCGTTAATTGGAGAGAGAATACGAGTGGTAAAAGGCACAGTGGTGAGAACATTAGAGTGAAAAAAGCCATATCTGAGTGAAACATGAGCGCTGAGTGAATTCCATCTTGAGTGATACACGAGCGTTTGTGAGGTGGTGAGGTTTCTTTTAATTTATTGCTTTTATTTCTAACGTTTTCTGTGTAGGTATGTCTGAAGGTTCGAAGCATAATGAGATGACTGAGGGGAATACTGCCAACCCCCAAGTGAAGTTCCTCATGGAAGCTTTGCGTATTGAGTTAGGGAAGATCATCTCTACTGAGATGGATGTGGTGCATGATCGACTCCTTGCTCTGGAGGATAGATCTCGTCAGGAGAATGCAGGGAATCAGAGAATAGGCCAACATCGTCATAACGGCCGAAACAGGGATGCAAACCCCGAAGACGATGAGGCTGATGAGGTTGATAACAACTTGGGAAACATAAAGATTACTGTTCCCACATTCATAGGGAAGAACGACCCAGAGTTATACATTGAATGGGAGAGAAAGATCGAAATAATGTTTGACTGCCACAACTATTCAGAACTCAAGAAAGTAAAGTTAGCGGCAATCGAATTTTCTGACTATGCATTGGTTTGGTGGGATCAGCTAGTTTCCAGTAGGAAGAGAAATCGTGAGCAGCCTATCGAAACGTGGGCCGAGATGAAAGCTGTGATGAGGAAGCGGTTTGTTCCTACTCACTATTACCGAGAGTTGTACAACAAGTTGCAGAATCTACGATAGGGGTCGAAGAGTGTGGATGAGTACTTCAAGGAGATGGAGGTATCTATGATTCGAGCCAACATTGAAGAGGATCGGGAAGCTACCATGGCTCGGTTCTTAGCTGGCTTAAATTGGGAGATTCGCAATGCGGTGGAGTTGCAACCGTATGTCGAATTGGAGGATATGGTTCACATGGCGATAAAGATTGAGAATCAGCACAAGAGGAGGGGTAGTTTTAGCAGTGCAAAGCAGAATCAGTCTTCCTGGAGATCACCCCAAGGGCCGAGTGGTTCTACACCTAAAGGGAACCAATGGAAGAGAGAGGTTCCACCGCGGGATGAGATGAAGACCTTCTTTAAGGGTCATTCAGAGGGAGCCAGTCCAGCGACTCAGGGCAGTTCATCAAATCCTGATAGCCGCAACCGGGATAAGAAGTGCTTCAAGTGTCAGGGATTTGGGCACATTATGAGTGAGTGTCCTAACAGACGACTCATGATCTTGAGAGACGACGGAGAAGTCGTGACTGATGATGAGGGCGAGGAACCGGCACCTACAGCTACAGTGGATTCCGAGGATAAGGAGGAGATCCTACCAACCGAAGGCCAACTATTTGTAGCTAGGAGAGTATTGAGTGCCCAGACACAGCCCGTTGAGAGGGAGCAGCGAGAGAACCTTTTCCACACGAGATGGCATGTGCAGGATAAGGTGTGTAGTGTCATCATTGACGGAGGGAGCTGCACGAATGTGGTTAGTGCTACCATGGTTCAGCGCTTGGGATTGACTGCGGTGAAACATCCCAAGCCATATCGTTTGCAGTGGTTAAATGAGTGCGGCGTCATTAAGGTGACCAAGCAAGTGAAGGTACCTTTCCGCATTGGGAAGTATGAGGATGATGTGTTGTGTGACGTCATCCCGATGCAAGCGAGTCACATCTTATTGGGACGACCATGGCAGTTCGATAGGAGAGCCATACACGACGGCTTCACTAACAAGTACTCGTTTGAGTATAACAATAAAAAGGTATCACTTGTTCCTCTCACTCCTAAACAAGTTTACGAGGATCAAGTGCAGATGCAAAAGGAGGCAGCAAGGGCGTCTCCTAAAGAGCAGCCCTTACCCACGAAGGAAAATGCCTTGATTCATAGAGCCTATCTTGCTCGGGCTAGTGAAGTGAAGGAGGCGGTGAATGAGAAGAGGCAACTGTTCGTGTTGTTGTGGAAGGGGAACCTGGCTATTACTAACGATCTACCCCCTCTACCCTCTTCTATTCAGTTTGTTTTGCAGGAGTTCGATGATGTTTTCCCGGAGGATACACCCCCTGGTTTACCACCCATCCGAGGGATAGAGCATCAGATCGAATTTGTGCCTGGAGCTGTGCTACCAAACCGCCCGGCTTACCGCACCAACCCAGAGGAAACAAAGGAGTTGGAGAAGCAAATTGGCGAGTTGTTGAACAAGGGGCACGTGAAAGAGAGTCTGAGTCCTTGTGCGGTACCTGTACTTCTCGTACCCAAGAAGGATGGCACGATGCGGATGTGTTGCGATTGCCGAGCTATTAATAACATCACGGTAAAGTATCGACATCCCATTCCTAGACTTGATGACATGCTTGATGAGTTGTATGGTTCTTGCGTATTTTCTAAAATAGATTTGCGTAGTGGTTACCATCAAATTAGAATTAAGGAGGGAGATGAATGGAAAACTGCTTTCAAAACAAAGATTGGTCTATATGAGTGGTTAGTTATGCCTTTTGGACTTACTAATGCACCTAGTACTTTTATGCGATTAATGAATCATGTCTTGCGTGCGTTTATTGGAAAATTTGTTGTTGTGTACTTTGATGATATCTTAGTATATAGCAAAAATCATGATGAGCATGTATTTCATTTGAGACAAGTTTTGATTGCACTTAGGCAAGAGAAATTATATGCTAACCGTAAGAAGTGCGTCTTTAGCACGGATAGGGTCGTTTTCCTTGGTTTTGTTGTTAGTGCACAGGGTGTACAGGTTGACGAGGAAAAGATACGAGCTATCCAAGAGTGGCCAACACCACAGAACATTGGAGATGTGCGGAGTTTCCATGGTCTCGCCAGCTTTTATCGACGGTTTGTGCCTAATTTCAGCAGCATGGCGGCACCTTTAACCGCCGTGATCATGAAGAACGTGGAGTTCAAGTGGGGAAAGGCACAAGACGAAGCCTTTCAGAATTTGAAGGACGAGCTGACACACGCCCCGGTATTATCTCTTCCTAATTTTTCTAAATCTTTTGAGATTGAATGTGATGCTTCTGGAATTGGTATTGGTGAAGTGTTGATGCAAGAACGTCGTCCGATTGCCTACTTCAGCGAGAAGCTTAACGGAGCTACGTTGAACTATCCGACGTATGACAAGGAGTTGTATGCCCTGGTGAGAGCTCTTCAGACGTGGCAGCACTATCTTTGGCCTCTGGAGTTCATCATTCACACCGACCATGAGTCGTTGAAGCACCTCAAGGGGCAGACCAAGCTGAACAAGCGTCATGCGAGATGGATGGAGTTCATTGAGACGTTTCCATACGTCATCAAATACAAACAAGGTAAGGAGAATGTAGTGGTTGATGCCCTTTCTCGGAGGTATGCTCTCATTTCAACCTTAGATGCTAAGTTACTTGGTTTTGAGCATATTAAGGGTCTATATGAGCATGATGATGATTTTGGTGAGATTTACAACGCATGTGAACAAACTGCTAGTGGGATTACTTTAGGCATGATAATTTTCTCTTTAGGAAAAGTAAACTCTGTGTGCGTAAATGCTCTTTACGTGATTTGTTATTGCTTGAATCTCATGGTGGAGGATTAATGGGACATTTTGGCATTGCTAAGACTTTATCTGTTTTGCATGAGCATTTCTTTTGGCCTCATATGAAACGTGATGTTGAGAGAATATGTGGTCGTTGTATTACATGTAAACAGGCTAAGTCTAGGATTAGTTCCCATGGATTGTACACGCCTTTGCCTATTCCTGCATCACCTTGGATTGATATTTCTATGGATTTTGTGATGGGTTTACCTAGGACTAAGCGAGGTAGTGATTCCATTTTTGTGGTAGTTGATCGTTTCTCTAAAATGGCACATTTTATTCCATGTCATAAAACTGATGATGCATCTCATGTGGCTGGTTTATTCTTTAGAGAGATTGTTAGACTACATGGCATGCCTAGGACTATTGTGTCTGACAGGGATTCTAAATTTCTGAGTTATTTCTGGAAGACATTGCTGTGTAAGCTAGGTACGAAATTGCTATTTTCTACTACTTGTCATCCCCAGACTGATGGTCAAACTGAGGTAGTAAATAGGACTTTGTCTACTTTACTACGTGCTATTATAAAGAAAAACATTAAGTCTTGGGAAGAGTGTTTGCCTCATGTAGAATTTGCGTATAATCGTTGTGTTCATTCTGCTACTAAGTTTTCACCATTTGAGATTGTGTATGGTTTTAATCCTTTGACTCCATTGGATTTATCCCCTTTACCTGAGCATGAGCATACTGATCTTGATGGCCAGAAAAGGGCTGATTTTGTGAAACAGATACACGAGAAGGTAAGGATGAACATCGAGAGGCGAACCAAGCAATATGCCGAGCAATCGAACAAGGTACGTCGCAAAGTAGTATTTGAGCCTGGTGATTGGGTGTGGTTGCATATGGGCAAGGAGAGGTTCCCACTGCAACGCCGATCGAAGTTACTTCCTCGTGGCGATGGACCAATGCAGGTGTTGGAGCGTATCAACGACAACGCCTACAAATTGGATCTCCCAGGTGAGTACAATGTTAGTGCTACTTTCAATGTTACTGACTTGAGTTCGTTCGATGCAGGTGTCGACTTGGATTTGAGGACAAATCCTCTTCAAGAGGAGGGGAATGATGCATCCCCAGAGTCGTCAATGATACAAGACCCGGTACGAGTTCCAGTTGGACCAGTGACGCGCTCGAGAGCCAAGAAGTTCAAGGCAAGCTTGATGGTGATGATCCAAGAAGTTTGGGCGCAAGAGCTATTGAAGAAACCCATCGGTGATGTGGAGAAGCCAAGCCTTATCAACCTGATTACGTACGAGGAGGCCGATCCAACAAAAGGCGTTGAGTTTCAAGCTGGAACAATGAAGACGAAGCTGGAATGGAGATCAGACATGAGCCGAGGACGCGCCGCAGAGTTCAGCCACGAAAAAGTCTTGGTGTCATCCGACACCATGTTCCTGTCGGACGACAAAGTCGCTGCGAGCGACGTAGAACGGGCTGCAGCGACGTGAGGGTCCAGAGCACCCTGGCGTCGAGCGACGTGAACTACTGCGCTCGACGTGAAGATGTCGGACGACAGCTATTTCCTGTCGGGCGACAAGTGGATGTCGGACGACAGCCTTTTCTGTCGGCCGACATGAGTTCAGTTTTAGGAAAGCGCGGACGTGAATTTATATTTGGCGTTTTTATTCCTTTTCCTTTAATTTTTAGGCCAGCCTATATAAAGGCATTGAACCATATTGTTTAGAACACAACTTTTATGATATTGAATTATTTTGCGAGATTATTCTCTCTTCTCTTTTCGTTCTCTTTTCGATTGTGCCAAAAGAGTTCAACCCGACGAATCAACGAAGCATACATACTTCGTTCGTGTGTCTTCATCGTTTCCAAGTAGCTGCATCAATTCCGTTTTGGGGGTTAGGTTCTTCAATCTAATCAATTCAACGAATTAGGTTCAGAAGTTTGGAAATCTACATCCACCCAGGTATCCGAAACCCGAATTCCGTGATCATCGTATCAATTTCTTTATCTGTCAATCGAGGTACATATCAATAACTTCATAATTATAGATGCGTTTTACTCATTTCTAAATAACATCAATCTTCATTTTAATTAACATCATTCCTCAGTTTTATTTAACATCATCTTTCATTATATTTAAAGGGTAATTTTCATTTCACTCACTTTATTCAACTATGATCATCCTCAAACAAAAAATTAAAAAAATAAATATATATCACAAGAAAAAAAACAATTCACATCAAACTTAAATCGATAATCCCAATAAAATACATAATATGATTTAAACATATTAAATAAATGTCTACAATTCACATGAAACTTATTAAACTAATAATTAACAGAATGATAAATTTATTACTATACATTTCTCAAAAAACATCAATCTTCATTTTAATTAACATAATGCTTCAGTTTTGGTTACATCATCCTTCAACATTTTTAAAGTCCGAACGAGGAGGTCTTATATCGAAATTTCTAGTATCGAAGCGGCGATCAAAGGGGAGGAGCGGCGAACGATTTCGGAGTTCGGCGATCTAAAATCGAGGGCGGCGAACGATCGGTTAATTAGTATGCACTCATGTGTAAACTTCAATTTTATTTGTTTCATACTTCATTATTGTCATGTTTCATGCTTCATTATTTTTCATTAAAATCTATTAGTCATTGTTCATTCTTATTAGTTCATCAGTATGTTTTTTCCATTGTTTATACTTTTTTTTTTGTAATTTATTATGTTGATGATGATGATTATGATGATTTAGTTGAGGTTTTTGCTAAAAATGAAGGATCATAAATATGAATATAAAGGATCATACTTTTGAAAATGAAGGTCCGCCACAAAAATGTAGTTTCAAATCTACTATCGAATACAATTTTCAAAACTAATACATGTTATTATTTATAAAAAAAAGGAATAACACAAAAAACAAGACTAACACCAAACTTCTTTCTTGATGGGTAGCTAGTTCAGTCTATATTTTCAAACAAAGAAGGAGATAGAAGAAAAACTTCAAGTAAAAAAAAATGGATACTATCTCAGAAAGGCTAGCAACAATTCAGCAAGAAATCCGGCAGGTAGAAACTCGGAAGCTCCAGTATGAGGAAATGCTGGGTCTGTTCTGGGAGCACCTGCCTCCCATCGATCTTGAAGAGCTGGATGTACACATGCAACAAGCTCCGGGATGGCATTAGGGCCATGCAAAAAGACTTCGACTTCCTGTTCTTCGAGTAAACCTTCATGTCCACCGATGTACGAGATGACTGGGAGAAAGAAAATCAACTAGTTTATTTCTGATCTAAGTATAATAGCTAATCGTATATGTAACCACCAAGTTAGTTCAAAATTTTACCTTATTTGGTGGCGAATCATTCTCCTTGATGCTATTTTTTGTAATAAATTTAGTTTGTATCTGAAAAAAATAATAATAACTATTTAAAATGAAGGATGAACTCTATTTAATATGAAAGATGATGCAATATAAAAATGAAGTATAAGATATATTCAGTCATACTTTCTCTCTGCACATTTTTGAGATATGAAGTACTCCATATAAAATATGATAAAGTATGATCATGCATATTTTTCAATCATAAAATATGAAGTATGAAGTGTCTTATAAGGAAATATGACATAATATGTATCAAATCACATTTACATGTTAAACTCAAAACAAAATTTATATTAAAAACCACTTTGTAAAGTTGCGCCTCAAGTGGGTATTGTCTTTTACCGGATTTCTTTCTCTTAGTGGTTGCCCCTGGGCCACTTTTGAACACGGCCAAGATCTCAATGTTGCATATTAAGGATAAAAAGTACGATTAGTCAATGCTGCTACAAAAACATGAGATTAGCTGTATATATATGTGTGTGTGTGTGCGCGCGCGCAACAGAAACAGAGAAACAGATAGAGAGAGACCTCTGTGTTCCAATGAAAAAATTGAAACCGTGAGCTTTTTTCAAATGCTATGCTTTACTAGAGAGCAGAGAAATACAATCCTATATAAAAATGCAGGTTTGATAAAGCTAAACGCTAAAGAAATTCAACTAAAAATTGAAAATAAATAAGGTCTAACCTAAAATGCTAAATGTACATCTTTGAAATTATCCCACCCGCAGCTTATATATATTAGAGTTTGAGGCACCGAACGACTTTCATTTTCTTCCATCGGGCGATTGCTCTGCACTGAAGTCTCCTTCTCCCGGGGAATCCGTAGTCTTTTTTCAATTTTAATGTTTCTATTGGTACTGAATTAAAATGTAGAAATGAGTGCAAACACAAAATAAAACATCATGCAACTTCAAAACCTTAAAATCTTAATCGAGCTTTACACCTGGATGATCGAAATTTTGCTGGGTGATGGAATCTAAAATTTTGCTTCCATTGATGAACATTTCATAGAAAATAGCACAGTAATTAAAAAAACAAAAATCACGAAACCTGATTTACGAGCACTACACGATGATCATGAAGCTGCTGCATAGTCATATCACAGACCATCGTTTTTTCTGAAGTTGTCCCTCCCGAATACCCTAACCTAGCATAACAAAAACCTAAATATAAAATAGAAACAAAAAAAATACCAATGGAGTCACAGAACGAAGAATAAATTCAAAGGTACAACTAAACTAATTGAGAGTAGTACGAAACGAATTGAAATTACTTATCACGAAAGGCTGCTTAGGCGCGGTGCAGTCGGAGACGTAAAGGGAAAAGGAAGGAGTGACGGCGCTGGTAGCGCGTGGAGAGGAGGTGGCGGAGAGAACTCCGTCCACACGGAGACCGGAAACGTGAGGGTCTGACGCAGCCTCCATCGCATATTCTATCGTCGTCGTCTCATCCGACATCGTGGGCAAATTACCTTTCACGAAGGAACGACGAGATGCTGTTCTGCTGAGGCAAACGCAGAATTGAAGACGCGCAAAAGAATCGATGATTGCGCTGATGATGACGGCGGCGAACGGCAACGATGAATGGCGGCGATGAATCGTGGGCGAGTCTGTTGAGGAAATTGTGAGAGAGAAGGAGCCAGAGAGAAAACGTATGAAGAAAAAAGGAAAAAAAAAAATTTTAATTTTGACTGATTTTTTTATAATGTTGACCGGGTGCAAGATGTTTATCTTACATTGAGGTGTAAGATATAATTTGCCCTTATACGGAGTATACACGAGACGTTATATCTTACTCCTTATGTTCAAGGTGAGCATCTTAGACCACATATAAAAAAAATTATAAAAAAAAAATCATCTCAATTATGCTTACGTCCAATCAACATTACTCCAATTCTCTCTGGCTAACATTCTTCTCCATCACCACCGCTGTCACCGCGCGCACGATCTGCAAACGAACCTACTTCTTCCTCCAAGCTTCTGCACCGTCTCGACGTCAAACTGAATCTACTTCTTCCTCCAAGCTTCTGCCCCGTCTCGCCGTCAAACCGAAGCTACTTCTTTCTCCAAGCTTCCACTGATATTGAAAGACTGCTCTGATGAAATTGATCGATCGAAATTTGATTATACAAAACCTAGGTAATTTTCTTAATTTCATGAATTTGGTAAAAATAAAATTTTGAAAACCCTAGTCCGTGTAAATGTGATTTGATCCATCAATTTGATTTGGTTCAGTGATTTTCCCCTTCCTTCTTATATGTATCAGAGCATCTTCTCTTGGTGTAATCCGTGTAAATGTGATTTGATACATCAATTTGATTTGGCTCAGTGATTTTGAAGTTTGAGTTTTCCCCTTCTTACATGCGTAAGAGTTTGTCCTCTTGTATAGTCCATGTAATTGTGCCTCAAGTTTTTATTTCTCTCCATTATATGTATAATGGTTGTGTATATGCCATGAAAATGCTTAAAAAGTGGCCAGACATTCCAACTAATGAAACTATTGTACTGTTCTTTCCAAGATAAAGAGATATGACGACTACTTTGACATTATTTTTGATTTTTTTTCTAAATATGTGGTGGTGTATCATGTAAGAGATGCTTGTGGGATATCCACCATACTATTCTGATGAACCCATGTCCATGTGCAGATTGAAAGATAATAATGGGAAGTAGTACGTCATTTCTATCATCCTTGTGTACGTCTTTAGTGCTAGCTTTTATATTACTCATATAATTCTTTTTTTTTTGTGCAACTTGTAAACTGGAGAACATATTTGAAATTTCCCAGAGATGCAAAACTAACACCAGAATCAAAGGATCTTATACGTAAACTCTTGTGTAATGTAGAGACAGCGCTCGGAACAAGAGGAGGCGACGACGTAGAGAGCTGCACTCATTCAGAAAGTTAATTTACACCGTCTTCTTCGATCCTTCCCACCGCCTACACCGCTCTGTCAGCCACCACTCACCATGCCCCACTGGTCATCACCGTCTTCTCGCCGCCTTATTCATCTACGCTTCGCCGGCGCCAAGCTTCATTATCGACTCCTCTTCAAGCTACAATACCGGTTCGCCTCCATCGCCGACACCAAGCTTCACTACCGGCTCCTCTCTAAGCTACACTACCGGCTCATTTCGAAACTTCCTTTGCGGAAGAAACTGTAGGTAATTTGATTATACAAATCCTAAATAAAAGTTTTTTAAATATTTCATGAATTTATAAGATGTTTTTGTATGATTATACAAACTCTAGCTAATTCAATTACTGAATAATTGTTCGACCTCTTTAAGTTCTTCTACATCTTGCTTTTTGGGTCAGTATGTGAGCCAAAAAATTCTGTTGCACCTCATCATATGAACCTTCATATTTAGTACTTCATCATATTTAATACTTCATCATATTTAACTGAATTTATCTCATACTTCATCTCCACATTGCATCATTTTTCATAATAAATATACTGCATCCTTCATTTTAAACTGTTATTATAAAAAAATTCAGCTGAAACAAAAATTTCTATAGTTTTTATTTTCTATAACTATGGTTTGTATTTTTTGCAGGACACTATAGTCTTGAAAGGACTTAGAGTCAGATATGCGGCTTCTGTAATATTGATGGACAACAATGAACTCGACTGAAGTACTGGATAAAGCAAAAAAAATCACAACAATATTGAACAATGGTGTATGAAGTACTGTACATCAATGGTGTATGAACTCAAGACCAAAATGGTGGATGATTTGTATATATAACTGGTAGATGACTGATGTTAGATGATCGTAGATGACTGATGGTTCAATGATACATTTTTTATGACTTGTAGATGATTAAATGGTAGATATTGAACAAAAATGGTAGATAATTTGTCTTAGACAAGAGTTTTTGTAAATGTTGGTTTTGGCGACAACGTATTTTTTCCTTGTGTTTTTGTTTTTGTTGTTTTTCAGGGTTACAGGTTAAGAATCCTAAGTCAACTACCTTGCGCATGGAAATGGAGATTTGAGTCTCCACTTTTGAAATGACACGGAAACGGCGACCAGAGTCGCCGCTTTGATGCATGGGCAAGGAAACGGCGACAGCAGTCGCCGCTTTTGGTGACGCGAGGAAAACGGCGACTCGTGTCGCCGCTTTTGGTGCATGGCAGGATTGACATGGAAACGGCGACACGAGTCGCCACTTTTGTTGCTGTGAAGAAACGGCGACTCGAGTCGCCGGTTTTGTGGCTTGGAAAAATTCCAGCGACTAGAGTCGCTGTTTTTGGTGCGTTGGAGAGACGGCGACTCCAGTCGCCGTTTTTGGTGTTGTACAAGATTCCAGCGACACGATTCGCCGGTTTTGTGGTCATGACATGAAAACGGCGACACATGCCCTTGTCAAATTTCCAGAGAATGGAGTCGCCGGTTTTGGTGTAATTGAAAAACGGCGACTCAAGTTTTTGTGTTTTTAATTCTAAGACTAAGTACTTACTACGTGTTTTTCTTTCACCAGGTACTCAGTTCAAGGAAATGAAGTATTGTTCCAAGTTTGCAACTTCAACAATATCGACGACCATGAAGACGATGAAATTCTGAGGCTTCAACACTTAGAGATTTTCACGAGAAATTGAAGATGAAGAATTGAGATCGATGGAGTCAAGATTGAAATTGAAGTTTGATTTTGAAATTGAAGATTCAAGATTCGAAGATTCAAGAATCGAAGATTCAAGATTCCAAGATTCAAGAATCCAAGTTCTATAATAATGATGTCATCCATGGAAAAGTGACATAGGCCAAGCATGCGACGAATGAGAACGTGCCACGTCATCACTCTCACATGTGCGGCTCTACTATAAATACCCATGGATGTTCATTTCTTCATTTGACGATTTTGAGAGAACGAAATCTGATTTTTAGAATCGTAGTCGAGTTTCGAGTTTGTGTAGTAGCTTTTGCGCCTTGTGCCAAGATTAGAGTTAGTAGATTTAGCTCTAGGTACTCGTGTGCTAGATTGCAAGTTAGTGGGAGTTGTTGCGACACTCGGGAAACTTCTTGTAATCGTTTTGCCTACCATACTCTTCAAGTGTAATAGTTTAGTTTTGTTGATCAATGAAATGAAAACTATTACATAACTTTGTCTCCACTTTTTATTCTACAAATTGTGTGAGTGTTTACTTTGACGCAAGCTGCTGTCTGTGAGTTCAAGACCAATTTCACGAAAAATTGGTATCCTACGCTGAAGGCGTAATTTCAATTGGTATCAGAGCGGGACGTCATACGTACAAGACGTGATCCGTAACTTGACTTCATATTTCCGCTAAAATGGAGTCGCCAATGTTTGTCCAGAAACCGATTATGCTTACTCATCAGAACTACTCTAACTGGAAAGCTAAAGTTTCAGCTAGAATTAAGGGCCTAGACTCTAGATCTTGGATGGCAGTGTTAGAAGGATGGGAACGCCCATATATTGAAGACGCAGATGGCGTGAGAACTCCGAAACCGGAACGCAGTTGGACAAGAGAGGAGCATGACTTGTCTACGGCTAATAGCAAAGCTCTTCTAATTATCTGTGAATGGCTGGACCTAAGTATGTATCAGTTGGTCAAAAATTGCACATCTGCCAGAGATGCATGGGAGACTTTGCAAAGAACGTGTGAGGGAAGTCATGCAGTTAAGCGATCCAAAATCCGAACTATCACTGCTCAATTCCATCAACTCAGGATGAGAGAAGATGAAGACATCAATGACTACTTGGACAAGATCATGAGATATGTCAACGAAGCTTTTGAACTTGGAGAAATCTTTCCTGCTCCCATGGTCTATGAGAAGGTTTTATCCAGTGTTAGCACTAGATTCGAAAGCAAGGTGCTGACTATCGAAGCTCGCAACCACGAGAACCAAAACTGGGATTATGCTGACTTAATGGCTGATTTGAGAAACTATGACTTAACTCTCAAAGTTCGAAGCAATCCAGATATGTCGCTTGTCTACGAACCGATGACTGCTCTAAAAATTTCTGAGAAGAGTAAGAGTTCAAGAAGTCCAAAACCTCAGAAAACTTTTTCGAGAAATGAAAAGTCTGAATGTAGTTTCTCAGCTGATGTGGATGAATCTGATGACGATGAAGCAGAGGACATTGAACGTTTGATGAACTCAAATAATCCGGACAAACTTGCTGTACTGACTGAAATCGTCACTTATCTTGTGAAGCAAGAGTTTAAGAGAAAGAATCGAGCTCGAAATTTTCAAAAATTTCAGAAAAATTCTAACTCTTTTCAGAGAAACTCTGAAAACCGAAAACAAACTTCATTCTCTGACAAAAAATTTAAGGAGACAAAACTATCTCCATATTCTTCAACTAGCAAGGATGTTTCTAAAATGCAGTGTTTTGAATGTAAGGGATTTGGACATGTCAAAAATGAGTGTCCCAACTTGCATCGCAAAAAGAAACTGCCGGTGAGCTATGTTGTGTTCGATGATGAAAATGTAATCTCAGAAAGCGAGGAGTCTGAGAATGAAAATTCTGATGACGAGGAGGACAACGCTCTAGTTTTCACTTTTGGTGAAAATTCTGACCTCTCGAACGTGGAGGTTGAGAAGTTTGTTTTTGATGGTTTTCTGAAAGATACCGCAACTGCAGACAATATCTTTCGTGTAACTTCAGCAAACCGAAACTTCTGTGATGATGATATTTTCTCGGATGTTGAATCCGTGTCTGAGACAGAAGAGAGTGGAAAGACATCAGAAGTATCTCAAACTAAAGATGTTTGTGTTGAGTTACTTACACTAAGAGAGAACCTTTCAGAACTCAAAACTTTATATGACACAGCTATCACTGAGAATAGCACTCTGGAAGTGTCTTTAAAAGTTCTTACAGAATCTTGTAATGAACTGTCGAATGTTAACCTGAAGATGCATAACGAAGTTGTTGAGTTGAAAAACTCAGTTGAAAGAACGAATGATGAGAAAAAGAGGTTGAACAATTCTCTGACAATTCTGAAAATCAAATTTGATGATTTGTTCGAAGAAAAGCATAAGTATTACAAAGAAGTTGTCGAACTGAGAGAAGTATGTGAGAGGTTGAGTTCTGAAAACTCAAAACTGAAGATGTCGCTGAAAAAGGAGTCAACTGAAGTGAAGAAACTGCAGACTCTGTTTAAAAACTCGGATGCTGAGAACGATGAACTGAAGTCATCACTGATAAAAGCTCAAACTGACCTTGCCATGACTGACAAGGAACGATATGTTTTGAAAGAAAAACTCCATATGACTGACGAGCTATTGAGGAAAATGAACACGAACTCCTCTGTGTTTGACAATGCTGCTTCATATATGAATCCTAATCGATACGGTCTTGGATTTCAAAAAGTTTTTTAGTCTATTTACTCTACACCAGAGAAGAAAGATGTGACCTTTGTCAAAGCATCTAACGTTCAGCCGGATGATAAAAGTAAGGATGATGCCGAATCATCTAAACGGAAGGATATTGCTGAAGGGAAAAAGATTGTTAAGTCTCCCGAATCTAAACCTCAAAAGTCGGTTTCGACTTCGAACTCTGAATCTGAGACATATCAATTTCCCAAAAATATTGTGAAACATCCTCGAGGAATCTTGCCTTATGAGAAGACATTGATGAAGAAGTTGGATACTTCTCAGAACTTGAAGCTGAACAGAAAAACTCATCACTCTAAAACTGTTTTGATCGATACACATATGAAAGCTGAAACTCGTCAAAGACGAGAATGTTGGATTTCGACTCTCCGGGATGCGCTCGTTCGATCGCTCGAACTTCCGAACCATCCCAGTCGACCTCCGAAGTCGCTACTTCGTTCGCTTAACAGCCCCTATCCCGAATCACGCCCCGGAGGACAACCGCGCGAAACGGGACTGGACTGCATCAATTCGGCGACCGCCGAAAGCAGTCCAGCGGTCGCTGAAAGGAACTGCAAACGGCGACCGCCGTTTGCCCTTTGGCGACCGCCGTTTGTCCGCGAACACCAACGCGACGTTGCTGTTCCGGGCTCGTTTCCGGGTCGTTTTTCCTCATCCGACTACCGTTCCGGAGGTCCTAGACCCCCCAGTAGTCGAGGAACACGATCCACGATCCCGGAATCCGATCTACGTTCATGTATGATCAACGAGAATTAGATCGAATAAATAGCGGAATAGAGAATTCGATCTCATACCTCTCGGTCGATTGTTGAGACCTTAGATGCTTCTAACGTATGCCTCAGATCCCTTCTCCAGCCGTTGTGTGGGCAACGATCCGCTGGAGTTCTCACGTCTGTACTCTTCTTTCCAAGACCAGCGTATAAACTATTCTGTGAGAATAATTTTTAATTGCGTTAACTAATTAATTTAAACAGAGAAAAAATCTTAATTGCGCTAACAATTATTTTTCTCTGCTGAAATGAATTATTGCGGCGAATGTTAGGTCTTAGGAGAGTACGGGAGGGGGTTTTTTATAGAGTTACGTTAGGGACCTTAGGATAAATTAATTAAGGGCTAAATTGAAATATTAATTAACTTGGAATACGTAAATGCAATTCCTTAATTAATCGATTTCAATTTTAATTATTATTAACTCCACTATAAAATAATAATTGAATTCCCGAAATTAATTTTAATATTATTTCAACAATAATAAATCCGCCGAAATTACATATACGACTTTCCCCGTGTTTAAGATATCGAACGTCCACGAATTTATTTAATTACTAATAATTAAATTAATTCGTTTCTTATTATCCGAGACTAGTACCACTCATCCTTTTTATCATGTGGAACAAATCCACCTGCAGGGTTTACATGATAAACTTTATGAGCTCATCTCGGGGACGTTATCAACCCGATAAACGGGACACGGTTTCCTGTCTATAATCTATAGCATGCCGTGTGTACAATTCCGATTCCCAATTTACCGAGTATCTCGACTAATCAAATAGTCTCACTCATTGGCAAGTTAAAGAACCGAGAATTGGACATACGCACCTATAATTATATAGGGATTCAGAATTCGTATATCCGTAATTCTGAGGTCTAGTTCGATTACGTCGATTAGTATAAATCGAACGCCCTCCCGTGGTCCTGCTCAATACACCAAGTGTATAAGTGTAACATAATAGTCAAGACCAACTATTACCCAGTCACACTACGACTTACCGATGGATTGTCCCTGTCCATCTAAGTCGTGAGCTTCTGTTCGATAATATACGAGTAACCGACAGTATGATCTTCCGCGTGTCTCCTCACGCCATACTGTCTACAACGTATATATCTAGGACTATTGCATTCAAGTACAAGATAGACAAAATGCCGACAGTTTGATCAATAGATAATGTAAAACACAGATAAGGAGTTCCATATTGTCACTAAACTAGACATTTATAATATAACTCCATCAATCTCCCACTTATACTAAATCTCTAGTTGCCCTCTACCATACATCCGATACCCATCCCCTTCACGTGTCTCTTGAACGCTTCCGCTGGAAGTGCCTTCGTAAAGGGGTCTGCCAGGTTATCTGCTGATGCAATCTTGGTGACAACCGCATCGCCTCTCCTGACGATGTCTCTAATCAGGTGGTACTTGCGATCTATGTGTTTACTCGCATTGTGGGCTCGTGGTTCCTTTGCATTTGCCACTGCACCGCTATTGTCACAATAAATTGTGATAGCTCTAGGCATTTTAGGAACCACATCCAAGTCCATAAGGAAGTTCCGGAGCCACACCGATTCTTTAGCTGCCTCAGAGGCTGCTACGTATTCGGCTTCCATGGTAGAGTCCGAAATGCATTTCTGCTTAACACTCTTCCATGAGACTGCTCCACCCCCCAATGTGAACACATAGCCTGATGTAGACTTTCGCTGATCCTTATCAGATTGGAAATCTGAGTCTGTGTAACCAATAGGAATCAACTCGGACGCTTTGTAACTCAGAACATAATTCCTAGTCCTTCGCAGGTACTTAAGTATGTTCTTTACAGCAGTCCAGTGACCCTGTCCAGGGTTACTCTGATATCTAGCTACCATGCCCACGGCATAGCAGATATCAGGTCTCGTGCACAACATGGCATACATTAGACTTCCTACTGCCGAAGCATAAGGAACCTTCTTCATGTAATCTATCTCCTTTTGTGTTTTGGGACACATGTCTTTAGATAGATGAATTCCATGGCAGAAAGGTTGAGCACCTCTCTTGGAATTCTGCATGTTGAAACGAGCCAGAATCGTATCAATATATGAAGCCTGGGACAAGCTTAATGTTCTTTTCCGGCGATCCCTTATAAATTTGATCCCGAGAACATGTCCAACTTGTCCTAAGTCTTTCATATCGAATTGCTTGGACAACCATCCCTTTATGTCCGACAACATCTTCACATTGTTGCCAATTAGAAGGATGTCGTCTACATAAAGCACGAGAAACGCCACACTGTTTCCGTCACATCTCCGGTATACACACGACTCGTCCATGCTTTGAATGAATCCATAAGACTGGATAACCTCATCAAACCGCATGTTCCAAGATCTAGAAGCTTGCTTCAATCCATAAATGGATCGGTTTAGCTTACACACTAAATGCTCTTGGCCTTTCTTAATGAAACCTTCTGGCTGTCTCATGTAAATGGTCTCGTCAAGATTCCCATTCAAGAATGCTGTCTTGACGTCCATTTGCCACACCTCATAATCCATATAAGATGCTATAGACAAAAGAATCCGGATCGACTTTAGCATAGCTACCGGCGAAAAAGTTTCCTCATAATCGATCCCTTCTTTCTGAGTATACCCTTTCGCAACAAGCCTAGCCTTGAAGGTTTCAACCTTCCCGTCAGACCCTCTTTTTCTCTTGTACACCCACTTGCAACCAATGGCTTTTACACCTTTGGGCGGTGCTACAAGATTCCAGACCTGATTTGAATCCATTGATTCAATCTCAGATTTCATCGCTTTTTGCCAAGACTGAGCATCTTGATCTTTAAGCGCCTCGTCATAGGTCCAGGGATCGGCTTCATGTTCTCCAGGTAACAAGTCCGAAGACTCACCTATAAACATGAACCTATCGGGTTGTCGAACAACCCTCCCACTACGACGACGCTCCGGTGTAACCTCAGTAACTACAGGTGCAGACTGTGGTGGCGTATCACCCGGTTCGGTTGGATCTAAGCCTTGATTGTCCCCTCTCAGTTCGTTTAGTATTATCTCACTTTTGGGCTTGTGATCCATTATATAATCCTCTTCCAAGAACCGAGCGTTGGTGCTAACAACGATCTTCTGGTCCTGAGGACTATAAAATAGACCACCTTTCGTTCCTCTAGGATATCCTATAAACAACCGAATATCTGAACGAGATTCCAATTTATCAGCCCCATGCTTCAGCACATGTGCTGGACAACCCCAGATCCGAATGTGTTTCAAGTTCGGCTTTCGCCCGGTCCACAATTCCGAGGGCGTCTTAAGGACTGATTTAGAAGGAACCAAGTTCAGGATATACGCCGCTGTTTCCAAGGCAAATCCCCAGAACGAAACTGGTAGGTCTGAATAGCTCATCATAGATCTAACCATTTCCATAAGAGTCCTATTCCTTCTTTCTGCTACACCATTCTGCTGGGGCGTGTATGGTGCAGTCATCTGGGAGTCAATCCCATTCTCTAATAAGTACGCCTTAAACTCTCCCGAGAGGTACTCTCCTCCACGATCAGATCGTAGAGTCTTTATGGTTTTACCATGAAGGTTCTCCACAAGAGCTTTGTACTCCTTGAACTTGTCAAAGCACTCGCTCTTGCGGCGCATCAGGTATATAAAACCATACCTTGAGTAATCATCAGTGAAGGTTACGAAATATTCATAACCTCCTCTCGCTTGGACAGATAAAGGCCCGCACAAATCAGAGTGAATCAACTCTAGTACTTCCTTGGATCTATGCCCTTTATCACTAAAGGGTCGCTTGGTCATTTTTCCTTCCAGGCATGATTCGCAGGTTGGAAAGTCCTCATCTTTCACACTACTGAGTATTCCATCAGTTATCAACCTTTGAATCCTACCCAAGTTAATATGACCTAGCCTAAGATGCCACAAGTACTTTTGATTCATCCTAGAAGGCTCCTTTCTCTTATTGGTACTAGATGTGTTAAAAGACTCTACTCGTTGCATCGTGGAATAATCAGGATTCAGTATATATAAGTTGCCTATCAATGTACCAGAACAGATATACTCACCATTCTTTTTGATAATAACAGAACTATCAAAAGAAACAGAATATTTATTCAAAACCAACTTAGAAACAGAAACAAGGTTCTTTCTAAAGTTTGGTACATAAAGACAATCATTCAATACTAAAACTTTATTATTAAAAGATAAATGAACATCTCCCACTGCAACCGCCGCCACTTTCGTAGCATTGCCCATGTAGATGGTGATCTCTCCCTCTCTAAGCCGCCGGGTTTCCTGGAACCCCTGCAAAGAATTGCAGACATGATCAGTGGCTCCCGTATCCACACACCAGGTACCGGTGGATAACACCGCTAAACATGTTTCAGTGACTAAGGAAAAGTTCATACCTCCTTGTCTGAGAGGACAATTAGACTTCTAATGTCCAGACTGCTTGCAACGGAAACACTTGCCCTTGGGCTTGTTCACTCCATTCCGTGGTCCACCATTGCTGGGTCCACTGGGTTTCCGTCCTTGCTTCTTCTTCCTCTTAGTCCCCGGAGGGCCAGGAAGTTTCACAGCCACAAGTGCCTGAGACTTCTTAAAGATTCCCTCTGCCGCCTGGAGTTCATTCAGGAGTTCCGCCAACGTATATAACCTCTTGTTCATGTTATAGTTCAGGCGGAACTGCTCAAAACTCTTAGGCAGAGACTGGAGCACTATATCGATCTGGGTTTCCCCATCGATAGATCCTCCCATAATCTCTATCTCATTCAGATAGCCTATCATCCTAAGAACGTGATCCCTCACGGGCGTTCCTTCGGACATAGTGGCCGTCATGAGTTGCCTCATGGCATCTTGCCTGGCTGCCCTATCCTGACTACCAAACATCTCCTTGAGGTTAAGCATCATATCATAGGCAGTGGTCATGGCTTCATGCTGATGTTGCAGCACATTTGACATAGAAGCCAAAATGTAGCACCGCGCCATCTGATTAGCCTTGACCCACTTCCGATGAGCTTCCTTTTCCTCAGGAGTGGAGGTGTCAATAGGTTCATCAGGACAATCCTCATGGAGTACATATTTGTACTCCTCAGCAGTCAGGACAATGTCCAAGTTTCGTTTCCAGTCAATATAGTTCGGACCAGTGAGTTTGTTCTCTTTTAGTATCATGGATAGTGGGTTGAGTGCCATATCTATAAAAGAGACAAATCAAACTGTCAAATTTAATTCGATATTAACTCCCTTAATTAATATCATTAAATCTACCAATCAATCCTAAAATCCCATCAGACTAGCATGCCACGTTCATGTGGACGTATACTAGTACAAATGATTTTATAACTGGACTTTTACTTCGGTCGTACATCATTACAGCAGTGACTCCGATGGGGAGGATACTGTAAAGCGTACCTAAGTGTATACCATTTCTCAGTACTAAGTTAACCGCTCGAAAACTACACGCCCACCGCAAGCCACGTTAGTGTGGACGTTTACGTTGACATGCGGTCCCTTTACGATTTCCTATAACTGTCGAGCCTCCATTAACCCAAAGTTCCGTTTCCGTCTAGTAAGCCACGATAGTGTGGACGTTTACTAAACAAACAACTTTGTTAATTGAATTCCATTTAATAAATTTCACAATTTCGTTAATCAAAGCTTGATATCTCGTAAGTGAAACTCTAAGTTTCTAACCAGCGATCAATCATGCAATTGAGCCCTATCTCTCACAAAGTGAGGGAGCCAACCAGACAATCGATCTAGTCATCAAATGACTCGAATGTCTCTAATCTGTGTCATCGACATAACCAAGCGCTTTGGCTCCATTCCACTCCCCGGGGTGAGAATGAGTCGAGTTGAAATTAGTCTTTGAAAGACAAATTAGGCATTGCTTTGAAAAACTTAAGTGTTCAATTCTATAAATGGAATTGAATTCGAATTTTGATCCAGTGATATCCGTGTGTCAACTTTATCCGATAGGGAGGATGACACTAAAGCCAACTCGTAAGCGACACACATCACTATCAAAACAGAGAATGGAGACCGCGGGATTGTTTCCAATCCCTCTCCCACTTAGTTTTTACGAAAGGGATAACAAGCACATGCATATGAAATTAAAGCATAATAAACACGTAAACACACAAAAAGCATTTAACGTGGCCCGATTATTATGGTCTTTAAAGTCTTCAATGCACGTCTCGGATCTTCGTCTCGTTGCTCGTCTAGGTCTCGGTCCATCACCGACTCGTCTAAGGACCAAGAGACGAACTCCTCCCACTGGAGTATCATCCCGGGCCCTCGACAAACGATCCGTGATGTCCGTCGAACCCCCGCAAGCTGCTGCCAAGAAAACACCGAAACGGCGACCGCCGTTTGAAAAACGGCGACCGCCGTTTGCCCTTCAGCAGCCGCGGGTTCGACTTCTCGACCCCCGTTCGTCCGGCCTTCGATCTCGTCTCGATCCACCAAGCAGCAGCAACATTACAAGGTAAAGCTAACTACTTCCGGCATCGATCCTATACATTTTGATCGATCCTATACACCCGGATAAACGAAAAACGAAAATAAAACCTAAACGACTCAACCCGTCGTTTTAACTATTACAAGCAAGCAACGATAAAAACAAAAGATCTCGACAACCCCGAGAGTTTAACAAACCACAACATACAGTACATAAACATATGACCATAATAATCGGGTTATCCTGCAAAACAAAACTCGCAAACAATACAAAGAACGTATAACCGGCTCTGATACCAATTGTTGGATTTCGACTCTCCGGGATGCGCTCGTTCGATCGCTCGAACTTCCGAACCATCCCAGTCGACCTCCGAAGTCGCTACTTCGTTCGCTTAACAGCCCCTATCCCGAATCACGCCCAGCCATCGCCCCGGAGGACAACCGCGCGAAACGGGACTGGACTGCATCAATTCGGCGACCGCCGAAAGCAGTCCAGCGGTCGCTGAAAGGAACTGCAAACGGCGACCGCCGTTTGCCCTTTGGCGACCGCCGTTTGTCCGCGAACAGCAACGCGACGTTGCTGTTCCGGGCTCGTTTCCGGGTCGTTTTTCCTCATCCGACTACCGTTCCGGAGGTCCTAGACCCCCCAGTAGTCGAGGAACACGATCCACGATCCCGGAATCCGATCTACGTTCATGTATGATCAACGAGAATTAGATCGAATAAATAGCGGAATAGAGAATTCGATCTCATACCTCTCGGTCGATTGTTGAGACCTTAGATGCTTCTAACGTATGCCTCAGATCCCTTCTCCAGCCGTTGTGTGGGCAACGATCCGCTGGAGTTCTCACGTCTGTACTCTTCTTTCCAAGACCAGCGTATAAACTATTCTGTGAGAATAATTTTTAATTGCGTTAACTAATTAATTTAAACAGAGAAAAAATCTTAATTGCGCTAACAATTATTTTTCTCTGCTGAAATGAATTATTGCGGCGAATGTTAGGTCTTAGGAGAGTACGGGAGGGGGGTTTTTATAGAGTTACGTTAGGGACCTTAGGATAAATTAATTAAGGGCTAAATTGAAATATTAATTAACTTGGAATACGTAAACGCAATTCCTTAATTAATCGATTTCAATTTTAATTATTATTAACTCCACTATAAAATAATAATTGAATTCCCGAAATTAATTTTAATATTATTTCAACAATAATAAATCCGCCGAAATTACATATACGACTTTCCCCGTGTTTAAGATATCGAACGTCCACGAATTTATTTAATTACTAATAATTAAATTAATTCGTTTCTTATTATCCGAGACTAGTACCACTCATCCTTTTTATCATGTGGAACAAATCCACCTGCAGGGTTTACATGATAAACTTTATGAGCTCATCTCGGGGACGTTATCAACCCGATAAACGGGACACGGTTTCCTGTCTATAATCTATAGCATGCCGTGTGTACAATTCTGATTCCCAATTTACCGAGTATCTCGACTAATCAAATAGTCTCACTCATTGGCAAGTTAAAGAACCGAGAATTGGACATACGCACCTATAATTATATAGGGATTCAGAATTCGTATATCCGTAATTCTGAGGTCTAGTTCGATTACGTCGATTAGTATAAATCGAACGCCCTCCCGTGGTCCTGCTCAATACACCAAGTGTATAAGTGTAACATAATAGTCAAGACCAACTATTACCCAGTCACACTACGACGTACCGATGGATTGTCCCTGTCCATCTAAGTCGTGAGCTTCTGTTCGATAATATACGAGTAACCGACAGTATGATCTTCCGCGTGTCTCCTCACGCCATACTGTCTACAACGTATATATCTAGGACTATTGCATTCAAGTACAAGATAGACAAAATGCCGACAGTTTGATCAATAGATAATGTAAAACACAGATAAGGAGTTCCATATTGTCACTAAACTAGACATTTAGAATATAACTCCATCAGAGAATATGTCTGTCACTACTGCAATGTGCATGGACACATAAGACCATTTTGCTACAAACTAAAAGCTGACATGAACCATGAGTTGATGACGAAGGCTGACAAATCACGAAATTCTCAAAAGTTGAGTGATGAGAAAAATATGAACTCTGTGGTTCAAACAAAGTTTCGAACGTTTGATGTGAAAAAGGTTGATGTTGCTAAAGACTCAAAGAAAACCATTTCTCCAAACTTGAAAGTTAAGACAAATCTGAAGACTGTGACTGAAAGAAATGTACAAACATCAAGCGATAAGAAGAGATGGGTGTCTAAGTCTCAAAAGAGTAAAGTTGAACTTAACTCTAACTCCAAAAATTGTTGGCAACCAAGAGAGCTTATTTTCTGCAACGTCGCACTTAACGCATCTGAAGATGGAAACAAAGGAATTTGGTATTTTGATAGTGGATGTTCCCGCCATATGACTGGCACGAAAAAGTTTCTGAAAAATTACGAGCCTATGACTGGTGCTCCCGTGGTGTTTGGAGGGGGAGCGAAAGGCGTTGTAAAGGGAAAGGGGACTCTACAAATCAAAGGTTTACCTCCTATCAGAAATGTAGTCCATGTAAAGGGACTTGTTGCAAATCTTATCTCCATCAGTCAACTGTGTGATGAAGGACTGAATGTGAGTTTTGACAAGGAATCGTGCAGAGTTTTTGATGGTGAAGGAAAGTGTATAATGGAAGGTCCACGAGCTAAAAATAATTGCTATACAACTGAGTATAGTTGTTTTTCTGTGACCGTTCCTGATGAAGTTGATTTGTGGCATCAACGGCTTGGTCACACTGGCACTCGAAATCTGAGTAAACTGGTTAAGGGGGAGATAGTTCGAGGAATCTCTCAACTCCCCAAAATTGAAAAACGAGTGTGCGGTGACTGTCAAAAAGGGAAGCTAAATAGAACCTCTCATCCTGCATTGCCAACGTTAATGAGCACTTCGGCTCCGTTTGAACTGCTTCATATGGACTTGATGGGTCCAATGGAAGTCAAAAGTATAGCAAAGAAAGAATATGTGCTGGTTGTAGTTGATGATTTTTCTCGCTACACTTGGACTAGATTTTTGGCTACCAAAGATGAAACTTTTGATGCCTTCAAAGGCATTGTGAAATGGATCAAAACGAATCATGAGGCTAAAGTAAAAAGGATCAGAAGTGATCATGGAACTGAATTTCAAAATGCTAGCTTCAAAGAATTCTGTATGATGAAGGGAATTCATCATGAATACTCGGCCCCAAAAACTCCTCAACAAAATGGGATTGCCGAACGAAAGAATCGAACGCTGCAAGAAATGGCACGTGTAATGCTTATCTCGAAAAACCTTGCACGAACCTTCTGGGCAGAAGCAATCTCAACTGCTGGTTATATTTTGAATCGAATAAGTATTCGATCTGGAACAACTGCAACTGCTTATGAACTGGTGAATGGCAAGAAACCCTCAGTTGCACACTTCCGTGTCTTTGGCTGTACCTGCTATATTTTGAAGGATCGTGATCCTCTGAAGAAATTTGAAGCCAAAGCTGATCGTGGTATTTTTGTTGGTTATAGTCAAAATAGCCATGCCTATCGTGCCTACAATCTTCGAACTAAGAAAGTCATCGAAACTGTCAACATAAATTTTGATGAACAAGACTTCCTTGGAAAAGATGTAGATGAAGACTGGGTAAAAGAAGGAATTTTGGAATATCAAAATTTTCCATCAACACCCACAACTGCTGTTCCTGAGAATGTGTCTCCAGAAAATTTTCCTCCAAACACTTCACCTGAAGTTGGAGATTCTAGTAATCGAGAAAATGATACTTCATCGTCTGATGGTGAAGAAACTGAGCTAGACATTGAAAACCCGGCAAATGCTCCTAGAGAGGCACCCAGACTTATTCGAAAGAAGCATCCGCCGACCCAAATGATTGGAAACTTAAATGAGCGAACAACACGCTCGAAGAAACCGACAAATTCTCCAAATGAACTCTACAACATCTGCACTTCTGCAATTTATAATGAAATCGGCATCTCTTGCTTTCTCTCTGAGAATGAGCCGAAAAATTACAAGGAAGTCATGAAGGAAGATTTTTGGATCATGGCCATGCAAGAAGAGTTGAATGAGTTTACCAGAAACAATGTTTGGTCCTTAGTTCCCAGAACGTCAAACATGAATGTAGTTGGAACTAAATGGATCTTCAAAAATAAAACTGATGAACACAACCAAGTTGTTCGAAACAAAGCACGACTTGTTGCACAAGGCTATGCCCAAGTTGAGGGTATTGATTTTGATGAAACCTTTGCTCCAGTTGCACGAATTGAATCCATCAGACTCTTAATTGCTATTGCATGCCACCTCGGCATCAAACTCCGACAAATGGATGTCAAAGCTGCATTCCTAAATGGAGTATTGGAAGAAGAAGTCTATGTAGCTCAACCGAAAGGTTTTGAAGATCCTAAAAAACCAAATCATGTCTACAAACTTCACAAAGCTCTCTATGGTTTGAAACAAGCGCCTCGCGCTTGGTATGGATGTTTGACGGACTATCTTCTGAAGTTCGGTTTTGAACGTGGTTCTGTGGACAAAACTCTTTTTATCAAACGGGATGGCAAGAACATGATGGTTGCTCAGATTTACGTTGACGACATTGTCTTTGGTGCTACTTGCTCTAAACTCGTGAAAGCTTTCACGGAATCTATGTATTCAATGTTGGAGTTGTGTACTTAATGTCTAGATTTAAGTAACGGAAACTCACGATCCATTGCCATTAATCTATTTAAATTAAATAAACAATTATTTGCATTTAATTATTTATAATTAAATATATGCAAATCATAGTCCTGGATTTTATACGTTGTAGTTAGTATGGTGTTGCATGGGCGCACAGAAGATCATACTATCGGTTACTCGTATTTAATCGAACAGTTGCTCACGACCTAGATGGACACGGACCAATCCATCGGTATAGTCGTTGTGTGAGAGAGAAAATAATTTATCTTAATTATTTTATCACACTTGTACACTTGGTGTATTGAGCGGATCGTTGAGATTCATCGATTAGGATTGCCGGCGATAATCGATTCGAGTCTCAGTGTATTTTATTCTTAATCCCCGAAACTATTGCGGGTGTGTATATTCAATATAAGTGACTTTGATTTACCAAAGGAATTAACCGATTTAATTATTGGGTTAATTACTGGTTAAGTTGGGTCACTATATTTTATATATGACATGCCGTGAATACTTGACGGGAAAGTGTATCCCGGAAGGGTTGATAATATCCCCGAGATGAGTTCATAAGGAATTATTATGTAAACCCTGCAGGTGGATTTGTTCCGCATAATAATTAAGGTTGAATGGTACTAGTCTCGGAAATAAGAGATGAATAAATTAATTAGCAATAAATTAATTTTATTCATGGATATTTATATCTTAAATACACGGAATAAATAATACTACCGGAGAAATATTATTTGATATAATATGGTTTAATATTGGGAGTGCAATTAATTTTATATAGTGGAAAACAGAATTAATTAATATTAATGGATTAATAGATTTGGGCTTGGGCTCAATTTAATCATTAATATTGGAAGCCCAATATTCCACCTCCTTAAGATCCCCTACTTAGCCTATAAAAGCACTACATGGTCTTCTCTATTCTCATAACTTGAAGATCACAATTCTAGAGAGAGAAAGTAGAGAGGGAGATCCATGGAGTTCGGTAGATCGTCGCCCACACGACGTCCGAGCTAGTGCAAGGAATACGTCGGAAGATCTCAAAGGTCATCAAATTGAGTTCTACGTTTTTCCGAACAACGAGAACGAGGTAAATCGTAAAACCCTCTTTATGATTTTATCGTTTAATTATCGTAAAAATATCGTGAACCAAGATCCGAGAACGCGACCTTTGTCGAGGTTGAACCGGGCGGTGGTGATCGAAGATCACCGGACCGCCGGCGGCTCAACGGCTCGAACAAGAGAGGGTCGAGAGGGGCGAGCCTCGGCTGGACGCCGAGACTCGATCGAGGGCGAGCTCGATCGCCCGTGCACAACCAGCGGGCTGCTGGAGCAGCCCCGCTCACGCGGCTGGACCGCCGCTCGAGCGGCGGTGGCTGGTGGTGATCGCAAGCCACGGTTCGCCGTGGCTGGTCGTGCAATCACCGGGGGCGGCTGGGCGTGCATAGGGGGCTGCCAAGGGCAGCCCTAGGCGGCTGCCAAGGACAGCCGCGAGCCCCACACGAGGGCTCGACCGAACAGCCCGGGCTATCCCCGTGGTTAGGGTTTGGTTGAGTCCGGCTTCGCGTGGTGGTTCGTGGCGGGTTGTTCCGGCATCCGGGAGTCGATTGGAGTTGTCGTTCCGCACTTTGACAACTCCGGATATTCGATCTTCAAAGGATTTCGGTCGGAATTAATTGGATAATTAATTTTAATTAATTTATTAATTCCGGGATATCGATTTCCAACAATTGGTATCAGAGCGTTGGTTTTAGTTCATGGTATTTTTCGATAAATTGTTCTACCTTGCAGGGTTTCCGATTATTATGGCTAGATTTAATTATTGTTAATTAATGTCATAATAATGTTCTTGGTTATTAAACTCTCGGTGATGTCAATATTTGTTCTTGTGTGGTGAATGCTTGTTCTTATTTTTCCGGAAATTGTATGAGGTCGATTTCATGTAGAGAATCGATACCGGAGAACGTAGTAATAAATTTGTAATTTATTTACGTTGGATCGATGACGAAACGACCGCCGGAAAAGTGTGACGGAGGAGACGAAGAGAGGGAGGACCGGGGATCGATCACGAGGATCGATCCCATGAGGATCGATCGCCCGGGCTGCCCTAGGGCTCTCGGCCACGCCGGCCACCAAGGGTGGTGGCGCGTGAGCCTTGGCCGGCGGTGGTAGTGGCGGTCGATGGTGGGGATGGCGTGGGGATCCCCAACCCATGCTATTCCTACCAAGATCCAACTTTCCTAATTGATTCGGTTTTCCTATTTTGAGTATTCCTAGTTTTGGGAATTCTCATGGAAATAGGAAAAGAATTAATTGGAATTAATTTATTTCCTTATTCTATTATGGAAGTCTTCTAGAATATTCTAAGTTCTACTTGGAATAGGATTCTAGAGATTTAATAGAATTGGAAAGAAAAATAATTAATTATTAAATTAATTTATTTCCTAATTGATTATTCCTATTTTATGGGAATTTTCATGGACATGGAAATTAATTAATTTTGGAAAGTAGAAGAGTCCTTAATTAATTTTTCCTATTTAATTATTCCTTTATGGAATTTTTAATGGATTAGGAAAGGAATTAATTTGGAAGGATTAAGAGTCCTAAATTATTTTATTTCCTTATTTCATTATGGAAATCATCTAGAATATTCCAAGTGGGTCTTGGATAGATTATTCTAGAGATTTAATGAAGTAGAAAGGGAAAATAAAATAAATTATTTTATTTCCTTATTTCATTATGGAAATCATCTAGAATATTCCAAGTGGGTCTTGGATAGATTATTCTAGAGATTTAATGAAGTAGAAAAGGAAAATAAAATTAATAAAAATATTAATAATATTTAATTTTATTTTTGATATATTCGATTGACTTAATTTTCGAATTAAGTAACTTTTGGATTAATTGAAAATAAATAGATTTAAATATTGGAATTAATATTCCCGTCACATGGAGCATTCAAGAACGAAGACTAAAGACTAGAAGACGCATACGGGGATGCGATAAAGCCATAATAGTCGGAAAATAATATTCTAGTATTATTTTGATTATGTGATAATATTCTATGTGCTTTATTTCATGTATGCATGCTTATGTGTATTTAATTATGCATTAGATAGCGTATCCCTTTATTGTAAAAAGCTAAGTGGGAGAGGGTATGGAAACATATCCATGGTCTCCATTGCTGTTCTCTTGGTGACTTTTATGAACTTTCGAAGTTCATATAGATAAGCCATTGGAGGAGAATTCTTGTAATTCCTCTTACGAGAAACATTGATTAAGTTTATCAAACAATGCCTAATTTGTCTTTCCAAAACTGATTTCAAGTCGACTCATTCTCACCCCGGGGAGTGGAATGGAGCCAAAGCCACTTGGTCATGTCGAGGACACAAATTAGAGGCAGTCGTACCATCTTTTGAAGGTGGATCGATTGTCTGCTCGGCTCCCTCATTTTATGAGAGATAGGGTCGTTCGCATGGTGAATCACTGGTAAGAAACTTCGAGTTTCACTTATGATTCTCCGCGTCTTGATTTACAAGATTGAATGGATCAAGTAATTGGGAGTCAATTATAAAAGTCTCTTGGTGTAGTAAACGTCCACACCACGTGGCTTGCTATGCTGACGGATTTTGGATTAATTGATGTAGACAGTTGTAAGAAATTGTGAAGAGTTGTGAAGTTGTCGTAAACGTCCACACCACGTGGCTTGCGGTGATGTAGCAATTCCAAACGATTTACTTTGGTACTGAGTAATGGTTTACACTTAGATACGCATTATAGTATTCCTCCCCACGAGGTTCCGCTATAAGTGATGTATGACCGAAGCAAATCTAATTGCTAAATCATTTGGATTGGTAAACGTCCACACCACGTGGCTTGCCATATCTGATGGGATTTTAGATGTGATTAGTGGTTTAATGATATTATTTAAGGGAGATAATATCGGAGATTAAGTCGATTGTTTGTTTTTATATGTGCTCATAGATTAGGATATGGCTTTGAACCCACTTTATGTAATACTTGAGGAATTTAAACTCACTGGTCCCTAAATGTATTGATTGGAATAGAGATCTAGACATTACCCAAACTGTTGAAGAGTACAAGGTTGTACTCAGTAAGCTTTGTCCTCCCGAGCCTATTGACATAGGCGGCTAGACAAGAAGCGATGAGGATACTCATAAAGGCCAGTCACTTCGAGGAAACGCTTAAACACGTTTTTGAGATGATTGACCTTTTGGACGAGTTGAGACGGAAATCGCAAGCTCTTGTAGCCAATGCCAAAGGTTTCGAACCTAAGGGCAAAATCGGGGGAAAGGAAAAGCAAGCAAAGAAACCCAGTGGTCATAAGTTACATGAACCACGAGATGGGACGAGAAAGCCAATAGGCAAGTATTCTCGATACAAACAGTCTGGGTACTGGAAGTCTGATTATCCTCTCAAAGAAAGTACGAAATTTTCTTTAGTCGTAAAACATAGTCAGTGGTATTATCTACCAGAACCTGGTGTGTAGATATGGAACCACTGACGGTATGTGCATTTTAAATGCAAGGGTTCCAGGAAACCCGACGACTTGGAAAAGAAGAAATCGTAGTCTACATGGGCAATGCTGTAGAGGAGGCAGCAGTTGCAGTGGAGGACATTTTATAGGATTTCATTTTGGGTTATTGCTTTTATGTACCTTTCATATTAGAAAGAACTTTGTTCTGGATTTCTAATAAATGGATATTTTATTTCTTTTAATCATTTGATGGTTATAAGAAGAAATAATGATATTATCTATTCTGGTACATTGGCTAGCAATATATAAATGATGAATCCTGAGTCCACCATGATGCAACGAACCGTAATATGAAACTCGTTTTACTAATAAGAGATTTCTTTATCAATTATACTTGTGGATTCTTATGTTGAGTCATGTTTATTCAAATAAGAAGTTCAAGGGTCGAAAATTGATATTTTGATCAATTAAGTTGAAGGAATGGACCTTCCGACCTAAGAATCTAATTTGGAAGATAATATGACTAAGCAATCCTTTATGTATATAAGATATAAGATCCGGACAAGTATTAGAGTTGATTGACTCTGATGTATGCAGACCTATGTCTACTCAGACAATAAGGTACGAGTACTTCATTTGATGATTACTCGAGAAATGGATTAGAATACCTGATGTGCCACAAAAGCAAGTGTTTTGACAAGTCAATGGACACTAAGCAATTGTGGAGAACCATCGAGGTATATCCATTTGTAGCCTGCGATTTGATCGCGGAGGCAAGTACCTGTCTGAGGAATGCATGGCATACTGATCAGAGGTTGGGATGATCCCAAATGACTACACCATACACTTTTAGTGTAGAAATGATGTGTCGTAAACAAGAAATGGAACTCTTATAGAGATAGTAAAAGATGAGTTATACGGAACTACCTATGTTCTATGGATATGTCTGGAAACAACGGCGCATTCAAATGCGGTTGTAGAATATCCTGGAAGAACAAAAGATGTGTGTTCAATAGTACTATGAACCAGAAGGACGTTATAAGTTCTAACGCCCGGTTCTTAGAGGAAGACTATGTGATGAACCACAAAGCCCAAAGTGACATGAAACTTTGAAATGAGAGAGAACGAAGAAGACTGAGAACCAGCCGAACCGAGTAGCGGTACACCACTAACTGCACCTACTGTTATCACTGTTTATACACCGGAATGCCGTTGTAGTGGGAGGTTGTGTGACAACCAGAGATATTCATAAGACTAGGTGAGTCTTCGGACTATGGACCTAGTATACATGAAATCGATCCCTTGATCTACATGAAGGCAGTACTAGATCTAAATGTGCCTTCTTGGAAAGCAATAAGGATTATTGTTAAGAGGCAAGATCATTTAGAGTACAAGCTTAGTTAATCCATTTATGGATTGGAACAAAGCATTGAGTTCGTGGTACTTGCGCATTGATGAGATAGTCCATTTGATGGATTCATCAAAAGGCATTGACGAATCGTGTGTATAGGAAACGTGATGGAAACAAGGTGGTGTTTCTCAGAGGTTTTATGTAGATAACATTTTATCATTGGTAACAATGTAAAGATGTTGTCAGACATAAAATGATGGTTGTCTAGATAAATCAATATGAAAGATAAAGGAAGAAGTTGGACATGTTCTTGAGATCTTGGATCTCTAGGAAAGAACATTGTACTTCTCCTGGACATCTTACATATATATGATTATGGTTCGTTTTAACATGCAAGATTCCGAGAAAGGTTCGTTACCTTTCAGAGACGGAATGCATCTATCTAAGGATGTGTGTTATGGAACACAAAAGGAGATAGAAGCAATGAAAGCGGATTCCTACACTTTGAGTGTGGAAAGCTTAATAAATGCATTGTTGAAAACAAGAACCTGATATCGGCTATGCAGTGAGCATAGTGGGAGGATATCAAGGTAATCCTGGAAAGGAATATTCGACTGCTGTAAAAGTACTTTCGAAGTGCTGTTCTAGACTACGAAGCAGACGAACATTTCCTTTGGATTACATTCTCTTAGATTTCTAATCGAATGAGGACCGGTGTAAGTCGATATCAGGCTATGTGTTTCACTATTGAAGGAGAAGGAGTTTTAACATGGAAGAGTGATAAGCACGATGCTTTTCGGACTCTGCCATGGGTAACCAAATAGCGGCCTCAGAGGCAGCGGAAGTTTTGGTATAACTCCGGGATAATCTCTGGGACTTAGATGCGATTCTTAATTTGCCAAAGGCTATGTAAATAGCGGTGCGATGGCAAATGGTAAGAAATCACAAGTCCATAAGTGAAAGATAACACATAGTGCAAGTACCACCTGATACGAGTCATCGTCGAGGGAGACGACGCTGTAGTCACCAAGATAACTTCAGAGCGGCAACCTAGAGTGCTCATTCACATAGTACTTCTTGGAAGTACAACTTAAGCACGTGATGAGTATGGAAGTCGGGAGTTTGGAGGAAATGACTAGACCTTAGTACAAGTGGGAGATTGTTGGAGTTGTGTACTTAATGTCTAGATTTAAGTAACGGAAACTCACGATCCATTGCCATTAATCTATTTAAATTAAATAAACAATTATTTGCATTTAATTATTTATAATTAAATATATGCAAATCATAGTCCTGGATTTTATACGTTGTAGTTAGTATGGTGTTGCATGGGCGCACAGAAGATCATACTATCGGTTACTCGTATTTAATCGAACAGTTGCTCACGACCTAGATGGACACGGACCAATCCATCGGTATAGTCGTTGTGTGAGAGAGAAAATAATTTATCTTAATTATTTTATCACACTTGTACACTTGGTGTATTGAGCGGATCGTTGAGATTCATCGATTAGGATTGCCGGCGATAATCGATTCGAGTCTCAGTGTATTTTATTCTTAATCCCCGAAACTATTGCGGGTGTGTATATTCAATATAAGTGACTTTGATTTACCAAAGGAATTAACCGATTTAATTATTGGGTTAATTACCGGTTAAGTTGGGTCACTATATTTTATATATGACATGCCGTGAATACTTGACGGGAAAGTGTATCCCGGAAGGGTTGATAATATCCCCGAGATGAGTTCATAAGGAATTATTATGTAAACCCTGCAGGTGGATTTGTTCCGCATAATAATTAAGGTTGAATGGTACTAGTCTCGGAAATAAGAGATGAATAAATTAATTAGCAATAAATTAATTTTATTCATGGATATTTATATCTTAAATACACGGAATAAATAATACTACCGGAGAAATATTATTTGATATAATATGGTTTAATATTGGGAGTGCAATTAATTTTATATAGTGGAAAATAGAATTAATTAATATTAATGGATTAATAGATTTGGGTTTGGGCTCAATTTAATCATTAATATTGGAAGCCCAATATTCCACCTCCTTAAGATCCCCTACATAGCCTATAAAAGCACTACATGGTCTTCTCTATTCTCATAACTTGAAGATCACAATTCTAGAGAGAGAAAGTAGAGAGGGAGATCCATGGAGTTCGGTAGATCGTCGCCCACACGACGTCCGAGCTAGTGCAAGGAATACGTCGGAAGATCTCAAAGGTCATCAAATTGAGTTCTACGTTTTTCCGAACAACGAGAACGAGGTAAATCGTAAAACCCTCTTTATGATTTTATCGTTTAATTATCGTAAAAATATCGTGAACCAAGATCCGAGAACGCGACCTTTGTCGAGGTTGAACTGGGCGGTGGTGATCGAAGATCACCGGACCGCCGGCGGCTCAACGGCTCGAACAAGAGAGGGTCGAGAGGGGCGAGCCTCGGCTGGACGCCGAGACTCGATCGAGGGCGAGCTCGATCGCCCGTGCACAACCAGCGGGCTGCTGGAGCAGCCCCGCTCACGCGGCTGGACTGCCGCTCGAGCGGCGGTGGCTGGTGGTGATCGCAAGCCACGGTTCGCCGTGGCTGGTCGTGCGATCACCGGGGGCGGCTGGGCGTGCATAGGGGGCTGCCAAGGGCAGCCCTAGGCGGCTGCCAAGGACAGCCGCGAGCCCCACACGAGGGCTCGACCGAACAGCCCGGGCTATCCCCGTGGTTAGGGTTTGGTTGAGTCCGGCTTCGCGTGGTGGTTCGTGGCGGGTTGTTCCGGCATCCGGGAGTCGATTGGAGTTGTCGTTCCGCACTTTGACAACTCTGGATATTCGATCTTCAAAGGATTTCGGTCGGAATTAATTGGATAATTAATTTTAATTAATTTATTAATTCCGGGATATCGATTTCCAACATTCAACATTTCAGATGAGTCTTGAAGGAGAGCTACATCAGTTTCTTGGGCTACAAATTTCTCAACGACCGGATGGGATCTTCGTTTCTCAAAGCAAATATGCGAAAAACATGGTCGAAAAATTTGAGATGCATCATGCTAAGCCCGCAAAAACTCCCATGGCCACGACTGAACGGTTATCTAAATCAACTAAAAGTCGAAGTGTTGATCAAACTCTTTTTCGTTCCATGATTGGAAGTTTACTTTATCTAACCGCTACTCGCCCTGACATTATGTTTAGTGTTTGTATGTGTGCTAGGTACCAAGCTGATCCAAAGGAAGACCATCTACGAGCTGTCAAACGGATTCTCCGCTACATCTCTGGGACTTCTGAACTTGGTCTTTGGTATGCATGTGACACTTCATCAAATCTTGTCGGATACTCCGATGCGGATTGGGCAAGCGATACTGATGAACGTAAAAGCACTTCTGGATGCTGCTGCTTCCTTGGAAATAATATTGTGTCTTGGCATAGTCGCAAACAAAATTGCATAGCTCTCTCGACTGCCGAGTCTGAATATGTTGCAGCTGGAAGTTGCTGCACTCAAATGCTTTGGTTAAAGCAAATGTTGAATGACTATCTCGTCGAGGGTGCTCCATTGGTGCTGTTTTGTGATAATCAGAGTGCTATCAAAATCAGCGAAAATCCTGTCCAGCATTCAAGAACTAAACACATCGACATTCGACATCATTTCATTAGAGATTTGGTTGATCGTGATAGTCAGTCTACAGCATATTTCAACAGAAAAACAGCTCGCTGACATCTTTACCAAACCACTTGACTTTGAGAGATTTCAAACTCTAAGAAATTCTCTCTGCATGTGTTCTCTTTAAGAGTTCACGAAATTTTTGAAGTCTGAAAGATTATTTTCTTTACTTCTGAATATGCACGCCGAATCGTCGTGGATTAGTCTAATAAAGTTGAACATGGATTCGAGGCCGCTTTAGTCTTCGGACCCAAGTGCATTTATTCCTCTGAGTACGAACATGTGAACTTGACATATAACTCCCATAAGCTATCATTTGCATAGATCCATAATACCAAGTAACGGAGGACGTCGGATCATTTGTCCGCCGGCTCCCCTCTTCGAAAGGTAGCACATGGACGCTGATCTTTAAGACACTCTACCTCACACTTTGGAGGACGCAAGTACACCTTGCTCCCCTCTGACTGCTGTAATGAGTGTCTGTTGCATTTCATTTAAAGCTAAACTCGTCTAGAGGTCGCCGGTTCCCCCGGCTCCCCTCTGATTGAAGTAAAAAGCTAGTCCCAAGTGGAGTGCCTTAAAAGTTCACCTTGTACTCATGAATTAAAATCTCTTGTGCGGTGCAAACTCATCAAATGTGTTCCGACGAAACACGGCATGTATTCTTGTGATTGTGACGAAGGACAAGTTCAATATCTATCAAATACTTCGGTCCATTCCACCGGTTTTTAATATGAGAGATTTTCATACCTCAAAGTTGCTATCACCTTGTGTGAAAATTTTTGGTGTTTGGAAAATGATGAAATGTGGATTCTTTTCTGGGAAAATATTTGCTCTTCATTGCCTAATATCACCCCTCGAATCTCCACTAAAATGGTTTTGAATGTTTGTAGTGTGTTGAACACTTGAATGACTAACTCGGGATGTGTTGTTTTGATTTTGCACTTTTGTAGTTCATATCCAGCGCTACGTGGTTTACAATCTCTGAAGTCTAAATTTTGAGTGTAGCGACGACCAACTCGCAAAATTCAAGTGACAACCTTTTTGGAGACTTGGACACGGAAAATAAACTAAGTCCAGAAGATGCAAAAACGGAGACTACGCCAAAAATGGCGACGCACACCAAATCCGGAGATGCTCCAAACCGGAGAATCTCCAAAACGGCGACTGGTGCCAAAAATGGAGACTGGTGCCAAAAACGGAGACTGGTACCAAAAACGAAGACTGGTGCCAAAAATGGCGACTCAACCACAAAACGGAGACTCTCCTTGTGGCACAAAACCGGAGACTCAACTTGTGCCACAAAAACGGCGACTCTCGTTTTTGCCTTAGCTGATTTTTCAGCGTCAACGCAAAATTGACAACTCAAGTTTCTCAACCAATGGCTCTCAACTTCGTTTCTCAACCGATGGTTCTCAACTTCGGTTTTCATGCCTTGGTTTGATTTTCTTTCTTTTTATTGTTTTTTTTATTTTATTATTATTATTTTTATTTCTTTTATTAATTTTGAAATTATTATTTTAATAATATTTTCAAAATTAATAAATTTTTGTTCGTCTTTGAGACCTAATTTTTCTTCCTGAGATGAGCTTTTTACAGGTCTTGGACTGGGCTTTTTCATTCCGACGGGCGGCCCAAATTTCTCCTATAAATAGGCCTTGATGAAAACCTAATTCATTTACGCTTACATCAGAATTCTCTAACTCTCAAGCTCTCGATCTCTCGACTCTCAACTGCAAGTTCGGCGTCCGAAATTCTTAGTTCTTAGGTTCTTGTTTTTCCGTTGCATCCGGCAACTCTAGCTTTGCGCAACCGGCGCCCTGTCCTTATTTCCGTAGTTTGAGTTAATTTTCGTGGTTACCGTTCTCGCAGCTGCTAACCGTCAGTTCCTTGTCTTCCCTTCAGATGGCAACCAAAAATTTCGATGACATGATGGCTGACATGACTGCGTATCTTAACGAGCAGTTCGAAAAAGCTCCAACTCCTGAATCTAAAAAGGCAGCTTACGAAGAACTGAAAGCTCATCTAGACAAAGTTGACCGCCGCAAGGCTGCATCTGCTGAAACTTCAGTTGACTTGACTAGAGCAGCTACTCCTAAACTATCAACTGCCCGTCAGCCGGGTAAAGACCCTAAGTCGGGGAAAACAAAAGAGAGAGATACTTCCCTTCGCATTTATAAGGGAACGGTGTCAAGGGCTGAATACAATCGGTTAATCGCAGTTGGCGAGATAACTAAGGATGGAAAGAAGGTTGTAAACATTCCATCGACTGCAACTGTGTCTGCTGGAAAAGAGATCCAAAGACACCAAAATCATCGCTTCCAACTGGAAGTGGTTCTGGAAAGAAAACTGTTGTGAGTGGCAGTGGGGCTAAACCTGCAACTCCAAAAACTTCGGCTGGTGGGTCAGCTGCAAAATCCAAAACCCACAGCTCTCAGAAACCGCCCCTGGCGCCGTCTTCGGGATCAGCTGGATCCCAAAAATCGACTGACACCTTCCAATATATTCGACGGTTCGAAGAATGTCCTAAAGCTCATTCTGAGGAATTTTTTACGGCGACTGCTGAACGTCGCCATAAACTGATAGTCAAACTTCCAATCCACACTGACCGCACTATCCTGAAGGAGGATTATATAAACCATGGAATCACGGATTTTCTTACTCAGATGAACTTGTTTGATTCTGTGCATCTAACCTACCGTTACTCAATCCCTATCATTCACAAATTTTACGCTAGCCTGACGCCTGAATTTGCCGATCCGAAGAGTCGGTTGTATGGTTGCTTTATCTTTCGCAACACGCTTTACAAGTTTCGTCCCTACCACATTAATTCTTTTTTGAAGAGACTCGATGTTGATGGCACTTGGACGACACCATCAGCTGCTGAGAGAGCTGAGGACTTGAAAATTGGGACTTTCATCACCCAAAAGAAAGTCAAGTCTGAACTGCCACCGCCCTCCAAGCTGCTGCTTTTTATGGCATTCTTCATCGTTTAGGGATGTCCAACTGGATTGCAAACAAGGATTCATCGGTCATGACTCCTGAATTGATGCATCTGATCTTTCGCCTCGGCTGCGGCGAACAGGTTGACCTTGGCCAAATCATTTTTAATGACTTGTGCAAAATCGCCAAAACTTCGAATGAACGAATTCTTAAGCAAGCTGACTTGCCCGAAGAAAAGAGAATCCATCTTACACATCCGTGTCTGATTTATGGGATGCTCCATGCCCAAGACTTTCTTCCGAACCCCGGCCCAGAGAAAAAGATGAAGAAAAATGGGGCTGTCAAGATAACCGGAAAATATTTAAACCCTGCGAAGCGCGTAATTGACTTACCCTGGCACGGACTTGTCAACCGAAATGCGCTACCAGAAATCTTAACACCGCCCCCAACTCCTAAGTCTTCACGGAAGCGCAAGCCTGCAAATCCAAAAACTAAGTCTCCAGCAGCTAAACGCCAGAAGTCACAGACGACAGCTGCTGTCGAAGAAACTGCAGCTGAGGGTGCTAAGTCACCAAGGGTTGTGCCTCAAGGTTTCGGTCCAACTTCAGGCATCCCTTCCTATCAAAATCCTTATCATCCGATCCATAGTCACCGTGTTATGGTTCCATCAGCTGTCGTTCAAGAATTCTATGCCGCATCTCAGTTAGTTGAGAAACGTCAAGTTGAACACGTCACTGTGTATAACAAGATGGTTGAGGCGCAAGAACTTCAAAAACAAGCCTTTAAGAAACTTCAACGGGAAATCTAACAAGGGGGAGGACTTGAGCCCCCGATGCAAGTTTAAAGGATACGTTTATTCTGAAGATGGTGAGGGATGCAATTCAGGAAGCTCATACGCAGCTGTCCAAAAGCAAGCTGATAGAAGTGGTGAAAGATGACGGTGAGAAATCGGATGATGCCGAGAAAACTGATGACGATATCTTTGATGGAGTTTTTGATATTCGTGACAAAGGAAAGAAGATGGAGGATACTACAAATCCAGGGGCGTCGTTCGCGATGCCGTCTGATGGTCTCAGGGACGAAGATGATGTCGACGTTGTGGATGTTGACGACGATGCTGGAGATGGTTTGGGCGAGCGTGAGATTTTCGGGAATCCGGAAACCGACTCTGATGAGAGTGATGACTCCAGTTCTGACGATGGCTTCAGCTACGAAGACGACGAAGAAGAATTGATCGGAAGTCCAGAACGTGATCCTTCTCCTACAGCCTCGCCTGAAGATTAAAGTTCAAGTTCAAGTTTTTTTTTTAATTTCTGTTTTTGATGAACTCCTGAACTCGTGTGTTTTTCTTGTTTTGTTTCTGCATGCATCTAACTCTGAATTCGTTCATGCATTGGTTTTTCATATTTCTCTATCTCTGGATATTTGGTTTGTTTTGAATATTATCTAAGTTTTTGATGATTGGTTTGAAATTTGTCTAAGTATTTTTATGGTTTTTCATTGATTGTATGATTGATGTTTTTCCATCTTTTTACTTAGTTATTTTTGTTGGTTTGTTTGGTTGAGGGGGAGCTACTTGTATCTCCTGCTTGCTTAACTTTGTTTTTATGAGTTGTGCCAAAAAGGGGGAGATTGTAAATGTTGGTTTTGGCGACAACGTATTTTTTCCTTGTGTTTTTGTTTTTGTTGTTTTTCAGGGTTACAGGTTAAGAATCCCAAGTCAACTACCTTGCGCATGGAAATGGAGATTTGAGTCTCCACTTTTGAAATGACACGGAAACGGCGACCAGAGTCGCCGCTTTGATGCATGGGCAAGGAAACGGCGACAGCAGTCGCCGCTTTTGGTGACGCGAGGAAAACGGCGACTCGTGTCGCCGCTTTTGGTGCATGGCAGGATTGACATGGAAACGGCGACACGAGTCGCCACTTTTGTTGCTGTGAAGAAACGGCGACTCGAGTCGCCGGTTTTGTGGCTTGGAAAAATTCCAGCGACTAGAGTCGGTGTTTTTGGTGCGTTGGAGAAACGGCGACTCCAGTCGCCGTTTTTGGTGTTGTACAAGATTCCAGCGACACGAGTCGCCGGTTTTGTGGTCATGACATGAAAACGGCGACACATGCCCTTGTCAAATTTCCGGAGAATGGAGTCGCCGGTTTTGGTGTAATTGAAAAATGGCGACTCAAGTTTTTGTGTTTTTAATTCTAAGACTAAGTACTTACTACGTGTTTTTCTTTCACCAGGTACTCAGTTCAAGGAAATGAAGTATTGTTCCAAGTTTGCAACTTCAACAATATCGACGACCATGAAGACGATGAAATTCTGAGGCTTCAACACTTAGAGATTTTCACGAGAAATTGAAGATGAAGAATTGAGATCGATGGAGTCAAGATTGAAATTGAAGTTTGATTTTGAAATTGAAGATTCAAGATTCGAAGATTCAAGAATCGAAGATTCAAGATTCCAAGATTCAAGAATCCAAGTTCTATAATAATGATGTCATCCATGGAAAAGTGACATAGGCCAAGCATGCGACGAATGAGAACGTGCCACGTCATCACTCTCACATGTGCGGCTCTACTATAAATACCCATGGATGTTCATTTCTTCATTTGACGATTTTGAGAGAACGAAATCTGATTTTTAGAATCGTAGTCGAGTTTCGAGTTTGTGTAGTAGCTTTTGCGCCTTGTGCCAAGATTAGAGTTAGGAGATTTAGCTCTAGGTACTCGTGTGCTAGATTGCAAGTTAGTGGGAGTTGTTGCGACACTCGGGAAACTTCTTGTAATCGTTTTGCCTACCATACTCTTCAAGTGTAATAGTTTAGTTTTGTTGATCAATGAAATGAAAACTATTACATAACTTTGTCTCCACTTTTTATTCTACAAATTGTGTGAGTGTTTACTTTGACGCAAGCTGCTGTCTGTGAGTTCAAGACCAATTTCACGAAAAATTGGTATCCTACGCTGAAGGCGTAATTTCAGTTTTGGATGCTAAAATTGACTTTTTCATCATTTGACGATGATTGGTGTATCTTGATTTATTTTTGATATATTTGGTAGTTGGGCATGCTTTATTGTGATTCAGGCAGTCTTATAAAAAATACTTGAGTAGTTGCATGTTTGTTCAAAACGAAAATGAAGGTGAATAATTTGCAATTTGAAGTATCACACCTTTAAAAATGAAGCATCATCATTTAAAAATGTAGTGTCACCATTATTTAAAAATGAAGCATCATTATTAAAAACTGAAGCATCATCACTTCAAAATTGAAGTATCACACCTTTTAAAATGAAGCATGACCATGGCTGAGGGCAACAAACGATCAGAGCCTAGAATGGTGTCACATTCATTTCGTCGTTACTTATCGGAGAATGCCCGAGAAGGCAAAACGGAGGGATTGCTGAGAAGTAGCAAAGTCTCATATCATTATTCCACCAACTAAACTTTAATATGTTACAAAATCCAATTTCACAAGAGTTTTACATGAATGAAACTGATTGATACTTGAATGATTTGTAGATGATTTGTCGATGGATTTGTAGATGATTGGAGAATGATTTGTAGACTAACTGATTGGTGTATGTCATGATATATTGTGAATGAGTTGTTGATGAATGAAATATAATATGGATGATTTGTTGATGAATGATATATATCAGGTAGTGTTGTAACTTGGATGTTTGACCAAAAAAAATTGAAAATGGAAGCATAATAGAATTGAAAATGAACCCCTAAACCTCTCAACTCTAAAATGAAGGATCATACATTTCAGAAATGATATATCATGCTAGGAAAAATGAAAGTTCGTATAAAAATGGGTTGAATGTGTTTTTCAAATCAATCAAGTACAAATACTCATAAATCAAAATTCCAGAACAAATTATAAATTTTAACATGAGAAACTCATACAAATCCAAACTACAATATCCAAAACCAATATTCAAATTCCAAAATCCCAAAAACAAATAATTGTGTCAAATGATTAGAGTATATAGCATAAAATCCAAAGTCTCGTAGAATTGGTTGAACTCCTTAATCTTCCAAACCGACCATCTCTTATTCCACATCTGAATCTCAACTCATGGCATGGTTGCAATACATAAAATGCAAAATATGTAAAATATTGACTTACATTCATGTTCTGACCACTTCCCATCGGACGGTGCAGGCTTAATGAAGCTTCACACTTACAAAATCATACTTTAAAAATAAAGTTTCACACTTAAAAAATGAAGGACAATAATTTTGATGATGAAGTACCACAAAATACTGATGAATGATTCATATGATGAATTGTTTATAATATGATGTTTTCAAAAGTGAAGTTTGAAACTTACAAAAATGAAGGCCAATAATTGTGAAATTGAAATTTGACGCTTTAAAAAAATCAAAGAATAATTTTAAAATTGAAGTATTAAAAACTATAAGAATATTTTGATCACTATCTATTACAAATGAAGCTTCATACTCAACATACAAATAAACACAAGATTAAAACTTTTAGAACTGAGCACTTTTATTTGTTACAAATCAAGTTTCATACTCAACATACAAAGAACAAACACAGCAATCCTTCTAATGAATAATAACTATCAAATCAAGGTTACATTGAACCTAATTCATTTTTTGAAATTAATAACCACATGTGTTAACAAATATACAATAGGGTTACGAATTTCAAACGATTATACATTAACTAGATCTGAAAATACTAAATCCGAGTAAAGTGCTAACGAAAAATAGGTGAAAATAACTTACCGAAAACGGTGTTGGTGGGATTCATCGCCACCTGATTCATAGCTACGTCGCCGATAAGCCTCTCGAAGTCAGTGAAACCGAGATACATCATCGTGGTTCGGTTGCCCTGGTTATTGGTGATGATCTCGACGCGGTCATGTTGCACGAGCAAGTTGTTCCCAAAAAATGAAAGTTCCTAACAGACGATTGCAATCAGATTGATCCGATTTTTTTTCTGCTCGATCGAATGTACGGGAAAGGAAGAAGAATGAATAAAAAAGAGAGAAAAAACCCTAGGTTCGGAAGGAAAAAAAAAAGGAAAGAAGGAAAAAAAAAAGAAAAAAAGTCTAACCTAAAATTTTCATGTTTATATAATGTGGAAACAAGTACCACTGAAATATGTTTCTCAACATGTTTACACAAAACAACACCACTCATCTAAGAAGCATTCAATCCAGAAAATTCAACAACAATCGAAATGAAAGCAATCATCGATGAAGCATTGATTCGGTTAAAATTATTAATAATTTCACAAATCGATAAATCACTCAGAACCTGTATCTAAGAATTCTCTAAAAAAAACCAAAATTCAACCAACACAATGAATACCAAAATCAACAGTCACATCGGAGATCGGAGCAAAATCTCTTATATGATTACCCTGATATCATCTGGAAGGTACGCGTGCTTCATGGAGAAGTCCATTGCGCACAAGAGGCGCTGATTTCTGGCGTTGACGACGGGTCGTACGCCATTAATGGCTTCCTTCACATCCGGATCGGACATCGGGTCGTACAAATTGTCGTACCGAAGACCTAATTTCCCAAATCAAAAAATCGATCAAAAATCGAGGAAGAACATGACAAAAAAAACATTTTGTTTAAATCGAACGCATACCATAATTGTTCAGGCGATTGGTCACCGTTTTCATGTGAATAGTGGCGAACATCGAAGATAGATGAGTCGATCGAAGCTGAGAGAGCTGAGAGAGGGCGAGATGCGAGAGAGGGAAAAAAAAAGGGGAATGAGTGATTGCGAGAGAAAAAAAAAAGGAAAAAAAAAGTTGATTAATTTTAGGTAATATTAGGGTATGGGGCAGATTGGTTTTTAATATTATTTCTACACCCATTATTTTTCACTTCATTTGTAGGGGTTGTGTATTTTTTAATTGTTTATTTATTAGGGTATTTGTATTTTTTAAATACTAAGTAGGGGCATTTTTTAAAATATATAAAGTCATAAATATCCCTACACTAATATTACGGTAACATATATTAATTTAGGGGGAATCATGGATCGGGGCATTTGTAAGAGTACAATTACATGTACTACCTATATTTTTCCCAATTTTTGATATAGGCAGTGTTCCATTATTAACCTTTTCAATGTTTATTAATTAATATAACTACGTATCTAAACATAAAATACCAAAAAAAGAGATATTTAATATATATATGAGATAGAATTCTATGTTAATATCTCCTTCCCAAATTCGCTATGTTGCTGAGGGTTTCAAACCACCCCACAAATCCCAAACTCGACAACGGCGAACGAACTCCAACAAAAAAACCTTCGACATTCATCCATAATCAATTTGTGATATTTTACAAATTTTTGTTATGTAATTCAAATTACAACTTCATAAAATTTCTAGGTTTTTTATTTCACTTTTTGTATTTTAATCAATTTGGGAAAATTTTAGTTGAATTTGAATTTTGAAAGATTATCTAAAAAAGGTTCATCATCTTCAATATGTCATATTGGTTTACCATGATGATAGATATCTATACATCTATGATAGATATATATGATAAATATATATAAATCTATGATAGATATATTGATATGAAATATCTATGACATATCTATATAAATATATATTGATATGTGTGTAAATCTATGATAAATATCTATTCATATATATATATATATATATATATATATATATATATATATATATATATATATATATATATATATATATATATATATAATTGAATGGTTGCGCAAATATATTTTACCAAATATATTTATTATTCTTGCACAAATATATTTAAGTTTTTGCGCAAATATTTACATTCTTACGCAAATATATTTGTTGGAATTCGATATCCCGGGTCATTAAAAATTGCGGAAAATAATAACCCGACCGAAATCCTCTCGCCGGAGACCGATCACGAACACCACGAAGAACCGGGCTCGTCAAGAACACCCTAGCCGATCACGATCACGAACACCCTAGCCGAGCCCCACCGTGGGGCTCGCGATCGCCGTCGATCGCGTGGGGCTGCCTAGCAGCCCCCGGCGGTGAGTCCGGCGACTCACCGCCACCACCGGCCGGGGAGGGAGCGCCCAGCCGCGGCGCGAAGCCGCGGCAGCCCCCAGCGATCGACCCTTGGTCGATCGCTCGCCCCGGCGTCCAGCCGGGGCTCCCCTCGCGTGGCCGCTGCCGGCGGTCGAGCCCTAGGCCGACCGCCACCCCCTCGGCTCCCAGCCGAGGGCTCCTTCGAACCTTCGCCGGGGATCTCGAATCCCCGTCCCCGAAGTTCGTCGTTTACCCGGATCGTCCGTTCATGTATGCATCACAATTAATCCACATAAATTCATAGAAGAGAGTATGTGATTTTACCTTTTAATTCGTTGTGCGGAGAAACGAATCTAAGTTGAAGACCTTACGATCTTCCCACGTATTCCTTGCACTAGCTTGAACGTCGGGTGGGCGACGATCCTCCAAGCTTATGGATCCTCTTCAACTCTCTAGAACTATCAACTATTGATATTCTTGTCTTATGAAAAAGTGAAGACCATGTAGTGCTTTTATAGGCTACGTAGGGGATCTAAAGGAGGTGGAATATTGGGCTTCCAATATTAATGATTAAATTGAGCCCAAGCCCAAATCTATTAATCTCCCATTAATATTAATTAATTTATTTTCCACTATATAAATTAATTGCACTCCCAATATTAAACCATATTATATCAAATAATATTTCTCCGGTAGTATTATTTATTCCGTGTATTTAAGATTTAAATATCCATGAATAAAATTAATTTATTGCTAATTAATTTATATTCATCTCTTGAATCCGAGACTAGTACCATTCAACCTTAATTATTGTGAGGAACGAATCCACTCATGAGGTTTACACAATAATTCCTTTTGAACTCATCTCGGGGATATTATCAACCCTTCCGGGATACACTGTCCGGTCAATCATTCACGGCATGCCATATATAAAATATAGTGACCCAACTTAACCGGTAATTAACCCAATAATTAAATCGGTTAATTCCTTTGGTAAATCAAAGTCACTTATATTAAATATACACACCCGCAACAATATCGGGGATTAAGAATAAAATACTCTGAGACTCGAATCGATTATCGCCGGCAATCCTAATCGATGAATCTCAACGATCCGCTCAATACACCAAGTGTACAAGTGTGATAAAATAATTAAGACAAATTATTTTCTCTCTCACACAACGACTATACCGATGGATTGGTCCGGGTCCATCTAGGTCGTGAGCCACTGTTTGATTAAATACGAGTAACCGATAGCATGATCTTCTGTGTGACGTCGCACACCATACTAACTACAACGTATAGAATCCAGGACTATGATTTGCATATATTTAATTAATAATAATTAAAAGCAAACAATTGTTTATTAATTAAATAGATTAAATGCTATGACGGGGAGTTTATCGTTACTTAAATCTAGACATTAAGTACACAACTCCAACAATATTTATATATATAATTTACTGATTCTTACATTCTTACACAAATATATTAATATTAGTGAATATTAAATAAATTAATATGTTAATGTAGGGATATTTACAACGCAAATATATTAATATTAGTGAATATTAAATAAATTAATATGTTAACGTTATTGTAGGGATATTTACGACTTTATACATATTAAAAAATGCCCCTATTTAGTATTTAAAGAATACAAATATCCTAATAAATCAACAAGTAAAAAATATACCCCTCAAAATAAAGTGAAAAAGAATGGGTTTTCAAAATAATATTAAAATGCAATCTACCTCATACCCTAATATTACCTTAAAATTATAGTTAAAATTATAAACATTATAAAATTATAGTTAAAATTAAATTTTAATATTCACTAATATTAAACGCACTACTAATATATATATAAATATATTTGCCGTAAAAATGTAAATATATTAGCGCTAAATATATTTGGTAAAATATATTTGCACTAAATATATTTGGTAAAATATATTTGCGCAAACATGAAATTACATTATATGTTAATATCAAAATATATTGCGCAAACAAAATATCTTAGCATTACCTAATTTGAGCAAACATTAATACATATATATGATGGAGTTGTATTCTAAATGTCTAGTTTAGTGCAAATACGGAACTCCTTATCTATACCTTAATTCAAGATATGATTCAAGCATGATTGCATTTAATGCAATAGTCCTTGATGTATACGTTGTAGACAGTATGGCGTGAGGAGACACGCGGAAGATCATACTGTCGGTTACTCGTATACTATCGAACAGTAGCTCACGACTTAGATGGACAGGGACAATCCATCGGTACGTCGTAGTGTGACTGGTAGATAGTCGGTCTTGACTATCATGTTACACTCGTACACTTGGTGTATTGAGCAGGACCACGGGAGGGCGTTCGATTTATACTAATCGAAGTAATCGAACTAGACCTCAGATATTGCGGATATACGAATTCCCAATCCCTATATAATTATAGGTGCGTGTGTCCAATTCTCGGTTCTTTAATCTACCAATGAGTGAGACTAATTGATTAGTCAATATTCTCGGTAAATTGGGAATCGGAATTGTACACACGGCATGCTATAGATTATAGACAGGAAACCGTGTCCCGTTTATCGGGAATCGGAATTGTACACACGGCATGCTATAGATTATAGACAGGAAACCGTGTCCCGTTTATCGGGTTGATGATGTCCCCGAGATGAGCTCATAAAGTTTATCATGTAAACCCTGCAGGTGGATTCGTTCCACATGATAATAAGGATGAGTGGTACTAGTCTCGGATAATAAGAAACGAATTAATTTAATTATTAGTAATTAAAGTTAATTCGTGGACATTCGATATCTTAAACGCGGGGAAAGTCGTATATGTAATTTCGGCGGAAATATTATTGTTGATATAATATTAAATTAATTTCGGGAATTCAATTATTATTTTTTAGTGGAGTGAATAATAATTAAAATTGTGGAATTTAATTAAAGGTTTTCTTTTAAAGACACCGGTTTAATTAAATTGCAATTTAGCCCCTAATTAATTTACCTAAGAGGTCCCTAGTGTAACTCTATATATAACCCCCCCTTGCCTCTCTTAAACCTAAGAAACGCCGCAACTATTATTTCAGCAGAGAAATTAAATTGCTTAGCGCAATTATGTTTTTCTCTGTTTAAATAAAAGAGTTAACGCAGTTATTTTTCTGATGAAATTAAATTGCTTAGCGCAATTATATTTCTGAGAAAGAAAAATTATTCTTGCGCTGGTTTAGAGAAGAGAGAGCAGAAAAGGAGAATCCAGCAGATCGTTGCCCACACAACGGCTGGAATCGGGTTAGAGGCATACGCTAGAAACGTCTAAGGTTTCAACAATTCGGCTTCTCCGAATCACGCGACAAAGGTATGAGATCGATCCCTAATTCCGCAATTATCGATCTCTAAATTCGTTAAAAATACATCGAACGATCGATCGGGTTCCGGGAGTCGTGGTACGTGTTCCTCGACTACTGGGGGGTCTAGGACCTCCGGAACGGTAGTCGGATGAGGAAAAACGACCCGGAAACGAGCCCGGAACAGCAACGTCGCGTTGCTGTTCGCGGACAAACAGCGGTCGCCAAAGGGCAAACGGCGGTCGCCGTTTGCAGTTCCTTTCAGCGACCGCTGGACTGCTTTCGGCGGTCGCCGAATTGATGCAGTCCAGTCCCGTTTCGCGCGGTTGTCCTTCGGGGCGATGGCTGGGCGTGAATCGGGTCAAGGGGTGTCGTGCGAACGAAGTAGCGACTTCGGAGGTCGACTGGGAGTGTTCGGATGTTCGAGCGATCGAACGAACGCATCCCGGGTAGTCGATTTCCAACAATTGGTATCAGAGCCGGTTTTGTGCGTTCTTTGTATTTTTGCGAGAATTGTGTTGCAGGTTCGAACCCGATTATTATGGCCATGTGATTGGACTGTATGTTTGTGGTTTGTTAAACTCTCGGGCTTGTCGAGATCTTTGGTTTTGAAATCGTTGCATGTTTGTAATAGTTAAAACGACGGGTTGAGTCGTTTAGGTTTTATTACGTTTTTCGTTTTATCCGGATTGTATAGGATCGATCAACCTGTATAGGATCGATGCCGGAAGTAGTTAGTTTTACTTATGTAATGTTGCTGCTACTTGGTGAATCGAGAGAAGATCGAAGGCCGGACGAACGAGGGTCGAGGAGTCGAACCCGAGGCTACTGTGCACAAACGACGCCCGCTGGAGGGCAAACGGCGGTCGCCGTTTGCAGCTCCTCCAGCGACCGCTGTTTCTCAAACGGCGGGCGCTGTTTGGGGTTTGGCAGCAGCGGCTCGGGGGGTTCGACGGACATCACGGATCGCTTGTCGAGGGCCCGGGACGATACTCCAGAGGGAGGGGTTCGTCTCTTGGTCCTTAGACGAGTCGGTGATGGACCGAGACCGAGACGAGCAACGAGATGAAGATCCGAGAAGACGTGCATGGAAGATATTTAAAGGCCATAATAATCGGGGCCACGTTAAATGCTTTTTGTGTGCTTACGTGCGTTTTATTATGCTTTATTTATTTTATGCATGTTTTCCCTTTCGTAAAATACTAAGTGGGAGAGGGATTGGAAACAATCCCGCGGTCTCCATTCTCTGTTTTGATAGTGATGTGTGTCACTTACGAGTTGGCTTTAGTGTCATCCTCCCTATCGGATAAAGTCGACACACGGATATCACTGGATCAAAATTCGAATTTAAAATCCACTTATAAAATTGAACAATTATATTTCTCAAAAGCAATGCCTAATCTGTCATTCAAAGACTAATTTCAACTCGACTCATTCTCACCCCGGGGAGTGGAATGGAGCCAAAGCGCTTGGTTATGTCGATGGCACAGATTAGAGACATTCGAGTCATTCGATGACTAGATCGATTGTCTGGTTGGCTCCCTCACCTAGTGAGAGATAGGGCTCAATTGCATGATTGATCGCTGGTTAGAAACTTCGAGTTTCACTTACGAGATATCAAGCTTTGATTAATAAAATTGTGAAATTTAATAAATGTAAGAGTCAATTAACAAAGTTGTTTGTTTTAGTAAACGTCCACAAGAACGTGGCTTGCTAAATGGAAACGGTACTTTGGGTTAATTAAGATTCTATGACATTTAAATAAGTGAGATTCAATTAATAAAGTTGTTTGTTTTAGTAAACGTCCACAAGAACGTGGCTTGCTGAATGGAAAAGGAACTTTGGGATTAATTGAGGCTCGACAGTTATAGAAAGTCGTGGAGGATCGCATGTCAACGTAAACGTCCACATGAACGTGGCTTGCGGTGGACATGTGGTTCCCGAGCGGTGGACTTAGTACTGAGAAATGGTACACACTTAGGTACGCTTTATAGTATCCTCCCCATCGGAGTCACTGCTATGATGATGTACGACCGAAGTGAAATCCAATCATAAAATCATTTGGACTGGTAAACGTCCACAAGAACGTGGCTTGCTATGTCTGATGGGATTTTGGAAATGATTGGTAGTTTAATGATATCACTTGAGGGAAATGATATCGAATTAAACTCATTGTTTGTTTTATATGGTATTATTCCCATTAAAAGTCAACAAACTCACTGAACCTGATTGTATGGATTGGAAAAGAAACTTGGACATTGTCCTAACTGCAGAGGAGTACAAATATGTACTCCAAGTCAATTGACCTGCTGAACCAAATGATACTTCCACTACTGAGGAAAGGAAGCTCATTGGAAATGGATCAAGGCTATGAGATGACGCGGAGCAACATTATGACTTTCATGTCAAAAGTGTTGCGACATCGGGATCATGCCATGACCATTACCTATGATATGATGCTTAACCTCAAGAAGTTTTGGTTATCAGGACAGGACAGCCGGGCAAAGTGAAATGAGGCAACTCATAACGGCCATCATGTCGGAAAGAACGCCCGTAAGGGATCACGTTCTTAGAATGATGGGCTATCGTAATGAGATAGAGGTTCTGGGAGAAATTATCAAAGGGGTAACCCAGATTGATTTTGTGCTCCAGTCTCTGCCAAGAAGTTTTGAGCAGTTCCGCCTAAACTAAAATATGAATAAGGGGTCTTATTCATTGACGGAGCTCCTGATTGAACTTCAAGCGGCTGAGAGAATCTTTGAGGGTCCTGAAAGCACTTATGGCTGAGAGATTGACTCTTCCTAGGCTTTCGGGCAGCAAAAGGAAGAAGAAAATACGGAAACCCAGTGGGCCTAATATATCTGGACCACGGAATGGGACAAGCAAGCCCAAAGGGCAAGTGCTTCCGTTGTAAGCAGTTTGGATACTGGAAGTTTTAATTGTCCTCTCAAAGCAACTAGAAGTTAACTTCTCTTTAGTCACCGAAACATGCTTAGTGGTGTTATCTACCAGTACCTGGTGTGTGGATACGGAAACCACTAATCATGTCTGCACTTAAATGCAGGGGTTCCAGGAAACCCGGAGACTTAGATAGGAAGAAGTAATAACCTACATGGGCAATACTGTTAAGGTAACAGCCGTTGCAGTGGGAGATGTTAAATGTTTTTTTTAACGGTAGGATTTTAGTTCTAATAAATTGTCTTTATGTGCCGGTATTTAGAAAGAATTTTCTTTTCGGATTTCTAAATTGGTTTAGAATGGATATTCCGTTTCTTCTGATAGTTTTATACCTATCAGAGTAGGAAACGGGGATATTATCTATTCTGGTACATTGATAGACAATTTAATACTGAATCCGTGTTCTTCCACGATGCAACACACCGGAGCTAATAACACATTGTCGAACCCCAATAAGAGTAAAGATCCTTCTAGGATGAATCAAATGTACTTATGGAATCTTAGGCTAGATCATTTTAACTTGAGTACGATTCAAAGGGTGAAAGCTGATGGACTACTCAGCTAGGTTGAAGGAAAGGACTTTCCAACCTTCGAATCATACTTGGAAGTTTTAATGACCAAGCAACCCTTTACGGTTAAAGGGAAAAGATCCAAGAAAGTACTAGAGTTGATTCGCTCTGATATATGCAGACCTCTTTGAGGAGTAAGGCATACTTATCAGAAAATGGGATTAACTCCCAACAGAATACACCATTTATGCCTCGGCAAAATAATGTGTTGTAAAGAAGGAATAGGACTCTTATAGATATGGGAAAGTAGACAATAAGTTATTCGGAGTTACCTAATTTGTTTTGGGATATGGCTTGGAAACAGCGGCGTTTATCTTGAACTTGATTCCTTTGGAAACTTGTACAGATATTCGGCTGTTTATAAGATACCCTGAGAAAACGAATTGAGATATGTAATATAGTTCAAAGGACCAGATGTTCGTTGATTGAATCAACGTTCGGTTCTTAGACATGGACTATATGTATACACAAGATCACAAGCCCAAGAGTAAAGTAATACTTAATGTGCTTAGAGGGACTGATCAAGACTTAGAACCAGCCTAACTGAGTAGTTCACTACTATAATCTTTAGTCACTAAAGATACACCAGAGCGTCGTCGTAGTGGGAGGGTTGTTAGACAACCCAACAGGTTCATGTCTATAGGTGAGTCTTCGGACTTGTTACCTGGAGAACATGAAGCCGAACCCTGGATCTATGACGAGACGCTGAAAGATCAAGATGCTCAGTCTTGGCAAAAGTCGATCCGGATTCTTTTGTCTTCACATGGAAGATGGAAGTCAAGACAGATTTCCTAAATCGAAGTCTTGACGGGGCCATCTGTGTGGGACAGCCAGAAAGATTCATCGAAAAGAGCAAAGAGCATTCGGTAAGCAAGCTTAATCAATCTTAAGATTGAAGGAAGCTTCAAGATCTTGGACACATGCGGACCTATGAGAAAATCCATTTCATGGATTCATTCAAGGCATGTTTAGGTCCTGTGTGTAATAAAGAAGTGACAGAAAAGATGTGGTGTTTTCTCATTCTTTATGTAGACGACATCCTTCTGAATTGGCAACAATATGAAAGATGTTATCGGACATAAAGGGATGGTTGTCCGAGTAATTCAATGTAAGAGACTTAGGAGAAGTCGGGAATGTTCTTGGGATCAAAGTAATAAATGATCGCCAGAAAAGAACATAGAACTTATCTCGAGTCTCATACTTAAATACAATTCTTACTCGTTGCAGCATACATAATTCCAAGAAAGGTCTTCACCTTTTAGATGTGGAATTCGTCCATCTAAGGTTTTGTGTCCGACACAATAAAGGAGATAGATGAAGAGTAAGCAGTTCCCTGCACCTTAATGGTGGGAAGCTTAATGTATGTAATGCTATGCACGAGACTGATATCTGCTATGCCGTAGGCATGGTGGTGAGATTTCATAGTAATCCTAGAAAGGATCACTCGACTGATGTAAAGAACATGTTTAGGCTCCTGCAGAGGACCAGGAATTATGTTCTGAGTTACAAAGCAGTCAAGTTGTTTCCTTTGGATTACATAGAATTGAATTTCCAATCAAACAGGGACAGTTGAAAGTCGAAGTCAGGCTATGTGTTCTCACTGTGAAGTGGAGCAGTCACATGGAAGAATGTAAAGCAGTAATGCATTACGGACTCTACCATGGAAACTGAAAGGATAACGGCCTCTGAGGCAGTTAAAAGGTCAGTGTGGCTCCAGAACTTCCTAAGGGACTTAGATGTGGTTTCTAGTTTACCCAAAGCTATTTTGAATAGCGGTATTGGCAAACTTGAAATGCCACGAGTCCACAGTGGGGGATAACACGTAGAGCGCAAGTACCACCTGATTCGAGAGATCGTCTAATAAGACGATGCAGTTGCCACCTAGATAGCATCAAAAGGATTGCCTGGTAAAACCCGTTCACAGAGGCACTTCCAGCGAAAGCGTTGGGTAGGCGTGATGAGGTTATGGGAATCTGATGTTTGGGAAAGGGCGACTAGACTTTTAGTATAAGTGGGAGATTGATGGAGTTGTATTCTAAATGTCTAGTTTAGTGCAAATACGGAACTCCTTATCTATACCTTAATTCAAGATATGATTCAAGCATGATTGCATTTAATGCAATAGTCCTTGATGTATACGTTGTAGACAGTATGGCGTGAGGAGACACGCGGAAGATCATACTGTCGGTTACTCGTATACTATCGAACAGTAGCTCACGACTTAGATGGACAGGGACAATCCATCGGTACGTCGTAGTGTGACTGGTAGATAGTCGGTCTTGACTATCATGTTACACTCGTACACTTGGTGTATTGAGCAGGACCACGGGAGGGCGTTCGATTTATACTAATCGAAGTAATCGAACTAGACCTCAGATATTGCGGATATACGAATTCCCAATCCCTATATAATTATAGGTGCGTGTGTCCAATTCTCGGTTCTTTAATCTACCAATGAGTGAGACTAATTGATTAGTCAATATTCTCGGTAAATTGGGAATCGGAATTGTACACACGGCATGCTATAGATTATAGACAGGAAACCGTGTCCCGTTTATCGGGTTGATGATGTCCCCGAGATGAGCTCATAAAGTTTATCATGTAAACCCTGCAGGTGGATTCGTTCCACATGATAATAAGGATGAGTGGTACTAGTCTCGGATAATAAGAAACGAATTAATTTAATTATTAGTAATTAAAGTTAATTCGTGGACATTCGATATCTTAAACACGGGGAAAGTCGTATATGTAATTTCGGCGGAAATATTATTGTTGATATAATATTAAATTAATTTCGGGAATTCAATTATTATTTTTTAGTGGAGTGAATAATAATTAAAATTGTGGAATTTAATTAAAGGTTTTCTTTTAAGGACACCGGTTTAATTAAATTGCAATTTAGCCCCTAATTAATTTACCTAAGAGGTCCCTAGTGTAACTCTATATATAACCCCCCTTGCCTCTCTTAAACCTAAGAAACGCCGCAACTATTATTTCAGCAGAGAAATTAAATTGCTTAGCGCAATTATGTTTTTCTCTGTTTAAATAAAAGAGTTAATGCAGTTATTTTTCTGATGAAATTAAATTGCTTAGCGCAATTATATTTCTGAGAAAGAAAAATTATTCTTGCGCTGGTTTAGAGAAGAGAGAGCAGAAAAGGAGAATCCAGCAGATCGTTGCCCACACAACGGCTGGAATCGGGTTAGAGGCATACGCTAGAAACGTCTAAGGTTTCAACAATTCGGCTTCTCCGAATCACGCGACAAAGGTATGAGATCGATCCCTAATTCCGCAATTATCGATCTCTAAATTCGTTAAAAATACATCGAACGATCGATCGGGTTCCGGGAGTCGTGGTACGTGTTCCTCGACTACTGGGGGGTCTAGGACCTCCGGAACGGTAGTCGGATGAGGAAAAACGACCCGGAAACGAGCCCGGAACAGCAACGTCGCGTTGATGTTCGCGGACAAACGGCGGTCGCCAAAGGGCAAACGGCGGTCGCCGTTTGCAGTTCCTTTCAGCGACCGCTGGACTGCTTTCGGCGGTCGCCGAATTGATGCAGTCCAGTCCCGTTTCGCGCGGTTGTCCTTCGGGGCGATGGCTGGGCGTGAATCGGGTCAAGGGGTGTCGTGCGAACGAAGTAGCGACTTCGGAGGTCGACTGGGAGTGTTCGGATGTTCGAGCGATCGAACGAACGCATCCCGGGTAGTCGATTTCCAACAATATATTTATAATTATATATAAATATAATTATATATTTTGGATGAGCTTACGCGATGCGTGTTTTATGAGATGTGTGGAACATTCTTTGTGTAATATTTTTACATATTTTTTTGCATCTATGATAGATTTCTAGTTTAGTTTGTAAATATCTATAATAGATTTATGGTTTACTTATGTTATTTTATGAATTCTTTGATATCTATGATAGATTTCAATTTTTTTTTCATATCTATTATAGATATATCAATATTATTATACGAATTATTTATGACAAATTTCTGAATTCAAGTGATTTTATATCTATGATAGAATTCTAGTGTTTATTTTATATCTATGAGCAGAAGATGAAAGATTTTTGAATGTCTTTGACGAAACTTTAATAGATGTGTGTAGTTTAATGAGGAACTATCCAAATATAGGATGATAGTTTAGATTTTTGCGTAATTTTATATATCAATTAATTTCTTAATTTTTTTAATGAAAAAGGATAAAATAGGCAGAGTGTCTGTATAATACTAAGAGAAAAGATTGGGTACTATAAATAATAATCATCTTAGAAGTGTCCTCATTCATGATTACCCCTAATTTTAATTAATTGATTACTCCAGCCTTGTTAATTAGCCGTTATTAATTACTCCTTCCTCTTTTTTATATAAGTCTTTTTAGCTTTTTTATTTTTTTCAAATTATAGGTCATTTTAGCTTTCATAAATGATGTAATGACATCAATTTCTTAAATTTTCAATTTTTTATGCAATTGTTTTTTCTTTCAACCAATCATATTTCATTATTTTTATTTTTAGATATATTTTAATAAATATTAATTATCATAAATTATTTTCTTAAATATTGTGTCAAAGCTTAGGAAGTCTTATATAAAAAATAGGAGGGAGTAGTTTAGCTTTTATTATGTATATTACGAAACCCATCAATCTTAATTAATTAATTTCCAAGCTTCAATCTTAATTATTTGACATCATTTTATTTATTTTATTATAATTGTTCTTTTTTATGGGTTGAAAAATTATATATTATTTTTCTTGTTAATAAAGACTCATTTAAATTTATTAATGTCAAAATATAAACTAATATTTTTTAATTTTAGCATTGAGAAAAATATGTTGAAAAATGTTGATATTGATATAATTATAAATGATTTTGTATCTAAAAATAAATAAAAGAGTAGTTTGTAAATGCTATATTTTCATTACTGTACACTTGAAAAAATATATTTAATTTTTAAAAAATAAATTAGGATAAAGAGTAATTTGGTTTTTAAAATTCAAAAAATTAAAATTTTCTTCTATAATTAAAATAATATATCTTAATAATATGATATATTTGCCTAGGCCCCTAAAATGTCAGGAACGAGCCTGTTTGCACCCGGCTTGAGTAACGAGGAAGTGTCTCACCCATGGGATGCTTATGCTTTCTATGATCAAGAAGGAGATACATACGTCGTCGATGATCGATACCTCTATTGAGACTGAGAGTATCCCAATCTACGACACCGGGGATGAGGATGGGTTAGAGGGTATCTCTCTCTCGTTGGAAGAGTTGGTCGTGCCGCATACACTTTCCATGACTTCTTTGGTCGAGGACAAGGAGGTTGATGAGATTTTTCTCGATAGTCCATGTTTATTCGAGCCACTTTCTTTCCCTTCGGATCACTTGGTGGATAAGAAGCCGAAAATTCCTCTTTCTTCTTCGTGAGTTGAAGTGGCCAACACTATGATAGTTGAAGAGCCGAGAGTCAGCCGTACGCACCAACTGCCCATGCCGCATGATCCTAGAAGACTTGGGAGTCGATATTGGATTTTATACCTCTCACGCTCTTGATGATTCCCTATCCGGTTGGGGTAATGTGTAAGTGATCTCGGAGGGTGTTTTTTTCAAATACCGGGTAGTTGTGAGTCAAGTGTACATCATGATTCTAATATCTAATGAGTTTCCTTGTCTTGAAGATTGAGTACCTCTGGCCGAGATAATATTCCTAAGGAAATATAGTTCCATCTTTTTAGGAGTCTCGGGGGAAGGTCAAAGTAGGAGTAAGATTGGGTTAAGGTTAGTGAACCCGATTTCTCGTCTCGGCTGAACCTTCACACCCTTCTCGTTGGAAGATTGAGCTCTTTTGGCCGAAATGCTATATCTAACGAAATTCTTGATCCCTAACGATAGCTGCATATCATAGCCTTAAAAATGAACTGGTTGCGATGATGAGTTGAGTTGTATTGATTTATTCATCGTCGATGTCGTCTCGGAGGGAGGTGTGAGGCGTTTATTGGTGGCTGCGGGATTGGTAGATGCAGGGGAAGAAGAAATATCTAGGTGCGTCTTTTCTTGTCGATTAATATGAAGTGGGTTTCCAGAGAGGGGCTTTCTTGATTGAGGAAAAGTAAAGACAATACAGTACCAAAAAGATTCTTCTTCATTAAAAGAAAACAGAGTTTGTTGCTTAATCAAAAAGTCATGGCGATTATTGGCCTTTATGCTTCCAAGGAGGTGCGAGAATTTCTAGAGAAGTTGTGTCCAAAACCTTGACAAGCATTCACTTGAAGAGAATTTTATTTTCTCAAGTTGGCCAAGGGAGCTTCAGTGCAAGCTCATGTTTGGTACCAGAGCTTAGTTTGAAGATAAAAAGCATGAAGTAAGACCTATCGATGTTAAATCGCAATACTCAATTTCTTCTTTGGCAATATAAGATGAGGTTTGACATCATCTCATTCGAACAAGAAATTGTACTCCATGGGATCGACAATATGTCAGAGTCGATGAAGTATGAGGATTGAGGAGTGTCGCTTTAATCAAAATTGCATGGAGACTATTGGTCTCCATGTTTCAAACGATAGGGTAAAAAATATCGTTTACGATAAATAAATATAGCATCTCGCAATGGATATAAAACGATAGGGTAAAAAATATCGTTTACGATAAATAAAGTGGGAATACCGGATTCAGGACCACCTCATAAAATAAATAAGTTCTGAGGCCCTGTCCATAAAAGTAGAAGTTTATTAGGCAATTGGCTTGGAAAAGTCTACACTGCCCTCGTTGTTTAAGAAATGAATATAAATTGAATATGTAATTTAAATAGAATTTCTGTTTTAAAAATTAATAATAAAACTCCAATACAATTTCAGACCATCCACGGTTAAAGTACGCCGTTAGACTATGCACGATAATAAGACACCGTGATACCATCCACGATAAATGGATACCGTGAGGACATCCACGATAATCGAACACCGTGAGTTCATCCACGATAAAGAGAGACCGTGTGACCATCTACGATAAATGAACACCGTGAGAACATCCACGATAAATGGACACCGTGAGGACATCCACGATAAATAGAGACAGTGTGACTATCCACAATAAATTGACACCGTGAAAACATATAAGATAATTGCACACCGTGAGCTCATCCACGATAGTCGCACGCCGTGAGACAAATCACGATAAATGGACAGCGTGACGCATACACGATAAGTCAACTCCGTTAGACCATCAACGATAATCATACGTCGTGAGACCATCCACGACAGTCATACGCCGTGTGACTAGCCACGATAAATGGGCGCCGTGGCATCGTATACGATAATTAAAAGCGACTGTGATAATTTTGATTGAGAATATGAAATTGGACAAATTTAAAATAAATTTAAATCTTATAATTTAGAACAATTGATGAATCAAAACTCTAAACTCTAAAACTTGAGAACAATTGATGGATCAAAACTCTAAACCCTAAACACCATCGGTCAGCGTAATACAACAAAAGATGAGCAAACAAAAAGAATAACAAAGCACACAGAGAATCTCCTCTTTCGACATTTGGTCAGCAGCACGGATTTTTGAGCCTCAACCAGAAGTGAAACGGCGATGGAAGACCTAACTGGTGATTTCAACGGAGATAAGGAACTCATGTGTTCGCGTATCATTCCACCCGAAACCCCGAAACTGGTGATTTCGACGGAGATAAGGAACTCATGTGCTCCCGTATCATTCCACCCGAAACCCCGAATCATCTCTGGTGGAAGATAATTCAGGGGAATATTGCTTTTATTTTTGGAAACTCGAGTATCTCGATACAGTAATGAAACTATGAAAATCGAAAAAGTGAGGTGATAAGTACTGCTCCATGAAAAAACCAGAACAAAACAGAAAAATGGATTATTAATGGGTATAGAAAAATAGAGTTCTTTCGTTCGTATTTATAGGCTTAATATTCTGATCTAATTTAAGTCATCCAACCACCAGGATTTCAATCGTTCCGCGAAACGATTCAAATGCCATCTACACTTATTAATTACTAGTATTAATAAAATTAAAATTTATAGAAAATCGCCCCATTAAACACGCTATCCATTAATTTGATATGACCATTCAATTCAGGGAATTGATGCATCTCTGTTCTGAGTCATCCCACCGCCGAATTTCAATCGTTGCACGAAACGACTCATCAACTCCCAACCACACCCATTAAACACGTTGCGATTAATTAATTAAGAAAATAAACAAAACCCTAGAACTGTGTCGCCGTGCGGTTACCACGGTGGATTGTAACACCGTGCAACTGTATTCGATAGAAAACCCTAAAACCTAATGTGTCGTCGTGGTTAGATCACGGTGGATTGTAACACCGTCGTATGAAAAAGATATTGCAATTACATAAAACAGTGTCGCCTTGGGTATTTCACGGTGATCTAATAATTACACCGTGAAATAATATTACACCTTGAATTAATATACACCGTGCAATTATTCAAGGTGCTATATCATATAACCTTATACCGATGCACGGTTACACACACCCGTATTCAACACGGTAATAGTACACGGTAAAATAAATAGTAAATTGTAATTTTAATTTTAATTTTAATTAATGAAATCCAGGCGGAGCGCCAACGCGTCTGGCAACTACGGCCGTCTCTTAATAATTAATACGTATACTGATAGATTTAGGGTTTCTATATTAATGAGTAACCGAGTGAATGTTTTAGCAAGATTAATAAATGACGGTGATATTAAAATCTTTTAATGATACATTTAAGGAAAAAGTACAGTAAACAATTGATTGATGGTTCAAAACCCTAAAACCTATTGTGAAAAATTGATGGATCAAAACCCTGAACACTATCTATTGAAAAGTAGATACATCTTGAAAAGCCGCTTGACCCTGTACATGAATAATGGGAAGCTCGGAAGACATAACCGGATCGGAAGAGATCCCGATCTATCCCCATCAAGTTGCACAGTCTGACGAGAGTCAAGAAGATGGAGGCCGGTCATGAAAGATAAGAAGATGGTTTTCTTTTGGAAACTCGAGTATCTCGATAAAGTAATGCAACTGTGAAATTCGAAAAAGAGTGGTGATAACTGCTCCATGAATAACAAGAACAAAACAGAAAAATGGAGTATTAATGGGTATAGAAAAATAGATTTCTTTCGTTCGTATTTATAGGCTTATATTCTGATCTAATTTTAAGTCATCCAACCACCAGGATTTCAATCGTTCCACGAAACGATTCAACTGTCCACGATGCTTATTAATTACTCGTATTAATAAAATTATTATAAAATCACCCCATCCAACAATCCCTATCCATTAATTTGATATGACCATTCAATTCAGGGAATTGATGAGTCTGTTCTGAGTCATCCCACCGCCGGATTTCAATCGTTGCAGAAACGACTCAACTCCCAACTACGCCCATTATATACATTGCGATTAATTAATTAAGAAAATAAATAAAACCCTAGATCTGTGTCGTATTGGGGTTCCCTCGGTTAGCCACGGTATTAGGTAGAAAATCCTAAAACCTAATGTGTCGTCGTGGTTTGGCACGGTGGATTGTAACACCGTGGAACTCTCATAAATGGGATATAAAACCCTTGGAACATTTTCGCCGTGGGGTTCCCTCTGTGGATTGTAACACCGTGCAACGGTATTAGGTAGAAAACCCTAAAACCTAATGTGTCGTCGTGGTTTGGCACGGTGGATTGTAACACCGTGGAACTCTCATAAATGGGATATAAAACCCTTGGAACATTTTCGCCGTGGGGTTCCCTCTGTGGATTGTAACACCGTGCAACGGTATTAGGTAGAAAACCCTAAAACCTAATGTGTCGTCGTGATTATATCACGGTGGATTGTAACACCGTGGAACGCTCATAATTGTGATATAAAACCCATAGAACAGTGTCGTCGTGAGGTTCCATCGGTAGCTAATAACACCGTGCAACCGTATCATGCAGAAAACCCTAGAACCTCATGTGTCGCCGTGATTCAAACACTGTGGATTGTAACACCTTTAAAGATCTTAAATGGCATAGTAGACGAGGGTATCCAGTTTTAGAATACACCGTGAATTAAAATTACAACGTGAAGGTATTATATAACGTGAAATAATTCACGTAGATAAATCATTACAGTCTTATTACAATTGATGGATCAAAACCATAAACCCAGAACGCTATCAAAATTAGCCGTATTACAATTGATGGATCAAAAACCTAATGGGAATTAAAATTGATGGATCAAAACCCTAAAGAACCGTCCCTTTATAGAAAAGTAGCAACTTCTTATTTAAAGAGACTCGAGTGAACAAAGAAAAAAAAAAAGACATCACACCCGTCTCAGAATATAATCTCTGGATCTATAAAATTAGAACTTGAATCGCTTGATCCTCGATAGTGAGACGAGTGACGAGATGATATTCAAAACCTTCTATTCCCCGTCATTGATGATCTAGGGGAAAGAAGGTTTTCTTTTGGAAACTCGAGTATCTCGATACAGGACTGCAGCTATGAATTTGAAAGATGCGTGGTGAAAACCGCTCCATAAGAAAAAAAACAACGCAGAAAACATGGAGAAAAAATTGGGTATAGAAAAAAAAAGGGTTTTTTCGTTCGTATTTATAGGCTCAATCGACTCACGAAACGACTGACCTCTAAACTACGCCCATTAAACACATTGCGATTAATTAATTTATTATTTAAATAAAAACCTAGAACTGTGCCTCCGTGGGTATTTCACGGTTGATTAAATCACCGTGTCGCGGTCACTGTGACTTTGGTAACGTGACTACACCTCTGAATGGGTCGTCGTGATGTTAGCACGGTGCATTCTAACACCGTGTACGTACATATTATAGGTGACATAAAAAAACCTAATCCTCCGTCATCGTTGGTATCCCACGGTGCGTAAGCCGTGGTATGTTCATATATGACATAGAAAACTTAACCCCCCATCCACCACGATATCCATTAATTAGATATGACCGTGAAATTCAAAGAATTTATGATGTGTGTCTGTTCTGATCCTCCTCCCACGACCCAACCCAACTTCCAACTACTGTACGCTCATTGATGGTCCAGATATGATATGATATGACCATTCAATTCAGGGAATTGATGAGTATCTGTTCTCACATCATCGCCGGATTTAAATCGTTTCACGAAATCACTCAATTCCCAACCACCCCCATTAAACACATTGCGCCGTGGGTTTATTACAGTGGATTTCCTCACCGTGTAACGGTTACTGTGACGGTCTATGTGACACTGATAACCCTTGATAAAAACCCTTACCCACCGTTGTCGTTGGTATCTCACGGTGTATTGTGAAACCTTTATTAGTTTATTAACCCCTCAACTACCCACTTTTGGCGTGTATACATAAGCACCGTAACACGCTGAAAACCCTAATTTTTATAAAATCAAATTTCATATTCAATGGCCACCCCAATCCCGATTTGTAGATTCTTCAAAGTTCTGAACACCGTTGATTTCCGCGAAGTTTGTCGTTTACCTTCTGATTTTGCTCATGAACATGAGTATCTGGCAGGCAGGGCTACTTTGCTTGGAGATTGTGAGACACTCGCCTCATTTGTAATCGCTCGTGCCCCGTGGTCCGTGGAAATCTCTTGGGTCAACGGTTACGTGTGCTTTCATCGTGGCTGGGCCGATTTCTGCACGGCTCATCATCTTAAATTCGGTTATTTTTTGGTTTTTCACTACGCCAAGAAATTGGGTCCTTTCTTTGTCAATGTATACAATAAAGATGGTCTCGAGATTCGGAACTTTTCCGATCCTAATGCCCCTGGAGACCCCCTTCTGCCGAACATATCTAAGGTTGTAGAAGAGATCCTGTTTGAGAAGGTGGTGGAAGTGGTGGAGCTCTCGGACGATGAGGACGATATGGACGATGAAGCAGACGATAAGGACGAACCGACTGATGAAGGCGATGACGCAGATGGCGAGGATGATGAACCATGAATGCAAAGAATGTTTCTTTCTGCGTTTTGTTTATGAATAGTACTATGTTTTTATTTTTGCTACACTACGTAGTCTACGTTATTATACTGTACTAGTGCTTGTTTTTCTTTGTTAATATATTTCGACCTTCTCCCACCGTGCACGAGTAACCGTGTGACTTTAGCGTTTGAAGATATTACCGTGCGCCAAAGGTCGTGTGATTGAACCGTGGCAAAAGGCAACCGTCCTCTCTTTTTTTTTTTTTTTTTTTTTGGTTTTTGGGAATCCCGGTAATTTAATTTATTAAATATTAAAAGATGAATAAAAAGGTTGAATAAACCTGCGGCTTCAAAAGCTAGTCTGTTCACTGACAAAACCCTGCCACGTAAGTATCTGTTTACATACATACATTGATTTGACCGTCGCACGGTACTGACTCACGGTGAGGTCTCACGACATTACCGTGTAAGTATGAACAATGACGTTTTCACGTGATTCTTGCACAATCGCGATAATTTTTTTGGCAAAATGCTTAAGCAAAGTTACTTTCCTATGGAATTGATTATATTGAACCTAAAAAATTCCACAATAATCCATCAAACGATTAAATTTGACATACCATGTGCAATATGATCACACTTGAGAGTAAATTGTTACCAATGAACTACACATCTCTTGAATTTGAGACATGCACTACTGCAAATCGCATCGTACGTCTTCAATTTCAAATACCATACGTCTCCTAGCCTGAAACATGACCCCGTTGATGGTAACGACGCCTTAAAAGTGTATACAAACGATTGACCATCGTTTTTTTGCGGGTTGAACAAGCCACGGTGTAGATGTATTGATGACCAACGTAACGCCGTGCAGATACAACCGTGAAACTAAATGACCGTGCGAAACGGCTTCCATCCTCTCATTTATTTTCCGGTGTTTTAACTCGAATTTTAAATAAAAGAATAAAGGATGACTATACCCGCCTGCAAAAGCTGTCCTGATAACTGACACCACTAATATTTCGCGTGCATCGGTTATCCCGCTCCAATACGAAAATACGCCATCTAAAAAAAGAACTCGTTCAATTTCAAAAATGTTTAAAATTGATTTGATAACCACACGGTGTTGTATCACGGTGACGTCTCGTGAGGTCACCGTATGAGCATGAACACTCACGTTTTCGTGTGATTCTTGCACAATCGCAATAATCTTTTTGGCTAAATGCCTAAGCAATGTTAATTTCCTATGGAAATGATTATATTTAACCTAAAAAATCCACAATAGTCCATCAAACGATTAAATTTGACATACCATGTGCAATATGATCACACTTGAGACTACTCCAGATTGTTACCAATTTTAAGTTTTAACTAAACATCTCTTGAATTTGAGACATGCATTAATACAGATCACATCGTACGTCTTTAATTTCAAATACCGTACGTCTCAATGCCTGAAATATGAACCCGTAGATGCTAACGACGCCTTAAAAGTGTATACAAACGATTGTCAATCGTTTTTTTCGGGTTGAACAAGCCACGGTGAAGATGTATTGATGACCATGTATCACCGTGCGTATACAACCGTGAAACTAAATGACCGTGCACAATATACGTTTTACTGAGCCGTGCGTAAAACGACTTCCCCCTCTCATTTATTTTCCGATGTTTTAATTTTAATTTTAAATAAAAGAATAAAAGATGAATACCCGCCTGCAAAAGCTGTCCCGATAACTGACACCACTAATATTTAAGTACACGTGCATCGGCTAACCCGCCCCAATCCTAGAAACGAAAATACGCCATCTAAAAACAGAACTCGTTCAATTTCAAATATTTTTAGAATGGATTTGATAACCACACGGTGTTGTATCACGGTGACGTCTCGTGAGATCACCGTGTGAGAGTGAAGACGTCTTAAAATTCAAATACAATAACCGTCGCCGTTGGTATATCACGGTATATTGTAAAACCGTGCCACGGGGCATTGGTATACCGTGCTGATACAAGACCGTAAGTGCACACGGTGATCAACAGTTTTTTTTTAGATACAGTCATTGATAGTTTTGCACACGGCGCTGATCAACCACACGGTGATAAACACACGGTTATACATACAACGGCATACAGTATATGAAAAGTTTACTCTCTTGCAAACCAAAACGAAACCAACTGTTATCCATCCCTTAATCAAAAAGGGAGTTCAATGTCTTTGCAGGACATCCAAAATATCTTCAGTGCTATGTTTTTTCTGACAGCTTTGATATCGATGTCGTCCGCATTACGATACAATGATGGGTCGGTGAGCAATCGTTCCAAATACATTGTGCAGAAAGGACCGCAAGAGTGGTTGTCATCTTGGGCAAATTGGTCTTCGGCTGGCATGACCTTGAGCTTGAAGTCTTTTGTTTTCACAGGTAATCTTTTTCTTTCCCAGTAACCTGTTTCCTCCAACATTCGAGGTAAGACCTTCAACAAACACTCGAACTCAGGGGCGCGAGGGTTCACACCAGGCTCATAGTTATGAGCTAACGAGTCATACAGCTCGACAGTCCAATCATCAAAACAAATTCGAACTACGACCCAATGTCCCGGAAGATGACAAACCATGACGGCCTTCACATAAAATAAGTAAACGATATCATGAGTGCTTAATTAGTGTTAAGAGTTTGTGATTTAGGGTATATGATTGTAGTACTTACGTGGGAATATCTGAACCATTCGAAATCGTCTCTTAAACTGCCTGGGAGTTCCCCATTTGGATTGTTCAATGAGTTGTAAGCATGTTTGAAGGTCATCTGAAGACGTGCAACGAAAATATATAAGGTCATAACTCATAAGTGAGCTAGATTTTATTGAGTTCATACCACGGAGGAAGAAGGAATAGTAGACGATGAGATTGGCGACTTTAATGTAATCCTCCAACGAGGCAGGTTGTTCCCCATCGAAGAGTTGTTTGGCCGCAAATAACTTGCGTAGATCATTGCTTCTTACACGCGACCCACCGAATAGCCGCTTATTTAAGCTACCTGGAGCAGACTGGGGTGTGGCATGGATGTCAAATTCATCGTAGATGCCGAAATTCAGTCCCGTTACAATGGCATAAGCGGCGGGTGTGAGTTTCGCAGTCTTACCACCGACGTAGAACCAATGCTCCTTCTCCGGTATTGACGGACCTGACAACTCTCGACATACGAGGTGGTGCAAAAAATTAGTGCTTGATTTGGCAGTAAATCTTATTCCCAGAACACTTTTCATGTAAGGCAGCGCAAAAAAATCGCGAACTGCGACAGCATCACCCCCGATATCTTTTATTGTGTCCGTGATCAGTTTCGGAACTTCGTAGCGAGTATACAAATTGAGACTTAAAGTGACCGACTGCAGATTGGTTGGTCTCTTCCATTCAAATCCAGACTGAAATATGAAATAAATAAATAAGTATTAAAGGATAAAAAATGAGAAATATAACGACACGGTGAAATTACACCGTAAGAAAAAAACCATAGAATATCAAGGTGTAAATTCACCGTGAACATACAAAGTTGTGTTCTTCCACGGTGAACATTACACACGACCTTGAACATATGGTGAATATGTTGTTCCACGGTTTACTTTATACACGGTGTTTGTACACCGTGAAATAAAACGCTGTCGTGGATCGTGCTCGTACAAGACCGTAAGTACACATACACCGTGAAATAAAACACTGTCGTGGATCGTGCTCGTACAAGACCGTATGTACACATACATCGTGAAATAAAACACTGTCGTGGTCCTCGTGGACCGACCTCGTACAAGACCGTATGTACACATACACCGTGAAATAAAACACTGTCGTGGACCGTGATCGTACAAGACCGTAAGTACACATACACCGTGAAATAAAACACTGTCGTGGATCGTGCTCGTACAAGACCGTAAGTACACACGGTAAATGTACACCGTTAGATGAATCATAGTCGTAAATCGACAAGACCGTAAGTAGACACGGTGTATGTCACCCGTGAGATATATCACCGTCTTAAACTCTACCGTGATAATACACGGTGATAAAACTCACGGTTGAACCGTCGTCTACTAGAACTGACACACAAACGCATGCGAAAAAATTGCAGAGAGCAATAAACCATTAACCATTTTAAAATGTCGGAAACAAAAACCCTATCTTGAAAGGATATACCAATATCAAATTACAATCGAATGATTTACAAACATCAAAGCTCGAATAATCGAAAGTTCGAAAGCTAGGGTTATGGACTTACCGGAGGTTCAGCGCGATTGTCTGGGTTGTCCATGTTGTCACTGCTTGCCATAATGATGATCGTCGGAGACGGAGTTGAATAGTTGATACGATAACGGTCGGGGCTGGTGTTTCACCGTGGCGGCGCTCGTCGTGCGTGTGAATTTCAAACGTCGAAAATTGATTTTGTGGGGCAACTTTATTTTTCTGATATTCTTTTTGTTATTTTGTAATATTCGATTTGTTTTTTGTGAGAAAAGATAACTTTTGAGGGCACTTAAGTCCTTTCATTCAAATTTGCCTACTTAACTTACATTTTTATGGACGGGGCTTCAGAACTTGTATACTCTTATGCTTTGGCCTTAAAATGCCTCCGCCCCATAAATAAATATAGCATCTCGCAATGGATATAAAGTCCCTACAGAACTCAAATACATAAAGACACTGTTCTAGATTAGTTATCTCAGACTTCCTCCATACTACTTATATGCCCTTAAAATTCATTGACTGGGAATAAATGCAACACGACAAGTTCACAAGTACTGAATTAACACCCAAGTATGTTACTGGCATTGTAAAACTGAATGCAATCCCAAACTGACTATTGTAGCAAGAGACTCGTTACAAGCCATTCAAAGTAGTTCTGCAGTATAATCCCACAATACAACTCCCAATATCTCAAATCATGAAAAAACAGTGAATACTCAAATCGTCTGAACATAACATAACATAAAAAGAAAAACGATAAAGGCAAATGATTATAATCTCACAACCTGAAAACAATCAGGCCGACCGTGTTTGCATCTTTTTCCGCCTCTTCATCATGGAAGCAGCACTCTTTGTTTTATTCTGAACCCTTTTCTTCTTTCCCTTCTTCCCAGCAGATGGTGTCTCAATAACAGGCCCTGGAAGGACGCCCTTCTTCAATGCACTGCCCCTTGGGGTGGTGGATGGTGGCAATCTCAGACTTTCCGGGGGCAAAGGAGTCTGTGGCTTCCAGAACAAATTATTCTTCATGGAAAACCTAACCTTCTTTGCACTCTTCTCCCCACTCTTTTCGGCAGCGTCAACCCCACCATCCCTTATCCCTTTTGGGTTCGTATTTTTACTCCCTTCTTTCCCATCCACGCCTTTTGATCTCTTTCTTTTACTAAGCTTCACACACTTATCAAAAAAATCTGAATCATCGTCACTCTTGGAATCGATATCAGCAGCAACTTTCTCGAATTGCTTCTGGAGATTCAGAATCACATTTTCGGTCAAATTCAGTTCAGTCTCGTCACCGTCTACATAATCAAGTCCAGGATTCTTGCTTCCATTAGTAGTGACCAATACATTATCTTCCGCAATCCCGGAATTCATTTCAGAAACTACATTGTCAATGTCTTTACTTCTCTTCTTTTTCTTTTTCTTCTTCTCACCAGCCACATCCGTTTTCGTGTTCTTCTTCTTCTTAGTGATTTTCTTATCAGCCCCTGTCGTTGCTTTTGTTTCCACATCAACATTAACAGCAACAAAGTCATTGGGGGTCAACTGGTGCGCCTCATTGAAATCACCAATAACATTCTCATCACTGTATTCGGGTATATCAATTTCAATACCGGATGATTCCAAATCCTTCTCCAGTTTCAGAAACTCCACATGCAACCCTAATGCCACCTTCCTGTTACCCTGAATGCAGTCGATAGCCGAACCCACCTCATAGAACATCCCAGACAAACCCATCCTCAAACCTACCAGCCCCAATAACATATCCCCATCCTTTTCATCTATATCCACACCCGCCTTTCTCTTGTCCAGGACTTCCCTGCCCAATTTTGCCAGCTCGTCAAACACACAACTCTTAACCTTCCCCAACATAACCCTATCCTTACCGCTCATCATCACCCCAAAAAAGGGCTTCAGGATCACATCAATCACCTCCTTCTTGACTGGAAAACCGACAGCACTCAATTCCTCCAGAAACACAGACGCCACATGATAATTCACCCCATTCCCCTGCAATTTATCCTCAGCAAGGAACCCATCACTCTCCAAAACCCCAAAATACACCCCCAAGACACCGACATCCCATTTCCTCAACCTCATCAGCTCGAACAAGGCCCTCATGAAACGGCGTATCAGCAAGTAAAACTTATCAAGCCTCAGCCGGTCGATTCCAGGCCACTCCCTCCGGAGGGTAACCAGAAACCCGCGGAAGAACTCGAGCGAAAGTGATGGCTGGAGAGATAGAAACAGAGATGTGAGGCGGTCGATTAGGGCTACCTGATTGGGGGTCTTGTCGGCGTGCCAGAGGCAGTAAAAGAGGCCCTTCCAGAGCTTCTTGACGTCGGAGTCCGAGAGCTGCTCCGTTTGGGAAACGAGCCATGACTGAAGGAGGCGTAAGGCTTGAGATCTGACGGTGGTGTTGCAGGAGGCCAGGTGTTTGATGAGAGCTGTCCCGGAGGCGGATGCGAGAGCGGGGATCAGGGGTTTGGGCTCTCGAGGTCTCTTCTTCATCGAGTAGTAATGGTGGTGGTAAATGGGTAGTGGAGAGTTTTACAGTGACGGAGTTAGGGTTTTCTCGATTAGGGTTTCTACATTTAAAAGTAACACCAGCAGCGTAACATATAGTAGAGCTGAGCAAATTGTAATTTATAATTAATTACAGAAATGACCCTTGAAATTCAGCTTAATTACAAACATCAGGACAAGAAAATAGTATTTCAATTTATCTTGCTTGTGGAATTGCAATTTGCAAATACATCCCCGACATAATGTTTACTCGTATACTTTGTATTTCACGAATGAATTCATTTGGATTTAATTTATTTCATCCAATCGAAATGAATGAAGTTGAATCAATTATAAACTTGAATTAATAATATTGGAGAATATATTCTCCAATAAATAATAATAATAATAATATTTTTTATATTTATTAAATATCCTTATAATAAATATAAATCATATATAGCATAAAGTAGATTATTTATATCAAATTATTCATTTAAATTATTTTTTATTTTACAATAAAAAAGATTGAATCAATTGAATTGAGTTGAATTGAATTAAATTGAGTTAAATAAAACAATAAAATAAATCTAAAAAATGTCTTTAATCTTTTACAGACAAATAATTATATGATATGATAGGGGCATACAAAACCTTTTTTTTTTTAAACAGAATATTATTTTTATTTTTAAAATAAAACTCTTTTTATCTTATAATCTATAAATAATAATTTTACAACTCACAACTTTGAAATTGTCTTATTTATCATTTTTAATTGTGTATCAATTTAAATTAGTCATTTCCTTTTTATTTAATATATTAACCAAATACTCATGATCACACAAATTATTTATAAATGATTACACTTAATAATTACAATAACACGCTCATTACATAAAAAAATATCATATTTAATAAATTTAGTTAAAAACCATTTTTAAGGGTCAGAAGTACTATATAAATTGACTAGTGTCTATTTTCAATAAATAAAAATTGACTGATTAAGTGAAAGCTCAAAATAATAAATTCAAATTTTGATAATGTTGTAAGATGGGACGATGTATAGTATGATAATATCAATAATACCGAAGAAAAGAAATCAACGAAAATAGAGAAGACAAAGAATTTACGTGGAAACCCAACTGGGAAAAACCACGGGAGGAACGACGAACAATTCACTATAATATTGCTTCACGATTACAAAGATGATATACGCTCTAAACCCTCAAATCTCACGCAATAGCTATAGAATTATAATTGGTGTGTTTATGCCTATGGAGTAGCTCTCTTTATATAGGGGAGAGACCTAATTAATGTATGGAAACATTAATTCTCGCTCATGCTTTGCCTTGAAGGAGAAGGAAACCAAAACGGACCAAAAATAGGACTTTCCAAAAGTCCCCCGCGCCTGGCACTTTTGGCGACCGCCATTTTCAAAACGGCGGTCGCAGGACAGATTCGGCGATCGCCGAATCCCTTTCGGCGGTCGCCGAAACCCCCAAAATCGTGCAGCCCCGACTTCGTCAATTCGACCTTTTCGGCGGTCGCGGGTCCATAAACGGCGGTCGCCGTTTCTCTTCGGCGGGCGCCGATTCCCTAACGGCGGGCGCCGTTTTCCTCCTCGTTCGGTTTCGTGGCAAACTCAACAAATTTCCACCTTGGCACTAAACCGCGAACTTCCTTCGTCGTCCGTCTTCCTCCAAAAGCCCCTAAGGGCTTAATCTCTCGATCGAAGTCCAACCAAGCTAGAGCAAAGCTCAAACTTGGTTGCGGGTAAACTCTTCGTCAACATGTCCGCCGGATTGTCGTGAGTACTAATCTTATTCACCTTAATATCGCCTCGAGCGATCACCTCACGGACAAAGTGATAACGAATATCAATGTGCTTCGTTCTCTCATTGAACACTTGATCTTTTGTGAGACAAATAGCACTTTGACTATCACAAAAGATGGACGTCGTCTTTGAACCCTTCAAGAGCTCCTTAAACCAACCTCTCAACCATAACGCCTCCTTGCAAGCCTCGGTGACCGCCATATACTCCGCCTCAGTAGTAGATAAGGCCACCGTACTTTGCAAAATAGCTTTCCAACTAATGGCACACCCACCAATGGTAAAAACATACCCAGTAAGAGATCTTCTTTTATCTAGATCACCGCCATAGTCGGAATCCACGAACCCTCGAACATCTTCTTGATTCCTCCCGAACACTAACTTCTTATTAGACGTACCTCTCAAATAGCGCAACACCCATTGCACCGCCTTCCAATGCTCTCTTCCCGGATTCGCCATATACCGACTCACGGCACTCATGGCGTGGGCCAAATCCGGACGCGTACACACCATGGCGCACATCAAAGACCCAACTGCATTGGAATAAGGGACTCGAGCCATATCCTCGATGTCCTTCTCCGTAGTCGGAGAATAAGCAGAGGTAAGTCTAAATTGTGTTCCAAGGGGAGTACTTACCGGGTTCGCATTTTCAAGGTTGAACCGATGTAGCACCTTCTCTATATACCCCTTTTGGCCAAGATACAACTTTCCTTCTCTTCGATCTCTCGTGATTTCCATTCCTAGGATCTTCTTTGCCGCACCAAGATCCTTCATCTCGAACTCTTTACTAAGTTGTGCCTTGACTCTCTCCACCTCCGACTTATCCTTAGCCGCTATCAACATATCGTCGACGTAGAGGAGAAGATATACTAAAGACCTATCACGGCCTTTCCGGAAATACACACAACTATCATAGGAGCTCCTTCAGAAACCATTCTTGATCATAAACGTGTCGAAACGTTTGTACCACTGTCTAGGAGACTGTTTCAAACCATATAAGGACTTCTTGAGAAAACACACCTTGTTCTCTTGGTTTGAACCCTCGAACCCCTCGGGTTGGACCATGTAGATATCTTCATCGAGCTCCCCATGTAGAAAGGCCGTCTTCACATCCATTTGCTCAAGCTCCAAATCATGCATTGCCACAATGCCTAGAATTGCTCGAATCGAGCTATGCTTGACCACCGGTGAAAACACATCATTGAAATCTACTCCGGGAATTTGGCTAAAACCCTTAGCCACCAATCTCGCTTTGTATCTCTCGTCCTCAACCCCAGGGATGCCCTCCTTCTTCTTGAAAATCCACTTGCACTTGATGGCCTTCTTGCCTTTAGGGAGATCAACCAACTCCCAAGTGCCATTCTTATGAAGAGATTCCATCTCCTCTTGCATAGCTAGCATCCACTTGCCCGAGTCATCACAAGTAACCGCCTCGTCATATGTGGAAGGCTCCTCATACGAATCAACATCATCGGCTACACTCAAGGCATAAGCGACTAACTCATACTCGGCTAACCTTCTAGGTGGTCGAGTCTCTCGCCTTGGCCTATCTCTAGCTATGCATTGCGGCTCTTTCTCTTTTGGATCTTCCAGAGTAGTCGAACTACTCGTCTCATCGTTCGGGGAACTTGACCCATCATCTTCCTCTTGCACCCTGTCCGGCTCCACCTCAATAGGAGTACTTGGAACCTCGAGATTCCCTTTAGACGACCGATCACCCATCATAGAAGCCTCATCGAAGACTACATCACGGCTTAGTATGATCTTTCTCGTCTCTGGACACCAAAGCCTGTATCCTTTAACTCCTTCCTTAAAGCCAACGAATATGCACTTCTTAGATCGTGCACTCAATTTCCCGTCGTTGACATGCATGTAGGCCGGACACCCAAACACCCTTAAGTCCTCATAATTCGCCGGAGATCCCTTCCACAACTCTTGTGGAGTCTTCTTGTTAATTGCCATGGACGGGGAACGGTTGATAAGGTAACATGCTAAAGAAGCCGCTTCAGCCCAAAAACCTTTACTCAACCCAGATGTCGCTAACAAGCAACGTACCTTGTCCATAATCGTGCGATTCATTCTCTCGGCTACTCCATTTTGCTGAGGGGTGTATCTCATAGTGTGGTGCCTCACAATCCCCGAACTCTTGCAGAATTGGTTGAATTCTTCGGACACAAATTCTAGGCCGTTGTCCGTACGTAGGTTCTTCACGACTTTCCCGGTTTGTTTCTCTATCATCACCTTCCAATCTTTGAAGGTAGAAAATACGTCGCTCTTGTGTTTCAAGAAGAACGACCAAACCTTCCGGGAATAGTCATCGATGATGGTAAGCATGTAGTAAGAACCTCCAGTGGAGGGGACCGGGGATGGTCCCCATAGATCGGAATGGACATACCCGAGTATCTCTTTAGTCGTGTGAGCGCCGGTAGTGAACTTCACTCGCGTTTACTTCCCATAGACGCACTGCTCACAGAACTCCAACTTCGACAAGCCCTTATCCCCAAGAAGCCCTTGTCTACTCTACTCGGCCATTCCGGAATCACTCATATGCCCTAGACGCATATGCCAAAGTCTCGTTGTATCAACATCCGGGACCTTGGAATCACCTACGGCTACTTCACCTTTTACCGTGGTGCCTTCAAGAACATAAAGCCTATTCGACTTACGTTGACCTCTCATAACCACCAACGAACCGCTGGCAACCTTCACGACTCCACCTTCTCCGGTGAACGAGTAACCCTTAAGCTCCAAAGTACTAAGCAAAATCAAATTCCGCTTTAAGCCGGGAACGTATCTAACCTCGCTTAGGGTGCGGATCGCGCCGTCAAACATCTTGATCCGGATGCTTCCTATCCCTTCAATCTTGCATGACGCGTTGTTACCCATAGTCACCGCACCTTGCTCCACCTTTTCAAAAGTATCGAACCACCCACGATTCGGACACATGTGGAACGTACATCCCGAGTCTAGGATCCATTCCTCGCTTGATTTGGAGACCTCACCCAAAGCCATGAGAAGATCGCAATAATTCTCTGCTACACCAACTTCACCGGAACTGTTGTTGTTGTTGCCGCCTTCTCTTTCCTTCCTATTCTTCAAGGAGTAACAATCGGCTTTGATGTGACCCTTCTTCTTGCAATAGTTGCAGACTTTGTTACTATGTCGTGACTTCGATCGAGACCTATCTTGCCCCGTCGATTTCTGGTTGGTCCGTCCACGGACATTCAATCCTTCACTTGGCGTCTCTCCCGAATTAGGATTCTCCATCATCAAAATATTCTCTCTAGATGAGAGAGCCGAGGTTACGTCTTTAAACGTGAGGCTATCTCGAGAATATAGGAGAGTATCACGGAAACTCGCCATAGAAGGGGGTAGCGAAATTAGGAGCCAAAACGCGAGGTCGACATCTTCGAGCTTCACGCCAATGTTGCCGAGGTCGGCGACTTTCTCCTTGAATTTCGCTACGTGTGCGGGGATAGAGGAACCCTCCGCCATCTTGAGAAAATATAAGCTTCTATTTAAATTGTGCTTACTTGACACCGTCTTGGTGATGCACATCTCTTCAAGCATCTCCCACAATTCTTTTGCTGTCTTCGCTTTCATGATGTCCTCCGCCAAAGCGTTCCAAACATGGAGCCCTATGGTCGCCATAGCCATCTGATCGAGTTCTTCCCACTCTTCATGCTTCATGTCCGTCGGCTTGTTCTCAATACCTTTGAGGGCGCCCTCTTGCTTCAGGGATCGAAGAACTAACCTCATCTTGTATTGCCACATCGGGAACCTTGTGTTGAGATCCAGCAACGGTATGTCATACCTCACGCTCGTCATCCTTAGCTCTGATACCACTTGTTGTAAGATCGGACGATGTATAGTATGATAATATCAATAATACCGAAGAAAAGAAATCAACGAAAATAGAGAAGACAAAGAATTTACGTGGAAACCCAACTGGAAAAAACCACAGGAGGAACGACGAACAATTCACTATAATATTGCTTCACGATTACAAGGATGATATACGCTCTAAACCCTCAAATCTCACGCAATAGCTATAGAATTATAATCGGTGTGTTTATGCCTATAGAGTAGCTCTCTTTATATAGGGGAGAGACCTAATTAATGTATGGAAACATTAATTCTCGCCCATGCTTTGCCTTGAAGGAGAAGGAAACCAAAACGGACCAAAAACAGGACTTTCCAAAAGTCCCCCGCGCCTGGCACTTTTGGCGACCGCCATTTTCAAAACGGCGGTCGCAGGACAGATTCGGCGGTCGCCGAAACCCCCAAAATCGTGCAGCCCCGACTTCGTCAATTCGACCTTTTCGGCGGTCGCGGGTCCATAAACGGCGATCGCCGTTTCTCTTCGGCGGGCGCCGATTCCCTAACGGCGGGCGCCGTTTTCCTCCTCGTTCGGTTTCGTGGCAAACTCAACAGATAATTAATGAAAAATTGTAATGTTAATTGGAAAAAATAATGATGTAAAATAAATTACTACTAGTATAATATAAGAGTAAAAAATATTAAAATTCTTTTTTTTGTTAACAATAACTAAAAATTATTTAAATTGTTTTGAGATTAGAGAATATAAATAAAATTCCTTACTCAAATTTTGTATTTCACCTTGATCTGTTTGTACAAATAAAATACTGAAAAAATTGTAAAATAATACTCTTTTTAATAATAATAATAATAAACTCATATATATCTATATCTATATATATAACAAGAAGCAATATTTTTACACCCTCAAACAATCAAAAAGAGTTATATTTTTGTTACTTATTCACGCTATGAATATAATTATTTAATCATCATTAATTTTTTTCTGATCAAATAAGTTAATTTCAATTAATTATTTTAGTAAATTCTAATTTATATTTCAACCAATCACATTCAATAGTTAATCACCATATATTTTACTACAAAATATACCAATTGAAAATAAATTTAAAATATTTATTAACCTTATATCTTCTAAACATCTATTATTTTAAACTTTAAATTATTTACCAATTTGTATGGAATATAAGATATAAACATTTAAATTTGCATAAAAAAATATCTCTCTTTTTTCTCAAAAATTAATTATGTAGCTTATAAATTTATAATTTTTTTATTAAGATTAAAAATATTATGAAAAATTATTTGTTGTCATATTTAGTTAATAGTTATAATTTTAGTTGAAAATTTATTTTATTTTAAGAGTTTTATTGTTACAATTTAATTTATATTTTGTAATTTTAATTTTTAGGATAAATCATCTTTTATTTAAAATTAAAACATTTTATGGAACCACGCGTTTAATTTATTAAAATTTACAAAGTAAAATGACTTTGAGTAAGTTTAAAAAGTAAAATGACCTTTAGTATAATTTCAAATTTATATTGAAAAATATGTTTTAATTATACTTAGTATTTGATAATTTTTGTTAGGGGTGAGCGTGAGACATGATTCGAGAATCTTGTTCTGTTTCGAAAATAAATTTCTGAAACGGGACGGGACGAGATTCGTATTTTAAAAATTCGTCCCGCATGTCCCAATTCTGTTTGAGTTTGAGTCGGGATCGAGACGTCCCACAATTTTAAATAAAAAATAAAAATTGAGATAAGATAATAATATTATGGACTATATAAAAATTTAAATAAAATAAAAATGTTGCATTGATTTAAAAATTTAATTTTAAAAATATATTAATATAAAGTTAAATAATAGTTATTTTTATTCAATTTAAATAATATTTTAATTTTTAAAAACTTTCAAAGTAGAAATATTAATATTTTTCAAGAAAAATATATAAATAAAAATTAAATTGTTTTGAAATGTTATTAGATTGTAGAAATATAATAAATTTAATTAAAACTATGATTAATCTTTTGATATTTATATTAATTTGTATGAAAAAATAAAAATATTATTAATATTAAAAAACGGGATCGTCCCAGTCTCATTCTGTCCGGTTCTGTTGTAAAAAATTTAAAACGAGACGGGTTTAAATTGTCATTTTTAAAATCTATCCCAACTCATTCTTCTAGTTTTCGAAATGAGATCGGGGCGGTATCGGGATTTGGGTACAAAGCATCCCCTAATTTTTATAGTGCGAACCGAACAAAAAAAATATGATTAAAAAAAATGTGAATACAATCAAAATGTGTTTTAATTAGTACAAAGATTGGCTAAACTTGTTAGATTTATATATTGTATGATGATATACATATACAAAATTAATTAATTATTTAATTAATCAATTCAAAATATTTTTGAGTAAAGAAGTAAAGAAGATAAAGTATGACAATTTATTGGCCAATTTTGATGGATTGTATCATAAAAAATGACCGACTGAGTAGAAAAGGATTTTCGCACAAAACTTTTTTAGTCTAATTTTGCGGTGAAGTAAATAACGAATGTGAGCAAATTAACAATGTTATATGTGTAATGTGTGTGTAAATAGACGAACGTTCAAATTATTAAGTGAAGTAAAATTTATTAATCATACTCAAAATATTAAAACAAGAAATAAAACTTGCTCTTCTAGATTAAATTGAACTAATTTGAAAAAAATTGAATTATTCTAAATTGAACGAGGTTTGAATTGAAATAATTTTTTATAATAATTTTTATAAATTATAAAATAAGATTTACATATTTTGAATAATATTTCATCATTAACTAAATTGTTTACTTGAAATAATCTATTCCTATTTTTTTTTCCAAATGAAATGAATTCAACTGAATTAAACTTAAATGGATAAGTGAAAACTCAAATTAAGTTCAAAAACATTACCTAAATAAAAATGTAGGATAAAATATGATGTATAAATGATGTCATTTTATTACGTAAAAATAGTAGTAGTATATAATAAAATAGAAGAATGTAATTAATCTATACAATATATAAATCAAGAATAAATGTACTGTTGGATATATTCATTTTAATTCTCCAAAAAAGATTTTTAATTCTCCAAAAAAAATCTAGATCGTTGAATTAATTTTTGTGTTCACACTATAAGGACTAATTAATAAATAAATAATAATTGTGATTAAGAAATTAAAATTACCGATTGATTAATTTTTGTTTAAAATTAATCTGATTTTTTAAATATTCATTTACCTATTTAAACTCCTTAATTTTAGTAATTATCTCTCATATAAATCAGAAATAAATATTCTATTATTTATTTATTTTCTTTTTATTAAATATTCTATTATTTTAATAAGTATAATTTATTTATTATTGTTACAAATTTAATTATTTTAACGATTATTATTATTATTATTATTGTTATTATTATTATTATTATGATTATTAAATAATTAAAGAAATGAAAATTTCAAAGTGAAACATTTAATTAAGTTAAAAAATTCAGCTCCTTAATTATAGGAATGCAATTAATTTGATAATATCTCATTTTAATGTATTTTCCAAATTTAATATACTCAATCGTTCAATAAAGCATAAATTAGCCATCAATATTTTAGGAATACAATTAAATTACTCACCAATATTTTCCGAATACAATAAAATCTTAAATTATGCACCAAATATTATTTAATTATTTTTCAAAAATAATAGAAACCCTAATTCAAATTTACACCTATAAAAGCATCCACTTTCCACTCATTCATTCAACAATTTTCTCGGTTCTGTTTTTTTTTTTTTAAATTATTATTATCTTTATCATTAACATTGCTATTTTATTTTTGCAGTATTTTGTATCAATATCATTAACATTGCTTTTTATTAATATTATTATTATCTTTATCATTAACATTGCTTTTTTATTTTTGCAGATTCATTGTTTCTTATTAATATTATTATTATTATATTTATCATTAACATTGATCTTTTATTTTTGCAGATTCATGGTAAGTAATTTATTTTTATCAATACGTTTTGTTTTTTTGTGAGTTTTCTTTATTGTATTTTTTCAATTATAATTTATTTATCGCTTATATGTTTATAATATGTATATTATTTTGGTGTGCTTTTGTATTTTTTGCAGCTCAATTGTAAGTATCTATATTTTTTAAGAGTATTTATATAAATCATAACGATTTATGTTTTTTTTGCAGGTGGTGAGTTTTAATTGTGTTTCTTTTTACATATTATTTCTAATGTTTTTGATATTAATGTTTCAAAGATTTTTTTTTCAGATACCATGGTAAGTATCTTCTTTATCGAGAATTAATTTGAATACCAATTTGATTTATGCGTTTCCTCAGATTCATATGGTATACTTGCTACGTTTTTTAATCTTATTTTGGAGTCTTTATTTACATTTGTTGATTAATCAAATAATATGGTGCAGTTCACATTTCTACTCTCGATTTTCCCTAGCTTCAGCATAAAACTCATGTCGATGATGATGCAGTCTATCGATATGTCTCTCATCCTACCAAGTATTCAAGCTTTGTGGTTGAGAAATACTTACAAGAAGAATGGTGTTCGAATATGTAATTAAAGAAATGGCATATTACTTTTAATATTTATGTTATAACACTTTTATTTTTTTTAATCATTTGTATTCTCAATAATATTAATTACAAGTATTAATTCAATTTAATGTTTCAATTATTTTTTTATTAATGCTATGTTGTAAAATTGTTTTAAACATTTTATTAAGTAACTACATTTCTTGAAATTTAATATATAAAATATTTTTATTTCAAATTTTTTGAATAGTGTATTTTTTACTAATCGAATAATTTGGTATTACTTGAGCATAATCATATTTTAAAAAATTTAGTATTACTAATCATAATCATTTTTATATTTTTTTTTGTAGGGCTAAAATTTCATAATCTTTTTAATGATTTCTATGGGGAAACATGATGGAAACAAGGTGGTGTTTTCTCGGGTTTTATGTAGATAACACTCTTATCATTGGCAACAATGTAAAGATGTTATCAGACATGAAATGATGATTGTCTAGATGAATCAATATGAAAGATATAGGAAGAAGTTAGACATGTTCTTGAGATCTTGGATCTCTAGGAAAGAACATCGTACTTCTCCTGGACATCTTACATATATATGATTATGGTTCGTTTTAACATGCAAGATTCCGAGAAAGGTTCGTTACCTTTTAGATACGGAATGCATCTATCTAAAGACATGTGTTTTGGAAACACAAAAGGAGATAGAAGCAATAAAAGCGGTTTCCTACACTTGGAGTGTGAAAAGCTTGATAAATGCAATGTTGAAAACGAGAACCTGATATCGGCTATGCGGTTAACATAGTGGGAGGATATCAAGGTAATCCTGGAAAGGAATACTCAACTGCTGTAATGAACATTTCAAGTACTTTCGAAGTACTGAAAACTATGTTTTGGATTACGAAGCGGACAAGCTTTTCCTTTGGATTACACTCTCTTAGATTTCTAATCAAATAAGGACCGGTGTAAGTCGATATCAGGCTATGTGTTTCACTATTAAAGGAGGAGGAGTTTTTAACATGGAAGAGTGATAAGCACGATGCTTTTCGGACTCTCCCATGGGTAACCAAGAATAGCGGCCTCAGAGGCAGCGGAAGTTCTGGTAATGCTCCGGGATAACCTCTGGGACTTAGATGTGATTCTTAGTTTACCAAAGGCTATTGTGAATAGCGGTGCAATGGCAAACGTAAGAAATCACAAGTCCATAAGTGTAAGATAACACATAGAGCAAGTACCACCTGATACGAGTCATCGTCAGGGAAGACGACGCTGTAGTCACCAAGATAACTTCAGAACGACAATCTAGATTGGTCTCTCACAAGGAACTTCTTGGAAGTGCATGTTAAGCACGTGAAGAGTATGAGAGTCGGGAGTTTGGAAGAAAAGACTAGACCTTAGTATAAGTGGGAGATTGTTGGAGTTGTATACTTAATGTCTAGATTTAAGTGATATGAACTCCCGATCCATTGCCATTAATCTATTTAATTAATAAACAATTATTTGCGTTTAATTATTTATAATTAAACATATGCAAATTATAGTCTTAGATTATATACGTTGTAGTTAGTATGGTGTGCGGGCCCACACGGAAGATCATACTATCGGTTACTCGTATTTAATCGAACAGTTGCTCACGACCTAGATGGACACGGATCAATCCATCGGTATAGTCGTTGTATGAGGGAGAAAATAATCTGTCTTGATTATTTTATCATACTTATACACTTAGTGTATTGGGCGGATCGTTTGAGATTTATCGATTACGATTGCCTTGGATAATCGATTTAAATCTCAGTGTATTTTATTCTTAATCCCCAATACTATTGCGGGTGTGTATATTTAATATAAGTGACTTTGATTTTCCAAATGAATTGACCGGTTTAATTATTGGGTCAATTACCGGTTATGTTGAGTCGCTATATTTTATATATGACATGCCGTGAATACTTGACGGGAAAGTGTATCCCGTAAGGGTTGATAATATCCCCGAGATGAGTTCATAAAGAATTATTATGTAAACCCTGCAGGTGGATTTGTTCCGCATAATAATTAAAGTTGAATGGTACTATTCTCGGATAAAAGAGATGAATAAATTTATTATGCAATAAATAAATTTTATTCATGGATATTTAAATCTTAAATACACGGAATAAATAATACTACCGGAGAAATATTATTTGATATAATATGGTTTAATATTAGAAGTGCAATTAATTTATATAGTGGAAAATAAATTAATTAATATTAATGGGATTAATAGATTTGAGCTTGGGCTCAATTTAATCATTAATATTGGAAGCCCAATATTCCACCTCCTTAAGATCCCCTACGTAGCCTATAAAAGCACTACATGGTCTTCTCTATTCTCATAACTTGAAGATCACAATTCTAGAGAGAGAAAGTAGAGAAGGAGATCCATAGAGTTCGGAGGATCGTCGCCCACCCGACGTTCGAACGAATGCAAGGAATACGTGGGAAGGTCTCAAGGTCTTCAATAAAATCTCGTTTCTCCGCACAACGAATCTAAAGGTGAATTAAATATTTCCGCTATTTAATTCATGTTTATTGAAATATTATCGAAAAACAAGATCCGATAAACGGGGATCCAAACCGGGACGAGTCGGGAGGTGGCGGTCTTGGACCGCCGGACCGCCGGCGACTCGAGGACCCGGCTGGAGGATCACCGCGTGGGAGCCCTCGGCTGGGCAGCCCACAGCCCGCCTAGGCGGCGGGCGATCGACAAGTCGCGGCTTCGGCCGCGGCTAGGGCTCGATCGGACGCTCCTCGGGCGGTGGCTCCGGGCTGTTCCGTCGTGGTTTCCGGGACATCGATCGGAGTCGGTTCTACGACGATTCCGGGTGATCGATTTCCAACACAATGTTGACACAATAAAAGAAGATTCATTTTGGGGTTCACGAACAATGTTGTGATTTTCGTTCGTCAATTTGCTGACCTCTACTACTATACAGTCTAAAATCAATTTGGAACCAGTGCAACTGTGCAAGGATATTATCTTAGCTGACATTAAACCAAAATATCTTACGAGGATGGGACGTCAAGTTATTTTTCATAGTTAAGTTATTAAAAAAAATTATTCAAAAATGTTCACGAAAGCAATGATCGTGTGTAACGATTGTATTTTATCGCTTTGATGACCAAAACGACTAGAATAAAGTTATTTATAAAATAAAATAATATTTTGATTGTAGATGCAAATCTTACTCTAAACCAGTTTGTATAATATTTAGATATAAAATTCTAAAACAACAAAAATAATATTTTCAGAGCAGTTTAATTGAATCGGTGATGTTTTGTCGAAGCCTTTTGCGATTCAAAACCATGTTCGGTTTTTGCATGACGACTAATTCAAAATATGTTTAGACAATAAAGTTAACTTATGCAAAATATTTCAATAAATTCGTTTAGCATGATAAAAAATAGAACGACATCCGAGACAAAGAGGTTTATTGTTTGTAATATAATTTAATATTTATTTTAGAAGCAGAGTTGTAATTTTTTAGAATAGTGTTCATTGTCATTCGTGGATTTACATTGTAAAATGAACTTCTTTTGTACAATGGAATTTCAATATAGATCCTTTAAAAAAATTGTAATCCCCGTAAATTTTTAGACGATGATAAAGTATAGGTCGTAATAATAAAAGAAGATTCATTTTGGGGTTCACGAACAATGTTGCGATTTTCCTTTGTCAATTTGCTAACCTCTAATGCTCTACAGTCCAGAATCAATTTGAGACCAGTACAAAAATATTATCTTAGCTGACATTAAACCAAAATATCTTACGAGACGTCAAGATATTTTCATAGTTAAGTTATTAAAAAAATTAATCAAAAATGTTCACGAAGGCAATGATCGTGTAACGATTGTATTTTATCGGTCATATGACCAAAACGACTGGAATAATATTTTCAGAGCAGTTTAATTGAATCGGTAAAGTTTTGTTGAAACCTTTTGCGAATCAAAACCATGTTCGGTTTTGCATTACGACCAATACTAAATATGTTGAGACAATAAAGTTAACATATGCAGAATATTCCAATAAATTCGAATAGGAAGATTAAAAATAGAACGACTGCCGAGACATACATTCGAAATATAATCTAATGTGTATCCTAGAACCAGAGTTGTAATGTTTTAGAATATTGTTCATTGGCATTCGTGAATTTACATTGTAAAATTAATTTTCTTTGTACTATGAAATTTCAATATAGATCATTTAAAAAAATTGTTATTGATACGTACCTCGTTGATGGATTGAGCGGAAAGAAGAAGAAAACAACTAAATTGGATACCTGGCGGATGATCCCAAACCTCTGAATCTGATTCGTGAAATAAATTAAGGACGGAACCCTAACCCCCAACACGCGATCGATGCAGCAACTCGGAAATCGATGTATGACACACAAGCGAAGTATGTATGCTTCGTTGATTCGTCGGGTTGATCTCTTTTGGCACAATCGAAAAGAGAACGAAAAGAGAGAGAGAATAATCTCACGAAATATATTAATTATCTTCAAAGTTGTGTTTAAAAACAATAGGGTTCAAGGCCTTATATAGGCTGACCTAAAAACATGAGGAAAAAGGAATAAAAACGCTGAATTCAAATTCACGTCCGCGATTTCAAAATCCGGACTCATGTCGGACGACAGGAATGGGTGTCGTCCGACAGGAAATCCTGTCGTCCGACAAACTTCCGTCATTCGCAGGCTCAACCTGCGAATCTTGTCTGTCTCGCCTCTCTTTTACACTGCATGTCGTCCGACATCCTAGAGGTGTCGTCCGACAAACCACTTGTCGGCCGACAGCTTTCCATGTCGTCCGACACACGCTGTTCTGGCTTCGTCTTCATGGTTCCAGCTTCGTCTTCTGTTGGCTCGGCCTCCTCGTACGCAATCAGGTTGATAAGGCTTGGCTTCTCCACCTCACCAATGGGTTTCTTCAATAGCTCTTGCGCCCAAACTTCTTGGATCATCGCCATCAAACTTGCCTTGAACTTCTTGGCTCTCGAGCGCGTAACTGGTCCAGCTGGAACTCGCACCGGGTCTTGTATCAACGGCGACTCTTGGGCTGCATCAGTTATCCCCGTAAACTTTTAGACGATGATAATGTATAGGTCGATACAATAAAAGAAGATTCATTTTGGGTTTCATAAACAATGTTGCGATTTTTGTTCGTCAATTTGCTGACCTCTACTTCTCTATAGTCTAGAATCAATTTGGAACCCCAGTACAAAGATATTATCTTAGCTGACATTAAACCAAAATATATTACGAGGATGAGACATCAAGGTATTTTCATAGTTAAGTTATTAAAATAATTAATAAAAATGTTCACGAAGGCAATAATCTGTAACGATTGTATTTTATCGGTCTGATGACGAAAACGACTGGAATAATGTTATTGATAAAATAAAACATTATTTTGATTGTAGATGAAATTTTTACCCCAAAGCAGTTTGTATAGTATTTAGATATGAAATTCCAAAACAACAAAATTAATATTTTCAGAGCAGCTTAATTGAATCGGTGAAGTTTTGTCGAAGGCTTTTGCGAATCAAAACCATGTTCGATTTTTGCATTACAACCAATACTAAATATGTTGAGACAATAAAGTTAACTTATGCATAATATTCCAATAAATTCGTTTAGGACGATAAAAAATAGAACGACAGCCGAGACAAAAAGGTTTATCATTCAAAATATAATCTAATGTGTATCCTAGAACCAGAGTTGTAATTTTTTAGAATATTGTTTATTGTCATTCGTGGATGCACTTTATAAAATAAATTTTCTTTGTAAAATGGAATTCAATATAGATCTTTCAAAAAAATTGTTACCCCGTAAACTTTTAGACAGTGATAAAGTATTAGTCGATACAATAAAAGAAAATTCGTTTTGGGGTTCACGAACAATGTTGCGATTTTCGGTCGTCAATTTGCTGACCTCTACTTCTCTACAGTCCAGAATCAATTTGGAACCGGTGCAAGGATAATATCTTAGTTGACATTAAACCAAAATATCTTACACGGATGAAACATCAAGGTATTTTTAGATGTTAAGTTATTAAAAAAAAATCAAAAATGTTCACGAAGACAATGATTGTGTAACAATTGTATTTTATCGGTCGGATGAACAAAACGATTGAAATAAAGTTATTGATAAAATAAAACAGTACTTTGGTTGTAACTTAATTCCGAAACAACAAAAATAATATTTTCAGAGCAACTTAATTGAATCAGTGAAGTTTTGGTCGAAGTTTTTTCCGAAATTTACCATGTTCAGTTCTTGCATGACGATCAATACTAAATATGTTGAGACAATAAAGTTAAATTATACAGATGTCGCAGATGTATTTTTGAAGAGATTGATATTTACGCGTGGTGAATTGTACATTGCGCTTTCTAGAGTAACAAATAAGGAAGGGCTGAAGCTTCTTTTCTGCGACGAAAACGGTAATCTCACAAACAAAATCATAAATGTATTATGCAATGAGGTCTTTCAAATTTGTAAGTTCATTGTGATTCAAAATAAGTGATAATGTTAATTAATCATAATTATTTACTTATAATACATTAATTCTAATATTTTATTTATCTATTTTGTGACAAATAATCAAGTTTAACGTATATATTAATATGAGTTACATGAAAAAAGTAATGTCGACATGATACCAAACACACAGTAAAAAATAATTCCTTTGAAGATCCCAGTGCAACGCACGGGCTGTGGACTAGTTGAAATAATCTGTGTGATCTAAAATTTTTTCATTAGTGAATTGAAAATTTTGCTCCTATTTTTGTATGTATTTATTTTATAAATTATTGGTCCTGTTTTTATATATTACTGTAGAAACACAGTACATATAATAACACACGGATGCTTGTTGGTAGTAGTTTTTTTTGAAATTAACAAATGCTAAAATGTTTGCAGCACAATAAGACTCCGTTCCATGTTTTCTATTGAGAAAGCAGCCTGACAACAATTTGTTTTTCTCAACCATAACAGCAAATTTATATTAGTGCAAATTTTCCAGCATTTGCCTACCTAACAAGAGGGATAAGCAGGTACTCGGCATAAAATAGCTGCACAGTGGAAAGACGAACGTAAGCCACAAGTGATCCTAAACAGCATGGTCGATATAAGAGAAAGGAAACGACTGAGACGCAACGAAGTTATCCCATACGCTATTCTCTACAATGGCAAGCGTTTGGATTTATTAATTACCTTCCATATGAACATGTAGAAGGATGTTATAGAGGTTTTGCTGGCCAAGTCAATAGATTTCGCACGATTCCACAGCAGCAAACCCAGCAGGGTATGTCCAATGATCTAAAAAAAATAAGCGCAAAGACAACGCTAAATCGCCAATGAAAAAATTTATCAATTACTGACTTCTTGCTTCAGCGATCTCGATAAATCTCAACCCTAATTACCCAAACCATGTACAAATCAAACAAGTGAGCTGCAACGTGTTGTAAATTAACTGTTGCTAGGTTTTTATAACTTGCAGCATTTGAAAAGCTAGTTTAAATCAGTGTGTTCTAAAAAACGGCCTAGGTGGTTGCCAACCGTCTCGATTTCAGCCTTGGCCGACAGGGTTGTACACAATTTTTTTTTCCAGAAATCATAAGTGTCAACCAAACCGGAAAAATAAAAAAGAATTAAAATAAAGGTGTTGCAATTCACATTCTTACCTTTGTACTGCCAATTATTATAGGCTTCAAGCTTTCGGCTCCTGCAGCTTTATGCTTACAAATCCACACTATTATTGCTCCTATTCTATTTAACTTGCTTATAGACTATTTTATTAATTATCTTTAATGATATTAGTTATATATATAGGTGCTAGGCGTTGGGTCACCGACCTGCTAAACTAAAAAAAATATTCTTTTAGTTTATTTATTTTGATGTTAAGTTCTCTGACAATAGGACGGATCAACCAAATTGGATTTTTCGGTTGATAGTTACCCGCTTACCCTTATCAGAGATACGACGCGTGACACTAAACTTATAACAGCAATGCTCAAGTGAGAACCATAAACTGAAGCTAACACAGTATTGGTTTACCGTTGGCCACTTGCTCCAAGTGCAAGAAGTCGAGACTCCAACAAACAAAGCAACAGCATATGCCATTTCAAGAAGCAAAATGCAAATCCAAAAAACCTGCCAAAAATGGTTTTACAAATCATCCCTGGTGATAATATAACAACACTATAAGATATTTACACGAGTTGAATTTGAAAAAAATAAAAATAACTAACCCTCTCTTGGCCCAATCGGACAGTAAAAGATTGGATTCCATAGATCTTGTCCCCAACAATATCGGGTATGTCCTTAAAACATGAAAAATCCAAAGTCAGTGGAACAGGTTTTCTGCATTAGCAACTAAGATGAGAGCATAACGTTCAACATTTTGTATTTATTTCAGATATTCTCTTATTTGCAAATTTGCAATAAAATAGAACTTGATGAGACACCCCATTTTTTTCCAAAACACCGTCAGTAGAACGAGGGATTTGAGGAAGAAGGTACAAGGTAGGAAAAATAAATACTTCAGCCTATATAGTAATGTTAGGATTGAATAATAAAAGTTAAATTTATCCCTACATACAGACGACAATTGAGTATAACTGAGTAATCAGGGGCGAGGATAAGAAATTTAGGTGAGGAAATTCTTTTGTAAGATTTAAATCAAGCCCATGGACTACCCGTATTTGTTAATTTTCCAATAAAAAGGAAAATACCTTAAACAAGGCAATGACAACAGAAAAGAAGCTCATGAATGCAGTTGCGAAAAGCACAGGCTTCGTGAGGACAGCTGCCCGACCATATACATGTGTCTGCATAAATTGCAAAGCATTATCATCAATACTATTATGCTGATAAAAAAAGATTGCCCAGTCATCTTTCTTAAATTTTTGTTTTTAAAAAAAACAGACATTTGTTTTGTCGTATAAAATTGCATCCTCTTTCTGTATTAGGTAGATACAAACCTCAACGAGACACTAGTCATTTTACAAGATTCATTTGTGACCAAACATTTCAAGGGAGTTTTTCTAGTGTGGTCATCAGATTATCATTTAGTTAATAAATTCATAAGTTTTGGAAGAAACAATGAGCGTTCAGACTAACAGAAGAAAAGAACAAGGACTATAATTTCTAAAATGTTAACAGACACCTTCAACTCAAGAAATAAGGGCTTTTAGACTTTTAATGCTGCATAATGTAATGAGAACAAGAATGAGGTCCATTTACAATCGTTCATTTACTCTTGTTTTATATAGTTTCACTTTACATCATGTAGGTATTTATAATTAGCAAAGTTTTGTATATCAAATGCGTATGACTGATGAAAATAATGATAAAAAAATAAAAAAATAAATAAATAAAATACCACCTGCACATGCAAATAGAATGCTAGTTGTACAATCAGAGCTCGCACGGCAAAGATGCACATGGCTGCAAGTACCGCAAATCTCTTCCATCTCAAAAAAGGTACCTTCACATTATCAAACATGCAAAAGAAAAAACATTTGATGCATAATGTCCATATCTAACAACATGAAAAAAGAATATACGCGAAACAAATCCACTTACATTGATGGAATAGGCAGTTCCAAGTACAAAGCTGATGAAAAGCGCCCAAAATAATGGCCAGGAACCAACGACCCATCCCAGCCAAAAACTCTACAGATAGAAAAACAACATTTTCAATAGAATGAAAATTTTAAAATAAATTAAGACAAATACATTAGATAACATCGGAATCGTTAAAACAAAAGATAAATAAAATATATTCACCCACCAAGATGGCAAAAGATGTGATAATCATAACCCCAGCAGTGACCGAGTATTCCCCAGACGCCAACGGAAGATATGGTTTGTTTACCTATTAAAAAATGGTGTCACGGTTCTCCTACTATTCCACTAGTGAGCAAAATGTTAAACAGATATTGAATTGAAATTATTAGGCGTAAAATTCAATATCATCAAATAAATCAGATAAAAAAAAAAAATTAAGATGTGAGCTTAGAATGATTTTTTAGCACGCAAAACAGAAAATTCCTGAATTTGTCCTTTGACTAAACATGATTTTTTTTTTGTTCTGGTACGAACATTATCTCATGTTGAGAATACAATTTCTGCAGGCTAACCTTGTCTATTTCTATGTCAGTGAGTTGATTCAAACCAACTATGTATACATTCATCAACAGGGCAGCAACAATGGCCTACAAAAAATGGTGGCCGGTGAGTTTAGCACTAATCAAGTTTCACAAAAGTCAAGATCATGGAAGAAAGTATGCCACACACCTCTAATACCCCAGTGAAAAATAACGGAGAAAAATCCGAGAGCCTCTCAACTGCAAGTAACGAAATAGAGATTATACTCAATGCCTGCTCCAAGAAACACAGGAAAGAAACTTATAAGAAAAAAAAACCAAAAAAAGAAAAGTATAAATACATAAAAAGAATTTGAACCTAACTGTTCCTATAACCGTATGAGGCCGAGAAAACCTGTAGAAGGCATCTAAGGCATTTTGGGCTGAACCCCAGGGGTTCTTGGAATTTCCGGCTTCAAGAGATTGCCCTGAAGCTGCATTCACTCTACATTTCGTTTTTGGCTTTGGACTCAATGAGACACCTCTTTGGACAACACCTTTGTCGTGCGGGTGAACAAAATTCAGCCTACTTGGTTGCAACGTTATTGGAGCGGCGTAAGGCCTTTCTAAGCTACACTTTAAAACATGCCCTGCTACCTGTGAACCTACAATCCAACGTATATGACGTAGAGGTTAAAGGATTTCTGAAAGAGCTTACATAGACTGCATATGGTTAGATCAGATACACAATGTGATTAAGATACATGTGAGCATAGATAAAAGCAACATCAAAAACTCGATTTAATCGGAACCCGGAATGAATAAAACCTATGCAGTGTAGAAAAAAAATCTAAATTCAGGAAGAAAATAGTTTCCCATCTACCACAAGAAATTTCTATAAAAAGGGACATCGAACACTCATGAATTTTTCCTACGGCAAACCAAAAGAAGCCCACAAGTCATTTTCAAACAGGGAAAAGAAAACATTAAAGATGAATGAATACAACAGAAAGAAACCACGAAATCAGAAAAAAAATTTAAAAATTGAAATAAATCTACGACAAGCAAAATGATACCTGGGGGAAACGAGGATGGGTCGGGAGCAAATGGAAATGGAAGCCGGGATGAGGGTTTATGAAAAGACCTAATTAGCAGAGACTCCATTATTTTATTTTATTTATTTTTCTTGAATTCAATCTATAAATGGAGGACGACTCGACGGGACGATGCTCTCTCTCTCTCTCACACACTCACACGCACTGAGAGGGGTGAGTGAGGGCGATGCATGGGCAACACTTGGGGCCAACTGTGTGCTCTGAACTAACCTAAATGAATAAAGGGTGTGCACATGGCGACATAAAAATAGAGCAGAGTTTGGGTGAAGGTACTACTTTTGAGAGAGCAAGGTACAAGCGTTGTGAAGCAGGTGCTTGTCACTAGTGTGGTGGACTGGTGGTAGAGGAGTCAGATATTTTATTTCTATTTTCCTGTTATTTCTAATTTAATTATACAGTGTTTATATTTATTCATCACTCGTGATTTTGATTATAGAGGTGTATTGTAGGAACTAATAAGTGATTATTATAATAAAAATTAAATTAATTTTTATTATTATTTCTTAAAATGTAAATTATTTTTATGAACTGAGTAGGTAGTAGTAGTTATTTTTGCAATCACTATCATACTTTGTCCTCCCGTTTAAAACCTTCCAATTTGAGGATGACAATTATGACAAATTTATTGAATGGTCTTTTTTTGCGCGTGTAATAATTCAAAACAATACCATCTCTTTGCCACTAAAAAATTCAACTATTTGATATTGATGTTAAGATGCTAATGTGCGTTTTGGAGGTTGAAATATCAAATACTTGCAACAATTGTAATTAAAGAACATTTTCAAGGATCAATTATAGATATTTTTTTCAAGAATGTTCGTTTTCTCTTTTATGCCAATGATCATTAGATTTAATATATAAAAAAAAATGTTATTTTTCACTTTTTGAGGGCGGTCTAACGCGTGATGTGCGCAATGGCATTAATTTGAAAGTTTGATTGCACTAATGCACTATATCCTATATAAGTATCCTATAAACAATAGCATTAACAGTACCATTTTAACACTAATCGGTTATACGAGCAGAAGCTCATTTGACTTATAAAATGATCTTTTTTTTCCTCTCACAAGGAAACATCTCATAATACTATTACCTGTTCACTTGAGATTTTTTAACAAGCGACAGGTCCCAAATATGCAAGTGAATATAATTTCACAATTTCCCATATACTGTAATTGAATTCTTTATCACAAACATATAAATTGGTGATAACCAAAGAAAACTGTAGTAGTGTTATAGAATCATGCTCTGTTATGGTAGAGAAGAAAATGAAAGAATCTGATTCATTCGAAAAAATAAGGGTGAAAACAAGCAACAAGGAAATAAAGAACCATTGGTAAGTCTGTGATTCACACAATCTCAAATCCTTTTCTTCTCGTATGCATTTGCGTTTTCATTTCATCATCGTCGTGTTTCTCCCATGTTTCAACTTACAGAAGTACCCGAAGCTCGTAACACCACAAACATCGTCGTAAAACTAAAACTATATTTATACCCTATAAAATCTAAGTATCAAAGTCTACCACAGGCTACACAGACAAGAGCAATAAGAACAAGCCCAGCAAGTGTTTTACTTTTAACAAGCAAAAATAATTAATCATTAGACGACGACGGAGCTGGCCAGCGACAGTTCATGAATCTCCCCGAGCATCCAGTCCTCCCCAGTCTGACCCCCGAGCACTATAGCTCGGGTCCCACCAACAATACACGTGCTATGCCCCCACGCAAACCTAGGCGGCCGCCCTGGAACATTCAAGATCCTCCACGTCGGTTTCTCGTCAGTAGGATCGAGTATGTATAGCTGAGAAGCCGAATGAAGCCCAGCCACGGACCCACCGAAAACAAGTATCCTCCCGCCTGGTAGGCTCACCGCCACATGGTCGAGACGCGGGGGAGGGGCCATCCCCCCCGGATTCCCTGCACCCGGCATCGCACTCCCCGTCACGCACCTCCACGAGGGCTCGTCCTCGCCCAGATCCATCGTGAACACATCACTCGACCTGAAACGCAAGGGCCCGCTCTTGGCAAGCCCGCCGAACATCAGTATCTTCTTCCCGCCATAAACCGACAAGGTATGGCCCAGTCGCGAGGGCGGGGTCCACGTACCCGGTATCTCCCGCCAGGCTGGCTTCTCCATCGAAAGGTCGAGCAAGAAAGTATCGCTCAAAAGCACCCCGGAATCCGCGCACCCGCCGGAGACCACCAGCTTGCTCCCGTCGAGCGTGCACGAGCTGTGCCAGGACCTGGGGAGAGGCGGTGGGGCCCGGCTCGAGATCTCACGCCACGCGGGATGCTTGGCGTCGAGGTCCAGCACGAAGACGTCGTTGAGCAAGCCCTGCCTACCGCAGCCACCGAAAAGGACGAGATGGGAACCCTTCACGCACGAGAGCGTGTGGCCCCACCGCCCGGGTGGCGGGGACCCAACCTTGATGTTCTGCCACTCTGGTTTCGTCGAGCTTAGGTCCAATACGAAGGTATCGTTCATCGGCTGCATGTTGACGCCCTCCCCACCGAACAGAACCACGCGATTGCCGACTGCGCACGCGCTGAAATTGCAACGGGAGGGCTCGATCGAACCCCTGACTGTCAGTTTCCTCCACGCAGCAGCTTCTAGAGTCGTGAGCTCCCTAGCCAGCCGGACCCACCCTAATCTTTTAGCTCCAGGAACAGCCTCGAGCACACGGGTCGTCTCTGGACCCCACGCATTCTGGCAGACCACACGCCAGAGGTCCTCGTTCCTCGTCAGCTCGTAGAAGCGGAGGCTGGTGGACCCCACGGAGGCGATGTCCCTCGGGGTGAGGCGCGAGAGGATTTTCATGGCAATCACTTCGTCGCTCAGCTGCATGATCCCGCAAACCCCGCCGCGGCTAGCACCACGGGTCTTGCTGCTGCATCTGAATCTATCGGGCAGTGCCCTAGGAGTTTCCCCAGCGGAGGAACCTCCAGGGAGTGGGCCCAGGTCGAGAGTAGCCTCCGTGAAGACTTGTATACCGATTATGTGGGTTATTGAATCGTCGTCACCATATATCGGGGTCATGCGGAGTCTGTTCATCAGTGGGAACCCGTCTTTTCGGAAGTTTAGTAGCTCGCCTTGGAATTCAATGCCTTCCTGGATGCATCTCCTTATCTCCGAGACTACTGTGGGGTTCACAAGAGGGTGCCTTCGATTGGCAAATGGTCCACGGCATTGCAAGAAGCGGCTGCAGCGATTTAAGAGAAAGACACATGTTACAACTCACGAGGGAGAATATGAGAATGTAAAATATATATATATAAATTATTGTGTTTGCGTTTTTATTTTTCCTTATCAAGGTTCTGAAGAATCGCCCTTATGATAAGCAAAATATTACAGCCAAAATTACTGCGTTAAATTTTGGTTAAGTGAATCTCATTATTACAGTAGTTAATCAAAAATTAAAATGCTAAAGTAAAGTAACTAAAACGAATAGACAGCAAGCAAAGGTGTTCACAACTTAGCCAAGATATTATAGCTTCCCGATTTACCATTTACAATTTACCATCATCATTCAGTTTCTTTCTCTCACAAAACTAGGCTCTTATGGACTAGACCCATACAAAGCTTGAAATGGACACAATTCATCATTCAGTGTTGACTTTTAAAGCATGTCTGACCTTCTAATTGAGTGCACAGAAGAAAAATCTTTATTAAACAGTGTACTGGCGAGAAGAAGACATTCTGGCTACCTCGAGATACCAATAAAAAGGATCAAACAAGCTTTATATCAACATAAAAGATAAAGCTGAATGTGGGAATCAGCTTTGGAACAGGTGATTTAAGGCAACATTTCCAAGCAATCAGACCCGCAGGTGGAATCCCCCAGTGTGCGTGAGTGTGTACTTTATATTCTCAGAATATATCTTCATTTTTCTATGTATAGTTAGATAGATTTACTAATAAAAAAGTGTTGGCCAGCATATCTACATCTTTCTTTGCCATTTATAAGCAAGCTAACTGGTGGTAATTGAAACTAAAAAAATATTTAATTTAAGCATTCATGACCCAATTATATCAAAATGTTACATCACCAAGAATACATGTTAGTATATAATCATACTACATATATAAGAGAACACAGAAACTTTTGGTCACAAAACTGACAAAAGTGCAAAAAAAACTACAATTGTCCTAAACATTCAAAACGTAAATTTCAATGATTATTGAATTGTAGGAACTAACTTCATCTGGAACTAACCTGAGCAAAAGAAAGATATAAAAAAATTTAAATGCATGTGAAAAAGCACCATGTCACTAAAAAATCGCAGTATTAATCCAGCATAACTCACAGAAAATAACAACCATCAAAATGATGCCAAACATGCTCAGGACGGATCTAGCGCTAAGAAAGTAGGAAGGAGGCATCGACAAATTCTTTTGAACTTCAAGAAATGGTTCATTTCCGAGTTTATTTTATGGATTGGTTCCTACATCCCGGACCATGATCTCGAGCTGCTTTGAGGCTCGTCACAAGGGGAAAGCGGTATCCATAGTCTTGGTGGACAATGCTCAATTAACAACATTTATTCTGCCTTTGTCATCAAGAATTTCAAGCATACAACTACAAGTACTTCGGTTTACATATTCATCCAGCATAACATACCAATTTCTCCCAATTGCAGCTATATTCCCAAAAACACCAAGGATTCGTAGAGAGAAACAATCTCAATCCTAAAACTTTACATATGAAACAGAAGCAATTCAAGGAAAAAAGTACTAACCAATTACGGCCAAGAACTTCCTCTGCCCGATACCCGGTGACCATCTCAAACACGGAGTTAACGTAAATAATGGGGTTGTCAGGCTCCAGAACATCCGCGACGACAAACCCACACGGCGCCGGTTGCAGAAGCCTGTCGATGGGGAACGGCAGCTCGCCGTCGCCGCTCTTCCTCAACAGAAACCCTAATCCTTCTTCTTCCTCCAAGTCACTGCTCAGATCAGACTCTGAGTCGCTATCCCACTCCATCACACGCACGAAAAAAACGTTTGGTTTCGTTTCGTTTGGTTAATCTCACCCCATCACACCAAAATCAAACGAAAAATGAGAAAAATTGGGATTCAAATTGTGCGTTTTTTTATAATTTATTTATTTAGGGTTAGAAAGTAGGACTGTAGTAATTGGATTGGGAATTTCCGGAAGGAGCTAAATGAAAATGAGTGGACGAGGCGGTGAGTTTTGGGTTTGGTTGTTTAGGAAAACAAAATAAGACAATGGACCAATAATCACCATGACCGATCCGTAGAGTCCAGAGATATACACTATTGTTTGTGTACCGTACCTCCTTTCATACTGTATTGAAATAATTTTTGTAATAAAAACAAGAGGGAACGTGACTTTTTTGTCACATTTAATAAAAGGATGAGTTTAAAGTTCCCACTAAAAAAAATGTGAGTTTTTTACACCAATTGTCCATGAATTATCTCTTATACCCTTACTATTTCAATAAATCCAAAATAAACAAAAACAAAAACAATATCAAATAAAATAAAATCTCCACATTATTCTTCTCTCTCTCTCCCGTCGTAAAACGTCGCCCCCTTTTTCCGATTACGATTTTACGAATCAAACAATGTCGACGCCGTCGGAGTCCGAACATGAGGAAGAGGAGGAGGAGGAGCACCAACCCGAGGCGCTCACTTTATTTTTTCTTCTCTCTCTTTCTCCCCCCAAAACGACCCGTTTTTTTTCCGGTTTTGATTCAACCAATTTTCCTACCGGAGATGTTATCGGAGTCGGCGTCTGTTGAGTGTGGAGGCTGAATTCACGCCGAGAAGACGAAGAGGACGATCCAAGAAAACGGCGACCGCCGTTTATGAACCAGCGGTCGCTGGAGGCAAGCAGCGGGCGCTGCTGGGGGTTCAGCGGTCGCTGAATCCGGGGGAAAGACGGATCGACAATCTGCATGTTTTGGGCCCTTTCGGCGGGCGCCAAAAGGCATTCGGCGAGCGCCGTTTTTCGGCAGCGGGCGCTGCCAAGCAAACAGCGGGCGCTGTTTGCAGATTTCTGGCAGCGCGGAATTACTTGTTCCCCAAGTTTTTGTCCCCCTATTTAAACCCTATGTGCGTGAATATTAGGGTTAACACCTCCAGCTCTAGAATTGATATTATAGCGATTACGAGTCTTGTAATTTCGTTCTATAATTGTTCTAGTAAATTATTGCAGCGGCAAAAAGTGGACGTAGCCCTCGTTAACGGGTGAACCACTATAAATCTCGTGTCTCTTTTATTCCGTATTTTTCGTTCTTGTTTGTTCGTATTGCTTTTCAGGCGGGGATTTCGGACGCGAATTACCCAACAACTGGTATCAGAGCGCTAGGGTTTTAGCGATCGGGGAAAAGCGATGACGGACACCACCACCTCGTTCGGGGTTACGAAATTTGACGGGAATAACTATGGACATTGGAAGATGCAGATCGAGGACTACCTTTATGGGAAAAAGCTCGGAATTCCTTTGAAGGGTAGACCGGAGAAGATCAAGGATGACGAGGAATGGGAAAGCCTCGACAGGCAGGTGTTGGGATTGATACGTTTGTCTCTAGCTTCAAACGTATCATTCAACGTGCGCTCTTTTACCACTACCAAGGATTTGATGGCTGCCCTATCAAACATGTACGAGCAACCTTCAGCGAACAACAAGGTGTATCTCATGAAGCAGTTGTTCAACCTGAAGATGTCGGATAATGCAAACGCAGCCAACCACATAAACGAGCTGAATTCCATCTTGGACAAGTTGAAGGGAGTCGGGGTAAACTTCGATGATGAAATTTACGCCTTGATCCTACTTGCGTCTCTACCGGATAGTTGGGAGCCCATGAGGGCAGCTGTTAGCAACTCTATGGGGAAGGAGAATCTGCAGTTCTCCGAAGTTAGAGATAAAATCCTAGCCGAGGAAATCCGAAGAAAGGATTTCAAGGGAAAGCCTTCCAGTTCAGCCTTGAGTGTGGAGAACCGGGGGAGAAACTCGGGCAGGAACGCTAACAGGAACAGAGGGAGATCCAAGTCTAAGAATGGAAGAGATAGCTCAAGGTCCGAGGACAATGAGTGTTGGAATTGTGGGAAGACGGGGCACTTCAAGAGGGATTTTCGCTCTCGGGGGAAGAACGACAACAAGAAGAAGGGAACCGCCAACGCGGTGACATAGGAGGACGACGACGATGGGGACATCCTTTTCCTATCGGTCGACTCACCGATCGATTCCTGGGTGCTGGACTCAGGGGCTTCTTTCCATACTACTGCACAGCGAGAGGTAATGCTGAATTATGTCTCGGGTGACTATGGAAAGGTTTTTCTTGCAGATGACGAGCCACTCGATGTAGTCGGGATGGGAGATATCAACCTAAAGATGTCAAATGGACAAACTTGGAGGATTTCCAAGGTCAGACATGTGTCGGGGTTGAAAAGGAACCTGATTTCGGTGGGCCAGCTTGACAGTGATGGTTACCGGGTGTCATTTGGGGATGGGTCGTGGAAAGTTTCGAGGAACGCCATGACCATAGCTCGAGGTCATAAAACGGACACACTTTACATGACGACGAGCGTGAGGGACACGGCTGGTGTTGTTGATAACACCAAGAAGACCGAATTGTGGCATTGCAGGCTGGGGCACATGAGTGAGAAGGGGATGAAGATCATGGCAAAGAACGGGCTGCTGCCCGAACTCAAGGCGATTGAGTCTCACGTGTGCGAGAGCTGCATTCTTGGAAAGCAGAAACGAGTGAGTTTTTCCAAAGATGGAAGGGAGCCCAAGGCGGAGAAGCTGGAACTAGTACACACGGATGTTTGGGGTCCAGCTCCCGTCGCCTCACTCGGAGGATCACTCTACTATGTTACCTTCATCGATGACTCCACAAGGAAGGTATGGGTGTACTTCATGAAAAATAAGAGTGACGTGTTCTCTGTTTTCAGGAAATGGAAAGCCGAGGTTGAGAATGAAACAAATCTCAAGGTGAAGTGTTTGAGGTCCGACAACGGTGGTGAATACGTTGACGCCGACTTCAAACAATTTTGTGTCGAGAGTGGGATCAAGATGGTGAAGTCTATTCCGGGGACCCCACAACAGAACGGAATAGCAGAGCGAATGAACATGACGCTAAATGAGAAGGCCCGGAGTATGCGGTTACATTCGGGGATGCCTAAGATGTTTTGGGCATATGCCATCGACATGGCAGCTCATTTAATCAACAGAGCACCGTCGGTTCCTTTGGAATATCGGATTCCTGAGGAGGTTTGGAGTGGGAAGAAGTTGAATCTGTCCTACTTGAGGGTGTTCGGGTGTCTGGCGTATGTCCATATCGACGAAGCTGCTCGTAGCAAGCTTGATCCTAAATCCAAGAAGTGCTTCTTCCTTGGATATGGTGGCACGGAGTTCGGGTACCGATTTTGGGATGCCGAAAATCATAAGGTGATCCGAAGCAGAAATGTAATCTTCAACGAGGCGGTCTTGTACAAGGGTAAAGACGAGGTTGTTGAAGAAATCATTGATCCCGTGAAAGACACGGAAGAGGTTCCGGTGAAGGTCGTGGAGACCGAGAAGATCGAAGAGGACAACACGAGCAACGAGGATGAGCAAGATGAGAATGCTCATCCCAACATCGATCCAGTCACACCGAAGCCGTGGAGGTCGACTAGGGTAAGAAGACCTCCCCATAAATTTTCACCTTCCCTTAACTATATCTTGCTGACTGATAGGGGTGAGCCGGAGAGCTACACCGAGGTTATACAAGCGAGGGATTCGATCAAGTGGGAGTCTGCCATGAAAGAGGAGATGAGCTCATTGATGTCGAATCAGACTTGGGAACTAGCCGAGCTTCCGAAGGAGAAGAAGGCCTTGCACAATAAATGGGTCTTCCGGGCAAAGGAAGAACACGATGGGAGCGTTCGGTACAAGGCAAGATTAGTGGTGAAAGGATTCCAGCAGAAGGAAGGGATCGACTACACGGAGATCTTTGCTCCGGTAGTCAAGATGGTAACCATCCGGGTGGTGCTTAGCTTGGTGGCAAAGGAGAACTTACATCTTCAGCAAATGGATGTAAAGACCGCATTTCTTCACGGGGATCTAGATGAAGAAATCTCCATGAAGCAACCGGAGGGTTTCGAAGTCCGAGGAAAGGAGAAGCTAGTGTGTAAGCTTCAAAAGAGCTTGTATGGGTTGAAGCAAGCTCCGAGGCAGTGGTACAAGAAGTTCGACATGTTCATGAAGCGGGTCGAGTTCACGCGGTGCGAGGCGGACCACTGCTGCTATTTCAAGAAACTCGGAGGTACCCACATAATATTGCTCCTTTATGTAGATGATATGTTGATAGTCGGGGCGAGTTTTGCGGAGATCGACAAGCTCAAGAAAAGTCTATCGAGGGAGTTCTCTATGAAGGATTTGGGTGCTGCCAAACTGAAGGTACCGGTATACCGATCCGATCGATATACCGTGTGTGCGGAAGCGTGTAAAGCAATAGATCTACTATGCCATGATCTTAGTGCACACTTAATGTGTATAAGAACACATATAAACATATATATATACACATCCAATATATATATATATATATATATATAAGGTTCAACGATTACTTACTTATGGTGACGAAGTGATTCGTTGATGTCGTTGAGGTGGTGTTGAGTCGATTGAACCACCTCAAATGGATCAGCCTCTCGAAGCTCTCCTTGTGAATGACCTCGTCACTCCTCTTGTCTAGATCTCCCGGATGTTGAAGCCGCACAAATGGCCCGGCCTCTACGTGTTGCACACGAACCCGGATGACGAACACTTTGCTTGATCGAGTCGGTTCTCCAAGAACACTCTCTCCTTTCTCTCTTTTGTGTGGATTTCGAAATATGTGATTAAGTTGTGTGAAAATCTGATTTTCACCCTCTTATTCATCTCATTATGGTCACATAATTGTCCCATTATTAACCTTGTAACCCCCCACCTTAATGTGTGTCATAAACACACATAATGGGGGTGGTTTATGGTGAATATGAATGGTCATGCCACATCATCATGCCAACTAGCATAAGACATGGTCCCACTAGCTTGTGTGGCATGCCATGTCACACTATGTGATATGCATCCATGCATCCCATGCATGTGAATTAAATCCACGTAAATATTGATTCTAAATCAATATATTTATCAAGCAACGTACATCATCTTTGAGTCCGTGTGTGACCCTGTAGGTATGATTTATCGATCAATATTATATTGTTCCCAACAAATAATATTATCAAATAATCATTTAACATCCATAGACGACCTTATGACTTTATCGATTGCACACGTAGGATCGAAGGACATATCCCAACAATCTCCCACTTGGCCTTCAGAGCCAGTGTGCTGCCAACTTCCTGTTGTCACTTTATGTCTAAGTTTGAACTTGAGGCAAGACTCGAGTCATCCTCAATCGGTTCAAACCTTTCTTGGACTATGAGACAGACTGTAAAACCAGATTTATCACTATGATACGAATCTGGACGTGGCCACGTATTTTCCACAGTCTCGACTCTCCAAGTGGCCGGTAAGACATGTATCCCATTATAAAATGGAGGACAATCCCATCTTGTCAATCCAAGCTCTCCCACTTGCTTCCTGATATACCCAATAACAAGTTTTATAACCTCCTTTTACGAAAGGCGTTTACTTGTATCAAAGTACACCATTTCACAATTGAATCACTCTGGACTACTCAGGTCAGAGGAAATTGCTCGACAGTCAATGAAATAGTATTATGACTCGAAATCTTAAATACTATTCCAGTCGGGTCTGTTCGATCATTAGCTCCCAGCTAATATCTATGTAATTGTACTTGATGTCCCACATCACTAGCCCATGAAGCGGCGCTATAGTACACATTACAAACTAGTTCATTGTATTATCGGTTTGTCCGTACTCGATTATACGAACCAGGAACAACTATATGATTTAAGTATATCAGTTCAACCATTGGGACTTCATTATGCGGTAAGTCGACCTCATAACCCAATTGATATCACTTAATCATTTGGACAATTCATATAAATTAAACCATATTTATATGAAGAAACATGTATTATACATATGAGTGAATGTTTACCAAATCTCCAAAAGTATCTAATACAGTAATAGAAATCACAACCCATCTCTAAGATGTTTGATCTCTATTGCAGTTGTGAAAGCCTCAAGCTTAAACTGCTGGAGAGGTTTAGAAAACGGGTTTGCAACCTTACCAAAAGTTGCAACTTTATTATCTCGATGTCTCCACAAAACTATCTTCCAGATAATGTGGAACTTCCTGAGCACCAGTTTTAGACTTGTGGTGCTTCCTAGCTCATTGGCTTGCGCGATAACTCTACTATAAATAGAGAATTATCGGATGGGCTAAGCTAGTTACGGCACCTAGTTCATTCAAGAACTTTCAAATCTTAACTGCCAACATTACTGCATCCAATGCAATACTGTGCTCAACTTCTGTAGTTTAATCAGCTATATTGCATTGCATGGAACTATTCCAGCAAATTTCACCTCTAACCAGACAAAAGATATAACCAGATTAAAATCGGAAATTATCTTAGTCTGTTTTGAAGTTAGCAGTCAAACTGCTTGTTAATATCAACTCTTTTTGTCTTCCAAAGACAACAAAATATTCTTTAGTCCATCTAAGGTACATAAGAATACTCTTGGCCGCAGTCTAATGCGTCTCACCTGGGTTTCCTTGAAACCGAATCGTCATGCTCAAAGCATACAATACGTCCAGTCGTGTACATATCATGGCGTACATTATAGACCCTATTGCCGAAGCATAAGGAATGTTTTACATCCTCTTTTGCTCATCAAGTACCGTAAGGCCTTGCATCTTGCTAAGTGATGTGCCATGACTCATTGGAATGAGACCCGTTCTGGCGTCTTTCATTCTGAACTTATCAAGCACCTTATCAATATAGGTCGCTTTACTAAGTCCAAACATCCTTTTTGATCTGTTCCGACAGATCTTGATGCCCAATATGTACTGTGCTTCTCCAAGATCCTTTATTGAAAAACAATTTCCAAGCCATTCTTTAATAGAATTAAGCATAGAAACATTGTTTCCAATAAGGATTATGTCATCGACATACAACACAATGTATACAACGTAACTCCCACTGTTCTTCTTGTAAAACAAGACTCTTCCGAGTTCCTCTGAAATCCAAAACCCCGTATGGATTCATTGAACTGAAGATTGCTACTCCGATATGCTTTGCTTTATTCCATAAATGGAATTATAAGATTGCATAATTTCTCAGCCTTATTAGGATCGATAAAACTCTTTGGCTGTGTCAAAACACATTCTCTTCTAGAATCCAATTCAAGAAGTTAGTTTTAACATCCAATATTACCATAACTCATTATCAAGATGAGTAGCAATGACTAAGATAATCTGAATGATTTAATCAAAGCAACTGGTGAAAGTTTTTCCACAATCCACCTCGTGAATAAAACTTTTACCATCAAACTTGCTTTGAAAACCCTAGGTTTTCCATCTGTCTGTTTAGATCTTTAAGATCTATTAGCATTCATTTGGGTCTAACCCCGTGATCAAGTTCCAAACTTGATTATCAGATATTGATATCATCTCAAATTTCATGGCACCATGCCAATTTTCAGTAGCTGGACTCGTCATAGCTTGGAATTAGGTCGAAGGTTCACCGCTTTCCAAAAGCATGAATTCATATCTCTCATTGGTCACAATATCTAAGTATTTGAATAATAGAGATAGATTTATTCCTTTCGGACCTACGAGGGCTAGGTGTGTTTTCCAAAACCACTGGAGCACTCTCGACTTGTTCTTGAGTGTCCATCTCAGTTTGATCTTCTTGAACCTCGTTCAATTAAACTGAGCTCCCACTTACTTTCTTGGAAAGATATTCCTTTTCAAGAAATACACCATCTCGAGCAACAAAGACTTTGTTCTCAGATTGGTTGTAAAAGTGGTACCCTCGTGTTTCTTTTGGATAACCAACAAAGAAACATTTATCCGATTTGGGTTCAAGCTTTGTTGAGATATTTCTCTTCACATAAGCTTCACATCCCCAAACCTAGATATAAGACAAGTTAGGGACCTTCCCTTTCCATACTTCGTATGGTGTCTTATCAACAACTTTTGACGGTGTCCTATTCAGTGTATAAGTTGAAGTCTAGAATTGTGTGTTCCCAAAAGAGACCAGTAGTTCATTTAGACCTCTCATCGAATGGTCGAACTATATCTAATATAGTTTGTTTTCTCTTTTCCGAAACATAACCTTCATGTGCTTGTGAACTGATAGGTTCCACATACATCAGTATGGATCATCCCTAATTAATCACTCACATGTTCTCCTTTCTCCAAGAAAGATGACATTGTTATCTTTGTCCATCAAACATCATTCACATGTATCAAATGACTCCAAGTCAAATGATTCTAGAATGCCTTCTAAAAGAAGATTCGTTACATTTTTAGATTTTGATCTAATCAACAATGTTACAGTTATGTCTCAATGAGACTTATTCGATTTGGACTTTTGTGTTAATGTTATATATGATTTGTTGAGTTTAAAGTATACATAAATAATGTAATAATCGTACCAAAACAAAGAATAGTTCACAATTAAAATAGTTATCAAACTATTTAATTAGTGAAAAACTAATCCATCAGTATCCAATACTGAACCAATATTCATTGTTTATTGAAGGTACGAAATTACATAATTATAATACTAAAACAAGGCCCTAAGGCAAAACAACATCATATGATCATACGGCTAATGCAGCGACCTTCGCTCCATTTCTCGCCCGTAGAACGACATCTCTACTCACCAAACTTATACTTCTATGTAGTTCCTCCACATACAAATGTGAGAACTACGTTTGGAATCCAATACCCAAGAAGTAGAATTTGTGAAGTTTAATGTCTATAACATTAATACCTGAAGATGAAGCAACCCCGCTCTTCACATCTTATTTGAACTTTGGGCAAGTTCAATTATTCTCAATAATTGACTCTTATTCGAATTTCCCATTCAAAATTATCTCAATGTCAAAACGTGATAAATCGTAAGTGAAAAATCGAAGTTTTCAAACCAGCGATATTATCATGCAATTGAAGCCCTATCTCTCATAAAATATGAGGGAGCCAACCAGACAATCGATTCACGCCATCCAATGGCTCGAAAGTCTCTAATTTGTGTCATTGATGAACTTAGGTGTTTTGGATTAAATCACTCCCCGAGGTGTAAATAATCATAACCTTATAATCCATCAAATGAAAGACAAATTAGGCATTTGTTTTGAAATTGAATAAAATATGAACTTTTATAAGTTTGCAAGTAGTGTCCAACACTTTTGCAGTAGACGCATTGAGATTCCCTAGGAACCCTAGTAGCCTTCTTGCCCATGCTCTTTTGAATACCCTATCCTATATCATAAGAATTTCCCTCTTAGGGTCCTTCTCTATCGCCGGCTCAGCAGCCTTGAGCATCCCGTGGAGCTCACGAAGCGATTTCTTCAAACCATTCATATGGAAAATTTAGCCTAAAAGCATTATAACCATCATGAGATTGAAGTATGAAATCGGTTGCCAAATAATCATCATAGGAAAAATCTAGGCGGTCACTTGAAACAAATAATCCAATCATTTGTTGCACATGTGATCCCATAGATTTCCATTTTTCCAGCCTAGCTGAAGCGATGACCCTGGTCACACCGAACCGCTCAATCATTGCATATTCTCCGAACATGATATTGAGTTGTTCAATGATATCTTAGGATGTGGTTATCTAACACATTTTCCTTGTCTTCGTATTTGAGGACCATCCTCAAATTACGTTGTGAATCAAGAAAATTTATTCAATTTTTCATAATCAAGAATTGAACCAAACTTGAATTGAGTTGATATTTGACATGATAAACTATAAAAGAAGATAACTAAAGTATGTAAACATCCACAAAGCAGTAAACAAATAAGGTTGTCTAACAATTGTACTTATTTATTTCATTTTGTTCAATTGATATCCAATATCATTGTCTCTTAGAACAAAACGATTCCGAGATCCTCATCTTGCAAATCTTTAAGCCGACTGAGTCCGCACTTAAGTATTTCAAGATAGGTAGACACACCCATGTCAATGATATCTAATATCACTCTCGGTCGATGAGAATCCCATTCTCATCTCATGTCTCGATAGCCACGCCTGCAGTGGATCTATCGATGAGAAAACCAAACTCACGTGTAAGGGTCTAACCCTTACTCCCACTTATCCCAAGATAACAAGTAGTACCCCGCTGAGGCGGACCTACCAACTTATGATCGAGGGCTTCATGAGTGTGACGTTTTGGACAAGACATTATACTCATTATTTTTTGGGAACTTGCATGCATAGGTTTGTTTATATGTAAGTTGAACATTTATAACATAAAACAACCTATAACTAGCAAAGCAAATAAATACGAAATCGAAAGGCCCCTAGAACCTCACAACTCTCAAACGAAAAGATTAAAATAACAACAAAAGCCTTGAACATCTTCTGGACTGGTCCTCGCCCTCCGTTTTAGTTCCGTGCCCTCCGATTTTGGTCAAATCTAATCCGTACCCATAAAACCACGAACAGCGCCCGCCGTTTCACAACCAGCGGTCGCTGAACACCACCGACGGTCGCCGTTTCCAAAACGGCGCCCGCCGAAAGGTCCGGGAACAATCTGCCAAGAAAAAGGGCTTTCGGCGGTCGCCGTTTCCAAAACGGCGCCCGCCGAAACAAAACAGCGCCCGCTGGAGCTACAACGGCGCCCGCCGTTTGGCTCCAGCAGCCCGGTTTTGTCCGCTTTGCTTCGTTTTGCTTCGTTTTGCTTCGTTTCTTCTCGTTTTCGCCAGAGAGCCGAGATCCTCCATCGAACCATGGACTAAGTCCATCGCTTACAAGTAGTACATTACAAATATAATAGAAAAACCTATCTATTACAATTGATTCCAAGGGACGCAGCCCTCAAAAGACTATGGCCAATCGAAACGTAAAAAACGACAAATTCATTCACCCGACCACTAACGGTGGCCGGCCTTACATCTAATCACATAATCACAATTAAACAATTAATCCAATTATGTAGATTAAACTTCTTGTGTCCAACACAAAAGTGTGCACGAGCCCTAGGCTCTGATACCAATTGAAGGTACCGGTATACCGATCCGATCGATATACCGTGTGTGCGGAAGCGTGTAAAGCAATAGATCTACTATGCCATGATCTTAGTGCACACTTAATGTGTATAAGAACACATATAAACATATATATATACACATCCAATATATATATATATATATATATATAAGGTTCAACGATTACTTACTTATGGTGACGAAGTGATTCGTTGATGTCGTTGAGGTGGTGTTGAGTCGATTGAACCACCTCAAATGGATCAGCCTCTCGAAGCTCTCCTTGTGAATGACCTCGTCACTCCTCTTGTCTAGATCTCCCGGATGTTGAAGCCGCACAAATGGCCCGGCCTCTACGTGTTGCACACGAACCCGGATGACGAACACTTTGCTTGATCGAGTCGGTTCTCCAAGAACACTCTCTCCTTTCTCTCTTTTGTGTGGATTTCGAAATATGTGATTAAGTTGTGTGAAAATCTGATTTTCACCCTCTTATTCATCTCATTATGGTCACATAATTGTCCCATTATTAACCTTGTAACCCCCCACCTTAATGTGTGTCATAAACACACATAATGGGGGTGGTTTATGGTGAATATGAATGGTCATGCCACATCATCATGCCAACTAGCATAAGACATGGTCCCACTAGCTTGTGTGGCATGCCATGTCACACTATGTGATATGCATCCATGCAAGCCATGCATCCCATGCATGTGAATTAAATCCACGTAAATATTGATTCTAAATCAATATATTTATCAAGCAACGTACATCATCTTTGAGTCCGTGTGTGACCCTGTAGGTATGATTTATCGATCAATATTATATTGTTCCCAACAAATAATATTATCAAATAATCATTTAACATCCATAGACGACCTTATGACTTTATCGATTGCACACGTAGGATCGAAGGACATATCCCAACACAAACAAATCCTGGGGATGAGAATCACGAGGAGTAAAGAGGGTCTTGAGTTGTCTCAAGAGGAATATCTGAAGAAGGTATTGGGGAGGTTTAGCATGGAGAATGCAAAACCGGTTGGAACTCCTTTGGCTAGTCACTTCCGTTTGTCAAAGGAGGACTCGCCGGTGAGCGAGAAGGAGATGGAGCATATGGATAAGGTCCCTTACGCCTCTGCGATTGGGAGCCTTATGTATGCTATGGTGTTCACGAGGCCTGACATTGCCCATGCAGTGGGAGTTGTCAGCCGGTTTATGAGTAATCCGGGGAAGCAACATTGGGAAGCCGTCAAGTGGATCTTTCGATACTTGAGAGGGACTTCCAATTTTGCTTTGAGGTTCCGAAAATCAGATGTGGGGTTACTCGGGTTCGTGGACGCGGATAATGGAGGTGACGTGGATAGTAGGAAGAGCACTACTGGGTACGTGTACACTTTCGGGGGTACTGCGATTAGCTGGGTGTCGAGGTTAAAGAAGATCGTAGCACTATCGAGTTGCGAGGCGGAGTACGTCGCTGTGACGGAAGCCGCGAAGGAGATGATGTGGCTACAGGCTTTCTTGCTTGAGTTGAGACAAGAACACTCGGGGAGTGTCTTGTATTGCGACAGTCAGAGCGCCATTCACTTGGCGAAGAATCCGGTGTACCATGCTCGAACGAAGCATATCCAGCTGAGATATCACTTCATTCGATCAGCCTTGGAGGAAGGCGTCTTGGTGTTGGAGAAGATTCTTGGGAGTAAGAATCCGACCGACATGTTTACGAAGGTGGTGCCGTGCGAGAAGTTGAGGTTGTGTTCAACCTCGGTTGGTCTTCTGGGATGAGGACCGGGGACGCCGCTGCAATGGGAAGAGAAGATAGGGGTCGTGAATTAGCTCCAAGTGGGAGATTGTTGAGTGTGGAGGCTGAATTCACGCCGAGAAGACGAAGAGGACGATCCAAGAAAACGGCGACCGCCGTTTATGAACCAGCGGTCGCTGGAGGCAAGCAGCGGGCGCTGCTGGGGGTTCAGCGGTCGCTGAATCCGTGGGAAAGACGGATCGACAATCTGCATGTTTTGGGCCTTTCGGCGGGCGCCAAAAGGCATTCGGCGAGCGCCGTTTTTCGGCAGCGGGCGCTGCCAAGCAAACAGCGGGCGCTGTTTGCAGATTTCTGGCAGCGCGGAATTACTTGTTCCCCAAGTTTTTGTCCCCCCTATTTAAACCCTATGTGCGTGAATATTAGGGTTAACACCTCCAACTCTAGAATTGATATTATAGCGATTACGAGTCTTGTAATTTCGTTCTATAATTGTTCTAGTAAATTATTGCAGCGGCAAAAAGTGGACGTAGCCCTCGTTAACGGGTGAACCACTATAAATCTCGTGTCTCTTTTATTCCGTATTTTTCGTTCTTGTTTGTTCGTATTGCTTTTCAGGCGGGGATTTCGGACGCGAATTATCCAACAGCGTCGTCGTCTGAACATGAGGAGGATGTAAAAATCTCTACAAAACCACCACCATTTTCATTTTTTTTTTTTTGCGACTGTTACTCGATAGACTACTCGATGGTGCAGACGATCGAGTAACCCATCGATTAGTGAAGAACAATTGAAGATCATTATTACTCGATGGTACGTTACTCGACGGTACATTACTCGATTTCGAGTAACTCGAAATCTCGAATTCGAGTAACTCGAAATCTCGAATTCGAGTAGCAATTTCATGAATTAAACAGATTTTTCTCATTCGTAATATTGGTTCTTTCCATATATGGTTGTAAATATATTGAAGTCTAGATTCCGTAGAATTTTGAATCGAGACAATCGGAGTTCGGGCGAAAAAGATATGACAAGAATCGAGATGTTGCGCAAAGAGAAGAATTTGGAGTAATTCGAATTCGAGCAGCGAATTCACGGATTAAACTGATTTTTCTCATTTAGAATCTTGCTTCGTGCCATATGTTGCTGCAAAGATCTTGAAGTCTATATTATGAGGAATTCTGAATCGAGACGATTGGAGTTCGTATGAAATGGATATGATAAGAATCGCGAACTTGCGCAAAGAGAAGAATTTCGAGTAAATCGAATTCGAGCAGCAATTTCACGGATTAATCTGACTTTTCTCATTTGGAATATTGCTTCGTGCCGTATATGGATGCGAAGATATTGAATTCTATATTATGAAGAATTTTGAATCGAGACAATTGGAGTTCGTATGAAAAAGATATGACAAGAATCGAGAAGTTGCCCAAGAGAAAAATTTCGAGTAACTCGAATTCGAGTAACAGCTTCACGGATTAAACTGATTTTGTTCATTCGTAATCTTGGTTCGTGCCATAGATGTATGCAAAGGTATTGAAGTCTATATTCCTAGAAATTTTTAATCGAGACGATTGGAGTTTGTAAAAAAAAGACATGACAAGAATCGAGAAGTTGCGCAAAGAGAAGAATTTCGAGTAACTCGAATTCGAGTAGTAACTTCAAGTACGAAACTTATTTTTCTCATTCAATATCTGGGTTCGTTCCATACATGGATGCAAAGATCTTGAAGTCTAGATTTCGAAGAAGTTTGAATCGAGAAAATCGGAGTTCGGGTGAAAAAGATACGATAAGAATCGAGAAACTGCGCAAAGAGAACTTTAAAAAGGTTACTCGAAAGGGTTAATCGAATCAGGAGTAATCCTTTCTTGTAACCTATTCGAGTAACCCTTTAAGTTGCCCTATTCGAGTAATCTTTTCTTGTAACCCTATTCGAGTAACCCTTTCTTGTAACCCTATTCGAGTAACCTATTCCAGTAACCCATTCGATCAACCCATTCGAGCACATTAGGGTTTCGATCGAGCAGAATAGGGTTACCATCGAGTAACCAAGAACAGAGCCCATTTTTTTCAATTTTAAGGCCGTTTTTCAATTTCTAAGAGTGTATTTGCGTATATAACTTCATTTTAATGATAAAAAACATTTATTAAACATGTTTGATGTTCAATTTTGGACTTTTAATCCATAGCATGTCAACATTGAACAATATTATAGTTTGTTTCTTGTAAACTTTCCTAAGATATTTAGAATAGTATGACCAATGTTCCAAATTTCACTTGTTTTCACTCTAAACGAATCGATTAATCATCCAACCTGTTTTAGTAATGTTTTAAGTCTCTAAATTGAACTTATTAGTGCAAATAACAACTTAATTATGCAAAAAAATGCTTAAAAAAGCAATTTTAAGCTCTTTACTCGATGGTTGTTCGATGGGCCGTCGAGTAACATACCATCGACTAACATGGGAGATTTATGATTACAGTATCCTTGCTATTCGGGTAACCATTTCGAGTAACATATTCGAGTAACCCAATTCCAGTAACCCTTTCGAGTAACCTATTCCAGTAACCCTTTCGAGTAACCTTTTTAAAGTTCTCTTTGCGCAGTTTCTCGATTCTTATCGTATCTTTTTCACCGAACTCCGATTGTCTCGATTCAAACTTCCTCGAAATCTAGACTTCAAGATCTTTGCATCCATGTATGGCACGAACCAAGATTTCGAATGAGAAAAATAAGTTTCGTACTTGAAGTTACTACTCGAATTCGAGTTACTCGAAATTCTTCTCTTTGCGCAACTTCTCGATTCTTGTCATATCGTTTTTTTACAAACTCCAATCATCTCGATTAAAAATTTATAGGAATATAGACTTCAATACCTTTGCATACATCTATGGCACGAACCAAGATTACGAATGAACAAAATCGGTTTAATCTGTGAAGTTGTTACTCGAATTCGAGTTACTCGAAATTTTTCTCTTGCGCAACTTCTCGATTCCTGTCATATCTTTTTCATACGAACTCCAATTGTCTCGATTCAAAATTCTTCATAATATAGACTTCAATATCTTCGCATCCATATACGGAACGAAGCAAGATTCCAAATGAGTAAAGTCAGATGAATCCGTGAATTTGCTGCTCGAATTCGAGTTACTAGAAATTCTTCTCTTTGCGCAAGTTCTCGATTCTTATCATATCTTTTTCATACGAACTCCAATCGTCTCGATTCAAAATTCCTCAGAATATAGACTTCAAGATATTTGCATCCATATATGTCACGAAGCAAAATTCCAAATGAGCAAAAATCAGTTTAATTCGTGAAATTGCTGCTCGAATTCGAATTACTCGAAATTCTTCTCTTTGCGCAACTTCTCGATTCTTGTCATATCTTTTTCGCCCGAACTCCGATTGTCTCGATTCAAAATTCTACGTAATCTATACTTCAATATCTTTACAACCATGTATGGAACGAACCAATATTACGAATGAAAAAAATCTGTTTAATTCGTGAAATTGCTACTCGAATTCGTGATTTCGAGTTACTCGAAATCGAGTAATGTACCGTCGAGTAACGTACCATCGAGTAATAATGATCTTCAATTGTTCTTCACTACTCGATGGGTTACTCGATCGTCTGCGCCATCGAGTAGTCCATCGAGTAACAGTCGCAAAAAAAAAAAATGAAAATGGTGGTGGTTCTGTAGAGATTTTTACATCCTCCTCATTTTCGGACGCCGACGCCGACTCCGATAACATCTCCGGTAAGAAAATTGGTAGAATCGCAATCGGAAAAAAACGGGCCAGTTTTGGGAGGAAAAGGAGAGAGAGAAGAAAGAACAAAGTGGAGACCATTTTTTTATTTCTTTGTTTTTTTTTGAAAAGTTTGAAGGGTAAATAAGACAATTCAATTACAATTGATGTAAAATACTCATAGTTTTATAGTGTAGGTTAAATAACATACCTTTCTTATAAATGTGACCATTTATCCACATGCCTCTAAAAACAAAACACTTTTATTAAAAAATAGAGTGCATTAAAATGTTACTCGTGTAATCGTGTCCTCGTGTGTAACATTTTCTACATTATATTTTTGCAAAAATAATATAAAAAAAACAAAACAAAAATAAAGTAATTATTTATTCATACAACATTTATGTAAATTACTATAAATATTCATGTGTAAATTAATGGGAGTAATATTTGATTGATTATTAAAAAAATAGTTTAGTTTAAAATAATTATATAAAAAAAGAGTGATTAATGCACTATATTGTATAATTATGCAGGTGTAAAAAAATAAACAACTAAGTAGTATCCAACATTTTCTTTTTTCAATTCAAAATACTTGTTGCAAACATATGATTTCTGTCAAACAAAACTAGATGTATGAACAACAACATGAGCCCATCTAATTCACACATTTGATCATGTTTCCTGAAGGGCAGAATGGAGAGAAAGCATGGCATTAGTATATTGCAACCTCACCCTCCTGTACATTTCCAGCACAGCTTGATAACCCTGCTTCACATACTCAAATTGCACGTCACGACAAAACTCAAACTTAACGTGCAGATAAGCCTCTTCCGCCATATTCCTATCCCGACTCAAAACAGCATACAAATCTCTACAGTCTGATCTCTCTACGTCTTCTTCTAGAGCAATACACTTCATCCATCTCACGTGTTCAATCGGGTCCTCATTTGCTTCCAGTGCCGATTCTAAATGTTTAAATGCATCCGAAAACCTCGACTCACTGATAATACTGTCAATCAAGCATCCGAAAGTCATTTTCTGATCTTCACAAAGCCAATCTCTGGTTTCCGAAGAAAATGGAATCGAGCCAACCAAACAAGCCTTACGAAAACGAAAATCACGATCGCCGATTACTTTTATCGCGATATGCAGTAGCATCACAGATGCCATATGTAGATTACATGCAACGGAGCCACCTGATTTGTTGTTAGCATTGTGTTTTTTAGCCCATGAATAAACTGCAACGTGCATAAAACCTTCCCACCTGTAAGACAGGCCGTCACAATTAATCTGAAACTGTTGGGATCATTGCAATTTAGCCTTAGACAGGTGAGCCTAACAACACAAATTTCCAGCTATCTTATCAGGATTAAAGATACCCCCTTGATGCATGGATTGATTTTTGAAAGTGTGCCTATTGAAGACATATATGTAGAACAAATACAAACTTCAGGGGTTGTGAGTAAATTTTTAAAAGACTATTTTGCTAGTTTTGTGATTAGGTAATAGTTCAGACATTTCAGGTTGAATTTTGGGCTTCTCTAATATATTACTATGTAATATGTAATCTCATCAAAAGGAAAATAAAATGTAGACTAGATCTACATATATATGCAATGCACTAGTTATATACTTATACTGTACCTATGATCCCTGCACTCCCAGCTAAGGGAAACTCGTTTTATTGCAGTAATGGGCAAAGAGAACACACAAGTCCATAGGATGACTGATGATACCCAAAAAAAAAAAAAACGAGTAGATACTTCATGCCATTGATTAATACATTATTTGGTAAAAATATCAATACAAGAACTACCTTTGAGGTGTGACCTAATTCCAAAAAAAGGTAAAGAAAAAGAAGCTAACTTTCAAGATTAAAAAAATTACCCTGCAAGTTTTATTCAAGGTTAAAAGTGGCCAACTGTTGTATTTTTTATATAGACATAAATGGGAGTTTTGAGTCTTCTTGCTAATGAAGAGGGTGATGCAAGTAAAAAATAAAAGCCAAATGGTATTATTTTCATGATATTTGGTAATAAACCCAACTTAGAATCATGCTCAAGGATGTAACCAAAAATAAAAAAACACTCACTCAAACGGAGGCTCAATCTCAACAGCCAGAGTCAAATGCAAGGAGAACCCATCAACGTCCGCCACTGCCTCGTGCGGAGAGCCTCTGGGGATATACAAGACATCCCCTTCTCTCAGCAAAAACTCTTGATACTCATCAAGCTCGCAACTTTCGTCCTTCAAGGAATCACAAGATTCATACAAGCGAGGTAATCGGAAATCCTTCCGACCAGGAAATACTCTCCATCTCTTCCCCCCAATAACCTGGCACACAAACACACAATGGTCGTCACTGTGTCTGGCCAACCCTTGTGAATTTGCGGGGGTAATGTACATATTTACACCACCCGACGGCTGCCCGAAAATAGATGCAAGTTCATCAGAAATAGCACCAATAGTCGGGTGGCGAAATTCGAGGCCACGCAATGCGATCGAGTATCCTTCCATAAATGCTTCGTCACATTTTGACAAGTCAAAATAGTGGGCTTCTTTTTCACCCTGCGCTGTCTTCACGACGCGAATATCCTGATAGTAGATTATGGGATGACCAAGATGATTCTTTAGATCCTTGATGACTTGAATGATATTTAATTCATCGGACAGAATTGGTGGACAGGAAATAAAGCGGTTTAGAAAGAGAGAGAGAAAGGAAGGCATTATTGTCTCTTCTTTTAAACCAAGGTACTGAATGAAAGGGTTGAAGGAATCCTTTGATGCATTTTTTATGAGCAGAGGAGATGTCTCCCAAATTTTTGATAAAAACGGTTTAATACCAATATTTTTCTTAATATTATAAAATTCTGTGGTTTCCGGGTGTGAAATATCATTAATTGATAGCCTGAAAATACTTTCTGCCAAATGATTTAATTTGATGTTACTTATGAGGAACTCATCTCCACGATTTGTATTTGAAGAAGTGCCACATAAACCAATTTTATGAGCTTGTCTCCATATTATTTTTAAAAGGGCAGAGAGATTTTCGGAAAGATCAATTGGAATATGCTGCAGGTGTTCAATAGTGCAGGAGTTTATAAGAGCAATGGCACAATGAAGAAGCAGTATCGGGTATTCATCTTCCTCAGACAGTTTCATGTCTGGATAAAGTGATGGAGATTTAAATTCCTGTACGAAGCAAAGACTGGTAGGTATTAAGTCAGAGGAAACCAATGTGCATAACCAGAAACAGATTTCAATTACTAAACAAAGGTGAAAATTAAGACTTCGATTATGTATGTATGCATACACACACCCACGCCTTTATAGTCGCGTTGGCCTTTTTTCAACAAAACTAACATGAAACATATACTACCTCTGACAAATATATTGACAAATATACCCATTATTTTAATATTCCCTCTACCTTAGTTCCCTAATGGATGGAAAAAAATTATCTCTTAATTGTATTCTCCATTCTCTCTTGTCACACTTTACAAATGGTAATTCGGAAGAAGAGATAATTTTAGGTTTCAATTCAATTAGGATTTAGATTAGCGCAGGGATAAAGGTGGAAGAAAATGGGAGAAATGTATTACCAACAAGGTTAGAAGCCTAAACACAACACAACAGTTATTCAAGGACGATGCAATAAAATTCTAAACAGGCTTATAAATTGGTAATCACTCTCACTCTCACTCTCACTCTCACTCTCACTCTCACTCTCACTCTCACTCTCACTCTCACTCTCACTCTCACTCTCACGTTATAAGTCTTATCTTAAATATATGAAAAACACTGGAAAATCTTATTCGAGTCAAGCTGCATTTAGCAACCAATTTTATCGCAGGTATAATCGAAATTTAAAAGTAGTAACTAGTACAAACCTTAGTCAGTTGATGACTCGATATTTTGGGTCCTAAAATCATTTATTCGTCATAAAAAAAGATACTCACATTAGATTCTCAATGGCACAGCACTCGATCAGCTGCATTCGTCCGACTAAGGTCGTTGATAAATCCAACACAGCATTGCAGGAAGCCACTGCAATTTCCCTGTTCGAACTTCGTAAAAGTGAGATTAAGCCCTTCACTATTTCATCTTCCATGGCAATCTTTTCGTTCATCTCGAACGACGACAGAGATGCAGCGCCTATAATCTCCGCACTCTTACGCACGATTTCTGCACAGCTATTACGACAAAAAACACAAAAGCATAAATAAAATTACAGAGCAATAGTCGTGAAACCCAATCCCACCAAAACTTGATAAAATAAAATTACTTGGAAATAAGAAGCGATGGAACCAAGGAGAGGAATGGGGATGAATAGGCGTGGGGAAGAAATAGTAATAATTTGTTGAGGCATCTCAGAATTAGGGTTTCACTTGTATTGGATTTTGAACAGAGGGATGACAAAATTAACGGGAAAATATGTTGTGTATGTATCCTCCTCTTCACTATTCTTCCTTCCCTCTTCATCTTCATCTTCATCTTTATCGTCCGCCAATGCACCTAATATAGTGTGTAGGATATTTGATCCTCTTTCGCACAATTCAAAATTCTTGCTCTTCCCTTCAAAAAAAGGTACACATAAGCGCATAACATAATACTATAAACTTAAGGGACTATTTGCTCCACTGTTTTGGATAGACTACACTATATGGGATAGTATGTAGTATATAGTGCTACATCTTATTTGAAAAGTACGGTTATTTACACAAAAATGTATATAGTATATAATGCTCCAATTTGCCCTCAGAGTTGGTTCAGCGTGGTAAAATCTCATTCGACAATCTTATTCGATACACTCATTCGTCAAAAGTCTTAATTTTTTTCCTGTTTAACTTTTCGAACTGTTATCGAATGGTGGAATATTATATTTGTCGAATATGTTTATATTCTGAGATCGAATACAAATGTTTGTCGAATGAACAAATTTGTTTGTCGAATATAAAAAGTTTAGCGAATGAGAAAATTGTTTGTCGAATATGTTATTATTGCTTGTCGAATGTGTCTATATTCTTTATCGAATGTAATCCCTAGTTTGTCGAATATGTTTCAAAAACTAGATACAATGATATTTTTGTTTGTCGAATGTGTCTATATTGTTATGATTTTTGTGTGGCTTTATGTTTATTGTTATGTTTCTTGTTCGCATGAACTATGTGGTTTTTGAAGATCATGATTAAATAAAATTGTCGAATAGCAAGTTCGGGAATGAGGGTTACGTGTATTCGACAAACATTAAATACCATTTTACAAGGGTTATTTCTCATTCGACAAGGGTTACATCTCATTCGACAAGAGTTACATACCATTCGATAAGGGTTAAATATGTTGTATATTTAGGGTGTAACTGAAAGAAGAGAGGCTTGGATAAATATTGAATCGCGTAGCAACGCTTTCCTTAAAGAGTATTTCGACCCTATAAGCCTGGGTATCACGAAATTCCTCGCAAGATAAGACAATATCAACACTCGAGTCTTAGGCTTAGAACACGAGCAACTTATGGAATATTCCGCTTTATTTGTTTCTTCAAAGCTTCTTATTTTTGTAGGTGTTTTCAAGTGTATTCTCAAGTGTATTCTCAAGTGTATTCATCAAATGAATTTTACTTCCTTATATAGGTAGTAGACACCCTTTCATTTGAATATAAGCACCTCTTGGTCGAATAGGTACCTTTAAGAAAAGGTACATTTTCATTCGACACCTATTCATGTATAGGTACCTTTTAGTGAGTATACCCTTTCACTTTGGCACATATTCATGTTGTTTTGCATGGCAAGACATGCAATTTCGAATTTGCATCAATTGTATGATATAATACCATCTTCCAGCCATGCAACCATGCAACTACGAGATCACACTCGACATGCATTATTATGCTTATCCAAATACTTAAACCATATCAATTTTATATAACCGTGTACTCCACACTTCTCCAAAGTTATATTATATTGACTAGATTTAATCTGAAGCCTTGAATGATTCCAATTACATTAAATGAACAGCGATTTCACTTAAATCACCAACAATCCTCCCCCATTTAAGTGCAATCCTTGAATCATACTAATTCAACAAATAAAACCAAACTCGTGCTTAAGATAAAAATGTCTTAAAGATTGAATTTTCATCGTAGAGAATTATACTTTACATATATTCGAGAATCACGGTGTCTTAAAGATTGAACTGTTCAACCCATCTGAATACATGAAGATAAAACACACATAAGTTTAAACAATTCCATAAGGAAATCCAACACAAAATAGGCCTTGTGTCCCTATCCATTCATGAGTGTTTATAGAGCTCAGCCACGACTCTTGAAGTTGCCACACTTCCCACTCATATATGTGAATCTTTTCTTCGTGCACCTGCACAATGCACTTTGTCAAAAGACTCATTAAGAATTTGTTGGAGTAGTATACTTAATGTCTAGATTTGAGTATTCTGAACTCCTTGTACACTTTCATTTACCTATTAATAACGAACATTCATTTGCTTTTAATTATTGTTAATTAAATATATGCAAATTATAGTCCTGGATTTTATACGTTGTAGTTAGTATGGTGTTGCATGGGCACACAGAAGATCATACTATCGGTTACTCGTATCTAATCAAACAGTTGCTCACGACCTAGATGGACACAGACCAATCCATCGGTATAGTCGTTGTGTGAGAGAGAAAATAATTTATCTTAATTATTTTATCACACTTGTACACTTGGTGTGTTGAGCGGATCGCTTGAGACTTATCAATTAGGATTGCTATGTGATAATTGATTTAAGTCTCGGAGTATTTTATTCTTAATCCCTGAAACAATTGCGGGTGTGTATATTTAATATTAGTGACTTTGATTTTCCAAAGGAATTAACCGATTTAATTATTGGGTTAATTACCGGTTAAGTTGGGTCACTATATTTTATATATGGCATGCCGTGAATGATGGAGTAGTATACTTAATGTCTAGATTTGAGTATTCTGAACTCTGTATGCACTTTCATTTACCTATTAATTACAGACATTCATTTGCTTTTAATTATTGTTAATTAAATACATGCAAATTATAGTCCTGGATTTTATACGTTGTAGTTAGTATGGTTTTGCATGGGCACACAGAAGATCATACTATCGGTTACTCGTATTTAATCGAACAGTTGCTCACGACCTAGATGGACACGGACCAATCCATCGGTATAGTCGTTGTGTGAGAGAGAAAATAATTTATCTTAATTATTTTATCACACTTGTACACTTGGTGTATTGAGCGGATCGATTGAGACTCATCAATTAGGATTGCTCGGCGATAATTGATTTGAGGCTCGGAGTATTTTATTCTTAATCCCTGAAACAATTGCGGGTGTGTATATTTAATATAAGTGACTTTGATTTACCAAAGGAATTAACCGATTTAATTATTGGGTTAATTACCGGTTAAGTTGGGTCACTATATTTTATATATGGCATGCCGTGAATTCTTGAAGGGGCAGTGTATCCCGTAAGGGTTGATAATATCCACGAGATGAGCTCATAAGGATTTATTATGTAAACCTCGCGAGTGGACTTGTTCCGCATAATAAATAAGGTTGAGTGGTACTAGTCTCGGATATAAGAGATGAATAAATTTATTAAGCAATAAATAAATTTTATTCATGGATATTTAAATCTTAAATACACGGAATAAATAATACTAAGATGGAGAAATATTATTTGGTATAATATGGAATAATATTGGGAGTGCAATTTTATTTATATAGTGGAAAATAAATAAAATTAATATTGATAAGAATTAATGGATTTGGGTTGGACCCAATTTAATTTTCAATATTGAAGCCCAATATTTATTCTCCTTTTGATCCCCTTCGTAGCCTATAAAAGCACTACGTGGTCTTCACTTTTAATAACCTACGTTACGCCAACAATAAAGTTCTGAGAGTGAAGAGGATCCATAAGTTCGATAGCTCGTCGCCCACCCGACGTTCGAACGGAGTGCAAGGAATACGCGGGAAGGTCACGAGGTCATCGATTTCGTTTCTCCGAACAACGAATCGTAGGTACAATTCTCAACCCCCTTGTTAATTGTTCGATTTGGTTTTTATCGAGAATACCGTAGAACAAAGATCCGAGGATCGAACCCCGGGACGAGGGTCGAGCCGGGCGGTGGTGGTTGAACCACCGGACCGCCGGCGGCTCGTGGATCCCTCGTGGGGATCGCGCACGGAAACCCTCGGCTGGGAGCCGAGGGTCGATCGAACCCCTACGGGGTCGATCGCTGGAGCTGCGGGGTTTACCCGCAGCGGCTCGTAGCGAGCTGCGGGATTACCCGCAGCGAGTCGCTCGGGACGAGCCCCAGCCGTGTGAGCAGCGGATCGCCGGATCCGCTGCGGGGATGCTACGAGCATCCCTGGGATGCCGCGAGGCATCCCGTGCGATCGCTGGGAGCGATCGCGAGTCCCCCCGCGGGGACTCGGCTGGGCGTTCGCGCGCCTCGTGCGCGCGACGCGTTCGGTCGGGTCCCGGTTCGCGTGGGCTCGTGATTTCTCCGGCGATTGAGGTTGTCGATTGTATGAACCTCGGCTCGCGGGTTTTCGGGTGGGGGCGGATTACGTGCCTTCGGGTGCGTGGTCTCCAAAGCCCGGACTCCGGCGGATGAGTCGGCGTTCGTATGATCTCCGGCGAAGGGTTCGTTCGGGTTATCGGTTCCGCAAATTTTGATAACCCGGGATAGCGAATTCCAACAATTGGTATCAGAGCGAGGTTTACGTTCGCGGTATTTTCGATAAAATTGTTCTACCTTGCAGGGATCCGACTATTATGGCTTGATGATTATTCGTTTAATTGTTTTGTCATATGATTGTTGGTTTTATTAAACTCTCGGACATGTCGAGATTCGTTTTTGGTGGTGAATGCTTGTAATAGTAAAAATTCGGGGGTTGACCGAATTTAGGATTTATTATTATGTTCGTTGTTTTTCCGGAAAATGTATAGGGTCGATTTCGTGTATAGAATCGATACCGGAATTGTAATTTAGATTTTTGTAAATTTATTTTGCGATTGGATCGAATCGAAGACCGCCGGAGAAGACGAAGTGAAGAGGAGACGAAGGACCGGGATCGATCAATCCCCATGATCGATCCCGAGGGGATCAATCGACCCGCGGCCCTAGGCGGGCTGTCCGTGGGAGTCTCGGCCACGCCGGCCACCAGTGGTGGTGGCGCGTGGGCTGGGCGGCGGCGGCGTGCCCTAGGCGGCGGTCGGCGAAGGTGGGGGTGGTTCGGGGTTCCCCAACCCGGGCTACTCCTACCGGAAATATACTTTCCTAATTAATTCATTATTTCCTATTTTGATTATTTCTTTATGGAATATTCTAGAAAAATAGAAAAAGAATTATTTTAGTACTAAATTTATTTTTCCTATTTGATTATTCCTACTCATGGGAATATTCATGGATTAGGAATAAAATAAATTTGGAAAGGTATAAGAGTCCTAAATTATTTTATTTCTTTATTTCATTATGGATATCATCTAGAATATTCCAAGAGGATCTTGGATAGATTATTCTAGAGATTTAATGAAGTGGAAAAAGAAATAAATAAAAATATTAATAATATTTAATTTTATTTTTGATATATTCAATTGACTTAATTTTCGAATTAAGTAACTTTTGGATTAATTGAAAATAAATAGATTTAAATATTGGATATTAATATCCTCGTCACATGGAGCGTTCAAGAAACGAAGACTGAAGACTAGAAGATGCGTACGGGGATGTGATGAAGCCATAATAGTCGGAAAATAATATTCTAGTATTATTTTGACTATGTGATAATACTATGTGCTTTATTACATGTATGCATGCTATATGTGTTTACTTTTATGCACTAGATAGCGTATCCCTTTATTATAAAAAGCTAAGTGGGAGAGGGTATGGAAACATACCCATGGTCTCCATTGCTGCTCTCTTGGTGACTTTTATAAACTTTTGAAGTTTATATAGATAAGTTATTGGAGGAGAGTTCTTGTAATTCCTCTTACGAGAAACATTGATTAAGTTTATCAAACAATGACTAATTTGTCTTTCCAAAGCTGATTTCAAGTCGACTCATTCTCACCCCGGGGAGTGGAATGGAGCCAGAGCCACTTGGTCATGTAGAGGACACAAATTAGAGACTTTCGTGCCATACTTTTATAGATGGGTCGTTTGTCTGCTCGGCTCCCTCATTTATGAGAGATAGGGTTGTTCGCATGGTGAATCACTGGTTAGAAACTTCGAGTTTCACTTATGATTCTCCACGTCTTGATTTACGAGATTAAATGGATCAAGTAATTGGGAGTCAATTATAAAAGTCTCTTAGTGTAGTAAACGTCCACACCACGTGGCTTGCTATGCTGACGGATTTTGGATTAATTGATGTAGACAGTTGTAAGTAATTATGAAGAGTTGTGAAGTTATCGTAAACGTCCACACCACGTGGCTTGCGGTGATGTAGCGATTCCAAGTAACTTATTTTGGTAATGAGTAATGGTTTACACTTAGATACGCCTTATAGTATTCCTCCCCACGAGGTTCCGCTATAAGCGATGTATGGCCAAAGAAAATCTAATTGCTAAATCATTTGGGTGGGTAAACGTCCACACCACGTGGCTTGCCTTACCTGATGGGATTTTAGATGTGATTAGTGATTTAATGATATTATTTAAGGGAGATAATATCGGATATTAAATTGTTTGTTTGTTTTATGTGCTTATAGGTTAGGAATGACTGTGACCCCACTTTGTGATATACTTAAAGATGAAAACTCACCGGTTCCATATGGTGATGATTGGAAAAGAAATCTGGACATTGTCCAGACTGTTGAGCTTTCTGAATCCATTGTTGGTCCAACTAAGTTGAGACATGGTGTGGAAGCTAGGCAAGAGGTGTTTGACATACCCACAGAATCGTTCCTCAATGAGTCCCTTAAAACCGGCTTAGCGAAGGCGATTTTTGTGCGTAAGTTAAGAGAAACACGAGCTCTTGTGGCTAGGCTAAAAGAAAAGCGTGCAAAGAGACCCAGTGGTTTAAAACCACGGATTGGGGTAAGCAAGCGGTTTCGCAGATGCTTTCGATGCAAACAGTTTGGGCACTGGAGGTCTGATTGTCCTCTCATCAAAGGTACGAAATTTTCCTTAGTCACTGAAACATTGTCAGCGGTGATATCTACCAGCACCTGGTGTGTAGATACGGGTGCCACTGACCATGCCTGCAATTCATTGCAGGGGTTCCAGGAAACCCGGAGACTTAGAGAGGGAGAAATCGTGGTCTACATGGGCAATGCCGCGAAGGTGGCGGCTGTTGCAGTGGGAGACGTTCACTTACGTTTCAGTAGTGATAGGGTTTTAGTTTTACGTAATTGTCTTTATGTACCCAACTTTAGAAAGAATTTGATTTCAGTTTCTAAACTTATTATGAATGGATATTCTGTTTCTTTTGACCACTCTGTGATCATAAGAAGAAATAGTGAAATTATCTGTTCTGGTACATTGATAGACGATTTGTATGTGCTAAATCCTGAGTCTAACACGATGCAACTAACCGAGAGTAATAACACATCTACGAACACCAATAAGAGAAAGGAACCTTCTAAGATGAATCAATTATACTTGTGGCATCTAAGGCTGGGTCATATAAACTCGAATAGGCTTCAAAGGTTGAAAGCTGATGATTTAATCACTGGTGTTGAAGGAGAGGACCTTCCAACCTGCGAATCCTGTTTAGAGGGTAAAATGACCAAGCGTCCTTTTTCTGGTAAAGGACGGAGGGCTGAACAAGTATTGGATTTGATTCACTCTGATGTATGCGGACCTATGTCTACTCAGGCAAGGGGAGGGTACGAGTACTTCATCACTTTCACTGATGATTACTCAAGATATGGATATGTATACCTGATGAGCCGCAAGAGCGAATCCTTTGGCAAGTTCAAAGAGTTCAAGGCTCTTGTGGAGAACCTTCGTGGTAAATCCATAAAATGCCTGCGATCTGATCGCGGAGGCGAGTACCTGTCTGGAGAATTCAAGGCATACTTGGCAGAGAATGGGATTGAATCCCAACTGACCTCACCATATACTCCTCAGCAGAATGGTGTGTCAGAAAGAAGGAATAGGACTCTTATGGAGATGGTACGATCGATGATGAGTTACTCGGATTTACCTGTTATGTTCTGGGGACTTGCCTTGGAAACAGCGGCGTACATTCTGAATAGGGTTCCGACCAAAACAGTGCCAACTACACCCATGGAATTGTGGAGTGGGCGTAAGCCTAACTTGGGACACATTCGGATCTGGGGTTGTCCAGCACATGTGTTGCGACAAGGCACCGATAAGTTAGAACCTAGATCAGAAATACGGCTGTTTGTAGGATACCCGAAAGGAACTAAGGGTGGCATGTTCTATAGTCCTACGGACCAGAAGATCGTTATAAGTACTAACGCTCGGTTCCTAGAGGAAGACTATGTCATGGACCACAAGCCTAAAAGTGACATAATACTTGATGAGTTGAGAGGTAACGAGGAAGACCTGGATACAGCCGAACCGAGTATAGATACACCACTAGAACCTGCACCTAATACTGTCACTATTAATACACCGGAACGCCGTCGTAGTGGGAGGGTTGTTAAACAACCAGATAGATGGATTGGACTGGGTGAGTCTTCAGACTCTGGACCTGGAGTTCATGAAATCGATCCCTGGACCTATGATGAGGCGGTACAAGATATAGATGCGTCTTCTTGGAAGAAAGCAATGAAATCCGAAATAGAATCTATGGATTCTAATAAAGTCTGGGATCTTGTAGAACCACCAAGCGGCGTGAAGCCAATTGGGTGTAAATGGGTCTACAAGAGAAAGAGAGGATCTGACGGAAAGGTTGAAACCTTTAAAGCTCGGCTTGTTGCGAAAGGATATACTCAGAAAGAGGGAATCGATTATGAGGAGACCTTCTCGCCGGTAGCCAAGATAAAGTCGATCCGGATTCTCTTATCCATAGCAGCTCATATGGATTATGAGGTATGGCAAATGGATGTCAAGACAGCTTTCCTTAATGGAAGTCTTGACGAGACGATTTATATGAAACAACCAGAAGGATTCATTGCTAAGGGGCGAGATCATCTAGTGTGCAAGCTTAATCGATCCATTTATGGATTGAAACAAGCCTCGAGATCGTGGAACCTGCGGTTTGACGAAGTGGTCCAATCTTTTGGATTCAGTCAAAGCATGGACGAATCGTGTGTGTATTGGAAACGTGATGGAAAGAAGGTGGTGTTTCTCGTACTTTATGTAGACGACATTCTTCTCATTGGCAACAGTGTGAAAATGTTATCAGACATAAAAGGATGGTTGTCTAGACAATTCGATATGAAAGATTTGGGAGAAGTCGGACATGTTCTAGGGATCAAGGTTATAAGGGATCGCCGAAATAGAACACTGTACCTATCCCAGCAATCTTACATAGACACGATTCTGGCTCGTTTTAACATGCAAGATTCCAAGAAGGGTGAACTACCCTTCAGTAAAGGAACTTATCTTTCTAAGGAGATGTGTCCTCGGACACAGAAGGAGAAAGATGAGATGAAAGCAGTTCCCTACGCTTCGGCTGTGGGAAGCTTAATGTATGCAATGTTATGTACAAGGCCTGATATCTGCTATGCAGTTGGCGTAGTAGCGAGATATCAGAGTAACCCTGGAAAGGCTCATTGGACTGCCGTAAAGAGCATTTTCAAGTATTTGCGAAATACTAAGGATTATGTTCTGAGTTACGGGGCAGACAATCTGATTCCTTTGGGTTATACGGATTCGGATTTCCAAGCTGATAAGGACCGGCGAAAGTCGACATCAGGCTATGTGTACACTATGGGAGGTGGAGCCGTATCATGGAGGAGTGTTAAGCAAAAGTGCATTTCGGACTCTACCATGGAAGCTGAATACGTTGCAGCCTCAGAGGCAGCGAAAGAGTCAGTTTGGTTCCTTAATTTCCTCCAGGACTTAGATGTGATTCCGAGTTTGCCCAAGGCTATGCCAATTTATTGTGATAATAGCGGTGCAGTGGCAAACAGTAAGGAACCACGGTCCCATAGTGCTATGAAACACATAGAGCGCAAGTACCACCTGATTCGAGACATCGTCAAGAGGGGCGATGCGATAGTCACCAAGATAGCTTCGGAGGACAACCTAGCGGACCCTTTCACCAAGATACTTCCTAAGGAAGTATATTTCAAGCACTTGGAGGGTTTGGGAGTCAGAAGTTTGGAGGACAAGACTAGACCTTAGTATAAGTGGGAGATTGATGGAGTAGTATACTTAATGTCTAGATTTGAGTATTCTGAACTCTGTATGCACTTTCATTTACCTATTAATTACAGACATTCATTTGCTTTTAATTATTGTTAATTAAATACATGCAAATTATAGTCCTGGATTTTATACGTTGTAGTTAGTATGGTTTTGCATGGGCACACAGAAGATCATACTATCGGTTACTCGTATTTAATCGAACAGTTGCTCACGACCTAGATGGACACGGACCAATCCATCGGTATAGTCGTTGTGTGAGAGAGAAAATAATTTATCTTAATTATTTTATCACACTTGTACACTTGGTGTATTGAGCGGATCGATTGAGACTCATCAATTAGGATTGCTCGGCGATAATTGATTTGAGGCTCGGAGTATTTTATTCTTAATCCCTGAAACAATTGCGGGTGTGTATATTTAATATAAGTGACTTTGATTTACTAAAGGAATTAACCGATTTAATTATTGGGTTAATTACCGGTTAAGTTGGGTCACTATATTTTATATATGGCATGCCGTGAATTCTTGAATGGGCAGTGTATCCCGTAAGGGTTGATAATATCCCCGAGATGAGCTCATAAGGATTTATTATGTAAACCTCGCGAGTGGACTTGTTCCGCATAATAAATAAGGTTGAGTGGTACTAGTCTCGGATATAAGAGATGAATAAATTTATTAAGCAATAAATAAATTTTATTCATGGATATTTAAATCTTAAATACACGGAATAAATAATACTAAGATGGAGAAATATTATTTGGTATAATATGGAATAATATTGGGAGTGCAATTTTATTTATATAGTGGAAAATAAATAAAATTAATATTGATAAGAATTAATGGATTTGGGTTGGACCCAATTTAATTTTCAATATTGAAGCCCAATATTTATTCTCCTTTTGATCCCCTTCGTAGCCTATAAAAGCACTACGTGGTCTTCACTTTTAATAACCTACGTTACGCCAACAATAAAGTTCTGAGAGTGAAGAGGATCCATAAGTTCGATAGCTCGTCGCCCACCCGACGTTCGAACGGAGTGCAAGGAATACGCGGGAAGGTCACGAGGTCATCGATTTCGTTTCTCCGAACAACGAATCGTAGGTACAATTCTCAACCCCCTTGTTAATTGTTCGATTTGGTTTTTATCGAGAATACCGTAGAACAAAGATCCGAGGATCGAACCCCGGGACGAGGGTCGAGCCGGGCGGTGGTGGTTGAACCACCGGACCGCCGGCGGCTCGTGGATCCCTCGTGGGGATCGCGCACGGAAACCCTCGACTGGGAGCCGAGGGTCGATCGAACCCCTACGGGGTCGATCGCTGGAGCTGCGGGGTTTACCCGCAGCGGCTCGTAGCGAGCTGCGGGATTACCCGCAGCGAGTCGCTGGGGACGAGCCCCAGCCGTGTGAGCAGCGGATCGCCGGATCCGCTGCGGGGATGCTACGAGCATCCCTGGGATGCCGCGAGGCATCCCGTGCGATCGCTGGGAGCGATCGCGAGTCCCCCCGCGGGGACTCGGCTGGGCGTTCGCGCGCCTCGTGCGCGCGACGCGTTCGGTCGGGTCCCGGTTCGCGTGGGCTCGTGATTTCTCCGGCGATTGAGGTTGTCGATTGTATGAACCTCGGCTCGCGGGTTTTCGGGTGGGGGCGGATTACGTGCCTTCGGGTGCGTGGTCTCCAAAGCCCGGACTCCGGCGGATGAGTCGGCGTTCGTATGATCTCCGGCGAAGGGTTCGTTCGGGTTATCGGTTCCGCAAATTTTGATAACCCGGGATAGCGAATTCCAACAGTGAATTCTTGAAGGGATAGTGTATCCCGGAAGGGTTGATAATATCCCCGAGATGAGCTCATAAGGATTTATTATGTAAACCTCGCGAGTGGATTTGTTCCCGCATAATAAATAAGGTTGAGTGGTACTATTCTCGGATAAAAGAGATGCATAAATTTATTAAGCAATAAATAAATTTTATTCATGGATATTTATATCTTAAATACACGGAATAAATAATACTACCGGAGAAATATTATTTGGATATAATATGTTTTAATATTGGGAGTGCAATTAATTTATATAGTGGAAAATAAATTAATTAATATTGATAAGGATTAATGGACTTGAGCAGTGGGCTCAATTTAATCTTCAATATTGGAAGCCCAATATTCCACCTCCTTTAGATCCCCTACGTAGCCTATAAAAGCACTACATGGCCTTCATAAATCATTAGACAAGATTATCATACTTGATATTCTAGAGAGTTGAAGGAGATCCATAGGAGTTCGATAGATCGTCGCCCACCCGACGTTCGAACGAAGTGCAAGGAATACGTGGGAAGATTCAAAGGTCATCTTGATTTCGTTTCTCCGAACAACGAATCGTAGGTATGATATCTAAACTAACTTGATATTATTCGATTTTGTTTATTGAAAATACCGTAGAACGCAAGATCCGAAGTTCGAACCCGGATTAGACGGACGATCGCGTGGTGGTGGCGAAGCCACCGGACCACGCCAATCGCCCGCTAGGGTTTCGGCGGGCACGGGGAGGATCGACCCTCGGCTGGGCCGAGGGCGTGCGATCGATCATGATGATCGATCGCTGGGCACGGGCTGGTGCCGTGCCCGACCCCGCCGTGAAGGCGGGGCTCCTCCATGCAGCGGCGAGTCGCCGAACTCGCCGCGGGGGGCTGCTTGGCAGCCCCGACCGATCGCTGGATGCGATCGGCGTGCGATCGCACAACCCCGCGAAGCGGGGGTTCGGCTGGGGGCGGGCTGCGTACCTTCGGGTGCGTGGTCTCCAAAGGCTGGACCCCGGCGAGTTTGTCGGCGTTCGTGTGATCTCCGGCGATGGGTTTTTGATCGGGCTATGATTTCCGCAAATTTTAATAGTCCGGGATATCGAATTCCAACAATTGGTATCAGAGCGTGGTTTACGTTCGCGGTATTTTCGATAAAATTGTTCTACCTTGCAGGGTTTCCGACTATTATGGCTTAATTTATTATTCGTTTAATTTATTTTGTCATGATTGTTGGTTTGATTAAACTCTCGGACATGTCGAGATTCGTTTTTGGTGGTGAATGCTTGTAATAGTAAAAATTCGGGGGTTGACCGAATTTAGGTTTATTATTATTGTTTTTTTTTTCGGAAAATGTATAGGGTCGATTTCATGTATAGAATCGATACCGGATAGTGTAAAATTAAATTTGTAATTTATTTTGCGTTGGATCGATGCCGAAACGACCGCCGGAAAAGACGTGTGACGAAGGAGATGATCGTGAGGGTGAGGACAAGGATCGACCATCCCCATGGTCGATCCATGAGGATCGATCGACCCTTGGAGTGGCCGCCGGCGACGGTGGCCGGCCACCTCCTAGGCATGGGTCGAGGGGTGGCGCGGGGATCCCCACCCCGTGCTATCCCGGTCCGGTAGATTTACTTTCCTAATTGATTCGTTTTTTTTTCTATTTGAGTATTCCTTTTTTTGGGAACTCTCATGGATTAGGAAAAGAATCAATGTTAGAATTAATTAGGATTCCTAATTGATTATTTCTATTTTATGGAAATATTCATGGATTAGGAATCTAATTAATATGGAAAGTCGAAGAGTCCTAAATTATTTTATTTCCTTATTTCATTATGGAAATCATCTAGAATATTCCAAGTGGGGCTTGGATAGATTATTCTAGAGATTTAATGAAGTAGAAAGGGAAAATAAAATAAATAAAAATATTAATAATATTTAATTTTATTTTTGATTTATTCGATTGACTTAATTATTATTAATTAAGTATCTTTTGGATTTATTAAAAATAAATAGATTTAAATATTGGAAATTAATATTCTCGTCACATGAAGCATTCAAGAACGAAGACTGAAGACTAGAAGATGCGTACGGAGATGAAGTAAAGCCATAATAGTCAGAAAATAATATTCTAGTAATTATTTTGACTATGTGATAATACTATGTGCTTTATTACTTGTATGCATGCTATATGTGTTTACTTTATGCACTAGATAGCGTATCCCTTTGTTGTAAAAAGCTAAGTGGGAGAGGGTATGGAAACATACCCATGGTCTCCATTGCTGCTCTCTTGGTGACTTTTATAAACTTTTGAAGTTTATATAGATAAGTTATTGGAGGAGAGTTCTTGTAATTCCTCTTACGAGAAACATTGATTAAGTTTATCAAACAATGCCTAATTTGTCTTTCCAAAGCTGATTTCAAGTCGACTCATTCTCACCCCGGGGAGTGGAATGGAGCCAAAGCCACTTGGTCATGTAGAGGACACAAATTAGAGACCTTCGTACCATTCTTTGATAGATGGATCGATTGTCTGCTCGGCTCCCTCATTTATGAGAGATAGGGTTGTTCGCATGGTGAATCACTGGTTAGAAACTTCAAGTTTCACTTATGATTCTCCGCGTCTTGATTTACAAGATCGAATGGATCAAGTAATTGGATTTCAATTATATAAATCTTTTGGTATAGTAAACGTCCACACGAACGTGGCTTGCTATACTGAATGGGATTTTAGAATAATTGATGTAGACAGTTATAGGGAATTGTGAAGGATTGCGAGTTGTCGTAAACGTCCACACGAACGTGGCTTGCGGTGACGTAACAATTCTAAACGATTCGCCTTAGTACTGAGTAATGGTTTACACTTAGGTGCGCTTTATAGTATTCTTCCCAACGAAGTAACGCTATAATGATGTACGACCAAAGGAAATCTAATTGCTAAATCATTTGGGTGGGTAAACGTCCACACGAACGTGGCTTGCTTTACCTGATGGGATTTTAGAGGCGATTAGTGATTTAATGATATTATTAAAGGGAGATAATATCGGATATTAAATTGTTTGTTTGTTTTATGTGCTTATAGGTTAAGAATGACTGTGACCCCACTTTGTGATATACTTAAAGATGAAAACTCACTGGTTCCATATAGTAATGTTTGGGAAAGAAATCTGGACAATGATCAGACTGTCACTACTAAAAACAGAGTCATAGACATCACGTTATTTAAATCATCTCCAAATGCGCCCGATGTAAATGTATATTTTTTAATCGGCTTAAAAAAAACTGATTTAAATGTGAATAAGCATATCGGTTTAAAATTCAATCGATTTAAATGAGGTCGTTTTAAAAAACAATTACGTCACTTGTATATTATAAGCGATTTAATTGTTATATTTAAAAAATCCTCACTCTATCAGTTCGGTTGTAAACTTAGAACCGATTTAAATGTGATAAAAAAATTTAAAATTTTTCTAAATTAAAATTTCTCAGATTATAATTTCATCCCTCAACCACCAACACATCTTCTTCTCCATTTCTCCTCTAAAAAACCCTAACCAGCCTCACTTTCCTTCTCCGCCACCTCTCTCCAATCCTAATTTGCCCCCGCCCTCAATTTTCATGACGATAAGCTCTCTTCTCCGATCTACCAACCAATTACAGCGACGATCACCATACCTATTCTCCTCGCCGCCACAGCGACACCACCTTTTTTAACACCACCACCGACGCCGCCGATGCGTCGTACTCCAATCCAAGCAGCGGATGTTCATCTTTGAACCTCATCTCCTCTCCGTGGACCCACCCCTCGCCGTCCACTAAACCCCCATGGATCCACCAGATCGTGCCGTCCTTGGTGTAGAACACCAACGACGAGGACGACGGAAATCTGCACGATAAAATCGGGCACCTGGGCTCGCTTTTCCGTGAACAGGGCCACGTGTACTCGATCGCGTCGGCTGGGGGTTTACTGTACACCGGATCCAAAAGCAAGAACGTGAGGGTATGGTAGGACCTGGAAGAGTTCTCTGGCTTCAAATCGAGCAGCGGATTAGTGAATCTTGTTCGGGGACTGGGTCTTCACGGGTCACCAGGACGTCAAAATCCGGGTCGGGAAATATTTTGGGGAAAAAAAGAAGGCCCACAAACGAGTTTCATCTCCAGTGCATTCTTGAATGGTAAAACGACACACCGACTTTCATAATTTTGGTTTTTAATTTTGCAATGTACTGTAATGTGTTTTTCGTATCGTTTTATATCTAAATGGATTGATTAATCATTCAGAACACCGATGATGCCGACGCCACCTCCGTCCGCCTTTGTCTTGACCGCAGGACACGCGGCGTCGGCTCTCTGCTCTCCCAGTGGCAGGGCCCCGCCGTCTTCATCGAGGAGGATTTCCTACGTATTTTCGGCATTGGTGGAAGCTCTAAGCAGGCCAAGGCTTGGAAGACCGGTCGTGTTCGGTAATTTATACTGTACTTGCTTTTTATTCTTTTCATTCCGTAATCTGTTAATGTGCTTGTGTTTTCCTTTTGTTTTTCGTGCGTGTGTTTTCTTTATAGAATTTAAATGCAGCTATGCCTAACTTGCTGAAACTTATAGAATTCTTTTGTATGTATGATGTTTGTGTGTTTGTGTAGTGGTGTGATGACTTGGTTCAGGTATAATTAAAGAAGCTAAAGCACTTCACGTCACTATGATTTTGAGAAGAATCGTAGGTGCCATAGAAGCTCTCAATGCCCTATGTGTTGGCAGCCAATCAGCTTGAAGGATCCCAGCAGGTATGTCGGCAGTAATCGTTTTTGATTCTTTACTTGAATTTCGAACGGATATTATAAATAGGACTCTATTGTCTACACTTGTTTTGTAGCCAGGAATTGCTCGATGCAGTCCACCAATCCACTCCATTCGGCGTCTCCCAAAAGATTCGAAAGCTAAGTATGGTATGAGTGGTACTTGGTTAATTTTAGTTTATTCATGTATTTTCTTCAATTCTTCATTTCTCTAAGAATAATCAACATGTATTCTATGCTATTTTAGTTTATCCATGTACTTTCTTACTAATCAAATATATTTAGTGGTACTCTCTTCAAAAATATATTTAGTGAATAAGAAACTCACTTTTTCCGTCTCTCTTTTTTTTCACAGATCAATGAAGCTGCATATAGGTATTATGCATTCATGGCGAATGTGGTGAAGGCAACTTTGATCGATTAGAAGACACCAATGTTTATCGGCTATTTATGATGTTTATTTTCGATCATGTTTTGGATTTCTATCGGTGTTTAATTGAATGTCTTAGATATTGGTTAATATTGACAATGTTTAGGATGTTATTGAAGCAAATTAATATTATAGTATTGATGTTTTTATTAATATATTTATATATTTGGTGTGATTTTAGTGTTAAAGACGTCACTTGTAAAAGAGTAAAAGGATGTATCAAACTGTTAAAGACATCATTTTTTATTAATTCAATGAAATTGACATATTTCAGATATCGGGTTTCTGAACTCACAACGAAATCGGTTAATACTCGATTTCTTATGTGCCCAATTATATCGATTTTCCCAATTAAAATTGATTTAAATATTAATACTAATATCGGTTAATAACTGATTACTGAAATAATTAAAACTGATTTAAATGGATTTACAGATATCGGTTGATAACCGATGTCTGAAATATGCCTAGTATAGACATCGGCTCCATACACATCGGTCGCATAACTCATTTATATCGGGTAATACCCGATTTCTATGACTGTTTTTTTAGTAGTGTGTTGAGCCTTCCGAATCCACTATTGTCCCAACTGATGAGGACATTGAAAATGACCTCAAGGAAATGTTAGGACATAGTAAGGAAGCCGGACTAGAGGTGATTGACATACTCATTAAGTTCAGTCCTCTTGAGGAATCGCTTAAAAACGATTTCAAAAGAGATGAACTGATAAGTATGATCAGAGAATCACAAGCTCTAGTGGCCAAGTTGGAAGTGAAAGCAAAGAAGCCCAGTGGTTGTGAACCACGGATTGGGAAGAGCAAGCCGCGAGGCAAGTGCTTTCGATGCAAGCAGTCTGGGCACTGGAAGTCTGATTGTCCTCTCATCAAAGGTACGAAATTTTCCTTAGTCACCGAAACATTATCAGTGGTGTTATCTACCAGCACCTGGTGTGTAGATACGGGAGCCACTGATCATGTCTGCAATTCATTGCAGGGGTTCCAGGAAACCCGGAGACTTAGAGAGGGAGAAATCGTGGTCTACATGGGCAATGCCGCGAGGGTAGCGGCTGTTGCAGTGGGAGACGTTCACTTACGTTTTAGTAGTGATAAGGTTTTAGTTTTACATAATTGTCTTTATGTACCCAACTTTAGAAAGAATTTAATTTCAGTTTCTAAACTTATTATGAATGGATATTCTGTTTCTTTTGACCACTCTGTGATCATAAGAAGAAACAGTGAGATTATCTGTTCTGGTACATTGGTGGACGATTTGTATTTGCTAAATCCTGAGTCTAACACGATGCAACTAACCGAGAGTAATAACACATCTACGAACACCAATAAGAGAAAGGAACCTTCTAGAATGAATCAATTATACTTGTGGCACCTAAGGCTAGGTCATATTAACTCAAATAGAATTCAAAGGTTGAAAGCTGATGGTCTCATCAGTGGTGTTGAAGGAGAGGACCTTCCAACCTGCGAATCCTGTTTAGAAGGAAAAATGACCAAGCGTTCTTTTTCTGGTAAAGGACGAAGGGCTGAACAAGTATTGGATTTGATTCACTCTGATGTATGCGGACCTATGTCTACTCAGGCAAGGGGAGGGTACGAGTATTTCATCACTTTCACTGATGATTACTCAAGGTATGGATTTGTATACCTGATGCGCCGCAAGAGCGAATCCTTTGACAAGTTCAAGGAGTTCAAGGCTTTTGCGGAGAACCTTCAAGGTAAATCCATTAAATGCCTGCGATCTGATCGCGGAGGCGAGTACCTGTCTGGAGAATTCAAGGCATACTTAGCAGAGAATGGGATTGATTCCCAAATGACATCACCATATACTCCCCAGCAGAATGATGTGTCGGAAAGAAGGAATAGGACTCTTATGGAGATGGTGCGTTCAATGATGAGTTACTCGGACTTACCTACTATGTTCTGGGGACATGCCTTGGAAACAGCGGCGTACATTCTCAACATGGTTCCAACAAAAACGGTACCCACCACACCCATGGAAAGGTGGAGCGGGCGCAAGCCTAGCCTCAGGCACCTTCGGATCTGGGGATGTCCAGCACATGTGTTGCGACAAGGTGCCGATAAGTTAGAACCTAGATCAGAATTACGGCTGTTTGTAGGATACCCGAAAGGAACTAAAGGTGGCATGTTCTATAGTCCTACGGACCAGAAGATCGTTATAAGTACTAACGCTCGGTTCTTAGAGGAAGACTATGTCATGGACCACAAGCCCAAAAGTGACATAATACTTGATGAGTTGAGAGGTAACAAGGAAGACTTAGATACAGCCGAACCGAGTGTAGATACACCACTAGAACCTGCACCTAATATTGTCACTGTTAATACACCGGAACGCCGTCGTAGTGGGAGGGTTGTTAAACAACCAGATAGATGGATTGGACTGGGTGAGTCTTCGGACTCTGGACCTGGAGTTCATGAAATCGACCCCTGGACCTATGATGAGGCGGTACAAGATATAGATGCGCCTTCTTGGAAGAAAGCGATGAAATCCGAAATTGAATCTATGGATTCTAATAAAGTCTGGGATCTTGTAGAACCACCAAGCGGCGTAAAGCCAATTGGGTGTAAATGGGTCTACAAGAGAAAGAGAGGATCTGACGGAAAGGTTGAAACCTTTAAAGCTCGGCTTGTTGCGAAAGGATATACTCAGAAAGAGAGAATCGATTATGAGGAGACCTTCTCGCCGGTAGCCAAGATAAAGTCGATCCGGATTCTCTTATCCATAGCAGCTCATATGGACTATGAGGTGTGGCAAATGGATGTCAAGACAGCTTTCCTAAATGGAAGTCTTGACGAGACGATTTATATGAAACAACCAGAGGGATTTATTGCTAAGGGGCGAGATCATCTACTGTGCAAGCTTAATCGATCCATTTATGGATTGAAACAAGCCTCGAGATCGTGGAACCTGCGGTTTGACGAAGTAGTCCAATCTTTTGGATTCAGTCAAAGCATGGACGAATCGTGTGTGTATTGGAAACGTGATGGAAAGAAGTTGGTGTTCCTCGTGCTTTATGTAGACGACATTCTTCTCATTGGCAACAGTGTAAAGATGTTATCAGACATAAAGGGATGGTTGTCTAGACATTTCGATATGAAAGATTTGGGAGAAGTCGGGCATGTTCTAGGGATCAAGGTTATAAGGGATCGCCGGAATAGAACATTGTACCTATCCCAGCAATCTTACATAGACACGATTCTAGCTCGTTTTAACATGCAAGATTCCAAGAAGGGTGAACTGCCCTTTAGTAAAGGAACTTATCTTTCTAAGGAGATGTGTCCTCAGACACAGAAGGAGAAAGATGAAATGAAAGCAGTTCCCTACGCTTCGGCTGTGGGAAGCTTAATGTATGCAATGTTATGCACGAGGCCTGATATCTGTTATGCGGTTGGCATAGTAGCGAGATATCAGAGTAACCCTGGAAAGGCTCATTGGACTGCCGTAAAGAGCATTTTCAAGTATTTGCGAAATACTAAGGATTATGTTCTAAGTTACGGGGCAGACAATCTGATTCCTTTGGGTTACACAGATTCGGATTTCCAAGCTGATAAGGACCGGCGTAAGTCGACATCAGGCTATGTGTACACTATGGGAGGTGGAGCCGTATCATGGAAGAGTGTTAAGCAAAAGTGCATTTCAGACTCTACCATGGAAGCTGAATATGTTGCAGCCTCAGAGGCAGCGAAAGAGTCAATTTGGTTCCTTAATTTCCTCCAGGACTTAGATGTGATTCCGAGTTTGCCCAGGGCTATGACAATTTATTGCGATAATAGCGGTGCAGCGGCAAACAGTAAGGAACCACGGTCCCATAGTGCTACGAAACACATAGAGCGCAAGTACCACCTGATTCGAGACATCGTCAAGAGGGGCGATGCAGTAGTCACCAAGATAGCTTCGGAGGACAACCTAGCGGACCCTTTCACCAAGATACTTCCTAAGGAAGTATATTTCAAGCACTTGGAGGGTTTGGGAGTCAGACGTTTGGAAGATAAGACTAGACCTTAGTATAAGTGGGAGGTTGTTGGAGTAGTATACTTAATGTCTAGATTTGAGTATTCTGAACTCCTTGTACACTTTCATTTACCTATTAATAACGAACATTCATTTGATTTTAATTATTGTTAATTAAATATATGCAAATTATAGTCCTGGATTTTATACGTTGTAGTTAGTATGGTGTTGCATGGGCACATAGAAGATCATACTATCGGTTACTCGTATCTAATCAAACAGTTGCTCACGACCTAGATGGACACGGACCAATCCATCGGTATAGTCGTTGTCTGAGAGATAAAATAATTTATCTTAATTATTTTATCACACTTGTACACTTGGTGTATTGAGCGGATCGCTTGAGACTTATCAATTAGGATTGCTCTGTGATAATTGATTTAAGTCTCGGAGTATTTTATTCTTAATCCCTGAAACAATTGCGGGTGTGTATATTTAATATTAGTGACTTTGATTTTCCAAAGGAATTAACCGATTTAATTATTGGGTTAATTACCGGTTAAGTTGGGTCACTATATTTTATATATGGCATGCCGTGAATTCTTGAAGGGACAGTGTATCCCGGAAGGGTTGATAATATCCCCGAGATGAGCTCATAAGGATTTATTATGTAAACCTCGCGAGTGGATTTGTTCCCGCATAATAAATAAGGTTGAGTGGTACTATTCTCGGATAAAAGAGATGAATAAATTTATTAAGCAATAAATAAATTTTATTCATGGATATTTAAATCTTAAATACACGGAATAAATAATACTACCGGAGAAATATTATTTGGATATAATATGGTTTAATATTGGGAGTGCAATTAATTTATATAGTGGAAAATAAATTAATTAATATTAATGGGAGATTAATAGATTTGGGCTTGGGCTCAATTTAATCATTAATATTGGAAGTCCAATATTCCACCTCTTTTAGATCCCCTACGTAGCCTATAAAAGCACTACATGGTCTTCTCTATTCTCATAAGTTGAAGATCATAATTCTTCTAGAGAGAGAAAGTAGAGAGAGAAGTAGATCCATAGAGCTTGGAGGATCGTCGCCCACCCGACGTTCAAGCTAGTGCAAGGAATACGTGGGAAGATTCAAAGGTCATCTTGATTTCGTTTCTCCGAACAACGAATCGAAAGGTAAAAATCTAAACGCCCTTGATTTTATTCGATTTTGGTTTATCGAGAATACCGTAGAACAAAGATCCGAGGTACGAAACCATGAACGGGGGACGATCGCGTGGTGGTGGCGAAGCCACCGGACCACGGGCGATCGCCCGGGCTAGGGTTTCGCACGGGCATGGAGGGCGAACCCCGGCTGGACGCCGGGGGTGCGATCGATCATCACGATCGATCGCTGACCGCGGGCTGTGACCCGCGGCGGCCCTGCTGGAGGCGGGCCAGCCTTCCAGGCGGCGGCGAGTCGCCGGACTCGCCGCGGGGGCTGCTGGGCAGCCCCTCCCTGATCGATCGCCCCATGCGATCGATCCCTTCGATCGCGCGAACCCCGCGGGCGGGGGTTTGGGCTGGGCGCGCACGCGACTTCGGTCGTGTTGTGCGTTCGGCTCGTACTCCGGTTCGTTCGTCGGCGTTCGTGTAATCTCCGTCGATGGGTTTTTTGATCGGGCTATGGTTTCCGCATTTTTAAATAGCCCGGGATATCGAATTCCAACAATTGGTATCAGAGCGTGGTTTACGTTCGCGGTATTTTCGATAAAATTGTTCTACCTTGCAGGGTTCCGACTATTATGGCTTAATTTATTATTCGTTTAATTTATTTTGTCATGAATGTTGGATTGATTAAAATCTCGGACATGTCGAGATTCGTTTTTGGTGGTGAATGCTTGTAATAGTAAAAATTCGGGGGTTGACCGAATTTAGGTTTATTATTATTGTTTTTTTTTTCGGAAAATGTATAGGGTCGATTTCATGTATAGAATCGATACCGGATAGTGTAAAATTAAATTTGTAAAATTAGTGGAAAATAGAATTAATTAATATTGATAAGGATTAATGGACTTGAGCATTGAGCTCAATTTAATTTTCAATATTGAAAGCCCAATATTCCACCTCCTTAAGATCCCCTACGTAGCCTATAAAAGCACTACATGGTCTTCTCTATTCTCATAACTTGAAGATCACAATTCTAGAGAGAGAAAGTAGAGAGGGAGATCCATGGAGTTCGGTAGATCGTCGCCCACACGACGTCCGAGCTAGTGCAAGGAATACGCGGGAAGATCTCAAGGTCGTCAAATTGAGTTCTTCGTTTTTCCGAACAACGAGAACGAGGTAAATCGTAAAACCCTCTTTATGATTTTATCGTTTAATTATCGTAAAAATATCGTGAACCAAGATCCGAGAACGCGACCTTTGTCGAGGTTGAACCGGGCGGTGGTGATCGAAGATCACCGGACCGCCGGCGGCTCAACGGCTCGAACAAGAGAGGGTCGAGAGGGGCGAGCCTCGGCTGGACGCCGAGACTCGATCGAGGGCGAGCTCGATCGCCCGTGCACAACCAGCGGGCTGCTGGAGCAGCCCCGCTCACGCGGCTGGACCGCCGCTCGAGCGGCGGTGGCTGGTGGTGATCGCAAGCCACGGTTCGCCGTGGCTGGTCGTGCGATCACCGGGGGCGGCTGGGCGTGCATAGGGGGCTGCCAAGGGCAGCCCTAGGCGGCTGCCAAGGACAGCCGCGAGCACCATACGAGGGCTCGACCGAACAGCCCGGGCTATCCCCGTGGTTAGGGTTTGGTTGAGTCCGGCTTCGCGTGGTGGTTCGTGGCGGGTTGTTCCGGCATCCGGGAGTCGATTGGAGTTGTCGTTCCGCACTTTGACAACTCCGGATATTCGATCTTCAAAGGATTTCGGTTGGAATTAATTGGATAATTAATTTTAATTAATTTATTAATTCCGGGATATCGATTTCCAACAATTGGTATCAGAGCGTTGGTTTTAGTTCATGGTATTTTTCGATAAATTGTTCTACCTTGCAGGGTTTCCGATTATTATGGCTAGATTTAATTATTGTTAATTAATGTCATAATAATGTTCTTGATTATTAAACTCTCGGTGATGTCAATATTTGTTCTTGTGTGGTGAATGCTTGTTCTTATTTTTCCGAAAATTGTATGAGGTCGATTTCATGTAGAGAATCGATACCGGAGAACGTAGTAATAAATTTGTAATTTATTTACGTTGGATCGATGACGAAACGACCGCCGGAAAAGTGTGACGGAGGAGACGAAGAGAGGGAGGACCGGGGATCGATCACGAGGATCGATCCCATGAGGATCGATCGCCCGGGCTGCCCTAGGGCTCTCGGCCACGCCGGCCACCAAGGGTGGTGGCGCGTGAGCTTTGGCCGGCGGTGGTAGTGGCGGTCGATGGTGGGGATGGCGTGGGGATCCCCAACCCATGCTATTCCTACCAAGATCCAACTTTCCTAATTGATTCGGTTTTCCTATTTTGAGTATTCCTAGTTTTGGGAATTCTCATGGAAATAGGAAAATAATTAATTGGAATTAATTTATTTCCTTATTCTATTATGGAAGTCTTCTAGAATATTCTAAGTTCTACTTGGAATAGGATTCTAGAGATTTAATAGAATTGGAGAGGAAAATAATTAATTATTAAATTAATTTATTTCCTAATTGATTATTCCTATTTTATGGGAATTTTCATGGACATGGAAATTAATTAATTTTGGAAAGTAGAAGAGTCCTTAATTAATTTTTCCTATTTAATTATTCCTTTATGGAATTTTTAATGGATTAGGAAAGGAATTAATTTGGAAGGATTAAGTGTCCTAAATTATTTTATTTCCTTATTTCATTATGGAAATCATCTAGAATATTCCAAGTGGGTCTTGGATAGATTATTCTAGAGATTTAATGAAGTAGAAAGGGAAAAATAAAATAAATTATTTTATTTCCTTGTTTCATTATGGAAGTCTTCTAGAATATTCCAAGTGGGTCTTGGATAGATTATTCTAGAGATTTAATAAAGTAGAAAAGGAAAATAAAATAATAAAAATATTAACAATATTTAATTTTATTTTTGATTTATTCGATTGACTTAATTTTCGAATTAAGTATCTTTTGGATTTATTAAAAATAAATAGATTTAAATATTGGAATTAATATTCCCGTCACATGGAGCATTCAAGAACGAAGACTAAAGACTAGAAGATGCGTACGGAGATGCGATAAAGCCATAATAGTCGGAAAATAATATTCTAGTATTATTTTGATTATGTGATAATATTCTATGTGCTTTATTTCATGTATGCATGCTTATGTGTATTTAATTATGCATTAGATAGCGTATCCCTTTATTGTAAAAAGCTAAGTGGGAGAGGGTATGGAAACATATCCATGGTCTCCATTGCTGTTCTCTTGGTGACTTTTATGGACTTTTGAAGTTCGTATAGACAAGTCATTGGAGGAGAATTCTTGTAATTCCTTTTACGAGAAACATTGATTAAGTTTATCAAACAATGCCTAATTTGTCTTTCCAAAACTGATTTCAAGTCGACTCATTCTCACCCCGGGGAGTGGAATGGAGCCAAAGCCACTTGGTCATGTCGAGGACACAAATTAGAGGCAGTCGTACCATCTTTTGAAGGTGGATCGATTGTCTGCTCGGCTCCCTCATTTATGAGAGATAGGGTCGTTCGCATGGTGAATCACTAGTTAGAAACTTCGAGTTTCACTTATGATTCTACGCGTCTTGATTTACAAGATTAAATGAATCAAGTAATTGGGAGTCAATTGTAAAAGTCTTTTGGTGTAGTAAACGTCCACACTATCGTGGCTTGCTACATTGAATGGGATTTTGGAACGATTGATGTAGACAGTTATAGAAGGGAGTAAAGGAGCGTATGTTAACGTAAACGTCCACACTATCGTGGCTTGCGGTGAATATGCGTATCCCAAACAATCTTCTTAGATACTGAGTAATGGTTTACACTTAGGTACGCTTCTTAGTATTCTTCCCATCGAAGTAACGCTAATGATGATGTACGACCGAAGGAAATCTAATTGCTAAATCATTTGGATAGGTAAACGCCCACACTATCGTGGCTTGCCATATCTGATGGGATTTTAGATGCGATTAGTGGTTTAATGATATTATTTGAGGGAGATAATATCGGAGATTAAATCGATTGTTTGTTGTTATATGTGCTCATAGATTAGGATATGGCTTTGAACCCACTTTATGTGATACTTTAGGATTTTAAACTCATTGGTCCCTAAATGAAATGATTGGAATAGAGATCTAGACATTACCCAAACTGTTAAAGAGTGCAAGGTTGTACTCAGTGAGCTTTGTCCTCCCGAGCCTATTGACATAGGCGGCTAGACAAGAAGCGATGAGGATACTCATAAAGGCCAGTCACTTCTAGGAAACGCTTAAAAATGTTTTTGAGATGATTGACCTTTTAGACGAGTTGAGACGGAAATCGCAAGCTCTTGTAGCCAATGCCATAGGTTTCGAACCTAAGGGCAATATCGGGGGAAAGGAAAAGCGAGCAAAGAAGCCCAGTGGTTCTAAGTTGCTTAGACCACGAGATGGGACGAGAAAGCGTGTTCTCGATGCAAACAGTCTGGTTACTGGAAGTCTGATTATCCTCTCAAAGAAAGTACGAAATTTTCTTTAGTCGTAAAACATAGTCAGTGGTATTATCTACCGGAACCTGGTGTGTAGATATGGAACCACTGACGGTATGTGCATTTTAAATGCAAGAGGTTCCAGGAAACCTAACGACTTGGAAAAGAAAAGATCGTAGTCTACATGGGCAATGCTGTGGAGGAGGCAGCAGTTGCAGTGGAGGACATTTTATAGGATTTCATTTTGAGTTATTGCTTTTATGTACCTTTCATATTAGAAAGAACTTTGTTCTGGATTTCTAATGAATGGATACTTTATTTCTTTTAATCATTTGATGGTTATGAGAAGAAATAAAGATAGTATCTATTCTGGTACATTAGCTAGCAATATATAAATGATGAATCCTGAGTCCACCACGATGCAACGACCGTAGTATGAAACTCGTTTTACTAATAAGAGATTTCTTTATCAATTATACTTGTGGATTCTTATGCTGAGTCATGTTTATTCAAATAAGAAGTTCAAGGGTCGAAAATTGATATTTTGATCAATTAAGTTGAAGGAGTGGACCTTCCGACCTAAGAATCTAATTTGGAAGATAATATGACTAAGCAATCCTTTATGGACATAAGATGTAAGATCTAGACAAGTGTAAGAATTGATTGACTCTGATGTATGCAGACCTATGCCTACTTAGACAATATGGTACGAGTACTTCATTTTATGATTACTCGAAAAATGGATTAGAATACCTGATGTGCCACAAAAGCAAGTGTTTTGACAAGTCAATGGACACTAAGCAATTGTGGAGAACCATCAAGGTATATCCATTTGTAGCCTGCGATTTGATCGCGGAGGCAAGTACCTGTCTGAGGAATGCATGGCATACTGATCAGAGATTGGGATTTGATCCCAAATGACTACACCATACACTTTTGTGTAAGAAATGGTGTGTCGTAAATAAGAAATGGAACTCTTATAGAGATAGTAAAAGATGAGTTATACCGAACTACCTGTGTTCTATGGATATGTCTGGAAACAACGGCGCATTCAAATGCGGTTGTAGAATATCCTAGAAGAACAAAAGATGTGTGTTCAATAGTACTATGAACCAGAAGGACGTTATAAGTTCTAACGCCCGGTTCTTAGAGAAAGACTATATAATGAACCACAAGCCCAAGGTGACGTAATACTTTGAAATGAGAGAGAAAGATTAAGACTTAGAACCAGCCGAACCGAGTAGCAGTACACCACTAACTGCACCTACTGTTATCACTGTTTATACACCGGAATGCCATTGTAGTGGGAGGTTGTGGGACAACCGGAGATATTCATAAGACTAGGAGAGTCTTCGAACTCTGGACCTAGTATACATGAAATCGATCCCTAGATCTACATGAAGGCCGTAATAGATCTAAATGTGCCTTCTTGGAGAGCAATAAGGATTATTGCTAAGAGGCGAGATCATTTAGAGTACAAGCTTAGTTGATCCATTTATGGATTGAAACAAAGCATTGAGTTCGTGGTACTTGCAAATTGATGAGATAGTCCATTTTATGGATTCATCAAAAGCATAGACGAATTGTGTGTATTGGAAACGTGATGGAAAACAAGGTGGTGTTTCTCGGAGGTTTTATGTAGATGACACTCTTATCATTGGCAACAATGTAAAGATGTTATCAGACATAAAATGATGGTTGTCTAGATGAATCATTATGAAAGATAAAGGAAGAAGTTGGACATGTTCTTGAGATCTTGGATCTCTAGAAAGAACATTGTACTTTTCCTGGACATCTTACATATATGATTATGGTTCGTTTTAACATGCAAGATTCCGAGAAAGGTTCGTTACCTTTCAGAGACGGAATGCATCTATCTAAGGATATGTGTTTTGGAACACAAAAGGAGATAGAAGCAATGAAAGCAGTTTCCTACACTTTGAGTGTGGAAAGCTTAATAAATGCATTATTGAAAACAAGAACCTGATATCGGCTATGCGGTTAGCATAGTGGGAGGATATCAAGGTAATCCTGGAAAGGAATATTCGACTGCCGTAAAAGTACTTTCGAAGTACTGTTCTAGACTACGAAGCAGACGAGTTTTTCCTTTGGATTACATTCTCTTAGATTTCTAATCGAATGAGGACCGGTGTAAGTCGATATCAGGCTATGTGTTTCACTATTAAAGGAGAAGGAGTTTTAACATGGAAGAGTGATAAGCACGATGCTTTTCGGACTCTGCCATGGGTAACCAAATAGCGGCCTCAGAGGCAGCGGAAGTTTTGGTATAACTCCGGGATAATCTCTGGGACTTAGATGTGATTCTTAATTTGCCAAAGGCTATGTAAATAGCGGTGCAATAGCAAATGGTAAGAAATCACGAGTCCATAAGTGTAAGATAACACATAGTGCAAGTACCACCTGATACGAGTCATCGTCGAGGGAGACGACGCTGTAGTCACCAAGATAACTTCAGAGCGGCAACCTAGAGTGCTCATTCACATAGTACTTCTTGGAAGTACAACTTAAGCACGTGATGAGTATGGGAGTCAGGAGTTTGGAGGAAATGGCTAGACCTTAGTACAAGTGGGAGATTGTTGGAGTTGTGTACTTAATGTCTAGATTTAAGTAAAGGAAACTCACGATCCATTGCCACTAATCTATTTAATTAAATAAACAATTATTTGCATTTAATTATTTATAATTAAATATATGCAAATTATAGTCCTGGATTCTATACGTTGTAGTTAGTATGGTGTGTCGGGCCCACACAGAAGATCATACTATCGGTTACTCGTATTTAATCGAACAGTTGCTCACGACCTAGATGGACACGGACCAATCCATCGGTATAGTCGTTGTGTGAGAGAGAAAATAATCTGTCTTGATTATTTTATCACACTTGTACACTTGGTGTATTGAGCGGATCTGCTTGAGATTTATCGATTAGGATTGCCGGCGATAATCGATTCAAGTCTCAGTGTATTTTATTCTTAATCCCCGATATTATTGCGGGTGTGTATATTTAATATAAGTGACTTTGATTTACCAAAGGAATTAACCGATTTAATTATTGGGTTAATTACCGGTTAAGTTGGGTCACTATATTTTATATATGACATGCCGTGAATACTTGACGGGAAAGTGTATCCCGTAAGGGTTGATAATATCCCCGAGATGAGTTCATAAGGAATTATTATGTAAACCCTGCAGGTGGATTTAATCCGCATAATAATTAAGGTTGAATGGTACTAGTCTCGGATATAAGAGATGAATAAATTAATTAGCAATAAATTAATTTTATTCATGGATATTTATATCTTAAATACACGGAATAAATAATACTACCGGAGAAATATTATTTGATATAATATGGTTTAATATTGGGAGTGCAATTAATTTTATATAGTGGAAAATAGAATTAATTAATATTGATAAGGATTAATGGACTTGAGCATTGAGCTCAATTTAATCTTCAATATTGAAAGCCCAATATTCCACCTCCTTAAGATCCCCTACGTAGCCTATAAAAGCACTACATGGTCTTCTCTATTCTCATAACTTGAAGATCACAATTCTAGAGAGAGAAAGTAGAGAGGGAGATCCATGGAGTTCGGTAGATCGTCGCCCACACGACGTCCGAGCTAGTGCAAGGAATACGCGGGAAGATCTCAAGGTCGTCAAATTGAGTTCTTCGTTTTTCCGAACAACGAGAACGAGGTAAATCGTAAAACCCTCTTTATGATTTTATCGTTTAATTATCGTAAAAATATCGTGAACCAAGATCCGAGAACACGACCTTTGTCGAGGTTGAACCGGGCGGTGGTGATCGAAGATCACCGGACCGCCGGCGGCTCAACGGCTCGAACAAGAGAGGGTCGAGAGGGGCGAGCCTCGGCTGGACGCCGAGACTCGATCGAGGGCGAGCTCGATCGCCCGTGCACAACCAGCGGGCTGCTGGAGCAGCCCCGCTCACGCGGCTGGACCGTCGCTCGAGCGGCGGTGGCTGGTGGTGATCGCAAGCCACGGTTCGCCGTGGCTGGTCATGCGATCACCGGGGGCGGCTGGGCGTGCATAGGGGGCTGCCAAGGGCAGCCCTAGGCGGCTGCCAAGGACAGCCGCGAGCCCCACACGAGGGCTCGACCGAACAGCCCGGGCTATCCCCATGGTTAGGGTTTGGTTGAGTCCGGCTTCGCGTGGTGGTTCGTGGCGGGTTGTTCCGGCATCCGGGAGTCGATTGGAGTTGTCGTTCCGCACTTTGACAACTCCGGATATTCGATCTTAAAAGGATTTCGGTTGGAATTAATTGGATAATTAATTTTAATTAATTTATTAATTCCGGGATATCGATTTCCAACAATTGAGCGGATCGATTGAGACTCATCAATTAGGATTGCTCGGTGATAATTGATTTGAGACTCAGTGTATTTTATTCTTAATCCCCGATACAATTGCGGGTGTGTATATTTAGTATAAGTGACTTTGATTTTCCAAAGGAATTGACCGGTTTAATTATTGGGTCAATTACCGGTTGAGTTGGGTCACTATATTTTATATATGGCATGCCGTGAATTATTGACAGGACAGTGTATCCCGGAAGGGTTGATAATATCCCCGAGATGAGCTCATAAGGATTTATTATGTAAACCTCGCGAGTGGATTTAATTCCGCATAATAAATAAGGTTGAGTGGTACTAGTCTCGGATAAAAGAGATGAATAAATTTATTAAGCAATAAATAAATTTTATTCATGGATATTTATATCTTAAATACACGGAATAAATAATACTACCGGAGAAATATTATTTGGATATAATATGGTTTAATATTGGGAGTGCAATTAAATTTATATAGTGGAAAATAAATTTAATTAATATTTATAAGGATTAATGGACTTGGGCAGTGGGCTCAATTTAATCTTCAATATTGGAAGCCCAATATTCCACTTCCTTTAGATCCCCTACGTAGCCTATAAAAGCACTACATGGCCTTCATAATAAAAAAGACAAGATAATCATACTTGATTAGTCTAGAGAGTTGAAGGAGATCCATAGGAGTTCGATAGATCGTCGCCCACCCGACGTTCGAACGGAGTGCAAGGAATACGTGGGAAGATTCAAAGGTCATCTTGATTTCGTTTCTCCGAACAACGAATCGAAAGGTAAAAATCTAAACGCCCTTGATTTATTCGGTTTTGATTTATCGAGAATACCGTAGAACAAGATCCGAAGTATGAAACCCGGAACGAGGGACGATCGCGTGGTGGTGGTCGAACCACCGGACCACGGGATCGATCGCCCCTAGGGTTTGTACGCGCGAAGGGGGCGAACCCCGGCTGGGAGCCGGGGACGCGATCGATCACCCCGATCGATCGCGAGCCGCGGGGGCTGGGACCCGCGGCTGTCCGTTGGTCGGACCGACGCCCCGACGGCGGCGAGTCGCCGGACTCGCCGCTGGGCTGCTAGGCAGCCCGGTCGATCGCCGTGAGCGATCGACTCCTTCGATCGCGAGCCCCGCGTGCGGGGGCTCGGGCTGGGCGTGCGCGTGGCTTCGGCCGCGTCGTGCGTTCGGCTCGTGCTCCGGCTCGTACGTGGTGTTCGCGTGATTTCCGGCGGATGGTTTTGATCGGGTTATTGGTTTCCGCAAAATTTAAATAGCCCGGGATATCGAATTCCAACACTTTGTTTTGAGTAGATCCAGCCTTCGGGCTGAGAAACAATTTATTTTCATGTTTTGTTTTTAAGTTTTCAATTCCGTTTTCGTTTCCCCTTCAAAAACGTTTTACGATTTGAAGCTATGATTAATATAGTTTGCTTTTCCTTATTTATTTTGCCTTTTAATTTCTGTATGATTGGCTAAGTTCTTTGTGCATTCGGGCAGGGGCAGATCGATGGAGAATTAGGGTTTAGTTAAGCCGCGAGGTCGATGGGGCTAGAGTAGCCGGTTGGGGGTTTGTTCCCGAAGCAAAGTTGGTTGAGGATTATTTCTGGGGATTTTGGGCAAACTAGGACGACCACTAGTGAACCTTTACAATCTGGGATACTGGGGATTGGCAAACCGCATAGATGTACCTTGTAGTATTGTTGCGGGCATAGCACTAGAACTTGCTGGAGATTGCGGTCGTATGACTCGGAGTTCCGGGCATGCTATTGGCCGAGCGGGTCTGTCTAGAGGGTAATGCGGGTTTGGGCAAACTAGATCCATGTTTGGTCTGGGCAGATTGGGTGGGAGCCGTTTCTTGAGTGGTCTGGGCAGATCAACGAAGGCGTCGTGAGAGAGTTCTTTGGGTCTCTGGGTATCAAAGAGACCAAAGACGAGGGAGTGATAGGAATACAGTTTGAGTTGTTTGATCGAGTTGTTTCTATTGGTGGTAATGAATTGGATTTATGTTTGGATATGGCAGGTATTGCGGATCTGAAGTCAAAGGCCTACCAGGAAGCACTGAGGACTTTCCCGGAGTACACAAAGAGAGAGCTGCAGAAGATCTGGAAAGAGTTGGGCAAAGGAGGGGAGTTCATTGGGCAAACCACCAAGTCCATCCAGATCAAGAGTCATGCCCTCAGAGTCTGCCACCGGATCCTGGCGATCAACTTCTTTGGCAAGATCGACAGCAGCAGTGCAGTTTCCCAGATCGAGTTGGGCATACTGTGGTGCATGACCCAAAAGATCAGGCTGCATTTCAGCTCCTGCCTCTTTGCCCAGATGAAGTGGCTCAGCACTCACCCTCTCCAGCGCCTCTCACTGGCCCACTTCCCAATGGTGTATGCTGCGAAGATGAACCTGATCAATAAGGGCAAAGAGCTGGACATGATGGTGGAGGGCAAGTTTGACATCCAGTGTTTCAAGCGCATGCAAGACATTGTGCCCCTGAGTGATGGCAGTGTGAAGTTCCTAGAGGAAAAACCAGCTGCAGTGAAGGCAGAGGCGAGAGATCCGATTGCTGAGGCTAAGGCCAAAGAGGAGATTGCAGAAAGGCAAGGAGCCATCGAGGCTCGGTTGGACAAGATTGAGAAGGCGTTCGAGTATGTGAAGGCGATGATGATCGCATACTTTGACTACTGTGGATTCAGGTACGCACCTGCTTCCACCTCCTAATTTGTACCCTCCCTTGATTTAGTAGTTGTTAGTTTTTATTTTTTGTTTTTTGTTTATTTTATTTTATTTTATTTCTGTTAAGGTCACCCCCGAGTCACTTTGGTTCGGGGGGGCTAGGTTGATCTCCCTGCTGACACACTTTGCCCAGGCAAAGTGTGTGAGGGGGCAGGTGCGCCAAACTTTTTGAGTCATAGTCTGGTCGTGGGTAGCCCCTACCAATCTTATTACTTTTGCACACTTTCCCCAGGCAAAGTGTGTGAGGGGGGAAAGGGAAAGGGCAAACCCCTGTTTCTAATCGAGTCAGCATGATTATGTGATCACTTTGGGCAAACGTACATACAGTAACTCAAACTTCATAGTTAAGATGCATGAAATAGGGATGATGGAACTGTTCTAGGCAAACCGTGAGAATTGAGCCCACATTATGATATGATTTCTTTCTTTGAGAGTCTGCTGTGATATTTACAATGCTTGTCTTTGCCTGTTTGCTGAAATTGATGGAGTTGTATTCTAAATGTCTAGTTTAGTACAAATACGGAACTCCTTATCTATACCTGAATTCGAGATATGATTCAAGCATGATTGCATTTAATGCAATAGTCCTTGATGTATACGTTGTAGACAGTATGGCGTGAGGAGACACGCGGAAGATCATACTGTCGGTTAATCGTATACTATCGAACAGTAGCTCACGACTTAGATGGACAGGGACAATCCATCGGTACGTCGTAGTGTGACTGGTAGATAGTCGGTCTTGACTATCATGTTACACTCGTACACTTGGTGTATTGAGCAGGACCACGGGAGGGCGTTCGATTTATATTAATCGGAGTAATCGAACTAGACCTCAGATATTACGGATATATGAGTTCCTAATCCCTATATAATTATAGGTGCGTGTGTCCAATGCTCGATTCTTTAATGTGCCAATGAGTGAGACTAATTGATTAGTCGAGATCCTCGGTATGTTGGGAATCGGAATTGTACACACGGCATGCTATAGATTATAGAAAGGAAACCGTGTCCCATTTATTGGGTTGATGATGTCCCCGAGATGAGCTCATAAAGTTTATCATGTAAACCCTGCAGGTGGATTCGTTCCACATGATAATAAGGATGAGTGGTACTAGTCTCGGATAATAAGAAATGAATTAATTTAATTATTAGTAATTAATTAATTCATGGACATGCGATATCTTAAACACGGGGAAAATCATATATGTAATTTCGGCGGAAATATTATTGGTAAAATAATATAGATTAATTAATTGAGAATTCAATTATAATTTTATAGTGGAATTAATTATAATTAAAATTGGATTTAATTAAAGGTTTTCTTTTTAAGGACACTGGTTTAATTAAATTACAATTTAGCCTAATTAATTAATTGTCCTAAGGTCCCTAGTGTGGCCTATATAAACCCCTCAATCTCTCTTCTCCTAACCTAAGTTTCGCCGCTATAATTAATTCTGCGGAGAAAAATAAATTGTTAGCGCAATTATTTTCTTCTCTGCTTAATTAATTTAGATTAGCGCTGATATAAAAATTTCTGTAGAAATTAATTGCTTGCGCAATTATATTTCTGAGACAGAAATTTTCTGTAGAAATTAATTTGCTAGCGCAAATATATTTCTGAGAAACAGAGAATATTATTCACCGTGGGTTTGAGAGAGAAGAAGAAGAGAAGACTCCGGTGGATCGTTGCCCACACAACGTCCGGCGTCGAGGGCTAGGATACACACTAGAAGATCTCAGGGTGTTCGCCTATTCGGCTTCTCCGAATCACGCATCAAAGGTATAAGAAATCGAAACCCTATTTCCGCTATTATTCGATTTCCTTCTCGTTGAAAATACATCGGATGAAAGATCGGGTTATGGATCTCGTGGATCGTATTCCTCGATTACTGGGGGTTCTAGGACCTCCGGATCGGTAGTCGGATGAGGAAAAATGACCCGGAAACGAGCCCGGAACAGCAGGTCGCGCTGCTGTTCGCGCCTGCTGGAGGACAAACGGCGACCGCTGTTTTAGAAACGGCGACCGCCGTTTCGTTGTTTTTCGGGCAGCCAGCTCCGGTTCGCGCGGTTGTCCTTCGGGGCAATGGCTGGGCGTGAATCGGGACACGGGCTGGCACGTGAACGGAGTAACGGACCTGGGGGTCGACTGGGAGCGTTCGGATGTTCGAGTGATCGAACGAACGCATCCCGGGTAGTCGATTTCCAACAATTGGTATCAGAGACGGTTTTGTCGATTCGTTGTATTTTTGCGAGATTTGTTTTGCAGGTTCTAACCCGATTATTATGGCCATGTGATTGTGCTGTATGTTTGTGGTTTGTTAAACTCTCGGGCTTGTCGAGATCAGTTTTGGTTTTGAAATCGTTGCTTGAATGTAATAGTTAAAACGACGGGTTGAGTCGTTTAGGTTTTTCTATTTCGTTTTTCGTTTTATCCGGATGTATAGGATCGATCAACCTGTATAGGATCGATGCCGGAAGTAGTATGTTTTACGTTTGTAATGTTACTGCTACTTGGTGGATCGAGAGAAGATCGGAGGCCGGACGAACGAGGGTCGAGAAGTCGAACCCGCGAGCTGCTGAAGGGCAAACGGCGGTCGCCGTTTCTTAAACGGCGGTCGTTGTTTCGCTGGATACTTGGCAGCAGCGGCGCGGGGGTTCGACGGACACCACGGGTCGCTCGTCGAGGCCTGGGATGATACTCCAGTGGGAGGGGTTCGTCTCTTGGCACTTAGACGAGTCGGTGGTGGATCGAGACCGAGACGAGCAACGAGACGAAGATCCGAGAAGACGTGCATGGAAGATATTTAAAGGCCATAATAATCGGGGCCACGTTAAATCCTTTTTGTGTGTTTACGTGCTTGTTATTATGCTTTATTCATTTTATGCATGTTATCCCTTTTTCGTAAAATACTAAGTGGGAGAGGGATTGGAAACAATCCCGTGGTCTCCATTCTCTGTTTTGATAAGTGATGTGTGTCAATTACGAGTTGGCTTTAGTGTCATCCTCCCTATCGGATAAAGTCGACACACGGATATCACTGGATCAAAATTCGAATTTAAAATCCACTTATAAAATTGAACAATTATATTTCTCAAAAGCAATGCCTAATCTGTCATTCAAAGACTAATTTCAACTCGACTCATTCTCACCCCGGGGAGTGGAATGGAGCCAAAGCGCTTGGTTATGTCGATGACACAGATTAGAGACTTTCGAGTCATTCGATGACTAGATCGATTGTCTGGTTGGCTCCCTCACCTAGTGAGAGATAGGGCTCAATTGCATGATTGATCGCTGGTTAGAAACTTCGAGTTTCACTTACGAGATATCAAGCTTTGATTAATAAAATTGTGAAATTTAATAAATGTAAGAGTTTATTAACAAAGTTGTTTGTTTTAGTAAACGTCCACACTATCGTGGCTTGCTAAATGGAAACGGTACTTTGGGTTAATTGAGACTCTATGACATTTAAATAAGAAGGATTCAATTAATAAAGTTGTTTGTTTAGTAAACGTCCACACTAACGTGGCTTGCTAGATGGAAACAGAACTTTGGGATTAATTGAGGCTCGAAAGTTATAGAAAGTCGTGGAGGACCGCATGTCAACGTAAACGTCCACATGAACGTGGCTTGCGGTGGACATGTAGTTCCCGAGCGGTAGACTTAGTACTGAGAAATGGTATACACTTAGGTACGCTTTATAGTATCCTCTGTTGGAGTAGTATACTTAATGTCTAGATTTGAGTATTCTGAACTCCTTGTACACTTTCATTTACCTATTAAATACGAACATTCATTTGCTTTTAATTATTGTTAATTAAATATATGCAAATTATAGTCCTGGATTTTATACGTTGTAATTAGTATGGTGTGTCGGGCCCACACAGAAGATCATACTATCGGTTACTCGTATTTAATCAAACAGATGCTCACGACCTAGATGGACACGGACCAATCCATCGGTATAGTCGTTGTGTGAGAGAGAAAATAATTTGTCTTAATTATTTTATCACACTTGTACACTTGGTGTATTGAGCGGATCGATTGAGACTCATCAATTAGGATTGCTCGGCGATAATTGATTTGAGACTCAGTGTATTTTATTCTTAATCCCCGATATTGTTGCGGGTGTGTATATTTAATATAAGTGACTTTGATTTACCAAAGGAATTAACCGATTTAATTATTGGGTTAATTACCGGTTAAGTTGGGTCACTATATTTTATATATGGCATGCCGTGAATGATTGACCGGACAGTGTATCCCGGAAGGGTTGATAATATCCCCGAGATGAGCTCATAAGGATTTATTATGTAAACCTCGCGAGTGGATTTAATTCCGCATAATAAATAAGGTTGAGTGGTACTAGTCTCGGATAAAAGAGATGAATAAATTTATTAAGCAATAAATAAATTTTATTCATGGATATTTATATCTTAAATACACGGAATAAATAATACTACCGGAGAAATATTATTTGGATATAATATGGTTTAATATTGGGAGTGCAATTAATTTATATAGTGGAAAATAAATTAATTAATATTAATGGGAGATTAATAGATTTGGGCTTGGGCTCAATTTAATCATTAATATTGGAAGCCCAATATTCCACCTCCTTTAGATCCCCTACGTAGCCTATAAAAGCACTACATGGTCTTTTCTATTCTCATAACTTGAAGATCACAATTCTAGAGAGAGAAAGTAGAGAGAGAAGTAGATCCATAGAGCTTGGAGGATCGTCGCCCACCCGACGTTCAAGCTAGTGCAAGGAATACGTGGGAAGATTCAAAGGTCATCTTGAATTCGTTTCTCCGAACAACGAATCGAAAGGTAAAAATCTAAACGCCCTTGATTTATTCGATTTTGGATTTATCGAGAATACCGTAGAACAAGATCCGAAGATCGAACCCGGAGTAGAGGACGAACGCGTGGTGGTGGCGAAGCCACCGGACCACGGCGATCGCCCCTAGGGTTTCGATGGGGGCGACGGGGGCCGAACCCTCGGCTTGGCCGAGGGGGTGCGATCGACCATGGAGGGTCGATCGCTGGGCACGGGCTGGCGCCGTGCCCAACCCCGCCGTGAAGGCGGGGGCTTCCAGCTGGCGGCGAGTCGCCGGACTCGCCGCGGGGGCTGCCGGAGCAGCCCCACCCCAAACCGATCGCCGGCGTGCGATCGGTGATCGTCGCGAGCCCCGCGTGCGGGGGCTCGGGCTGGGCGTGCGCGAGGCTTCGGCCTCGTCGTGCGTTCGGCTCGTGCTCCGGTTCGTACGTGGTGCTCGTGTGATCTCCGGCGGATGGTTTTGATCGGGTTATTGGTTTCCGCATTTTTTAATAGCCCGGGATATCAAATTCCAACAATTGGTATCAGAGCATGGTTTACGTTCGCGGTATTTTCGATGAATTTGTTCTACCTTGCAGGGTTCCGACTATTATGGCTTAATTTATTATTCGTTTAATTTATTTTGTCATGTATGTTGGATTGATTAAACTCTCGGACATGTCGAGATTCGTTTTTGGTGGTGAATGCTTGTAATAGTAAAAATTCGGGGGTTGACCGAATTTAGGATTTATTATTACGTTCTATTTTTTTTTCGGAAAATGTATAGGGTCGATTTCATGTATAGAATCGATACCGGATAGTGTAAAATTTATTTTGTAATTTATTTTGCGTTGGATCGATGCCGAAACGACCGCCGGAGAAGACGCGTGACGAAGGAGATGACGTGAGGGCAACGGGACAAGGATCGACCATCCCCATGGTCGATCCCATGAGGATCGATCGACCCTCACATGGAGGAGCCGCCGGCGATGGTGGCCGGCCACCTCCTAGGCATGGGTCGAGGGTGGTGCGGGGATCCCCACCCCGTGCTATCCCGGTCCGGAAATTTACTTTCCTAATTAGTTCGGATTTTTCCTATTTGAGTATTCCTTTTTTTGGGAATTCTCATGGATTAGGAAAAGAATTAATTGGAATTAATTTTATTTCCTTATTCTATTATGGAAGTCTTCTAGAGTATTCCGAGTTCTACTTGGAATAGGATCCTAGAGATTTAATAGAATTGGAAAGGAATAAAAGTTAATTTAGGATTGATTTATTTCCTAATTGATTATTCTTATTTTATGGGAATTTTCATAGCAATGGAAATTAATTAATCTTGGAAAGTAGAAGAGTCCCAAGTTATTTTATTTCCTTATTTCATTATGGAAATCATCTAGAATATTCCAAGTGGGTCTTGGATAGATTATTCTAGAGATTTAATGAAGTAGAGAGGGAAAATAAAATAAATAAAAAATATTAATAATATTTAATTTTATTTTTGATTTATTCGATTGACTTAATTATTTTTAATTAAGTATCTTTTGGATTTATTAAAAATAAATAGATTTAAATATTGGACATTAATATTCTCGTCACATGGAGCATTCAAGAAACGAAGACTAAAGACTAGAAGATGCGTACGGAGATGAAGTAAAGCCATAATAGTCGGAAAATAATATTCTAGTAATTATTTTGACTATGTGATAATATTATGTGCTTTATTACATGTATGCATGCTATGTGTGTTTACTTTTATGCACTAGATAGCGTATCCCTTTATTGTAAAAAGCTAAGTGGGAGAGGGTATGGAAACATACCCATGGTCTCCATTGCTGCTCTCTTGGTGACTTTTATAAACTTTTAAAGTTTATATAGATAAGTCATTGGAGGAGAGTTCTTGTAATTCCTCTTACGAGAAACATTGATTAAGTTTATCAAACAATGCCTAATTTGTCTTTCCAAAGCTGATTTCAAGTCGACTCATTCTCACCCCGGGGAGTGGAATGGAGCCAAAGCCACTTGGTCATGTCGAGGACACAAATTAGAGGCAGTCGTACCATTCTTTGATAGATGGATCGATTGTCTGCTCGGCTCCCTCATTTATGAGAGATAGGGTTGTTCGCATGGTGAATCACTGGTTAGAAACTTCGAGTTTCACTTATGATTCTCCGCGTCTTGATTTACAAGATTAAATGATTCAAGTAATTTGATTTCAATTGTATAAGTCTTTTGGTATAGTAAACGTCCACACTATCGTGGCTTGCTATATCGAATGGGACTTTAGATCGATTGATGTAGACAGTTATAGAAGGGAGTAAGGGATCCGTGTGTCAACGTAAACGTCCACACTATCGTGGCTTGCGGTGATATACGAATCTCAAACAAACTTCTTAGTACTGAGTGATGGTTAACACTTAGGTACGCTTCATAGTATTCCTCCCATCGAGGTAACGCTATTGATGATGTACGACCGAAGGAAATCTAATTGCTAAATCATTTGGGTGGGTAAACGTCCACACTATCGTGGCTTGCTTTAACCTGATGGGATTTTAGACGTGATTAGTGATTTAATGATATTATTTGAGGGAGATAATATCGGACATTAAATTGTTTGTTTGTTTTATGTGCTTATAGGTTAGAGAATGACTGTGACCCCACTTTGTGATATACTTAAAGATGAAAACTCACTGGTTCCATATAGTACTGATTGGAAAAGAAATCTGGACAATGTTCAGACTGTTGAGCCTTCCGAATCCACTATTGTCCCAACTGATGAGGACATTGAAAATGACCTCAAGGAGATGTTAGGACATAGTAAGGAAGCCGGACTAGAGGTGATTGACATACTCATCAAGTTTAGTCCTCTTGAGGAATCGCTTAAAAACGATTTCAAAAGAACTGAACTGATAAGTATGATCAGAGAATCACAAGCTCTAGTGGCCCAGTTGGAAGTGCAAGCAAAGAAGCCCAGTGGTTTTGAACCACGGATTGGGAAGAGCAAGCCACGAGGCAAGTGCTTTCGATGCAAGCAGTCTGGGCACTGGAGGTCTGATTGTCCTCTCATCAAAGGTACGAAATTTTCCTTAGTCACTGAAACATTATCAGTGGTGTTATCTACCAGCACCTGGTGTGTAGATACGGGGGCCACTGATCATGTCTGCAATTCATTGCAGGGGTTCCAGGAAACCCGGAGACTTAGAGAGGGAGAGATCGTGGTCTACATGGGCAATGCCGCGAAGGTGGCGGCTGTTGCAGTGGGAGACGTTCACTTACGCTTCAGTAGTGATAGGATTTTAGTTTTACACAATTGTCTTTATGTACCCAATTTTAGAAAGAATTTAATTTCAGTTTCTAAACTTATTTTGAATGGATATTCTGTTTCTTTTGACCACTCTGTGATCATAAGAAGAGACAGTGAAATTATCTGTTCTGGTACATTGGTGGACGATTTGTATGTGCTAAATCCTGAGTCTGACACGATGCAACTAACCGAGAGTAATAACACATCTACGAACACCAATAAGAGAAAGGAACCTTCTAGGATGAATCAATTATACTTGTGGCACTTAAGGCTGGGTCATATTAACTCAAATAGAATTCAAAGGTTGAAATCTGATGGTCTCATCAGTGGTGTTGAAGGAGAGGACCTTCCAACCTGCGAATCCTGTTTAGAGGGAAAAATGACCAAGCGTTCTTTTTCTGGTAAAGGACGAAGGGCTGAACAAGTATTGGATTTGATTCACTCTGATGTATGCGGACCTATGTCTACTCAGGCAAGGGGAGGGTACGAGTATTTCATCACTTTCACTGATGATTACTCAAGGTATGGATTTGTATACCTGATGCGCCGCAAGAGCGAATCCTTTGACAAGTTCAAGGAATTCAAGGCTTATGCGGAGAACCTTCAAGGTAAATCCATTAAATGCCTGCGATCTGATCGTGGAGGCGAGTACCTGTCTGGAGAATTCAAGGCATACTTAGCAGAGAATGGGATTGATTCCCAAATGACATCACCATATACTCCTCAGCAGAATGGTGTGTCAGAAAGAAGGAATAGGACTCTTATGGAGATGGTGCGTTCAATGATGAGTTACTCGGACTTACCTACAATGTTCTGGGGATATGCCTTAGAAACAGCAGCACACATTCTAAACTTGGTTCCATCTAAAACGGTTCCTTCAACACCCATGGAACGATGGAGCGGGCGCAAGCCTAGCTTGAGACACGTTCGGATCTGGGGGTGCCCTGCACATGTGTTGAAGGTAGGTGCCGATAAATTAGAACCTCGTACTGAAGTGCGGTTGTTTATAGGATATCCTAGAGGAACAAAGGGTGGCATGCTCTATAGTCCTACGGACCAGAAGATCGTTATAAGTACTAACGCTCGGTTCTTAGAGGAAGACTATGTCATGGACCACAAGCCCAAAAGTGACATAATACTTGATGAGTTGAGAGGTAACAAGGAAGACTTAGATACAGCCGAACCGAGTATAGATACACCACTAGAATCTGCACCTGACACTATCACTGTTAATACACCGGAACGCCGTCGTAGTGGGAGGGTTGTAAAGCAACCAGACCGATGGATTGGACTGGGTGAGTCTTCGGACTCTGGACCTGGAGTTCATGAAATCGATCCCTGGACCTATGATGAGGCGGTACAAGATATAGATGCGCCTTCTTGGAAGAAAGCGATGAAATCCGAAATTGAATCTATGGATTCTAATAGAGTCTGGGATCTTGTAGAACCACCAAGCGGCGTAAAGCCAATTGGGTGTAAATGGGTCTACAAGAGAAAGAGAGGATCTGACGGAAAGGTTGAAACCTTTAAAGCTCGGCTTGTTGCGAAAGGATATACTTAGAAAGAGGGAATCGATTATGAGGAGACCTTCTCGCCGGTAGCTAAGATAAAGTCGATCCGGATTCTCTTATCCATAGCAGCTCATATGGATTATGAGGTGTGGCAAATGGATGTCAAGACAGCTTTCCTAAATAGAAGTCTTGACGAGACGATTTATATGAAACAACCAGAAGGATTCATTGCTGAGGGGCGAGATCATCTAGTGTGCAAGCTTAATCGATCCATTTATGGATTGAAACAAGCCTCGAGATCGTGGAACCTGCGATTTGACGAAGTAGTCCAATCTTTTGGATTCAGTCAAAGCATGGACGAATCGTGTGTGTATTGGAAACGTGATGGAAAGAAGGTGGTGTTTCTCGTGCTTTATGTAGACGACATTCTTCTCATTGGCAACAGTGTGAAGATGTTATCAGACATAAAGGGATGGTTGTCTAGACAATTCGACATGAAAGATTTGGGAGAAGTCGGGCATGTTCTAGGGATCAAGGTTATAAGGGATCGCCGGAATAGAACATTGTACCTATCCCAGCAATCTTACATAGACACGATTCTGGCTCGTTTTAACATGCAAGATTCCAAGAAGGGTGAGCTGCCCTTCAGTAAAGGAACTTATCTTTCTAAGGAAATGTGTCCTCGGACACAGAAGGAGAAAGATGAAATGAAAGCAGTTCCCTACGCTTCGGCTGTGGGAAGCTTGATGTATGCAATGTTATGCACGAGGCCTGATATCTGCTATGCAGTTGGCGTAGTAGCGAGATATCAGAGTAACCCTGGAAAGGCTCATTGGACTGCCGTAAAGAGCATTTTCAAGTATTTGCGAAATACTAAGGATTATGTTCTAAGTTACGGGGCAGACAATCTGATCCCTTTGGGTTATACGGATTCGGATTTCCAAGCTGATAAGGACCGGCGAAAGTCGACATCAGGCTATGTGTACACTATGGGAGGTGGAGCCGTATCATGGAGGAGTGTTAAGCAAAAGTGCATTTCAGACTCTACCATGGAAGCTGAATATGTTGCAGCCTCAGAGGCAGCGAAAGAATCAGTTTGGTTCCTTAATTTCCTCCAGGACTTAGATGTGATTCCGAGTTTGCCCAAGGCTATGACAATTTATTGTGATAATAGCGGTGCAGTGGCAAACAGTAAGGAACCACGGTCCCATAGTGCTATGAAACACATAGAGCGCAAGTACCACCTGATTCGAGACATCGTCAAGAGGGGCGATGCGATAGTCACCAAGATAGCTTCGGAGGACAACCTAGCGGACCCTTTCACCAAGATACTTCCTAAGGAAGTTTATTTCAAGCACTTGGAGGGTTTGGGAGTCAGAAGTTTGGAGGATAAGACTAGACCTTAGTATAAGTGGGAGATTGTTGGAGTAGTATACTTAATGTCTAGATTTGAGTATTCTGAACTCCTTGTACACTTTCATTTACCTATTAAATACGAACATTCATTTGCTTTTAATTATTGTTAATTAAATATATGCAAATTATAGTCCTGGATTTTATACGTTGTAGTTAGTATGGTGTGTCGGGCCCACACAGAAGATCATACTATCGGTTACTCGTATTTAATCAAACAGATGCTCACGACCTAGATGGACACGGACCAATCCATCGGTATAGTCGTTGTGTGAGAGAGAAAATAATTTGTCTTAATTATTTTATCACACTTGTACACTTGGTGTATTGAGCGGATCGATTGAGACTCATCAATTAGGATTGCTCGGCGATAATTGATTTGAGACTCAGTGTATTTTATTCTTAATCCCCGATATTGTTGCGGGTGTGTATATTTAATATAAGTGACTTTGATTTACCAAAGGAATTAACCGATTTAATTATTGGGTTAATTACCGGTTAAGTTGGGTCACTATATTTTATATATGGCATGCCGTGAATGATTGACCGGACAGTGTATCCCGGAAGGGTTGATAATATCCCCGAGATGAGCTCATAAGGATTTATTATGTAAACCTCGCGAGTGGATTTAATTCCGCATAATAAATAAGGTTGAGTGGTACTAGTCTCGGATAAAAGAGATGAATAAATTTATTAAGCAATAAATAAATTTTATTCATGGATATTTATATCTTAAATACACGGAATAAATAATACTACCGGAGAAATATTATTTGGATATAATATGGTTTAATATTGGGAGTGCAATTAATTTATATAGTGGAAAATAAATTAATTAATATTAATGGGAGATTAATAGATTTGGGCTTGGGCTCAATTTAATCATTAATATTGGAAGCCCAATATTCCACCTCCTTTAGATCCCCTACGTAGCCTATAAAAGCACTACATGGTCTTCTCTATTCTCATAACTTGAAGATCACAATTCTAGAGAGAGAAAGTAGAGAGAGAAGTAGATCCATAGAGCTTGGAGGATCGTCGCCCACCCGACGTTCAAGCTAGTGCAAGGAATACGTGGGAAGATTCAAAGGTCATCTTGAATTCGTTTCTCCGAACAACGAATCGAAAGGTAAAAATCTAAACGCCCTTGATTTATTCGATTTTGGATTTATCGAGAATACCGTAGAACAAGATCCGAAGATCGAACCCGGAGTAGAGGACGAACGCGTGGTGGTGGCGAAGCCACCGGACCACGGCGATCGCCCCTAGGGTTTCGATGGGGGCGACGGGGGCCGAACCCTCGGCTTGGCCGAGGGGGTGCGATCGACCATGGAGGGTCGATCGCTGGGCACGGGCTGGCGCCGTGCCCAACCCCGCCGTGAAGGCGGGGGCTTCCAGCTGGCGGCGAGTCGCCGGACTCGCCGCGGGGGCTGCCGGAGCAGCCCCACCCCAAACCGATCGCCGGCGTGCGATCGGTGATCGTCGCGAGACCCGCGTGCGGGGGCTCGGGCTGGGCGTGCGCGAGGCTTCGGCCTCGTCGTGCGTTCGGCTCGTGCTCCGGTTCGTACGTGGTGCTCGTGTGATCTCCGTCGGATGGTTTTGATCGGGTTATTGGTTTCCGCATTTTTTAATAGCCCGGGATATCAAATTCCAACATCCTCCCCATCGGAGTCACTGCTATGATGATGTACGACCGAAGTGAAATCCAATCATAAAATCATTTGGACTGGTAAACGTCCACAAGAACGTGGCTTGCTATGTCTGATGGGATTTTGGAAATGATTGGTAGTTTAATGATATCACTTGAGGGAAATGATATCGAATTAAACTCATTGTTTGTTTTATATGGTATTATTCCCATTAAATGTCAACAAACTCACTGAACCTGTTTGTATGGATTGGAAAAGAAACTTGGACATTGTCCTAACTGCAGAGGAGTACAAATATGTACTCCAAGTCAATTGACCTGCTGAGCAAAATGAAGCTTCCACTACTGAGGAAAGGAAGCTCATTGGAAATGGATTAAGGCTATGAGATGACGCGGAGCAACATTTTGGTTTTCATGTCAAATGTGCTGCGACATCGGGATCATGCCATGACCATTACCTATGATATTATGCTTAACCTCAAGAAGTTTTTGGTTTTCAGGACAGGACAGCCGGGCAAAGTAAAATGAGGCAACTCATGACGGCCATCATGTCGGAAAGAACGCCCGTGAGGGATCACGTTCTTAGAATGATGGGCTATCACATTGAGATAGAGATTCTGGAAGAAATTATCAATGGGGTAACCCAGGTTGATTTTATGCTCCAGTCTCTGCCGAGAAGTTTTGAGCAGTTCCGCCTGAACTAAAATATGAATAAGAGGTCTTATTCATTGGCGGAGCTCCTGGTTGAACTTCAAGTGGCCTGGGGAATCTTTAAGGGCTCTCAAAAACACTTGTGGCTGAGAAATTGGCTCTTCCTAGGCCTTCGGGCGGCAAAAGGAAGAAGAAGCAAACACGGAAACCCAGTGGGCCTAATATATCTGGACCATGGAATGGGACAAGCAAGCCCAAGGGGCAAGTGCTTCCGTTGTAAGCAGTTTGGATACTGGGAGTTTTAATTGTCCTCTCAAGCAACAAGAAGTTGACTCTTCCTTAGTCACCGAAACATGCTCAGTGGTGTTATCCACCAGTACCTGGTGTGTGGATACGGGAACCACTAAACATGTCTGCACTTAAATGCAGGGGTTCCAGGAAACCCGGAGACTTAGAAAGGAAGAAGTAGTAACCTACAATGGGCAATAATGTTAAGGTAACAGCCGTTGCAGTGGGAGATGTTAAATGGTTTTAAACCGTAGGATTTTAGTTCTAATAAATTGTCTTTATGTGCCGGCATTTAGAAAGAAATTTCATTTCAGATTTCTAAATTGGTTTAGAATGGATATTCCGTTTCTTCTGATAGTTTCACACTTTTCAGAGTAGGAAACGGGGATATTATCTATTCTGGTACATTGATAGACAATTTAATACTAAATCCGTGTTCTTCCACGATGCAACAGACCGGAGCTAATAACACATTGTCGAACCCCAATAAGAGTAAAGATCCTTCTAGGATGAATCAAATGTACTTATGGAATCTTAGGCTAAATCATTTTAACTTGAGTACGATTCAAAGGATGAAAGCTGATGGACCACTCGGCTAGGTTGAAGGAAAGGACCTTCCAACCTTCGAATCATACTTGGATGTTTTAATGACCGAGCAACCCTTTACGGTTAAAGGGAAAAGATCCAAGAAAGTACTAGAGTTGATTCGCTCTGATATATGCAGACCTCTTTGAGGAGTAAGGCATACTTATCAGAAAATGGGATTAACTCCCGACAGACTACACCATTTATGCCTCGGCAAAATAATGTGTTGTAAAGAAGGAATAGGACTCTTATAGATATGGGAAAGTAGACAATGAGTTGTTCGGAGTTACCTAATTCGTTTTTGGGATATGGCTTGGAAACAGCGGCGTTTATCCTGAACTTGATTCCTTTGGAAACTCGTACAGATATTCGGCTGTTTACAGGATACCCTAAGAAAACGAATTGAGATATGTTATATAGTCCAAAGGACCAGATGTTCATTAATTGCATCAATGTTCGGTTCTTAGACATGGACTATATATATATAAAAGATCACAAGCCCAAGAGTAGAGTAATACTTAATGTGCTTAGAGGGACTGATCAAGACTTAGAACCAGCTGTTGGAGTAGTATACTTAATGTCTAGATTTGAGTATTATAAACTCCTTGTACACTTTCATTTACCTATTAAATACAAACATTCATTTGCTTTTAATTATTGTTAATTAAATATATGCAAATTATAGTCCTGGATTTTATACGTTGTAGTTAGTATGGTGCGCATGGGCGCACAGAAGATCATACTATCGGTTACTCGTATTTAATCGAACAGATGCTCACGACCTAGATGGACACGGACCAATCCATCGGTATAGTCGTTGTGTGAGAGAGAAAATAATTTATCTTAATTATTTTATCACACTTGTACACTTGGTGTATTGAGCGGATCGATTGAGACTCATCAATTAGGTTTGCTCGGCGATAATTGATTTGAGACTCAGTGTATTTTATTCTTAATCCCCGATACAATTGCGGGTGTGTATATTTAATATAAGTGACTTTGATTTTCCAAAGGAATTGACCGGTTTAATTATTGGGTCAATTACCGGTTAAGTTGGGTCACTATATTTTATATATGGCATGCCGTGAATTCTTGACGGGACAGTGTATCCCGGAAGGGTTGATAATATCCCCGAGATGAGCTCATAAGGATTTATTATGTAAACCTCGCGAGTGGATTTAATTCCGCATAATAAATAAGGTTGAGTGGTACTAGTCTCGGATATAAGAGATGAATAAATTTATTAAGCAATAAATAAATTTTTATTCATGGATATTTATATCTTAAATACACGGAATAAATAATACTACCGGAGAAATATTATTTGGATATAATATGGTTTAATATTGGGAGTGCAATTAATTTATATAGTGGAAAATAAATTAATTAATATTGATAAGGATTAATGGACTTGAGCAGTGGGCTCAATTTAATCTTCAATATTGGAAGCCCAATATTCCACCTCCTTTAGATCCCCTACGTAGCCTATAAAAGCACTACATGGCCTTCATAAATCATTAGACAAGATTATCATACTTGATATTCTAGAGAGTTGAAGGAGATCCATAGGAGTTCGATAGATCGTCGCCCACCCGACGTTCGAACGAAGTGCAAGGAATACGTGGGAAGATTCAAAGGTCATCTTGATTTCGTTTCTCCGAACAACGAATCGTAGGTATGATATCTAAACTAACTTGATATTATTCGATTTTGTTTATTGAAAATACCGTAGAACGCAAGATCCGAAGTTCGAACCCGGATTAGACGGACGATCGCGTGGTGGTGGCGAAGCCACCGGACCACGCCAATCGCCCGCTAGGGTTTCGGCGGGCACGGGGAGGATCGACCCTCGGCTGGGCCGAGGGCGTGCGATCGATCATGATGATCGATCGCTGGGCACGGGCTGGTGCCGTGCCCGACCCCGCCGTGAAGGCGGGGCTCCTCCATGCAGCGGCGAGTCGCCGAACTCGCCGCGGGGGGCTGCTTGGCAGCCCCGACCGATCGCTGGATGCGATCGGCGTGCGATCGCACAACCCCGCGAAGCGGGGGTTCGGCTGGGGGCGGGCTGCGTACCTTCGGGTGCGTGGTCTCCAAAGGCTGGACCCCGGCGAGTTTGTCGGCGTTCGTGTGATCTCCGGCGATGGGTTTTTGATCGGGCTATGATTTCCGCAAATTTTAATAGTCCGGGATATCGAATTCCAACAATTGGTATCAGAGCGTGGTTTACGTTCGCGGTATTTTCGATAAAATTGTTCTACCTTGCAGGGTTTCCGACTATTATGGCTTAATTTATTATTCGTTTAATTTATTTTGTCATGATTGTTGGTTTGATTAAACTCTCGGACATGTCGAGATTCGTTTTTGGTGGTGAATGCTTGTAATAGTAAAAATTCGGGGGTTGACCGAATTTAGGATTTATTGTTACGTTCTATGTTTTTCCGGAAATTGTATAGGGTCGATTTCATGTATAGAATCGATACCGGATAGTGTAAAATTTATTTTGTAATTTATTTTGCGTTGGATCGATGCCGAAACGACCGCCGGAGAAGACGCGTGACGAAGGAGATGATCGTGAGGGTGAAGGGCTCGGATCGACCGCCCCATGGTCGATCCATGAGGACAATCGACCCACGCCCTAAAGGGCTGCCCGCGGGAGCTCCGGCCACGCCGGCCACCAAGGGAGGTGGCGCGTGGGCTGGGCGGCGGCGGCTTGAAGGCGGCGGTCGAGGGGTGGCGCGGGGATCCCCACCCCGTGCTATCCCGGTCCGGTAATTCACTTTCCTAATTGGTTTGGGTTTTTCCTATTTGAGTGTTCCTATTTTTGGGAACTCTCATGGATTAGGAAAAGAATCAATTTGGAATTGATTAGGATTCCTAAATTGATTATTTCTATTTTATGGAAATATTCATGGATTAGGAATCTAATTAATTTGGAAAGTAGAAGAGTCCTAAATTATTTTTTTTCCTTATTTCATTATGGAAATCATCTAGAATATTCCAAGTGGGTCTTGGATAGATTATTCTAGAGATTTAATGAAGTAGAAAGGGAAAATAAAATAAATAAAAATATTAATAATATTTAATTTTATTTTTGATTTATTCGATTGACTTAATTATTATTAATTAAGTATCTTTTGGATTTATTAAAAATAAATAGATTTAATTATTGGAAATTAATATTCTCGTCACATGGAGCATTCAAGAACGAAGACTAAAGACTAGAAGATGCGTACGGAGATGGAGTAAAGCCATAATAGTCGGAAAATAATATTCTAGTAATTATTTTGACTATGTGATAATACTATGTGCTTTATTACATGTATGCATGCTATATGTGTTTACTTTTATGCACTAGATAGCGTATCCCTTTATTGTAAAAAGCTAAGTGGGAGAGGGTATGGAAACATACCCATGGTCTCCATTGCTGCTCTCTTGGTGACTTTTATAAACTTTTGAAGTTTATATAGATAGGTCATTGGAGGAGAGTTCTTGTAATTCCTCTTACGAGAAACATTGATTAAGTTCATCAAACAATGCCTAATTTGTCTTTCCAAAACTGATTTCAAGTCGACTCATTCTTACCCCGGGGAGTAGAATGGAGCCAGAGCCACTTGGTCATGTCGAGGACACAAATTAGAGGCAGTCGTACCATTCTTTGATAGATGGATCGATTGTCTGCTCGGCTCCCTCATTTATGAGAGATAGGGTTGTTCGCATGGTGAATCACTGGTTAGAAACTTCGAGTTTCACTTATGATTCTCCGCGTCTTGATTTACAAAATCGAATGGATCAAGTAATTGAGAGTCAATTATAAAGATCTCTTAGTGCAGTAAACGTCCACACAACGTGGCTTGCTGTACTGACGGATTTTGGATTAATTGATGTAGACAGTTGTAAGAAATTGTGAAGAGTTGTGAAGTTATCGTAAACGTCCACACAACGTGGCTTGCGGTGATGTAGCAATTCCAAGCGGTTACGCAGATGCTTTCGATGCAAACAGTTTGGGCACTGGAGGTCTGATTGTCCTCTCATCAAAGGTACGAAATTTTCCTTAGTCACCGAAACATTATCAGTGGTGATATCTACCAGTACCTGGTGTGTAGATACGGGGGCCACTGATCATGTCTGCAATTCAATGCAGGGGTTCCAGGAAACCCGGAGACTTAGAGAGGGAGAAATCGTGGTCTACATGGGCAATGCCGCGAGGGTGGCGGCTGTTGCAGTGGGAGACGTTCACTTACGCTTCAGTAGTGATAGGGTTTTAGTTTTACATAATTGTCTTTTTGTACCCAACTTTAGAAAGAATTTAATTTCGGTTTCTAAACTTATTATGAATGGATATTCTGTCTCTTTTGACCACTCTGTGATCATAAGAAGAAACAGTGAGATTATCTGTTCTGGTACATTGGTGGACGATTTGTATGTGCTAAATCCTGAGTCTAACACGATGCAACTAACCGAGAGTAATAACACATCTACGAACACCAATAAGAGAAAGGAACCTTCTAAAATAAATCAATTATACTTGTGGCATCTAAGGCTAGTGTTGGAGTTGTGTACTTAATGTCTAGATTTAAGTAACGGAAACTCACGATCCATTGCCACTAATCTATTTAATTAAATAAACAATTATTTGCGTTTAATTATTTATAATTAAATATATGCAAATTATAGTCCTGGATTCTATACGTTGTAGTTAGTATGGTGTGTCGGGCCCCACACAGAAGATCATACTATCGGTTACTCGTATTTAATCGAACAGTTGCTCACGACCTAGATGGACACGGACCAATCCATCGGTATAGTCGTTGTGTGAGAGAGAAAATAATCTGTCTTGATTATTTTATCACACTTGTACACTTGGTGTATTGAGCGGATCGTTGAGATTCATCGATTAGGATTGCCGGCGATAATCGATTCGAGTCTCAGTGTATTTTATTCTTAATCCCCGATATTATTGCGGGTGTGTATATTTAATATAAGTGACTTTGATTTACCAAAGGAATTAACCGATTTAATTATTGGGTTAATTACCGGTTAAGTTGGGTCACTATATTTTATATATGACATGCCGTGAATACTTGACGGGAAAGTGTATCCCGTAAGGGTTGATAATATCCCCGAGATGAGTTCATAAGGAATTATTATGTGAACCCTGCAGGTGGATTCGTTCCGCATAATAATTAAGGTTGAATGGTACTAGTCTCGGATATAAGAGATGAATAAATTAATTAGCAATAAATTAATTTTATTCATGGATATTTATATCTTAAATACACGGAATAAATAATACTACCGGAGAAATATTATTTGATATAATATGGTTTAATATTGGGAGTGCAATTAATTTTATATAGTGGAAAATAGAATTAATTAATATTGATAAGGATTAATGGACTTGAGCATTGGGCTCAATTTAATTCTCAATATTGGAAGCCCAATATTCCACCTCCTTAAGATCCCCTACGTAGCCTATAAAAGCACTACATGGTCTTCTCTATTCTCATAACTTGAAGATCACAATTCTAGAGAGAGAGAAAAAGTAGAGAGGAAGATCCATGGAGTTCGGTAGATCGTCGCCCACACGACGTCCGAGCTAGTGCAAGGAATACGCGGGAAGATCTCAAGGTCGTCAAATTGAGTTCTTCGTTTTTCCGAACAACGAGAACGAGGTAAATCATAAAACTCTCTTTATGATTTTATCGTTTATTTATCGTAAAATTATCAAGAACCAAGATCCGAAACACGCGACCCATGACGAGGACGAACCGGGCGGTGGTGGTTGAAGACCACCGGACCGCCGGCGGCTCATCGGCTCGATCGGGGATGGGTCGAGGGCGTGAAGCCCAGCTGGACGCCGAGCGCCGCTCGCGCGGGGCTGCCTCTGCTCACGCGGAGGGGCAGCCGCTCGCGCGGCGGTGGTTGCGGGCTGATCGCTAGCCACGGTTCAACCGTGGCTTGAGGGCGATCAGCGGGGCGTGGCTGGGATGCCCAGCGGGCTGCCAAGGGCAGCCCTAGGCGGCTGTCGTGTACAGCCGCGAACCCTCGCGAGGGCTCGATCGAACAAGCCGCGGGTTCACCCGCGGTTAGGGTTTGATTGAAACCGGATTCATGGTGGTTCGTGGCGGGATGTTCCGGCAACCGGGAGTCGATTGGAGTTGTCGTTCCGCAAATTTTACAACTCCGGATATTCGATCTCCAAAGGATTTCGGTCGGAATTAATTAGATAATTAATTTTAATTAATTTATTAATTCCGGGATATCGATTTCCAACAATTGGTATCAGAGCGTTGGTTTTAGTTCATGGTATTTTTCGATAAATTGTTCTACCTTACAGGGTTTCCGATTATTATGGCTAGATTTAATTATTGTTAATTAATGTCATAATAATGTTCTTGATTATTAAACTCTCGGTGATGTCAATATTTGTTCTTGTGTGGTGAATGCTTGTTCTTATTTTTCCGGAAATTGTATGAGGTCGATTTCATGTAGAGAATCGATACCGGAGAACGTAGTAATAAATTTGTAATTTATTTACGTTGGATCGATGACGAAACGACCGCCGGAAAAGTGTGACGGAGGAGACGAAGAGAGGGAGGACCGGGGATCGATCACGAGGATCGATCCCATGAGGATCGATCGCCTGGGCTGCCCTAGGGCTCTCGGCCACGCCGGCCACCAAGGGTGGTGGCGCGTGAGCCTTGGCCGGCGGTGGTAGTGGGGGTCGATGGTGGGGATGGCGTGGGGATCCCCAACCCATGCTATTCCTACCAAGATCCAACTTTCCTAATTGATTCGGTTTTCCTATTTTGAGTATTCCTAGTTTTGGGAATTCTCATGGAAATAGGAAAAGAATTATTTGGAATTAATTTATTTCCTTATTCTATTATGGAAGTCTTCTAGAATATTCTAAGTTCTACTTGGAATAGGATTCTAGAGATTTAATAGAATTGGAAAGGAAAATAATTAATTATTAAATTAATTTATTTCCTAATTGATTATTCCTATTTTATGGGAATTTTCATGGACATGGAAATTAATTAATTTTGGAAAGTAGAAGAGTCCTTAATTAATTTTTCCTATTTAATTATTCTTTTATGGAATTTTAATGGATTAGGAAAGGAATTAATTTGGAAGGATTAAGAGTCCTAAATTATTTTATTTCCTTATTTCATTATGGAAATCATCTAGAATATTCCAAGTGGGTCTTGGATAGATTATTCTAGAGATTTAATGAAGTAGAAAGGGAAAATAAAATAAATTATTTTATTTACTTATTTCATTATGGAAGTCTTCTAGAATATTCCAAGTGGGTCTTGGATAGATTATTCTAGAGATTTAATGAATTAGAAAGGGAAAATAAAATAAATAAAAAATATTAATAATATTTAATTTTATTTTTGATATATTCGATTGACTTAATTTTCGAATTAAGTAACTTTTGGATTAATTGAAAATAAATAGATTTAAATATTGGAATTAATATTCCCGTCACATGGAGCATTCAAGAACGAAGACTAAAGACTAGAAGACGCATACGGGGATGCGATAAAGCCATAATAGTCGGAAAATAATATTCTAGTATTATTTTGATTATGTGATAATATTCTATGTGCTTTATTTCATGTATGCATGCTTATGTGTATTTAATTATGCATTAGATAGCGTATCCCTTTGTTATAAAAAGCTAAGTGGGAGAGGGTATGGAAACATATCCATGGTCTCCATTGCTGTTCTCTTGGTGACTTTTATGGACTTTTGAAGTTCGTATAGACAAGTCATTGGAGGAGAATTCTTGTAATTCCTCTTACGAGAAACATTGATTAAGTTTATCAAACAATGCCTAATTTGGCTCTCCAAAACTGATTTCAAGTCGACTCATTCTCACCCCGGGGAGTGGAATGGAGCCAAAGCCACTTGGTCATGTCGAGGACACAAATTAGAGGCAGTCGTACCATCTTTTGAAGGTGGATCGATTGTCTGCTCGGCTCCCTCATTTATGAGAGATAGGGTCGTTCGCATGGTGAATCACTGGTTAGAAACTTCGAGTTTCACTTATGATTCTCCGCGTCTTGATTTACAAGATTGAATGATTCAAGTAATTGGGAGTCAATTGTAAAAGTCTTTTGGTGTAGTAAACGTCCACACTATCGTGGCTTGCTACATTGAATGGGATTTTGGAAAGATTGATGTAGACAGTTATAGAAGGGAGTAAAGGAGCGTATGTTAACGTAAACGTCCACACTATCGTGGCTTGCGGTGAATATGCGTGTCCCAAACAATCTTCTTAGATACTGAGTAATGGTTTACACTTAGGTACGCTTCTTAGTATTCTTCCCATCGAAGTAACGCTAATGATGATGTACGACCGAAGGAAATCTAATTGCTAAATCATTTGGATAGGTAAACGTCCACACTATCGTGGCTTGCCATATCTGATGGGATTTTAGATGCGATTAGTGGTTTAATGATATTATTTGAGGGAGCTAATATCGGAGATTAAATCGATTGTTTGTTGTTATATGTGCTCATAGATTAGGATATGGCTTTGAACCCACTTTCTGTGATACGTAAGGATTTTAAACTCATTGGTCCCTAAATGTAATGATTGGAATAGAGATCTAGACATTGTCCAGACTGTTGAAGAGTACTGGTTAGTACTCAGTAAGCTTTGTCCTCCCGAGCCTATTGACATAGGCGGCTAGACAAGAAGCGATGAGGATACTCATAAAGGCCAGTCGCGTCGAGGAAACGCTTAAACACGTTTTTGAGATGATTGACCTTTTAGACGAGTTGAGTCGGAAATCGCAAGCTCTTGTAGCCAATGCCAAAGGTTTTGAACCTAAGGGCAAAATCGGGGGAAAGGAAAAGCAAGCAAAGAAACCCAGTGGTCCTAAGTGTCTTGGACCACGAGATGGGACGAGAAAGCCAATAGGCAAGTGTTCTCGATGCAAACAGTCTGGGTACTGGAAGTCTGATTATCCTCTCAAAGAAAGTACGAAATTTTCTTTAGTCGAAAAACATAGTCAGTGGTATTATCTACCGGAACCTGGTGTGTAGATATGGAACCACTGACGGTATGTGCATTTTAAATGCAAGAGGTTCCAGGAAACCTAACGACTTGGAAAAGAAAAGATCGTAGTCTACATGGGCAATGCTGTGGAGGAGGCAGCAGTTGTAGTGGAGGACATTTTTATAGGATTTCATTTTGAGTTATTGCTTTTATGTACCTTTAATTTTAGAAAGAACTGTGTTCTGGATTTCTGAAATTTAAAGAATAGATATTTTATTTCTTTTAATCATTTGATGGTTATAAGAAGAAATAAAGATATTATCTATTCTGGTACATTAGCTAGCAATATATAAATGATGAATCCTAAGTCCACCACGATGCAACGAACCGTAGTATGAAACTCGTTTTACTAATAAGAGATTTCTTTATCAATTATACTTGTGGATTCTTATGCTAAGTCATGTTTATTCAAACAAGAAGTTCAAAGGTCGAAAATTGATATTTGATCAATTAAGTTGAAGGAGTGGACCTTCCGACCTAAGAATCTAATTTGGAAGATAATATGACTAAGCAATCCTTTATGGATATAAGATGTAAGATCCGGACAAGTATAAGAATTGATTGACTCTGATGTATGCAGACCTATGTCTACTCAGACATTAAGGTACGAGTACTTCATTTGATGATTACTCGAGAAATGGATTAGAATACCTGATGTGCCACAAAAGCAAGTGTTTTGACAAGTTAATGGACACTAAGCAATTGAGGAGAACCATCAAGGTATATCCATTTGTAGCCTGCGATTTGATCGCGGAGGCAAGTACCTGTCTGAGGAATGCATGGCATACTAATCAGAGATTGGGATTTGATCCCAAATGACTACACCATACACTGTTGTGTAGAAATGGTGTGTCGTAAACAAGAAATGGAACTCTTATAGAAATAGTAAAAGCATGAGTTATACGGAACTACCTATGTTCTATGGATATGTCTGGAAACAACGGCGCATTCAAATGCGGTTGTAGAATATCCTAGAAGAACAAAAAATGTGTGTTCAATAGTACTATGAACCAGAAGGACGTTATAAGTTCTAAACGCCCGGTTCTTAGAGAAAGACTATATGATGAACCACAAGCCTAAAGTGACATGATATTTTGAAATGAGAGAGAAAGATTAAGACTTAGAACCGGCCGAACCGAGTAGCGGTACACCACTAACTGCACCTACTGTTATCACTGTTTATACACCGGAACGCCATTGTAGTGGGAGGTTGTGGGACAACCGAAGATATTCATAAGACTAGGAGAGTCTTCGAACTCTGGACCTAGTATACATGAAATCGATCCCTAGATCTACATGAAGGCCGTACTAGATCTAAATGTGCCTTCTTGGAGAGCAATAAGGATTATTGCTAAGAGGCGAGATCATTTAGAGTACAAGCTTAGTTGATCCATTTATGGATTGAAACAAAGCATTGAATTCGCGGTGCTTGCAAATTGATGAGATAGTCCATTTTATGGATTCATCAAAAGCATAGACGAATTGTGTGTATTGGAAACATGATGGAAAACAAGGTGGTGTTTCTCGGAGGTTTTATGTAGATGACACTTTTATCATTGGCAACAATATAAAGATGTTATCAGACATAAAATAATGGTTGTCTAGATGAATCATTATGAAAGATAAAGGAAGAAGTTGGACATGTTCTTGAGATCTTGGATCTCTAGAAAGAACATTGTACTTCTCCTGGACATCTTACATAAATGATTATGGTTCGTTTTAACATGCAAGATTCCGAGAAAGGTTCGTTACCTTTCAGAGACGGAATGCATCTATCTAAGGATATGTGTTTTGGAACACAAAAGGAGATAGAAGCAATGAAAGCAGTTTCCTACACTTTGAGTGTGGAAAGCTTAATAAATGCAATGTTGAAAACGAGAACCTGATATCGGCTATGCAGTGAGCATAGTGGGAGGATATCAAGGTAATCCTGGAAAGGAATATTCGACTGCTGTAAAAGTACTTTCGAAGTACTGTTCTAGACTACGAAGCAGACGGGTATTTCCTTTGGATTACATTCTCTTAGATTTCTAATCAAATGAGGACCGGTGTAAGTCGATATCAGGCTATGTGTTTCACTATTGAAGGAGAAGGAGTTTTAACATGGAAGAGTTATAAGCACGATGCTTTTCGGACTCTGCCATGGGTAACCAAATAGCGGCCTCAGAGGCAGCGGAAGTTTTGGTATAACTCCGGGATAATCTCTGGGACTTAGATGTGATTCTTAATTTGCCAAAGGCTATGTAAATAGCGGTGCGATGGCAAATGGTAAGAAATCACAAGTCCATAAGTGAAAGATAACACATAGTGCAAGTACCACCTGATACGAGTCATCGTCGAGGGAGACGACGCTGTAGTCACCAAGATAACTTCAGAGCGGCAACCTAGAGTGCTCATTCACATAGTACTTCTTGGAAGTACAACTTAAGCACGTGATGAGTATGGGAGTCGGGAGTTTGGAGGAAATGACTAGACCTTAGTACAAGTGGGAGATTGTTGGAGTTGTGTACTTAATGTCTAGATTTAAGTAACGGAAACTCACGATCCATTGCCACTAATCTATTTAATTAAATAAACAATTATTTGCGTTTAATTATTTATAATTAAATATATGCAAATTATAGTCCTGGATTCTATACGTTGTAGTTAGTATGGTGTGTCGGGCCCCACACAGAAGATCATACTATCGGTTACTCGTATTTAATCGAACAGTTGCTCACGACCTAGATGGACACGGACCAATCCATCGGTATAGTCGTTGTGTGAGAGAGAAAATAATCTGTCTTGATTATTTTATCACACTTGTACACTTGGTGTATTGAGCGGATCGTTGAGATTCATCGATTAGGATTGCCGGCGATAATCGATTCGAGTCTCAGTGTATTTTATTCTTAATCCCCGATATTATTGCGGGTGTGTATATTTAATATAAGTGACTTTGATTTACCAAAGGAATTAACCGATTTAATTATTGGGTTAATTACCGGTTAAGTTGGGTCACTATATTTTATATATGACATGCCGTGAATACTTGACGGGAAAGTGTATCCCTTAAGGGTTGATAATATCCCCGAGATGAGTTCATAAGGAATTATTATGTAAACCCTGCAGGTGGATTCGTTCCGCATAATAATTAAGGTTGAATGGTACTAGTCTCGGATATAAGAGATGAATAAATTAATTAGCAATAAATTAATTTTATTCATGGATATTTATATCTTAAATACACAGAATAAATAATACTACCGGAGAAATATTATTTGATATAATATGGTTTAATATTGGGAGTGCAATTAATTTTATATAGTGGAAAATAGAATTAATTAATATTGATAAGGATTAATGGACTTGAGCATTGGGCTCAATTTAATCTTCAATATTGGAAGCCCAATATTCCACCTCCTTAAGATCCCCTACGTAGCCTATAAAAGCACTACATGGTCTTCTCTATTCTCATAACTTGAAGATCACAATTCTAGAGAGAGAGAAAAAGTAGAGAGGAAGATCCATGGAGTTCGGTAGATCGTCGCCCACACGACGTCCGAGCTAGTGCAAGGAATACGCGGGAAGATCTCAAGGTCGTCAAATTGAGTTCTTCGTTTTTCCGAACAACGAGAACGAGGTAAATCATAAAACCCTCTTTATGATTTTATCGTTTATTTATCGTAAAATTATCATGAACCAAGATCCGAAACACGCGACCCATGACGAGGACGAACCGGGCGGTGGTGGTTGAAGACCACCGGACCGCCGGCGGCTCATCGGCTCGATCGGGGATGGGTCGAGGGCGTGAAGCCCAGCTGGACGCCGAGCGCCGCTCGCGCGGGGCTGCCTCCGCTCACGCGGAGGGGCAGCCGCTCGCGCGGCTGGACCGCCGCTCGCGCGGCGGTGGTTGCGGGCTGATCGCTAGCCACGGTTCAACCGTGGCTTGAGGGCGATCAGCGGGGCATGGCTGGGATGCCCAGCGGGCTGCCAAGGGCAGCCCTAGGCGGCTGCCGTGTACAGCCGCGAACCCTCGCGAGGGCTCGATCGAACAAGCCGCGGGTTCACCCGCGGTTAGGGTTTGATTGAAACCGGATTCATGGTGGTTCGTGGCGGGATGTTCCGGCAACCGGGAGTCGATTGGAGTTGTCGTTCCGCAAATTTTACAACTCCGGATATTCGATCTCCAAAGGATTTCGGTCGGAATTAATTAGATAATTAATTTTAATTAATTTATTAATTCCGGGATATCGATTTCCAACAGCTAGGTCATATAAACTCAAATAGGCTTCAAAGGTTGAAAGCTGATGGACTAATCAGCGATGTTGAAGGAGAGGACCTTCCGACCTGCGAATCCTGTTTAGAGGGTAAAATGACCAAGCGTTCTTTTTCTGGTAAAGGACGGAGGGCTGAACAAGTATTGGATTTGATTCACTCTGATGTATGCGGACCTATGTCTACTCAGGCAAGGGGAGGGTACGAGTATTTCATCACTTTCACTGATGATTACTCAAGGTATGGATTTGTATATTTGATGCGCCGCAAGAGCGAATCCTTTGACAAGTTCAAGGAGTTCAAGGCTTTTGTGGAGAACCTTCAAAATAAATCTATTAAATGCCTGCGATCTGATCGCGGAGGCGAGTACCTGTCTGGAGAATTCAAGGCATACCTGGCAGAGAATGGGATTGATTCCCAAATGACATCACCATATACTCCTCAGCAGAATGGTGTGTCAGAAAGAAGGAATAGGACTCTTATGGAAATGGTGCGATCAATGATGAGTTACTCGGACTTACCTATTATGTTCTGGGGACATGCCTTGGAAACAGCGGCGTATATCTTGAATAGGGTTCCAACCAAAACGGTACCCACAACACCCATGGAATTGTGGAGTGGGCGCAAGCCTAACTTGAAACACATTCGGATCTGGGGTTGTCCAGCACATGTGTTGCGACAAGGTGCCGATAAGTTAGAACCTAGATCAGAATTACGGCTGTTTGTAGGATACCCGAAAGGAACTAAAGGTGGCATGTTCTATAGTCCTACGGACCAGAAGATCGTTATAAGTACTAACGCTCGGTTCTTAGAGGAAGACTATGTCATGGACCACAAGCCCAAAAGTGACATAATACTTGATGAGTTGAGAGGTGACAAGGAAGACTTAGATACAGCCGAACCGAGTAGTAATACACCACTAGAACCTGCACCTACTGTCACTGTTAATACACCGGAACGCCGTCGTAGTGGGAGGGTTGTTAAACAACCAGAAAGATGGATTGGACTGGGTGAGTCTTCGGACTCTGGACCTGGAGTTCATGAAATCGATCCCTGGACCTATGATGATGCAGTACAAGATATAGATGCGCCTTCTTGGAAGAAAGCGATGAAATCCGAAATTGAATCTATGGATTCTAATAAAGTCTGGGATCTTGTAGAACCACCAAACGGCGTAAAGCCAATTGGGTGTAAATGGGTCTACAAGAGAAAGAGAGGATCTGACGGAAAGGTTGAAACCTTTAAAGCTCGGCTTGTTGCGAAAGGATATACTCAGAAAGAGGGAATCGATTATGAGGAGACCTTCTCGCCGGTAGCCAAGATAAAGTCGATCCGGATTCTCTTATCCATAGCAGCTCATATGGATTATGAGGTGTGGCAAATGGATGTCAAGACAGCTTTCCTAAATGGAAGTCTTGACGAGACGATTTATATGAAACAACCAGAAGGATTCATTGCAAAGGGGCGAGATCATCTAGTGTGCAAGCTTAATCGATCCATTTATGGATTAAAACAAGCCTCGAGATCGTGGAACCTGCGGTTTGACGAAGTAGTCCAATCTTTTGGATTCAGTCAAAGCATGGACGAATCGTGTGTGTATTGGAAACGTGATGGGAAGAAGGTGGTGTTTCTCGTGCTTTATGTAGACGACATTCTTCTCATTGGCAACAGTGTGAAATTGTTATCAGACATAAAGGGATGGTTGTCTAGACAATTCGATATGAAAGATTTGGGAGAAGTCGGGCATGTTCTAGGGATCAAAGTTATAAGGGATCGCCGGAATAGAACATTGTACCTATCCCAGCAATCTTACATAGACACGATTCTGGCTCGTTTTAACATGCAAGATTCCAAGAAGGGTGAGCTGCCCTTCAGTTAAGGAACTTATCTTTCTAAGGAGATGTGTCCTCAGACACAAAAGGAGAAAGATGAAATGAAAGCAGTTCCCTACGCTTCGGCTGTGGGAAGCTTGATGTATGCAATGTTATGCACGAGGCCTGATATCTGCTATGCAGTTGGCGTAGTAGCGAGATATCAGAGTAACCCTGGAAAGGCTCATTGGACTGCCGTAAAGAGCATTTTCAAGTATTTGCGAAATACTAGGGATTATGTTCTAAGTTACGGGGCAGACAATCTGATTCCTTTGGGTTATACGGATTCGGATTTCCAAGCTGATAAGGACCGGCGAAAGTCGACATCAGGCTATGTGTACACTTTGGGAGGTGGAGCCGTATCATGGAGGAGTGTTAAGCAAAAGTGCATTTCAGACTCTACCATGGAAGCTGAATATGTTGCAGCCTCAGAGGCAGCGAAAGAGTCAGTTTGGTTCCTTAATTTCATCCAGGACTTAGATGTGATTCCGAGTTTGCCTAGAGCTATGACAATTTATTGTGACAATAGCGGTGCAGTGGCAAACAGTAAGGAACCACGGTCCCATAGTGCTACGAAACACATAGAGCGCAAGTACCACCTGATTCGAGTCATCGTCAAGAGGGGCGATGCGATAGTCACCAAGATAGCTTCGGAGGACAACCTAGCGGACCCTTTCACCAAGATACTTCCTAAGGAAGTATATTTCAAGCACTTGGAGGGTTTGGGAGTCAGAAGTTTGGGAGATAAGACTAGACCTTAGTATAAGTGGGAGATTGTTGGAGTAGTATACTTAATGTCTAGATTTGAGTATTATAAACTCCTTGTACACTTTCATTTACCTATTAAATACAAACATTCATTTGCTTTTAATTATTGTTAATTAAATATATGCAAATTATAGTCCTGGATTTTATACGTTGTAGTTAGTATGGTGCGCATGGGCGCACAGAAGATCATACTATCGGTTACTCATATTTAATCGAACAGATGCTCACGACCTAGATGGACACGGACCAATCCATCGGTATAGTCGTTGTGTGAGAGAGAAAATAATTTATCTTAATTATTTTATCACACTTGTACACTTGGTGTATTGAGCGGATCGATTGAGACTCATCAATTAGGTTTGCTCGGCGATAATTGATTTGATACTCAGTGTATTTTATTCTTAATCCCCGATACAATTGCGGGTGTGTATATTTAATATAAGTGACTTTGATTTTCCAAAGGAATTGACCGGTTTAATTATTGGGTCAATTACCGGTTAAGTTGGGTCACTATATTTTATATATGGCATGCCGTGAATTCTTGACGGGACAGTGTATCCCGGAAGGGTTGATAATATCCCCGAGATGAGCTCATAAGGATTTATTATGTAAACCTCGCGAGTGGATTTAATTCCGCATAATAAATAAGGTTGAGTGGTACTAGTCTCGGATATAAGAGATGAATAAATTTATTAAGCAATAAATAAATTTTTATTCATGGATATTTATATCTTAAATACACGGAATAAATAATACTACCGGAGAAATATTATTTGGATATAATATGGTTTAATATTGGGAGTGCAATTAATTTATATAGTGGAAAATAAATTAATTAATATTGATAAGGATTAATGGACTTGAGCAGTGGGCTCAATTTAATCTTCAATATTGGAAGCCCAATATTCCACCTCCTTTAGATCCCCTACGTAGCCTATAAAAGCACTACATGGCCTTCATAAATCATAAGACAAGATTATCATACTTGATATTCTAGAGAGTTGAAGGAGATCCATAGGAGTTCGATAGATCGTCGCCCACCCGACGTTCGAACGAAGTGCAAGGAATACGTGGGAAGATTCAAAGGTCATCTTGATTTCGTTTCTCCGAACAACGAATCGTAGGTATGATATCTAAACTAACTTGATATTATTCGATTTTGTTTATTGAAAATACCGTAGAACGCAAGATCCGAAGTTCGAACCCGGATTAGACGGACGATCGCGTGGTGGTGGCGAAGCCACCGGACCACGCCAATCGCCCGCTAGGGTTTCGGCGGGCACGGGGAGGATCGACCCTCGGCTGGGCCGAGGGCGTGCGATCGATCATGATGATCGATCGCTGGGCACGGGCTGGTGCCGTGCCCGACCCCGCCGTGAAGGCGGGGCTCCTCCATGCAGCGGCGAGTCGCCGGACTCGCCGCGGGGGGGCTGCTTGGCAGCCCCGGCCGATCGCTGGATGCGATCGGCGTGCGATCGCACAACCCCGCGAAGCGGGGGTTCGGCTGGGGGCGGGCTGCGTACCTTCGGGTGCGTGGTCTCCAAAGGCTGGACCCCGGCGAGTTCGTCGGCGTTCGTGTGATCTCCGTCGATGGGTTTTTGATCGGGCTATGATTTCCGCAAATTTTAATAGCCCGGGATATCGAATTCCAACACCAGCCTAACTGAGTAGTTCACTACTGTAATCTTTAATCACTAAAGATACACCGGAGCGTCGTCGTAGTGGGAGGGTTGTTAGACAACCCGACAGGTTCATGTTTATAGGAAAGTCTTCGGACTTGTTACCTAGAGAACATGAAGCCGACCCCTGGATCTATGACGAGACGCTGAAAGATCAAGATGCTCAGTCTTGGTAAAAGACGATGAAATATGAGATTGAATCTTTGGATTCAAATCATGTCTGGAACCTTGTAGCACCGCCCAAAGGCGTAAAAGCCATTGGTTGCAAGTGGGTGTACAAGATGAAAAGAGGGTCTGACGGGAAGGTGTGAACCTTAAGGCTAGGCGAAAGGGTGCACTCAGAAAGAAAAGGATCGATTATGAGTAAACTTTCTCGCCGGTAGCTATGCTAAAGTCGATCCGGATTCTTTTGTCTTCACATGGAAGATGGAAGTCAAGACGGATTTCTAAATCGAAGTCTTGACGAGACCATCTGTGTGGGATATCCAGAGGGATTCATCAAAGAGAGCCAAGAGCATTTTGTAAGCAAGCTTAATCGATCTTTGGATTGAAGGAAGCTTCAAGATCTTGGACACATGCAGATCTATGAGAAAATCCATTTTATGGATTCAATCAAGGCATGTTTAGGTCCTGAGTGTAATAAAGAAGTGACAGAAAAGATGTGGTGTTTTCTCATTATTTATGTAGACGACATCCTTCTAAATTGGCAACAATATGAAAGATGTTATCGGACATAAAGGGATGGTTGTCCGAGTAATTCAGTATAAGAGAATTAGGAGAAGTCGGAAATGTTCTTGGGATCAAAGTATTAAATGATCGCCAGAAAAGAACATAGAACTTATCTCGAGTCTCATATATAAAATACAATTCTTACTCGTTGCAGCATACAGAATTCCAAGAAAGGTCTTCACCTTTTAGATGTGGAATTCATCTATCTAAAGTTTTGTGTCCGACACAATAAAGGAGATAGATGAAGAGTAAGCAGTTCCCTGCACCATAATGGTGGGAAGCTTAATGTATATAATGCTATGCACGAGACTGATATCTACTATGCCGTGGGCATGGTGGTGAGATATCATAGTAATCCTGGAAAGAATCACTCGACTGATGTAAAGAACATGTTTAGGCTCCTGCAGAGGACCAGGAATTATGTTCTGAGTTACAAGGCAGTCAAGTTGTTTCCTTTGGATTACATAGAATTGAATTTCCAATCAAACAGGGACAGTCGAAAGTCGAAGTCAGGCTATGTGTTCTCACTGTGAAGTGGAGCAGTCACATGGAAGAATGTAAAGCAGCGATGCATTACGGACTCTACCATGGAAACTGAAAGGATAACGGCCTCTGAGGCAGTTAAAAGGTCAGTATGGCTCCAGAACTTCCTAAGGGACTTAGATGTGGTTTCTAGTTTACCCAAAGCTATTTTGAATAGCGGTATTGTCAAACTTGAAATGCCACGAGTCCACAGTGGCAGATAACACGTAGAGCGCAAGTACCACCTGATTCGAGAGATCGTCTAGTAAGACGATACAGTTGTCACCTAGATAGCATCGAGAGGATTGCCTGGTAAAACCCGTTCACGGAGGCACTTCCAGCGAAAGCGTTGGGAAGGCGTGATGAGGTTATGGGAATCTGATGTTTGGGAGAGGGCGACTAGACTTTTAGTATAAGTGGGAGATAAATGGAGTTGTATTCTAAATGTCTAGTTTAGTGCAAATACGGAACTCCTTATCTATACCTTAATTCGAGATATGATTCAAGCATGATTGCATTTAATGCAATAGTCCTTGATGTATACGTTGTAGACAGTATGGCGTGAGGAGACACGCGGAAGATCATACTGTCGGTTACTCGTATACTATCGAACAGTAGCTCACGACTTAGATGGACAGGGACAATCCATCGGTACGTCGTAGTGTGACTGGTAGATAGTCGGTCTTGACTATCATGTTACACTCGTACACTTGGTGTATTGAGCAGGACCACGGGAGGGCGTTCGATTTATACTAATCAAAGTAATCGAACCAGACCTCAGATATTGCGGATATACGAATTCCTAATCCCTATATAATTATAGGTGCGTGTGTCCAATTCTCGGTTCTTTAATCTACCAATGAGTGAGACTAATTGATTAGTCGAGATTCTCGGTAAATTGGGAATCGTAATTGTACACACGGCATGCTGTAGATTATAGACAGGAAACCGTGTCCCGTTTATCGGGTTGATGATGTCCCCGAGATGAGCTCATAAAGTTTATCATGTAAACCCTGCAGGTGGATTCGTTCCACATGATAATAAGGATGAGTGGTACTAGTCTCGGATAATAAGAAATGAATTAATTTAATTATTAGTAATTAATTAATTCATGGACATGCGATATCTTAAACACGGGGATAATCATATATGTAATTTCGGCGGAAATATTATTGGTAAAATAATATAGATTAATTAATTGGGAATTCAATTATAATTTTATAGTGGAATTAATTATAATTAAAATTGGATTTAATTAAAGGTTTTCTTTTTAAGGACACTGGTTTAATTAAATTACAATTTAGCCTAATTAATTAATTGTCCTAAGGTCCCTAGTGTGGCCTATATAAACCCCTCAATCTCTCTTCTCCTAACCTAAGTTTCGCCGCTATAATTAATTCTGCGGAGAAAAATAAATTGTTAGCGCAATTATTTTCTTCTTTGCTTAATTAATTTAGATTAGCGCTGATATAAAAATTTCTGTAGAAATTAATTGCTTGCGCAATTATATTTCTGAGACAGAAATTTTCTGTAGAAATTAATTTGCTAGCGCAAATATATTTCTGAGAAACAGAGAATATTATTCACCGTGGGTTTGAGAGAGAAGAAGAAGAGAAGACTTCGGTGGATCGTTGCCCACACAACGTCCGGCGTCGAGGGCTAGGATACAAACTAGAAGATCTCAGGGTGTTCGCCTATTCGGCTTCTCCGAATCACGCATCAAAGGTATAAGAAATCGAAACCCTATTTCCGCTATTATTCGATTTCTATCTCGTTGAAAATACATCGGATGAAAGATCGGGTTCCGGATCTCGTGGATCGTATTCCTCGATTACTGGGGGTTCTAGGACCTCCGGATTGGTAGTCGGATGAGGAAAAACGACCCGGAAACGAGCCCGGAACAGCAGGTCGCGCTGCTGTTCGCGCCTACTGGAGGACAAACGGCGACCGCTGTTTTAGAAACGGCGACCGCCGTTTCGTTGTTTTTCGGGCAGCCAGCTCCGGTTCGCGCGGTTGTCCTTCGGGGCAATGGATGGGCGTGAATCGGGACACGGGCTGGCACGTGAACGGAGTAACGGACCTGGGGGTCGACTGGGAGCGTTCGGATGTTCGAGTGATCGAACGAACGCATCCCGGGTAGTCGATTTCCAACAGAAATGAGTAGTTTGACTGAGTAGGGTTGTTAGATGATTAGGGCATTTTCTTGTTTCATTTCTGCTTGAATAAATAACACTGCCCCTTGCTAGCCCTTTGAGCCTGATTGAATATTCTTTGTGAACCCATCTGGTATTATGCCCACATTACATAGGCAGCCAGAGAGATAAGAGGGAGTTAGGGCACAGTGTTCAAATTAAAAAAAAAAAAAAAAGAAACCAAAAAAATAGAATAAAAGTTGTTGTGCTAAGGCCCGTAAGAAAGGGGCAAAGTGGCAGAGAAAATGCTAACATCAAAAAGCCCTCTGCCCATAGAGCCTACTCCTCAAAATCTACCCATATGAGCCCAACACTACAACCTAATAAAAGTCCCTTTGATAACCCCCTGCTTAGTTAAAACAAACTCAGGTTAGCAATACGACAAATTTAGGCAAAGTGAAATCACAGCAGAAAATGAGTGTCATTGAACCCATACACTGAAAAGAGAGAAACACTGTGAGGGAGTGAACCCAAAGACCTAGAACAGACTCTTGACTTATTTTCATCTTTACTTGAATTTTGTGTTATCTGTATGTACTATGCCCTGTACTGATCATGCTAAAGTCCTTTGCTTTATTTCTCCCTACTTCTTTCATTTCTGTTTTCACTTTGGTCTTGAGTTAGGCAAATCAGAGCCCACGCTTGGGGACAAGCGTATCCAAGTGTGTGCGGTTCTGATGAGCCATTTTATTTTCTCATCTTAGAGCATTTATACACCCTTTATTGAGTCAGTTTGAGTCGGTTACGTGTCTGGGAGGGCACAATTAGGTGTTTGGGCAGAGTGTGTATGGATGCAGGTAACAGGTGGCGCACTGGGCAAAAGAGGCAAGGAAATCCCCTTCTTTGGGCAAACAGATTCTGGAGTGGTAGTGACATGCAACAGTTTGACCACATCAGGCAAATGGGTAAAGTCACGAAGCAGAAGACCCAGAATTCCTACCAAGTACCGTGCCTGGTCCGACCATCTGTGGAGGAGAAGAAATACCTGCGGACTTCAATTTGGGCAGAGAACGGCTGCAGACAGAAGATTCCCTGTGGGCAAGGCGTCAGCGTACCAGAATCCCTGGATTTGGGGGATCTCACTTATCCTCCAACGCTTTGACTGCTGGCGCCTATTCTTTAGGAAGGAGAAACAGCCGCTGAATTCAAATTCAAATTGAAGTCTATTAAAGGGGCGCGACGGGCAGCAAAGATATACAACACAATACGCATCGAGAAATCGAGAGAGCCGCCGGTCCCGGAGTCGTCGTCGCCAACGGAGGAGTCGCCGGAGATAGAGATCGGAGCTGTTCGTCCGAGTCTCTTCTTTGTTTTGAGTAGATCCAGCCTTCGGGCTGAGAAACAATTTATTTTCATGTTTTGTTTTTAAGTTTTCAATTCCGTTTTCGTTTCCCCTTCAAAAACGTTTTACGATTTGAAGCTATGATTAATATAGTTTGCTTTTCCTTATTTATTTTGCCTTTTAATTTCTGTATGATTGGCTAAGTTGTTTGTGCATTCGGGCAGGGGCAGATCGATGGAGAATTAGGGTTTAGTTAAGCCGCGAGGTCGATGGGGCTAGAGTAGCCGGTTGGGGGTTTGTTCCCGAAGCAAAGTTGGTTGAGGATTATTTTTGGGGATTTTGGGCAAACTAGGACGACCACTAGTGAACCTTTACAATCTGGGATACTGGTGATTGGCAAACCGCATAGATGTACCTTGTAGTATTGTTGCGGGCATAGCACTAGAACTTGCTGGAGATTGCGGTCGTATGACTCGGAGTTCCGGGCATGCTATTGGCCGAGCGGGTCTGTCTAGAGGGTAATGCGGGTTTGGGCAAACTAGATCCATGTTTGGTCGCATAGGTTATCGAATTGTCCAGATCTAGGGGTTTAGGCATAACGTTAGCTTGCCTTCTCTTTAAACTGTAAGGATAGATAAGGGGTGGGGCAATTGTTGGGCGTGACGCAATAGGACCACTGTTGTCTTTTTATATCACCCTATAACTGCTGACAAACCGCTGGTAGAAATCCTTAGTGCCTATGACCGGTAGTTTGCCCTAATGATCCTGAGTGAAGCCATCTGCCCGGATGCCTTGTTTATCATTTGATTTAAGTTTTCCTTTTAGTAATCCGTTAGATCTGAGTGTTTGCGTTGTTTACCTTTTAGTTTTATTTTATTCGCATGTCAGTTTGGTTAGCCGTAGTTAGATCAAGGTGTTTGAAACGATTGCAAAACCGCTGTGCCCACAGCAACCCCAAATCAAATCTTTTTGTGACAACCCCTTGGGCAAAGCCGAGATCACCTACTGTAATTGCCTCCCTGTGGGACCGACCCCACGTACTTACCATTATCTACGTTTTGTAGTGATAGGAGTACTGACTAAATATAAATATCATTTTGACCGCGTGTTTGCTCTAACGACAAGCAACCGGGCGTCGTCAAAATTGGCGCCGTTGCCGGGGAGGCAAATTTCCAACAGTAAGTCGTCTGTGCTAACAGTTTGACTTGTTTTGTTTATGCAGGATTCCACTTCGGGCAAAGAGATTGTACCTTGGTACGACCCTTAGATCGAAAAGACCGCGAAGCGAATCCGAAAAGAGACAAGGCTAGCCAAAGCGTTAGCACGTGCCGCCCAAGAAGCTGCTCGAACACCAAGGGCAGAAAATCCGAGAAGGGCAAGGAGAGGTGAACCCATTACCCCACCAAGACCTTCACCGGAACCAACCACGATGTACGGTCCACACAACCGGACCCTCAGGGACATGATGTTCCCTGCCAATCTGAATCTCCGTCCATTGGGCATCACTTTGCCCACCATTATAGAGAACTGGGAGATGAAACACAATTTCATCCAAATACTACCGAAATTCAGCGATTTGCCCATGGAAGACCCTCAGAGTCACTTGCAGGACTTCGAGTTAGCCTGTGGAACCATAAGGGGAGGACCCCCTTTGAGTGAATACATCCGACTGCTGGCATTTCCCTTTTCACTAGGGGAGGGAGCAAGAGAGTGACTCTACACTCTACCCGAGGGGCAAATCACCACTTGGGAACAGCTCCAACAAGCATTCTTGGAGAAGTATTTCCCTGCCGCTAGAATCCAACACATGAGAAGGAATATTAGCAGTATCAAGATGGGGGCAGGCGAAGAATTCCCTGCATATTGGGCACGGTTCAAGCAGATGCTGGCAAAGTGCCCTCAACACCAAATCCCAGACCACGATTTGATTCAATATTTTGTAACTGGCCTGAGGATGCACGAGAGGACACTTCTACATGCTGCCAGTGGGGGGTCAATCCTGAATAAGAGTGCTGAAGAGGCATTTAGGCTCTTTAAGGAAATGGCGGAAGAATTCAGAGAGGATGGAAGTGAGTTGCCCAGGACCAATTTAGGGACAACCACTGCTGCGGATCTAAAAATCGACAAACTGTGCAGCACGATGGAGAAGTTTATGAACACTATGGCCACCGGGCCAAAGAGAGGAGTGAAAGCCTGCCAGATCTGCCAGGGCACAGAGCATGCCACTGATGAATGCCCCTCACTGTATGACGAGGAGGTCAAAGCAATGGGGCAGAGTAACGGAAATGGGCAAGGAAGGGGGAAACCATACTATGATAATAGGTATGGGAATAGCAACAACTACAATGAGGGGTATAATGGTAACCAAAATTTCCAGCGCTACAATTAGCAGGGGCAGTATCAACAGCAAGTCCTCGGGATGTACCACCAGCCCGCTAAGACCAAAGGGCCTACCTTGTCTGAAATGATGGAAACTTTGGTCAAAGAGAATATTAAATTCCAGCAAGAGAATGCCAAAGCCCACCAAGAGAATGAGAAATTCAAGCAAGAGACTAGAGGACAGTTTCAGAATCTAGGAGCCCAAGTCTCACATCTTACTCAAGTGGTGGCAAAGCTGGAACAGAAAGGAGGAACTTTTCCCCCAAATATCGAAGTGAATAATGCCCATGTTAATGCCGTAAAGCTCAGAAGTGGCAAACCACTGACCATAGTGGAGAAATCTGTAGTGAAGGGCAAAGAGCCCACTCTAGATGATCCCCCAGTCATTGAAGAAGACCCTGGGACAGATAATGAGCAAGAAGAGGTAACAGTCAGGGCAAAGAGGGACAAATCCCCACCTCCAAAAATCAAACCACCCTTCCCGGGCAGACTGAGTAAAAACCGTGAGAGGGAAGAAACTCAAGAGATGTTTAAGATGTTCAAGAAGGTTGAGATCAATATGCCCCTTCTGACCATACTGAACGCTATGCCCAGATGTGCTAAGTTCCTAAAGGAACTATGCACAAAGAAGGTCAAATATCAAGATGATGCAAAGTTTGAGGTGGGAGAAAATGTCTCTGCCGTGATAAAAAAGACTGGACCTACAAAGTGTGGAGACCTAGGCATGTTCTATATTCCATGCATTATAGGGCATATGAAGATAGAGAAGGCAATGCTCGATTTGGGAGCATCAATCAACGTTATGCCCAAAACGATGTATGAAAACCTGGAAATAGGGCAACTGAAGCCCACTCGAGTTGTGATCCAACTGGCTGATAGATCTAATGTTTATCCTGAGGGCATACTGGAAGATGTCCTGGTCAAAGTGGAAGAGCTGATATTCCCTGCTGACTTTTATGTGCTCGATATGGGCAGATCAAGTAAAGCCCCTGTGATGATATTGGGCAGACCGTTCCTCAAAACAGCAAGGACCCACATCGACTGCGAAACCGGAAGGCTGACGTGCAAATTCGAGGGAGAGACGGTCACCTTTGACCTCTACAAGTCCATGAAGCACCCAGCTGACACCGAAGAAATCCACTACATTGACCAAATTGAGAAGGCAGTGGAGGCAAAGGCACTCCAATGTGGCAAGTATGATCATACTGAGATAGCTATTCAACAAGGGCTTACTGAGTTTGACATGGAGGACGAACCGGAAGAATTGCAAGAGGCAATCGAGCAGTTAGACTCTCTGGAAAATTTCAAAGGCAACCCGGGCAAACCAATAGAGATCGAAGAGATGATCATGGTGCCTTCACTTGAAAAGCCACCAATTCTGGAACTGAAGAAGCTGCCCAAACATCTCAAGTATTTATACTTGGGAGATAATGACACTTTGCCCGTCATCATAAGTGCTTATTTGCAAGAGGCAGAGGAGGCAAAGTTAAGATATGTGTTGGGGTAGTACAAACAAGCCATAGGGTGGACTTTGGCTGACATCAGAGGGATAAGTCCGAGCATCTGCCAACACCATATTCTTCTGGAAGATGACTCTGTGACCGTACGTGATCCTCAAAGGAAGCTCAACCCAGCAATGAAGGAAGTTGTGCTCAAAGAGATCAAGAAGCTTCTCAGTGTGGGCATAATCTACCCAGTTTCTGATAGCAAGTGGGTTAGTCCAGTACATGTAGTGCCAAAGAAGTCTGGAGTTCAAGTCATAGAGAATGAAAGGAATGAGCAGATTTCTACAAGACTACAAACTGGGTGGAGAGTTTGCATTGATTACCGCAAACTGAACAAGGTAACCCGCAAGGATCATTTCCCTTTGCCCTTCATTGATGAAATGTTAGAGAGATTGGCTGGGAAGAAGCACTTTTGCTTTCTAGATGGTTACTCAGGGTATGTGCAGATATGGGTTGCTCAAGAGGATCAGGACAAAACCACCTTCACCTGTCCTTTTGGCACCTTTGCCTACAGGAGAATGCCCTTTGGCCTCTGCAATGCACCAGGAACTTTTCAAAGGTGCATGATGAGTATCTTCTCTGACCTACTCGAGAATGGGATTGAAGTGTTCATGGACGATTTCACCGTGTATGGCAACTCCTTTGACTCCTGCCTTGAACACTTAGAGATGGTGCTCAGAAGGTGTGTGGAGAAGAGCCTTGTACTGAACTACGAAAAATGCCATTTCATGGTCGAAGAGGGAGTTGTCCTTGGACATGTCATTTCAGCTAAGGGCATAGAGGTGGATAAAGCAAAGATCGAAGTTATCTCAAAGCTGCCGTACCCAAGGAATGTGAAGCAAGTAAGAGGGTTCCTTGGGCTTTGCCCAAATAGCCCGCCCTTTGACCAAGCTGCTCCAGAATGATGTAGAATGGGACTTTGATGAAGACTGCAAGGCTGCCTTCAACCACTTGAAGGAAAGATTGGTCACAGCGCCTATTATTCAACCACTAGAGTGGGGCATGCCATTCGAGCTGATGTGTGATGCAAGTGGATATGCAGTGGGAGCTTTGTTAGGGCAAATGAAAAGGAAAGAAAGGCATGTGATCTACTATGCCTCAAAAACCCTTAATGCTGCCCAAAGCAACTATGCCACGACTGAAAAGGAGCTTTTGGCCATAGTATTTGCCTTTGAGAAGTTTAGGTTATACCTGCTGGGAAGTAAGACCATAGTGTATACAGACCACGCTGCATTGAAGTACCTCATGGCAAAGAAGGAGACAAAACCAAGACTTATTCGATGGATCCTGTTACTTCAGGAGTTTGACATTGAAATTCGAGACAAGTCTGGCAATCAAAATCTCGTGGCAGACCATCTCAGTATAATTCTCCAGAAGGAAGAGGATATGCCTATCACCGAAACATTCCCCGATGAGCATTTATATTCTATAACCGCTTTGGGCGAAGAGCCATGGTTTGCTGACCTTGTGAACTTTATGGTTACAGGAATTTTCAGGGAAGGCATGACGTATTACGAGAAAAACAAGATGAGGCGTGAGGCAAGGAGCTACGTCTGGGATGAACCCTATTTGTGGAAAAGATGTGAAGACCAAGTCCTTAGGAGATGCATTCTGGAGTCTGAGCAGCAGGGCATAGTGGATCACTGCCACAAGCAACCCTGTGGAGGCCACTTTGGGCCTAGGCGTACAGCAAGAAAGGTTCTGGATTGCGGATTCTACTGGAACACTTTGGTCAGAGACTGCTATGACTTATGCAAGAAGTGTGATGAGTGTCAGAAAGAAGGCAACTTGACCAAGCGCAATGAAATGCCCTCTGTGCCCATACTGCCAGTAGAGATCTTTGATGTCTGGGGCATAGACTTCATGGGGCCATTTCAGAATTCACAAGGTAAGGAATACATACTCCTGGCAGTTGATTATGTCTCCAAATGGGTCGAGGCAAAAGCCACTACCCCCAATGATTCGCGCATTGTGGCTGAATTCCTCAAAGGGAATATATTCACTCGATTCTGTTGGTGATTTAAGTGAAATCGCTGTCCATTTAATGTAATTGGAATCATTCAAGGCTTCGGATTAAATCTAGTCAATATAATATAATTTTGGAGAAGTGTGGAGTACACGGTTATATAAAATTGATATGGTTTAAGTATTTGAATAAGCATAATAATGCATGTCGAGTGTGATCTCGTGGTTGCTGTTGGAGTAGTATACTTAATGTCTAGATTTGAGTATTCTGAACTCCTTGTACACTTTCATTTACCTATTAAATACGAACATTCATTTGCTTTTAATTATTGTTAATTAAATATATGCAAATTATAGTCCTGGATTTTATACGTTGTAGTTAGTATGGTGTGTCGGGCCCACACAGAAGATCATACTATCGGTTACTCGTATTTAATCAAACAGATGCTCACGACCTAGATGGACACGGACCAATCCATCGGTATAGTCGTTGTGTGAGAGAGAAAATAATTTGTCTTAATTATTTTATCACACTTGTACACTTGGTGTATTGAGCGGATCGATTGAGACTCATCAATTAGGATTTCTCGGCGATAATTGATTTGAGACTCAGTGTATTTTATTCTTAATCCCCGATATTGTTGCGGGTGTGTATATTTAATATAAGTGACTTTGATTTACCAAAGGAATTAACCGATTTAATTATTGGGTTAATTACCGGTTAAGTTGGGTCACTATATTTTATATATGGCATGCCGTGAATGATTGACCGGACAGTGTATCCCGGAAGGGTTGATAATATCCCCGAGATGAGCTCATAAGGATTTATTATGTAAACCTCGCGAGTGGATTTAATTCCGCATAATAAATAAGGTTGAGTGGTACTAGTCTCGGATAAAAGAGATGAATAAATTTATTAAGCAATAAATAAATTTTATTCATGGATATTTATATCTTAAATACACGGAATAAATAATACTACCGGAGAAATATTATTTGGATATAATATGGTTTAATATTGGGAGTGCAATTAATTTATATAGTGGAAAATAAATTAATTAATATTAATGGGAGATTAATAGATTTGGGCTTGGGCTCAATTTAATCATTAATATTGGAAGCCCAATATTCCACCTCCTTTAGATCCCCTACGTAGCCTATAAAAGCACTACATGGTCTTCTCTATTCTCATAACTTGAAGATCACAATTCTAGAGAGAGAAAGTAGAGAGAGAAGTAGATCCATAGAGCTTGGAGGATCGTCGCCCACCCGACGTTCAAGCTAGTGCAAGGAATACGTGGGAAGATTCAAAGGTCATCTTGAATTCGTTTCTCCGAACAACGAATCGAAAGGTAAAAATCTAAACGCCCTTGATTTATTCGATTTTGGATTTATCGAGAATACCGTAGAACAAGATCCGAAGATCGAACCCGGAGTAGAGGACGAACGCGTGGTGGTGGCGAAGCCACCGGACCACGGCGATCGCCCCTAGGGTTTCGATGGGGGCGACGGGGGCCGAACCCTCGGCTTGGCCGAGGGGGTGCGATCGACCATGGAGGGTCGATCGCTGGGCACGGGCTGGCGCCGTGCCCAACCCCGCCGTGAAGGCGGGGGCTTCCAGCTGGCGGCGAGTCGCCGGACTCTCCGCGGGGGCTGCCGGAGCAGCCCCACCCCAAACCGATCGCCGGCGTGCGATCGGTGATCGTCGCGAGCCCCGCGTGCGGGGGCTCGGGCTGGGCGTGCGCGAGGCTTCGGCCTCGTCGTGCGCGAGGCTCGTGCTCCGGTTCGTACGTGGTGCTCGTGTGATCTCCGGCGGATGGTTTTGATCGGGTTATTGGTTTCCGCATTTTTTAATAGCCCGGGATATCAAATTCCAACAATTGGTATCAGAGCGTGGTTTACGTTCGCGGTATTTTCGATGAATTTGTTCTACCTTGCAGGGTTCCGACTATTATGGCTTAATTTATTATTCGTTTAATTTATTTTGTCATGTATGTTGGATTGATTAAACTCTCGGACATGTCGAGATTCGTTTTTGGTGGTGAATGCTTGTAATAGTAAAAATTCGGGGGTTGACCGAATTTAGGATTTATTATTACGTTCTATTTTTTTTCCGGAAAATGTATAGGGTCGATTTCATGTATAGAATCGATACCGGATAGTGTAAAATTTATTTTGTAATTTATTTTGCGTTGGATCGATGCCGAAACGACCGCCGGAGAAGACGCGTGACGAAGGAGATGACGTGAGGGCAACGGGACAAGGATCGACCATCCCCATGGTCGATCCCATGAGGATCGATCGACCCTCACATGGAGGAGCCGCCGGCGATGGTGGCCGGCCACCTCCTAGGCATGGGTCGAGGGTGGTGCGGGGATCCCCACCCCGTGCTATCCCGGTCCGGAAATTTACTTTCCTAATTAGTTCGGATTTTTCCTATTTGAGTATTCCTTTTTTTGGGAATTCTCATGGATTAGGAAAAGAATTAATTGGAATTAATTTTATTTCCTTATTCTATTATGGAAGTCTTCTAGAGTATTCCGAGTTCTACTTGGAATAGGATCCTAGAGATTTAATAGAATTGGAAAGGAATAAAAGTTAATTTAGGATTGATTTATTTCCTAATTGATTATTCTTATTTTATGGGAATTTTCATAGCAATGGAAATTAATTAATCTTGGAAAGTAGAAGAGTCCCAAGTTATTTTATTTCCTTATTTCATTATGGAAATCATCTAGAATATTCCAAGTGGGTCTTGGATAGATTATTCTAGAGATTTAATGAAGTAGAGAGGGAAAATAAAATAAATAAAAAATATTAATAATATTTAATTTTATTTTTGATTTATTCGATTGACTTAATTATTTTTAATTAAGTATCTTTTGGATTTATTAAAAATAAATAGATTTAAATATTGGACATTAATATTCTCGTCACATGGAGCATTCAAGAAACGAAGACTAAAGACTAGAAGATGCGTACGGAGATGAAGTAAAGCCATAATAGTCGGAAAATAATATTCTAGTAATTATTTTGACTATGTGATAATATTATGTGCTTTATTACATGTATGCATGCTATGTGTGTTTACTTTTATGCACTAGATAGCGTATCCCTTTATTGTAAAAATCTAAGTGGGAGAGGGTATGGAAACATACCCATGGTCTCCATTGCTGCTCTCTTGGTGACTTTTATAAACTTTTAAAGTTTATATAGATAAGTCATTGGAGGAGAGTTCTTGTAATTCCTCTTACGAGAAACATTGATTAAGTTTATCAAACAATGCCTAATTTGTCTTTCCAAAGCTGATTTCAAGTCGACTCATTCTCACACCGGGGAGTGGAATGGAGCCAAAGCCACTTGGTCATGTCGAGGACACAAATTAGAGGCAGTCGTACCATTCTTTGATAGATGGATCGATTGTCTGCTCGGCTCCCTCATTTATGAGAGATAGGGTTGTTCGCATGGTGAATCACTGGTTAGAAACTTCGAGTTTCACTTATGATTCTCCGCGTCTTGATTTACAAGATTAAATGGTTCAAGTAATTTGATTTCAATTGTATAAGTCTTTTGGTATAGTAAACGTCCACACTATCGTGGCTTGCTATATCGAATGGGACTTTAGATCGATTGATGTAGACAGTTATAGAAGGGAGTAAGGGATCCGTGTGTCAACGTAAACGTCCACACTATCGTGGCTTGCGGTGATATACGAATCTCAAACAAACTTCTTAGTACTGAGTGATGGTTAACACTTAGGTACGCTTCATAGTATTCCTCCCATCGAGGTAACGCTATTGATGATGTACGACCGAAGGAAATCTAATTGCTAAATCATTTGGGTGGGTAAACGTCCACACTATCGTGGCTTGCTTTAACCTGATGGGATTTTAGACGTGATTAGTGATTTAATGATATTATTTGAGGGAGATAATATCGGACATTAAATTGTTTGTTTGTTTTATGTGCTTATAGGTTAGAGAATGACTGTGACCCCACTTTGTGATATACTTAAAGATGAAAACTCACTGGTTCCATATAGTACTGATTGGAAAAGAAATCTGGACAATGTTCAGACTGTTGAGCCTTCCGAATCCACTATTGTCCCAACTGATGAGGACATTGAAAATGACCTCAAGGAGATGTTAGGACATAGTAAGGAAGCCGGACTAGAGGTGATTGACATACTCATCAAGTTTAGTCCTCTTGAGGAATCGCTTAAAAACGATTTCAAAAGAACTGAACTGATAAGTATGATCAGAGAATCACAAGCTCTAGTGGCCGAGTTGGAAGTGCAAGCAAAGAAGCCCAGTGGTTTTGAACCACGGATTGGGAAGAGCAAGCCACGAGGCAAGTGCTTTCGATGCAAGCAGTCTGGGCACTGGAGGTCTGATTGTCCTCTCATCAAAGGTACGAAATTTTCCTTAGTCAATGAAACATTATCAGTGGTGTTATCTACCAGCACCTGGTGTGTAGATACGGGGGCCACTGATCATGTCTGCAATTCATTGCAGGGGTTCCAGGAAACCCGGAGACTTAGAGAGGGAGAGATCGTGGTCTACATGGGCAATGCCGCGAAGGTGGCGGCTGTTGCAGTGGGAGACGTTCACTTACGCTTCAGTAGTGATAGGATTTTAGTTTTACACAATTGTCTTTATGTACCCAATTTTAGAAAGAATTTAATTTCAGTTTCTAAACTTATTTTGAATGGATATTCTGTTTCTTTTGACCACTCTGTGATCATAAGAAGAGACAGTGAAATTATCTGTTCTGGTACATTGGTGGACGATTTGTATGTGCTAAATCCTGAGTCTGACACGATGCAACTAACCGAGAGTAATAACACATCTACGAACACCAATAAGAGAAAGGAACCTTCTAGGATGAATCAATTATACTTGTGGCACTTAAGGCTGGGTCATATTAACTCAAATAGAATTCAAAGGTTGAAATCTGATGGTCTCATCAGTGGTGTTGAAGGAGAGGACCTTCCAACCTGCGAATCCTGTTTAGAGGGGAAAATGACCAAGCGTTCTTTTTCTGGTAAAGGACGAAGGGCTGAACAAGTATTGGATTTGATTCACTCTGATGTATGCGGACCTATGTCTACTCAGGAAAGGGGAGGGTACGAGTATTTCATCACTTTCACTGATGATTACTCAAGGTATGGATTTGTATACCTGATGCGCCGCAAGAGCGAATCCTTTGACAAGTTCAAGGAATTCAAGGCTTATGCGGAGAACCTTCAAGGTAAATCCATTAAATGCCTGCGATCTGATCGTGGAGGCGAGTACCTGTCTGGAGAATTCAAGGCATACTTAGCAGAGAATGGGATTGATTCCCAAATGACATCACCATATACTCCTCAGCAGAATGGTGTGTCAGAAAGAAGGAATAGGACTCTTATGGAGATGGTGCGTTCAATGATGAGTTACTCGGACTTACCTACAATGTTCTGGGGATATGCCTTAGAAACAGCAGCACACATTCTAAACTTGGTTCCATCTAAAACGGTTCCTTCAACACCCATGGAACGATGGAGCGGGCGCAAGCCTAGCTTGAGACACGTTCGGATCTGGGGGTGCCCTGCACATGTGTTGAAGGTAGGTGCCGATAAATTAGAACCTCGTACTGAAGTGCGGTTGTTTATAGGATATCCTAGAGGAACAAAGGGTGGCATGCTCTATAGTCCTACGGACCAGAAGATCGTTATAAGTACTAACGCTCGGTTCTTAGAGGAAGACTATGTCATGGACCACAAGCCCAAAAGTGACATAATACTTGATGAGTTGAGAGGTAACAAGGAAGACTTAGATACAGCCGAACCGAGTATGGATACACCACTAGAATCTGCACCTGACACTATCACTGTTAATACACCGGAACGCCGTCGTAGTGGGAGGGTTGTAAAGCAACCAGACCGATGGATTGGACTGGGTGAGTCTTCGGACTCTGGACCTGGAGTTCATGAAATCGATCCCTGGACCTATGATGAGGCGGTACAAGATATAGATGCGCCTTCTTGGAAGAAAGCGATGAAATCCGAAATTGAATCTATGGATTCTAATAGAGTCTGGGATCTTGTAGAACCACCAAGCGGCGTAAAGCCAATTGGGTGTAAATGGGTCTACAAGAGAAAGAGAGGATCTGACGGAAAGGTTGAAACCTTTAAAGCTCGGCTTGTTGCGAAAGGATATACTCAGAAAGAGGGAATCGATTATGAGGAGACCTTCTCGCCGGTATCTAAGATAAAGTCGATCCGGATTCTCTTATCCATAGCAGCTCATATGGATTATGAGGTGTGGCAAATGGATGTCAAGACAGCTTTCCTAAATGGAAGTCTTGACGAGACGATTTATATGAAACAACCAGAAGGATTCATTGCTGAGGGGCGAGATCATCTAGTGTGCAAGCTTAATCGATCCATTTATGGATTGAAACAAGCCTCGAGATCGTGGAACCTGCGATTTGACGAAGTAGTCCAATCTTTTGGATTCAGTCAAAGCATGGACGAATCGTGTGTGTATTGGAAACGTGATGGAAAGAAGGTGGTGTTTCTCGTGCTTTATGTAGACGACATTCTTCTCATTGGCAACAGTGTGAAGATGTTATCAGACATAAAGGGATGGTTGTCTAGACAATTCGATATGAAAGATTTGGGAGAAGTCGGGCATGTTCTAGGGATCAAGGTTATAAGGGATCGCCGGAATAGAACATTGTACCTATCCCAGCAATCTTACATAGACACGATTCTGGCTCGTTTTAACATGCAAGATTCCAAGAAGGGTGAGCTGCCCTTCAGTAAAGGAACTTATCTTTCTAAGGAAATGTGTCCTCGGACACAGAAGGAGAAAGATGAAATGAAAGCAGTTCCCTACGCTTCGGCTGTGGGAAGCTTGATGTATGCAATGTTATGCACGAGGCCTGATATCTGCTATGCAGTTGGCGTAGTAGCGAGATATCAGAGTAACCCTGGAAAGGCTCATTGGACTGCCGTAAAGAGCATTTTCAAGTATTTGCGAAATACTAAGGATTATGTTCTAAGTTACGGGGCAGACAATCTGATCCCTTTGGGTTATACGGATTCGTATTTCCAAGCTGATAAGAACCGGCGAAAGTCGACATCAGGCTATGTGTACACTATGGGAGGTGGAGCCGTATCATGGAGGAGTGTTAAGCAAAAGTGCATTTCAGACTCTACCATGGAAGCTGAATATGTTGCAGCCTCAGAGGCAGCGAAAGAATCAGTTTGGTTCCTTAATTTCCTCCAGGACTTAGATGTGATTCCGAGTTTGCCCAAGGCTATGACAATTTATTGTGATAATAGCGGTGCAGTGGCAAACAGTAAGGAACCACGGTCCCATAGTGCTATGAAACACATAGAGCGCAAGTACCACCTGATTCGAGACATCGTCAAGAGGGGCGATGCGATAGTCACCAAGATAGCTTCGGAGGACAACCTAGCGGACCCTTTCACCAAGATACTTCCTAAGGAAGTTTATTTCAAGCACTTGGAGGGTTTGGGAGTCAGAAGTTTGGAGGATAAGACTAGACCTTAGTATAAGTGGGAGATTGTTGGAGTAGTATACTTAATGTCTAGATTTGAGTATTCTGAACTCCTTGTACACTTTCATTTACCTATTAAATACGAACATTCATTTGCTTTTAATTATTGTTAATTAAATATATGCAAATTATAGTCCTGGATTTTATACGTTGTAGTTAGTATGGTGTGTCGGGCCCACACAGAAGATCATACTATCGGTTACTCGTATTTAATCAAACAGATGCTCACGACCTAGATGGACACGGACCAATCCATCGGTATAGTCGTTGTGTGAGAGAGAAAATAATTTGTCTTAATTATTTTATCACACTTGTACACTTGGTGTATTGAGCGGATCGATTGAGACTCATCAATTAGGAATGCTCGGCGATAATTGATTTGAGACTCAGTGTATTTTATTCTTAATCCCCGATATTGTTGCGGGTGTGTATATTTAATATAAGTGACTTTGATTTACCAAAGGAATTAACCGATTTAATTATTGGGTTAATTACCGGTTAAGTTGGGTCACTATATTTTATATATGGCATGCCGTGAATGATTGACCGGACAGTGTATCCCGGAAGGGTTGATAATATCCCCGAGATGAGCTCATAAGGATTTATTATGTAAACCTCGCGAGTGGATTTAATTCCGCATAATAAATAAGGTTGAGTGGTACTAGTCTCGGATAAAAGAGATGAATAAATTTATTAAGCAATAAATAAATTTTATTCATGGATATTTATATCTTAAATACACGGAATAAATAATACTACCGGAGAAATATTATTTGGATATAATATGGTTTAATATTGGGAGTGCAATTAATTTATATAGTGGAAAATAAATTAATTAATATTAATGGGAGATTAATAGATTTGGGCTTGGGCTCAATTTAATCATTAATATTGGAAGCCCAATATTCCACCTCCTTTAGATCCCCTACGTAGCCTATAAAAGCACTACATGGTCTTCTCTATTCTCATAACTTGAAGATCACAATTCTAGAGAGAGAAAGTAGAGAGAGAAGTAGATCCATAGAGCTTGGAGGATCGTCGCCCACCCGACGTTCAAGCTAGTGCAAGGAATACGTGGGAAGATTCAAAGGTCATCTTGAATTCGTTTCTCCGAACAACGAATCGAAAGGTAAAAATCTAAACGCCCTTGATTTATTCGATTTTGGATTTATCGAGAATACCGTAGAACAAGATCCGAAGATCGAACCCGGAGTAGAGGACGAACGCGTGGTGGTGGCGAAGCCACCGGACCACGGCGATCGCCCCTAGGGTTTCGATGGGGGCGACGGGGGCCGAACCCTCGGCTTGGCCGAGGGGGTGCGATCGACCATGGAGGGTCGATCGCTGGGCACGGGCTGGCGCCGTGCCCAACCCCGCCGTGAAGGCGGGGGCTTCCAGCTGGCGGCGAGTCGCCGGACTCGCCGCGGGGGCTGCCGGAGCAGCCCCACCCCAAACCGATCGCCGGCGTGCGATCGGTGATCGTCGCGAGCCCCGCGTGCGGGGGCTCGGGCTGGGCGTGCGCGAGGCTTCGGCCTCGTCGTGCGTTCGGCTCGTGCTCCGGTTCGTACGTGGTGCTCGTGTGATCTCCGGCGGATGGTTTTGATCGGGTTATTGGTTTCCGCATTTTTTAATAGCCCGGGATATCAAATTCCAACAGGTTGCATGGTTGCATGGCTAGATGATGATATTACATCATTAATATGATGCAAATTCGAAATTGCATGTCTTCCCATGCAAAACAACATGAATAGGTGCCAAAGTGAAATGATATATTCACTAAAAGGTACCTATACATGAATAGGTGTCGAATGAAAAGGTACTTTTTCATAAATATACCTATTCGACCAAGAGGTGCTTATATTCAAATAAAAGGGTGTCTACTACCTATATAAGGAAGTAAAATTCATTTGATGAACACACTTGAGAATACACTTGAAAATACCTACAAACATAAGAAGTTTTGAAGTAACAAATAAAGCGGAATATTCCATAAGTTGCTCGTGTTCTAAGCCTAAGACTCGAGTGTCGATATTGTCTTATCCTGCGAGGGATTTCGTGATACCCAGGCTTATAGGGTCGAAATACTCTTTAAGGAAAGCGTTGCTACGTGATTCAATATTTATCCAAGCCTCTACATCTTTCAGTTACACCCTAAATATACAACAATCTTAAAGAGTATTTTCACATACTGAAAGATGAAGTCTGTTCGAGAGATGAACATCAAGTTTGGCAAGTTGGAGAAATTTAAAGCGTGAATTTTGGAAGGTGTATGTTCTAAGCACTCCTCAACCGGAGCAAGTGGAAAACAAAATACCGGAGGCAACTCAGAAACGGTGCAAGTGGGACAACGATGACTATATATGTCATGGGCATATATTGAACGGTATCTTTGAACTCTCATTTTAAATTTATCAAAATGTTGAATCTGCTTAAGTATTATGAGATGTTCATGCTTAATATTATTAATAAAAATTGTGATTATGTGCTTATGACTTCTTCGAACTTAAATGATTCATGATTGTGGCATGTTAGATTAAGACATGTTTTTATAAGTGTATGATTGAAATGTCAAAACTATATTTAATTTTTGTCATGAACTTAGAAGAAGATAAGTGTAATACATGCATGCTAACTAAAATTGTTAGGCAGCCTTTTAAAGATGTTCAACGTGAATCTTGTATGCTTGAACTTGTGCATAATGACTTATGTGATTTCCATGCTACACCTTCGTTGGGGAATAAGAAATACTTAGTAACTTTCATAGATGATTATTCTAGATTTTGCTATTTATTCTTGTTTAGTACTAAAGATGAAGCACTTAATAAGTTTAAGGTGTTTAAAACTGAAGTTGAACTACAACAAGAATGCATGATTAAAATGTTGAGAACCAATAGGGGAGGCAAATATTATGAACCGGTTTTTGTGGTATTATACATGAAATTACTGCTCCTTATACTCCTCAACAAAACAGTATATCCGAAAGGAAAAACCGGGTACTAAAGGAAATGGTGAATTCCATGTTGTCTTATTCGGTTTTGAATAATGGATTTTGGGGAGAAGCCGTGTTAACGGCTTGCTATTTATTAAATAGGATTCCTAACAAAAGGAACAAGGTTACTCCCTATGAACTTTGGTACAAAAAGAAGCCTAACCTGAATTACCTAAAGGTTTGGGGCTGTCGGGCTGTCGTAAGACTACCGATTTCCCAAAAGGAAAACTTTGGGAGAAAGAAGCATTGTTTGCATCTTTGTTGGATATGCTGTGCATTCCAAGGCGTATCGATTCTACGTGATTGAGCCGAATGATTCAATAGTGATTCATTCTATCATAGAATCGCGGGATGCCATATTTGATGAAACTAGATTTTCATCAATGGTTAGGTCCAAGGATCTGGTGCCTAAGGTGGCTGAAAAACAAGGATTAACTTTGCCCGAGCTTGAGTCGCGCGGTTAAACCTCGTCGAAGCACAAGGATTAAGACTAAGAAATCGTTCGGTCCGAATTTCCAGAATTTTCTGGTTGAAGGATCAAGGGACGAAGTTGGCTTTCAATACTCGTATTGCTATCATGTTGATGATGATCCTAAAACATACGAGGAAGTCATGAAATCGCAAGATGTTGCATTTTGGAAAGAAGCCATCAATGATGAGATGGATTCCATAATGGGAAACAACACTTGGGTGCTTGTTGATCTACCTAATGGTTATAAACCATTAGGATGCAAGTGGATCTTCAAAAAGAAGATGAAAGTTGATGGTTCAGTCGACAAGTATAAAGCCCGATTAGTCATTCAAGGCTTTAGGCAAAAGGAAGGTATTCGATACCTATGCCCTGTTGCGAGAATAACTATAATTTGATTATTGATAGCTTTGACTGCAATAAATAATCTAGTGATCCATCAAATAGATGTAATAACGGAATTCCTTAACGGCGAGGTAAAGGAGGCGATTTACATGAAATAAACCGGAAGGGTTTGTTATGCTTGGTAATAAGCATAAAGTGTGTAAACTCGTTAAATCTTTGAATAGATTGAAACAAAGCACTTGAGAGTTAGACATAGTGCGATCATGAGCTGATCACTCATGGGGTAATCTCTATAGATTTTGTGATATCACAACATAATCTCGCTGTCATTTGACCAAAGGATTAGCGAGGGACTTGGTAGCAAAGTCGGTAATTGGGATGGGTTAAGCCTCATTGAATCTTCAAATATGGGATACCAAATTCATTTCTAATTGTATTAGAACCAGAATTCAATTGGTAAGCCTATATTTGAGATTGAAACACATGAAAAATATCCCAAAAGGAATGTGTTTGAACCTGCATGAAAAGGGTGAAGTTAATTCTTAATGAGTCTTTTGAAAAAGTGCATTGTGCAGGTGCACGAAGAAAAGATTCACCTATATGAGTGGGAAGTGTGGCAACTTCAAGAGTCGTGGCTGAGCTCTATAAACACTCATGAATGGATAGGGACACAAAGCCTATTTTGTGTCGGATTTCCTTATGGAATTGTTTAAACTTGTGTGTGTTTTATCTTCATGTATTCAGATGGGTTGAACGGTTCAATCTTTAAGACACCGTGATTCTCGAATATATGTAAAGTATAATTCACTACGATGAAAATTCAATCTTTAAGACATTTTCATCTTACGCACGAGTTTGGTTTTATTATTTGTTGAATTTGTATGATTCAAGGATTGCACTTAAATGGGGGAGGATTGTTGGTGATTTAAGTGAAATCGCTGTCCATTTAATGTAATTGGAATCATTCAAGGCTTCGGATTAAATCTAGTCAATATAATATAATTTTGGAGAAGTGTGGAGTACACGGTTATATAAAATTGATATGGTTTAAGTATTTGAATAAGCATAATAATGCATGTCGAGTGTGATCTCGTGGTTGCATGGTTGCATGGCTAGATGATGATATTACATCATTAATATGATGCAAATTCGAAATTGCATGTCTTCCCATGCAAAACAACATGAATAGGTGCCAAAGTGAAATGATATATTCACTAAAAGGTACCTATACATGAATAGGTGTCGAATGAAAAGGTACTTTTTCATAAATATACCTATTCGACCAAGAGGTGCTTATATTCAAATAAAAGGGTGTCTACTACCTATATAAGGAAGTAAAATTCATTTGATGAACACACTTGAGAATACACTTGAAAATACCTACAAACATAAGAAGTTTTGAAGTAACAAATAAAGCGGAATATTCCATAAGTTGCTCGTGTTCTAAGCCTAAGACTCGAGTGTCGATATTGTCTTATCCTGCGAGGGATTTCGTGATACCCAGGCTTATAGGGTCGAAATACTCTTTAAGGAAAGCGTTGCTACGTGATTCAATATTTATCCAAGCCTCTACATCTTTCAGTTACACCCTAAATATACAACAGATTCGGTGTGCCCAGAGCACTTATCAGTGATCAGGGGACCCATTTCTGCAACTACATCATTGAGAGACTACTGCGAAAGTATGGAGTTACTCATCGAATTACCTGTGCCTATCACCCCCAGGCAAACGGCCAAGCAGAACTCTCTAACAGGATTATCAAAGCTATTCTGAGGAAGACAGTTAGGCCAGAGGGGAAGGACTGGGCAGGCAAACTGGATGATGCCCTGTGGGCATACCGCACTGCGTTCAAGACTCCATTTGGTATTTCTCCATACCGGATGATATTTGGGAAAGCCTGTCATTTGCCCGTAGAGATAGAGCACAAGGCACACTGGGCTGTAAACAAGGTCAACTTTGACTGGGATCTGGCCGGGAACGAGCGTAAACTTGACTTAGTGGAGCTGGAGCAACTTCGCATTGAGACCTATGACCATGTTGCCCACAACAAAGAGAGGACTATGAGAGCGCATGACAAACTGATTAAAAGGAAAAAGATTGAAGTAGGTCAGTTGGTTTTGCTATACCAAACCAGGAATCAGTTCCGTTCGGGCAAACTGTCTTCCAAGTGGGGAGGACCGTATGTAGTTCATCATGTTAGCCCAAACAGATCTGTGGAACTTAAAAGCAGCAAAGACGATGACTACATCTTCAAAGTGAATGGCCATAGAGTGAAGCCCTACTTTGGGCAAGAGAATCTGGAAGGGCAGCTTGCCCTGATTGAGTGATCGAATTAAGCAATTGGGTCCTGCCCGGGACTATAAATAGGGCGCTGGCCAAGAGGCAACCTGGTATGTTGTTTATTTTTGTTATTTCCCTTTTATTTAGATTAGGAATAAACCTACTTGTAACAAGAGACTTTGACTATGCTGTGAGGAAGGGTACGTTTTGTTTTTGATTTTGCAGAAGCATACTTTGGGCAGACTGAGACTTTGGGCATACAAAGGGCGGTACCGCTGCAACTAAGTTGAAGAAGATGGTGTCGCCGAAGCAGTCGAGCCCAGCGAAGCCCAAATCCCCCACCGCCGAAGAAGCCCTCAACGCCGTACCCCTCAAGATCATCCCACCAAGTCCCGCCACGACGGAGACGGACAACACCCCAGTCGATGAGCTTGCCAAGGAAATCGACGAATCCAAAACCACCGGCGAGAAAGAAGATCTGGAAACCCTAGCCACCGCCGCTCAGGAGGAGGAGGGCAAAGCCACCGTTGATAGCCCCCCGAAAAAGAAGCAGAAAAAAGCGGCGGGCAAAGGGAAGAAGAAGGTCTCTCCTACCCCCACTGCCAGATCCACCTCCGACGAGAAAGAGAAGGAGGAATCGACGGCCGCCGGCAAGACTCCGATGGAGGAGGACGAGGTGGAGGAGGTGACCTACAAAACCCCCAAAAGCCGGACCCGCGCATCCACAAAGAAGAGGAAGGCAGTTGACACTTTGGCGCGCGAAATCGCGGCCCCCAAAACGGTGTGCTTCGAATCGCTCAAACTGATGGGCGTAGAGAAGGAGGTTCGGGGCTATTTCAAGGCTATTGGGTGGGAGCCGTTTCTTGAGTGGTCTGGGCAGATCAACGAAGGCGTCGTGAGAGAGTTCTTTGGGTCTCTGGGTATCAAAGAGACCAAAGACGAAGGAGTGATAGGAATACAGTTTGAGTTGTTTGATCGAGTTGTTTCTATTGGTGGTAATGAATTGGATTTATGTTTGGATATGGCAGGTATTGCGGATCTGAAGTCAAAGGCCTACCAGGAAGCACTGAGGACTTTCCCGGAGTACACAAAGAGAGAGCTGCAGAAGATCTGGAAAGAGTTCGGCAAAGGAGGGGAGTTCATTGGGCAAACCACCAAGTCCATCCAGATCAAGAGTCATGCCCTCAGAGTCTGCCACCGGATCCTGGCGATCAACTTCTTTGGCAAAATCGACAGCAGCAGTGCAGTTTCCCAGATCGAGTTGGGCATACTGTGGTGCATGACCCAAAAGATCAGGCTGCATTTCAGCTCCTGCCTCTGTGCCCAGATGAAGTGGCTCAGCACTCACCCTCTCCAGCGCCTCTCACTGGCCCACTTCCCAATGGTGTATGCTGCGAAGATGAACCTGATCAATAAGGGCAAAGAGCTGGACATGATGGTGGAGGGCAAGTTTGACATCCAGTGTTTCAAGCGCATGCAAGACATTGTGCCCCTGAGTGATGGCAGTGTGAAGTTCCTAGAGGAAAAACCAGTTGCAGTGAAGGCAGAGGCGAGAGATCCGATTGCTGAGGCTAAGGCCAAAGAGGAGATTGCAGAAAGGCAAGGAGCCATCGAGGCTCGGTTGGACAAGATTGAGAAGGCGTTCGAGGATGTGAATGTTGGAGTTGTGTACTTAATGTCTAGATTTAAGTAACGGAAACTCACGATCCATTGCCATTAATCTATTTAATTAAATAAACAATTATTTGCGTTTAATTATTTATAATTAAATATATGCAAATCATAGTCCTGGATTTTATACGTTGTAGTTAGTATGGTGTTGCATGGGCGCACAGAAGATCATACTATCGGTTACTCGTATTTAATTGAACAGTTGCTCACGACCTAGATGGACACGGACCAATCCATCGGTATAGTCGTTGTGTGAGAGAGAAAATAATTTATCTTAATTATTTTATCACACTTGTACACTTGGTGTATTGAGCGAATCGTTGAGATTCATCGATTAGGATTGCCGGCGATAATCGATTCGAGTCTCAGTGTATTTTATTTTTAATCCCCGAAACTATTGCGGGTGTGTATATTTAATATAAGTGACTTTGATTTACCAAAGGAATTAACCGATTTAATTATTGGGTTAATTACCGGTTAAGTTGGGTCACTATATTTTATATATGGCATGCCGTGAATACTTGACGGGAAAGTGTATCCCGGAAGGGTTGATAATATCCCCGAGATGAGTTCATAAGGAATTATTATGTAAACCCTGCAGGTGGATTTAATCCGCATAATAATTAAGGTTGAATGGTACTAGTCTCGGATATAAGAGATGAATAAATTAATTAGCAATAAATTAATTTTATTCATGGATATTTATATCTTAAATACACGGAATAAATAATACTACCGGAGAAATATTATTTGATATAATATGGTTTAATATTGGGAGTGCAATTAATTTTATATAGTGGAAAATAGAATTAATTAATATTGATAAGGATTAATGGACTTGAGCATTGGGCTCAATTTAATCTTCAATATTGGAAGCCCAATATTCCACCTCCTTAAGATCCCCTACGTAGCCTATAAAAGCACTACATGGTCTTCTCTATTCTCATAACTTGAAGATCACAATTCTAGAGAGAGAAAGTAGAGAGGGAGATCCATGGAGTTCGGTAGATCGTCGCCCACACGACGTCCGAGCTAGTGCAAGGAATACGTGGGAAGATCTCAAGGTCGTCAAATTGAGTTCTTCGTTTTTCCGAACAACGAGAACGAGGTAAATCGTAAAACCCTCTTTATGATTTTATTGTTTAATTATCGTAAAAATACCTTAAACCAAGATCCAAGGAACGGACCCACGAGACGAGGTCGAACCGGGCGGTGGTGGTCGGACCACCGGACCGCCGGCGGCTCGACGACTCGGCTGGAAAGGGATCGCGCGAGGTGGATCGAGCCTAGGGCTCGATCACGCGAATCGGCTGCGGGTTTTCCCGTAGCGATCTGCTGCCAGCTACGGGTTTTCCCGCAGCGACTCGTAGCGCCCAGCAGCAGCGAGTCAGGCGACTCGCTGCGGGTTGCTGTGGGCTGCTACGGGGATTTCGCTGGGTGCTGTGGGATTTCCCGCAGCTGACCCACAGAGATCCAGCAGGGTCCCAGCAGCAGCGAGTCAGGCGACTCGCTGCGGGTTGCTGCGGGCTGCTGCGAGCAACCCCGCGTGGCTGCTGCGGGTTTCGCGGTTTCACGCGAGTTCTCTCGTGTTTTTCCCGCGTAACTTTTTCGTATGGTCATGTACGTGTTTCGGGAGTCGATTGGAGTTGTCGGTTCCGCAATTTTGACAATTCCGGATATTCGATCTCCGTAGGATTTCGGTCGGAATTAATTAGATAATTTATTTATTTAAATTTATTAATTCCGGGATATCGATTTCCAACAATTGGTATCAGAGCGTTGGTTTTAGTTCATGGTATTTTTCGATAAATTGTTCTACCTTGCAGGGTTTCCGATTATTATGGCTAGATTTAATTTTGTTAATTAATGTCATAATAATGTTCTTGATTATTAAACTCTCGGTGATGTTATTTGTTCTTGTGTGGTGAATGCTTGTTCTTATTTTTCCGGAAATTGTATGAGGTCGATTTCATGTAGAGAATCGATACCGGAGAACGTAGTAATAAATTTATAATTTATTTACGTTGGATCGATGACGAAACGACCGCCGGAAAAGTGTGACGGAGGAGACGAAGAGAGGGAGGACCGGGGATCGATCACGAGGATCGATCCCATGAGGATCGATCGCCCGGGCTGCCCTAGGGGTCTCGGCCACGCCGGCCACCAAGGGTGGTGGCGCGTGAGCCTTGGCCGGCGGTGGAAGTGGCGGTCGATGGTGGGGATGGCGTGGGGATCCCCAACCCATGCTATTCCTACCAAGATCCAACTTTCCTAATTGATTCGGTTTTCCTATTTTGAGTATTCCTAGTTTTGGGAATTCTCATGGAAATAGGAAAAGAATTAATTGGAATTAATTTATTTCCTTATTCTATTATGGAAGTCTTCTAGAATATTCTAAGTTCTACTTGGAATAGGATTCTAGATTTTTAATAGAATTGGAAAGGAAAATAATTAATTATTAAATTAATTTATTTCCTAATTGATTATTTCTATTTTATGGGAATTTTCATGGACATGAAAATTAATTAATTTTGGAAAGAAGAAGAGTCCTTAATTAATTTTTCCTATTTAATTGGAATTTTTAATGGATTAGGAAAGGAATTAATTTGGAAGGATTAAGAGTCCTAAATTATTTTATTTCCTTATTTCAATATGGAAATCATCTAGAATATTCCAAGTGGGTCTTGGATAGATTATTCTAGAGATTTAATGAAGTAGAAAGGGAAAATAAAATAAATTATTTTATTTCCTTATTTCATTATGGAAATCATCTAGAATATTCCAAGTGGGACTTGGATAGATTATTCTAGAGATTTAATGAAGTAGAAAGGGAAAATAAAATAAGTAAAATATTAATAATATTTAATTTTATTTTTGATTTATTCGATTGACTTAATTTTCGAATTAAGTAACTTTTGGATTTATTAAAAATAAATAGATTTAAATATTGGAATTAATATTCCCGTCACATGGAGCATTCAAGAACGAAGACTAAAGACTAGAAGATGCGTACGGAGATGCGATAAAGCCATAATAGTCGGAAAATAATATTCTAGTATTATTTTATGTGATAATATTCTATGTGCTTTATTTCATGTATGCATGCTTATGTGTATTTAATTATGCATTAGATAGCGTATCCCTTTATTGTAAAAAGCTAAGTGGGAGAGGGTATGGAAACATATCCATGGTCTCCATTGCTGTTCTCTTGGTGACTTTTATGAACTTTCGAAGTTCATACAGATAAGCCATTGGAGGAGAATTCTTGTAATTCCTTTTACGAGAAACATTGATTAAGTCTATCAAACAATGCCTAATTTGTCTTTCCAAAACTGACTTCAAGTCGACTCATTCTCACCCCGGGGAGTGGAATGGAGCCAAAGCCACTTGGTCATGTCGAGGACACAAATTAGAGGCAGTCGTACCATCTTTTGAAGGTGGATCGATTGTCTTCTCGGCTCCCTCATTTTATGAGAGATAGGGTCGTTCGCATGGTGAATCACTGGTAAGAAACTTCGAGTTTCACTTATGATTCTCCGCGTCTTGATTTACAAGATTAAATGAATCAAGTAATTGGGAGTCAATTATAAAAGTCTCTTGGTGTAGTAAACGTCCACACAACGTGGCTTGCTATACTGACGGATTTTGGATTAATTGATGTAGACAGTTGTAAGAAATTGTGAAGAGTTGTGAAGTTATCATAAACGTCCACACAACGTGGCTTGCGGTGATGTAGCAATTCCAAACGATTTACTTTGGTGCTGAGTAATGGTTTACACTTAGATACGCCTTATAGTATTCCTCCCACCGAGGTTCCGCTATAAGTGATGTATGACCGAAGGAAATCTAATTGCTAAGTCGTTTGGGTGGGTAAACGTCCACACACCGTGGCTTGCCTTACCTGATGGGATTTTAGATGTGATTAGTGATTTAATGATACTATTTAAGGGAGATAATATCGGATATTAAATCGATTGTTTGTTGTTATATGTGCTCATAGATTAGGATATGGCTTTGAACCCATTTTATGTGATACTTAAGGATTTTAAACTCACTGGTCCCTAAATGTAATGATTGGAATAGAGATCTAGACATTACCCAAACTGTTAAAGAGTACAAGTTTGTACTCAGTGAGCTTTGTCCTCCCGAGCCTACAAATGTCTTAACTTATGAAGAAAGGACTGATTTTAAGAAGTGGGAAAATGCTTTTGCAATAACCACTGATTATGGTATCATGTTCAAACTCAAGGTGTTTAGACATGACATAGGCGGCTTGACAAGAAGCGATGAGGATACTCATAAAGGCCAGTCACTTCGAGGAAACACTTAAAAACGTTTTTGAGATGATTGACCTTTTAGACGAGTTGAGACGGAAATCGCAAGCTCTTGTAGCCAATGCCAAAGGTTTTGAACCTAAGGGCAAAATCGGGGGAAAGGAAAAGCAAGCAAAGAAACCCATTGGTCCTAAGTGTCTTGGACCACGAGATGGGACGAGAAAGCCAATAGGCAAGTGTTCTCGATGCAATCAGTCTGGGTACTGGAAGTCTGATTATCCTCTCAAAGAAAGTACGAAATTTTCTTTAGTCGTAAAACATAGTCAATGGTATTATCTACCGGAACCTGGTGTGTAGATATGGAACCACTGACGGTATGTGCATTTTAAATGCAAGGGTTCCAGGAAACCCGACGACTTAGAAAAGAAAATTCGTAGTCTACATGGGCAATGCTGTAGAGGAGGCAGCAGTTGCAGTGGAGGACATTTTATAGGATGTACCTTTTGTTGGGATTCGATGTCCCGGGCTATCAAAAAAAATGCGGAACCGATAACATGATCAAAAACCCTCGATCACCGAAGATTGGATCCCCGACTCATCCGCAGGAGTCCGACATTTGGAGACTACATGCCCGAAGACACGCAGCCCGCCCCCAGCCGATTTTCTCCCACGAGTCGGATCCACGAACGCGAACCACCTCACGAGCCGGGGTCCGACCGAACGCCATCGAGACCCGAAGGCCCCGTGTGCCCAGCCGAACCCCCATGAGGGGTTCGCGATCGTCTACGGACGATCGCTGGGATTGCTACGGGCGATCCCTGGGGCTGCTCGTAGCAGCCCCGCAGCGAGTCCATGACTCGCTGCCCAGCGGGGCGTAGCCCCCGCACGCATCCGCTGCGGGCGAACCCGCAGCACGTACGGGGTCGCTGCGGGTGACCCCGCAGCTTACCCGCGATCGATCCGAGGATCGATCGCACGCCCTCGGCTCCAGCCGAGGGCTCTTCCCGTGCGCCACCGCCGCGCGCCTCCGACGAGGGGGCCGGCGGATCCACCTGCCGTGGCACCAGCCCACGGCGGATCCCCGACGATCGAACCCTAGGTTCGATCGTGTGCCCCGGCGTCCAGCCGGGGCTCCCTCCTCGTCGCGCGTCTGGGGCGGTCCGAACCCTAGGGTTCGGCCGCATCCTTCGATCCTCGCCGGGGATCTCGAATCCCCGTCCCCGAGGTTCGTCGTTTTCCCGGATCGCGTCGTTCATGTATACATCACGATTAAACAACACACATATAATCAAAGAGGGGGATTCTCGATTATTACCTTGAATCGTTGTACGGAGAAACGAATTCGGTTGACGACCTTGCGATCTTCCTACGTATTCCTTGCACCTCGTCCGAACGTCGTGTGGGCGACGATCTATCGGATTCCTATGGATCTTCCTCACTCTCAGAACTTTATGAATTCCGTAGGTTTTCTTGTGTTATGAAAAGTGAAGACCATGTAGTGCTTATATAGGCTACGTAGGGGATCATAAGGAGAATAAATATTGGGCTTCAATATTGAAAATTAAATTGGGTCCAACCCAAATCTATTAATTCTTATCAATATTAATTTTATTTATTTTCCACTATATAAATAAAATTGCACTCCCAATATTATTCCATATTATATCAAATAATATTTCTCCACCTTAGTATTATTTATTCCGTGTATTTAAGATTTAAATATCCATGAATAAATTTATTTATTGCTCAATAAATTATATTCATCTCTTGAATCCGAGACTAGTACCATTCAACCTTAATTATTGTGCGGAACGAATCCACTCATGAGGTTTACACAATAATTCCTTATGAACTCATCTCGGGGATATTATCAACCCTTCCGGGATACACTGCCCCTTCAAGAATTCACGGCATGCCATATACAAAATATAGTGACCCAACTTAACCGGTAATTAACCCAATAATTAAATCGGTTAATTCCTTTGGTAAATCAAAGTCACTTATATTAAATATACACACCCGCAATTGTTTCAGGGATTAAGAATAAAATACTCCGAGTCTCAAATCAATTATCGCCGAGCAATCCTAATTGATGAGTCTCAATTGATCCGCCCAATACACCAAGTGTACAAGTGTGATAAAATAATTAAGATAAATTATTTTCTCTCTCACACAACGACTATACCGATGGATTAGTTCGTGTCCATCTAGGTCGTGAGCAACTGTTCGATTAAATACGAGTAACCGATAGTATGATCTTCTGTGCGCCCATGCAGCACCATACTAACTACAACGTATAAAATCCAGAACTATGATTTGCATATAATTAAATGCAAATAATTGTTTATTAATTAAATAGATTAAATGCTATGATCGGGAGTTTACCGTTACTTAAATCTAGACATTAAGTACACAACTCCAACAATCTCCCACTTGTACTAAGGTCTAGTCATTTCCTCCAAACTCCCGGTTCCCATACTCATCACGTGCTTTAAAGTGTACTTCCGAGAAGTACTATGTGAGTGAGCAATCTAGGTTGCCGCTCTGAAGTTATCTTGGTGACTACTACGTCGTCTCCCTGACGATGACTCGTATCAGGTGGTACTTGCTCTATGTGTTAACATCACTTTTGACTTATGATCTCTTCTAGTTCACCGTGCACCGCTATCTAATAGCCTTTGGTAAACTAAGAGTCATATCCAAGTCAAGAGGTTATCCCGGAACCTAACCAAAACTTCCGCTGCCTCTGAGGCTGCCATTCGGTCATGAGAGAGTCTGAGAAGCATCCTGCTTATCACTCTTTCATTTCATGGTTCCACCTCTTTCTAAAAGTGAACACATAGCCTGATATCGACTTTCACTGGTCCTTCTCTGATTTTTGGATCTGAGAATCTGTAATCTAAGAAGATTTCGTCTTGCTCAAGCCAGTACTATGAAAGTACTCTTGCAGCATTCGAACATCTCTTATCCAGATTACTTTGATATCCTCCCACTACGCAAACCGCATAGTTGATATCAGGTTCTTGTTTTACAACATTGCATCTACAAAGCCCTTTACACTCGAAGTGTAGGGAACTGCTTTGTCTATATCTATCTCCTTCATGTGTTCAAGACACATACCTTAGATAGATGAATTCTGTTCTCGAAAGGCAATAACCTTTCTCAGAAGTATGCATGTTTAAAACAAACCTTAATCGTATAAGATGTCTAGGAGAAGTACAATGTTCTTATCTCTAGATCATAAGATCTTAAGAACATGCTCTAACTTCTTCTCAATCTTATATCTCGATTTATTTAGACAACCTCCATTTTATGTCTGACAACACTTTTACATTGTCGCCAATGATAAAATGTTATCTACATAAAATCTCCGAGAAACACCACCTTTGTTTCCGTCACGTCTCTAACACACCTTCTTCGCTAAACCCTGTGCAGACCTAGGGATCGATTTCATGTATACTGGATCCATGAATATCTCTAGTTGCTTAACAACCTCCCACTGCAATGGCGTCCCGGTGTGTAACAGTAACAACATTAGGTGCAGTTAGTGGTGTACTACTACTCGGTCAGGCTGGTTCTCAGTCTTTCTCTTTCCTCATTTTAAAGTATTTTGTCAATTAGGGCATTGTAGTTCATCTAATAGTTTTTTCTCTATGAACCGGACGAGACGTCCCTCTGGTTCATAGTACTGTAGAACACACAATACTTCGTTCATCTAGGATATCCTACAACCATATTGAATATGTCGTTGTCTCCAGGAATATCCATAGAACATAGGTAGTTCCGAACAACTTGTTCTCTTACTATTAGATTTCTACTTCTTTACAACGCACCATCTCTACACGTAAGTGCACGGCGCGTCTCTTTGGGAATTAATCCCAATCTTTGATTATGCTATGTGTTATCTAGATAGGTGATGGCCTCCGCGACCGAGTCGCAGGCTTCTAATGGATATACTTTGATGGTTCCCCATAATAGCTTTGTGTCCATTGACGAGTCAAAACACTTTGCTTTTATGGCACATCAAGCGTTCTAATCCATCACTGAGTATTCTTTGAAAGAATTACTCATACCTCTCTAATATACACATATGTCTGCATATCTAATCATTTCCAATACTCTTCTGAATTCTATCCTTTTTCCAGAAAGGTTTGCTTAGACGTATTATCCTCCAAATTCAATCCTTAGGTCGGAAGGTCCATTCCTTCAACTATAATTGATCAAATCAATTTCGACCATATGAATTTTATTTGAAAATACTACTAAGTATAAGATTTCATAAGTATAATGATAAAGAAATATAAGTAAAACAAGTTATATATAACGGTTTGTTGCATCGTGGTAGACTAAGGATTCATCATTCACATATTGCTATCTAATGTACCATAATGAATATCACCATTATTTCTTATCCAAACCATCCAATGATTAAAGAAATAAAATATCCATTAATAAAGAAAAACAGAACGAAGTTCTTTTTCAAAATAAAAGGGGTACATAAGCAATAACTGAAATGAAAACTTAAAACAGATAAATGTCTTCCACTGCAACCGCTGCTACCCCAACAGCTTCGCCCATGTAGACTCGAATTCTTCTTCTCTAAGTCGCCGGGTTTTCTGGAACCCCTGCATTCAAAAATGCACATACCGTCAGTGGTTCCATATCTACACACCAGAATTCTGGTAGATAATACCGCTGACTATGTTTTTACGACTAAAGAAAGATTCGTACCTCTGAGAGGACATTCAGACTTCCAGTGTCCCATCTTGTTGCATCGGAAGCACTTACCCTTTGGCTTTGCAGCCCCCACTCGTGGTGCAGTCCTCTTGACACCACTGGGTTTCCAGGCTTGCTTCCTTTTCTTGCCCCTACCTCCACCAGGCTTAAAGCCTTTTGACTTGGTAGCTACAAGCGCTTGAGACTTGCCCTTCTTGTAGATCCCCTCTGCCGCCTTCAGTTCAGTCAGGAGTTGCGCAAGAGTATAAGATAGTTTACCCATATTATAGCTCATACGAAACTGCTCAAAACTAGGGGCCAGAGACTGGAGTATGATGTCGACTTGCGTCTCAGCATCAATAGAAGCTCCTAGGACCTCAAGTTCATTCAACAAACTCATCATCTTAAGAACGTGCTCCCCTACGGGCGTTCCTTCAGATTGAGTAGTCGACATAAGGACTCTCATGGCTTCTTGCCTAGCCGCACGATCTTGCTCCCCAAACATCTCCTTGAGGTTAAACATCATATCATAGGCAGTGTCCATTGGCTCATGTTGGGTTTGGAGTACATTTGACATGGAAGCCAAAATATAACACCTAGCCATCTCATCAGCCTTTTTCCACTTCCGATATGCCAGTTTTTCCTCATCAGTTGAGGCAGCCGTGGGCTCAGCAGGGCACACTTCATGGAGTACAAACTTGTACTCTTCCGAAGTTAGGACAATGTCTAAATTTCTCTTCCAATCAATATAGTTGGTGCCAGTGAGCTTATGCTCCTTGAGTATCATAGAAAGCGGGTTCATAGCTATTCTCTAAACCTATAAGCACATTTAAACAAACAATTAATTTAATATCCGATATTATCTCCCTTAAATAATATCATTGTTGGAGTTGTGTACTTAATGTCTAGATTTAAGTAACGGTAAACTCCCGATCATAGCATTTAATCTATTTAATTAATAAACAATTATTTGCATTTAATTATATGCAAATCATGGTTCTGGATTTTATACGTTGTAGTTAGTATGGTGCTGCATGGGCGCACAGAAGATCATACTATCGGTTACTCGTATTTAATCGAACAGTTGCTCACGACCTAGATGGATACGAACTAATCCATCGGTATAGTCGTTGTGTGAGAGAGAAAATAATTTATCTTAATTATTTTATCACACTTGTACACTTGGTGTATTGGGCGGATCAATTGAGACTCATCAATTAGGATTGCTCGGCGATAATTGATTTGAGACTCGGAGTATTTTATTCTTAATCCCTGAAATAATTGCGGGTGTGTATATTTAATATAAGTGACTTTGATTTACCAAAGGAATTAACCGATTTGATTATTGGGTTAATTACCGGTTAAGTTGGGTCACTATATTTTATATATGGCATGCCGTGAATTCTTGAAGGAGCAGTGTATCCCGGAAGGGTTGATAATATCCCCGAGATGAGTTCATAAGGAATTATTGTGTAAACCTCATGAGTGGATTCGTTCCGCACAATAATTAAGGTTGAATGGTACTAGTCTCGGATTCAAGAGATGAATATAATTTATTGGGCAATAAATAAATTTATTCATGGATATTTAAATCTTAAATACACGGAATAAATAATACTAAGATGGAGAAATATTATTTGATATAATATGGAATAATATTGGGAGTGCAATTTTATTTATATAGTGGAAAATAAATAAAATTAATATTGATAAGAATTAATAGATTTGGGTTGGACCCAATTTAATTTTCAATATTGAAGCCCAATATTTATTCTCCTTATGATCCCCTTCGTAGCCTATATAAGCACTACATGGTCTTCACTTTTCATTAACCTACGTTACGCCAATCATAAAGTTCTGAGAGTGAGGAAGATCCATAGGAATCCGATAGATCGTCGCCCACACGACGTTCGGACGAGGTGCTAGGAATACGCGGGAAGATCACAAGGTCTTCAACCGAATTCGTTTCTCCGTACAACGATTCGAGGTAATAATCGAGAACCCCCTTCTATGATTATTTGTGCGTTGAATAATTGTGATGTATACATGAACGACGCGATCCGGGAAAACGACGATCATCGCGGACGGGGATTCGAGATCCCCGGCGAAGATCGAAGGGGGCGGTCGAAACCCTAGGGTTCGACCGCCGTGCGCGTGCGACGAGGGGCGAGCCCCGGCTGGACGCCGGGGCATGCGATCGACTTCAGTCGATCGCTGGGGTGCCACGGGCTGGTGCCGTGGCGGACCCCAGCCGCCCTCGACGGCGGCGTGCGCTCGAAGGGGGCCCCGGCTGAAGCCGGGGCGAGCGATCGACTCGGAAGTCGATCGCTAGGGCAGCCGCGGCTAGGCCGCGGCGGGTCAGCTGGGCTGACCGCCCTCCCCTCGATGGCGGAGGCGGTGAGTCGCCGGACTCACCGCCAGGGGCTGTTCCGAACAGCCCCGCGGGGATGCCTCGCATCCCCGGCGATCGCCATGCACGGCGATCGCGAGCCCGGGCGTGGGTGTGGCTAGGGTTTAGTCGCGGGTTCTCCCGCGGCGACGCCTTGGTCATGCTCTAGCTCGTCCGTGGTTCGCGTTCGTAGATCCGACTCGTGGGAGAAAATCGGCTGGGGGCGGGCTGCGTGTCTTCGGGCGCGTAGTCTCCAAAGGTCGGACTCCTACGGATGAGTTGGTGTTCGTGCGGTCTCCGGCGAGAGGGTTTTTGATCGGGTTATCGGTTCCGCAATTTTGATAGCCCGGGACATCGAATCCCATCAAATGGTATCAGAGCGTTCGGTTTCGTGTTCATGTATATGTTCGATTATTGTTCTACCTTGCAGGATTTCCGGCTATCATGGTTGGATTTAATTAATTGTTTTTAATTAATTATCATGATTATTAAACTCTCGGACATGTCGAGATTCGTTTTTGTGTGGTTGAATGTTTGTAATAGTAAAAATTCGGGGGTTGACCGAATTTAGGATTTATTATTACGTACTTTTTTTTCCGGAAATTGTATAGGGTCGATTTCATGTATAGAATCGATACCGGAATTGTAATTTAAATTTTGTAATTTTAATTACGTTGGTTCGATGTTGAGACGATCGCCGGAAGACGAAGAAGTGACGAGAAGACAAGGGCTTGGGATCGATCACATGGTGGTGATCGACCCATGGCCTAGCCGGCGGTGGCTAGGCGGCGGCGGCGCTCCTCCCGAGTGGCCGGCCGATCCATCTAGGTGGGGATGGCGTGGGATCTCCTAATCCCGTGCTATTCCTACAAAAATCTACTTTCCCAATTAATTCGGATTTTTCCTATTTGAGTGCTTTCCTTTTGGAAACTCTCATGGATTAGGAAAAGAATTAATTTAAATTAATTTTATTTTCTATTGATTTATTTCCTTCATGGAAATATTCATAGATTAGAAATTTAATTAATTTAGTACTAAATTTATTTTTCCTATTTGATTATTCCTACTCATGGGAATATTCATGGATTAGGAATAAAAATAAATTTGAAAAGTAGTAGTCCTAATTTATTTATTTCCTTGTTCTATTATAGATATCTTCTAGAATATTCCAAGTTTTACTTGGATAGATTATTCTAAAGATTTAATAAGAACTAGATAGGAAAATAAATAAATAAAAATATTAATAATATTTAATTTTATTTTTGATATATTCGATTGACTTAATTTTCGAATTAAGTAACTTTTGGATTAATTGAAAATAAATAGATTTAAATATTAGAGATTAATATTCTCGTCACATAGAGCATTCAAGAAACGAAGACTGAAGACTAGAAGATGCATATGAAGATAAAGCCATGATAGTCGGAGAAAAATAATTTCTCTAGCATTATTTTTGACTATGTGCTATGTGCTTTATTGCTTTCATGCATGCTTATGTGTTTAATTATGCATTAGATAGCATATCCCTTTGTTATAAAAAGCTAAGTGGGAGAGGGGATGGAAACATTCCCATGGTCTCCATTACTGTTCTCTTGGTGACTCTTATGGACTTTTGAAGTTCGTATAGATGTGTCATTGGAGGAGAATTCTTGTAATTCCTCTTACAAGAAACATTGATCAAGTTTATCAAACAATGCCTAATTTGTCTTTCTGAAACTGACTTCAAGTCGACTCATTCTCACCCCGGGGAGTGGAATGGAGCCAGAGCCACTTGGTCATGTGGAGGACACAAATTAGAGACTTCCGTGCCATTCTTTGATAGATGGGTCGCTTGTCTGCTCGGCTCCCTCATTTATGAGAGATAGGGTCGTTCGCATGGTGAATCACTGGTTAGAAACTTCGAGTTTCACTTATGATTCTACACGTCTTGATTTACGAGATTAAATGGATCAAGTAATTGGGAGTCAATTATAAAAGTCTCTTAGTGTAGTAAACGTCCACACCACGTGGCTTGCTGCACTGACGGATTTTGGATTAATTGATGTAGACAGTTGTAAGGAATTGTGAAGAGTTGTGAAGTTGTCGTAAACGTCCACACCACGTGGCTTGCGGTAATGTAGCAATTCCAAGCGATTCACTTTGGTGCTGAGTAATGGTTTACACTTAGATACGCCTTGTAGTATTCCTCCCCACGAGGTTCCGCTATAAGCGATGTATGACCAAAGAAAATCTAATTGCTAAATCATTTGGGTGGGTAAACGTCCACACCACGTGGCTTGCCTTACCTGATTGGATTTTAGATGTGATTAGTAATTTAATGATATTATTTAAGGGAGATAATATCGGATATTAAATTAATTGTTTGTTTAAATGTGCTTATAGGTTTAGAGAATAGCTATGAACCCACTTTCTATGATACTCAAGGAGCATAAGCTCACTGGAACCAACTATATTGATTGGAAGAGAAATTTAGACATTGTCCTAACTTCGGAGGAGTACAAGTTTGTACTCCATGAAGTGTGCCCTGCTGAGCCCACGGCTGCCTCAACTGATGAGGAAAAACTGGCATATCGGAAGTGGAAAAAGGCTGATGAGATGGCTAGGTGTTATATTTTGGCTTCCATGTCAAATGTACTCCAAACCCAACATGAGTCGATGGACACTGCCTATGATATGATGTTTAACCTCAAGGAGATGTTTGGGGAGCAAGATCGTGCGGCTAGGCAAGAAGCCATGAGAGTCCTTATGTCGACTACTCAATCTGAAGGAACGCCCGTAGGGGAGCACGTTCTTAAGATGATGAGTTTGTTGAATGAACTTGAGGTCCTAGGAGCTTCTATTGATGGTGAGACGCAAGTCGACATCATACTCCAGTCTCTGGCCCCTAGTTTTGAGCAGTTTCGTATGAGCTATAATATGGGTAAACTATCTTATACTCTTGCGCAACTCCTGACTGAACTAAAGGCGGCAGAGGGGATCTACAAGAAGGGCAAGTCTCAAGCGCTTGTAGCTACCAAGTCCAAAGGCTTCAAGCCTGGTGGAGGTAGGGGCAAGAAGAGGAAGCAAGCCTGGAAACCCAGTGGTGGCAAGAGGACTGCACCACAAGTGGGGGCTGCAAAGCCAAAGGGTAAGTGCTTCCGATGCAACAAGATGGGACACTGGAAGTCTGAATGTCCTCTCAGAGGTACGAATCTTTCTTTAGTCGTAAAAACATAGTCAGCGGTATTATCTACCAGAATTCTGGTGTGTAGATATGGAACCACTGACGGTATGTGCATTTTTTAATGCAGGGGTTCCAGAAAACCCGGCGACTTAGAGAAGAAGAATTCGAGTCTACATGGGCGAAGCTGTTGGGGTAGCAGCAGTTGCAGTGGAAGACATTTATCTGTTTTAAGTTTTCATTTCAGTTATTGCTTATGTACCCCTTTTATTTTGAAAAAGAACTTCGTTCTGTTTTTCTTTAGTAATGAATATTTTATTTCTTTAATCATTGGATGGTTTGGATAAGAAATAATGGTGATATTCATTATGGTACATTAGATAGCAATATGTGAATGATGAATCCTTAGTCTACCACGATGCAACAAACCGTTATATATAACTTGTTTTTACTTATTAGATATTTCTTTATCATTATACTTATGAAATCTTATACTTAGTAGTATTTTCAAATGAAATTCATATGGTCGAAATTGTTTTGATCAATTATAGTTGAAGGAATGGACCTTCCGACCTAAGGATTGAATTTGGAGGATAATACGTCTAAGCAAACCTTTCTGGAAAAAGGATAGAATTCAATATAGTATTGGAAATGATAAGATATGCAGACATATGTGTATATTAGAGAGGTATGAGTAATTCTTTTCAAAGAATACTCAGTGATGGATTAGAATGCTTGATGTGCCATAAAAGCAAAGTGTTTTGACTTGTCAATGGACACAAAGCTATTATGGGGAACCATCAAAGTATATCCATTAGAAGCCTGCGACTCGGTCGCGGAGGCCATCACCTATCTAGATAACACATAGCATAATCAAAGATTGGGATTAATTCCCAAAGAGACGAGCCGTACACTTACGTGTAGAGATGGTGCGTTGTAAAGAAATAGAAATCTAATAGTAAGAGAACAAGTTGTTCGGAATTACCTATGTTCTATGGATATTCCTGGAGACAACAACATATTCAATATGGTTGTAGGATATCCTAGATGAACAAAGTATTGTGTGTTCTATAGTACTATGAACCAGAGGGACGTCTCGTCCGGTTCATAGAGGAAAAACTATTAGATGAACTGCAATGCCCTAATTGACAAAATACTTTAAAATGAGGAAAGGGAAAGACTGAGAACCAGCCTGACCGAGTAATAGTACACCACTGACTGCACCTAATGTTGTTACTGTTACACACCGGGACGCCATTGCAGTGGGAGGTTGTTAAGCAACTAGAGATGTTCATAAGACTGGAGGAGTTTTGAACTCTGGATCCAGTATACATGAAATCTATCCCTGGGTCTGCATAGGATTAGCAAAGAAGGTGTGTTAGAGACGTGACGGAAACAAGGTGGTGTTTCTCGGAATTTTGTGTAGATAACACTTCATCGTTGGCAACAATGTAAAAGTGTTGTCAGGCATAAAATAGAGGTTGTCTAAATAAATCGAGATATAAGATTGAGAAGAAGTTAGAGCATGTTCTTAAGATCTTATGATCTAGAGATAAGAACATTGTACTTCTCCTAGACATCTTATACGATTAAGGTTTGTTTTAAACATGCATACTTCTGAGAAAGGTTATTGCCTTTCGAGAACAGAATTAATCTATCTAAGGTATGTGTCTTGAACACATGAAGGAGATAGATATAGACAAAGCAGTTCCCTACACTTCGAGTGTGGAGGGCTTTGTAGATGCAATGTTGTAAAACAAGAACCTGATATCAACTATGCGGTTTGCGTAGTGGGAGGATATCAAAGTAATCTGGATAAGGGATGTTCGAATGCTGCAAGAGTACTTTCATAGTACTGGCTTGAGCAAGACGAAATCTTCTTAGATTACAGATTCTCAGATCCAAAAATCAGAGAAGGACAAGTCAAAGTCGATATCAGGCTATGTGTTCACTTTTAGAAAGAGGTGGAACTATGAAGTGAAAGAGTGATAAGCGGGACGCTTTTCAGACTCTCTCATAACCGAAAAGCAGCCTCAGAGGCAGCGGAAGTTTTGGTTAAGTTCCGGGATAACCTCTTGACTTGGATATGACTCTTAGTTTACCAAAGGCTATTAGATAGCGGTGCACGGTGAACTAGAAGAGGTCATAAGTCAAAAGTGATGTTAACACATAGAGCAAGTACCACCTGATACGAGTCATCGTCAGGGAAGACGACGTAGTAGTCACCAAGATAACTTCAGAGCGGCAACCCAGATTGCTCACTCACATAGTACTTCTCGGAAGTACACTTTAAAGCACGTGATGAGTATGGGAACCGGGAGTTTGGAGGAAATGACTAGACCTTAGTACAAGTGGGAGATTGTTGGAGTTGTGTACTTAATGTCTAGATTTAAGTAACGGTAAACTCCCGATCATAGCATTTAATCTATTTAATTAATAAACAATTATTTGCATTTAATTATATGCAAATCATGGTTCTGGATTTTATACGTTGTAGTTAGTATGGTGCTGCATGGGCGCACAGAAGATCATACTATCGGTTACTCGTATTTAATCGAACAGTTGCTCACGACCTAGATGGATACGAACTAATCCATCGATATAGTCGTTGTGTGAGAGAGAAAATAATTTATCTTAATTATTTTATCACACTTGTACACTTGGTGTATTGGGCGGATCAATTGAGACTCATCAATTAGGATTGCTCGGCGATAATTGATTTGAGACTCGGAGTATTTTATTCTTAATCCCTGAAATAATTGCGGGTGTGTATATTTAATATAAGTGACTTTGATTTACCAAAGGAATTAACCGATTTGATTATTGGGTTAATTACCGGTTAAGTTGGGTCACTATATTTTATATATGGCATGCCGTGAATTCTTGAAGGAGCAGTGTATCCCGGAAGGGTTGATAATATCCCCGAGATGAGTTCATAAGGAATTATTGTGTAAACCTCATGAGTGGATTCGTTCCGCACAATAATTAAGGTTGAATGGTACTAGTCTCGGATTCAAGAGATGAATATAATTTATTGGGCAATAAATAAATTTATTCATGGATATTTAAATCTTAAATACACGGAATAAATAATACTAAGATGGAGAAATATTATTTGATATAATATGGAATAATATTGGGAGTGCAATTTTATTTATATAGTGGAAAATAAATAAAATTAATATTGATAAGAATTAATAGATTTGGGTTGGACCCAATTTAATTTTCAATATTGAAGCCCAATATTTATTCTCCTTATGATCCCCTTCGTAGCCTATATAAGCACTACATGGTCTTCACTTTTCATTAACCTACGTTACGCCAATCATAAAGTTCTGAGAGTGAGGAAGATCCATAGGAATCCGATAGATCGTCGCCCACACGACGTTCGGACGAGGTGCTAGGAATACGCGGGAAGATCACAAGGTCTTCAACCGAATTCGTTTCTCCGTACAACGATTCGAGGTAATAATCGAGAACCCCCTTCTATGATTATTTGTGCGTTGAATAATTGTGATGTATACATGAACGACGCGATCCGGGAAAACGACGATCATCGCGGACGGGGATTCGAGATCCCCGGCGAAGATCGAAGGGGGCGGTCGAAACCCTAGGGTTCGACCGCCGTGCGCGTGCGACGAGGGGCGAGCCCCGGCTGGACGCCGGGGCATGCGATCGACTTCAGTCGATCGCTGGGGTGCCACGGGCTGGTGCCGTGGCGGACCCCAGCCGCCCTCGACGGCGGCGTGCGCTCGAAGGGGGCCCCGGCTGAAGCCGGGGCGAGCGATCGACTCGGAAGTCGATCGCTAGGGCAGCCGCGGCTAGGCCGCGGCGGGTCAGCTGGGCTGACCGCCCTCCCCTCGATGGCGGAGGCGGTGAGTCGCCGGACTCACCGCCAGGGGCTGTTCCGAACAGCCCCGCGGGGATGCCTCGCATCCCCGGCGATCGCCATGCACGGCGATCGCGAGCCCGGGCGTGGGTGTGGCTAGGGTTTAGTCGCGGGTTCTCCCGCGGCGACGCCTTGGTCATGCTCTAGCTCGTCCGTGGTTCGCGTTCGTAGATCCGACTCGTGGGAGAAAATCGGCTGGGGGCGGGCTGCGTGTCTTCGGGCGCGTAGTCTCCAAAGGTCGGACTCCTACGGATGAGTTGGTGTTCGTGCGGTCTCCGGCGAGAGGGTTTTTGATCGGGTTATCGGTTCCGCAATTTTGATAGCCCGGGACATCGAATCCCATCAATCATTAAATTACTAATCACATCTAAAATCCCATCAGGTAAGGCAAGCCACGTGGTGTGGACGTTTACCCACCCAAATGATTTAGCAATTAGATTTTCTTTGGTCATACATCGCTTATAGCGGAACCTCGTGGGGAGGAATACTACAAGGCGTATCTAAGTGTAAACCATTACTCAGCACCAAAGTGAATTGCTTGGAATTGCTACATTACCGCAAGCCACGTGGTGTGGACGTTTACGACAACTTCACAACTCTTCACAATTCCTTACAACTGTCTACATCAATTAATCCAAAATCCGTCAGTGCAGCAAGCCACGTGGTGTGGACGTTTACTTCACTAAGAGACTTTTATAATTGACTCCCAATTACTTGATCCATTTAATCTCGTAAATCAATACGTGGAGAATCATAAGTGAAACTCGAAGTTTCTAACCAGTGATTCACCATGCGAACGACCCTATCTCTCATAAATGAGGGAGCCGAGCAGACAAGCGACCCATCTATCAAAGAATGGCACGGAAGTCTCTAATTTGTGTCCTCTACATGACCAAGTGGCTCTGGCTCCATTCCACTCCCCGGGGTGAGAATGAGTCGACTTGAAGTCAGTTTCAGAAAGACAAATTAGGCATTGTTTGATAAACTTGATCAATGTTTCTTGTAAGAGGAATTACAAGAATTCTCCTCCAATGACACATCTATACGAACTTCAAAAGTCCATAAGAGTCACCAAGAGAACAGTAATGGAGACCATGGGAATGTTTCCATCCCCTCTCCCACTTAGCTTTTTATAACAAAGGGATATGCTATCTAATGCATAATTAAACACATAAGCATGCATGAAAGCAATAAAGCACATAGCACATAGTCAAAAATAATGCTAGATAAATTATTTTTTCCCCGACTATCATGGCTTTATCTTCATATGCATCTTCTAGTCTTCAGTCTTCGTTTCTTGAATGCTCCATGTGACGAGAATATTAATCTCTAATATTTAAATCTATTTATTTTCAATTAATCCAAAAGTTACTTAATTCGAAAATTAAGTCAATCGAATATATCAAAAATAAAATTAAATATTATTAATATTTTTATTTATTTATTTTCCTATCTAGTGCTATTAAATCTCTAGAATAATCTATCCAAGTAAAACTTGGAATATTCTAGAAGATATCTATAATAGAACAAGGAAATAAAATAAATAAATTAGGACTACTACTTTTCAAATTTATTTTTATTCCTAATCCATGAATATTCCCATGAGTAGGAATAATCAAATAGGAAAAATAAATTCAGTACTAAATTAATTAAATTTCTAATCTATGAATAATTCCATGAAGGAAATAAATCAATAGAAAATAAAATTAATTTAAATTAATTCTTTTCCTAATCCATGAGAGTTTCCAAAAAAGAAAGTACTCAAATAGGAAAAATCTGAATTAATTGGGAAAGTAGATTTTTGTAGGAACAGCACGGGATTAGGAGATCCCACGCCATCCCCACGATGATGGATCGGCCGGCCACTCGGGAGGAGCGCCGCCGCCGCCTAGCCACCGCCGGCTAGGCCATGGGTCGATCACCACCATGTGATCGATCCCAAGCCCTTGTCTTCTCGTCACTTCTTCGTCTTCCGGCGATCGTCTCAACATCGAACCAACGTAATTAAAATTACAAAATTTAAATTACAATTCCGGTATCGATTCTAAACATGAAATCGACCCTATACATTTTCCGGAAAATAAAGTGCGTAATAATAAATCCTAAATTCGGTCAACCCCCGAATTTTTACTATTACAAACATTCAACCACACAAAACGAATCTCGACATGTCCGAGAGTTTAATAATCATGATAATTAATTAAAAAAAAACAATTAATTAAATCCAACCATGATAGCCGGAAATCCTGCAAGGTAGAACAATAATCGAACATATACATGAACACGAAACCGAACGCTCTGATACCATTTTTTAGGATTCGATGTCCCGGGCTATCAAAAAAAATGCGGAACCGATAACCCGATCAAAAACCCTCGATCACCGAAGATTGGATCCCCGACTCATCCGCAGGAGTCCGACCTTTGGAGACTACATGCCTGAAGACACGCAGCCCGCCCCCAGCCGATTTTCTCCCACGAGTCGGATCCACGAACGCGAACCACCTCACGAGCCGGGGTCCGACCGAACGCCATCGAGACCCGAAGGCCCCGTGTGCCCAGCCGAACCCCCATGAGGGGTTCGCGATCGTCTACGGACGATCGCTGGGATCGCTACGGGCGATCCCTGGGGCTGCTCGTAGCAGCCCCGCAGCGAGTCCATGACTCGCTGCCCAGCGGGGCGTAGCCCCCGCACGCATCCGCTGCGGGCGAACCCGCAGCACGTACGGGGTCGCTGCGGGTGACCCCGCAGCTTACCCGCGATCGATCCGAGGATCGATCGCACGCCCTCGGCTCCAGCCGAGGGCTCTTCCCGTGCGCCACCGCCGCGCGCCTCCGACGAGGGGGCCGGCGGATCCACCTGCCGTGGCACCAGCCCACGTCGGATCCCCGACGATCGAACCCTAGGTTCGATCGTGTGCCCCGGCGTCCAGCCGGGGCTCCCTCCTCGTCGCGCGTCTGGGGCGGTCTGAACCCTAGGGTTCGGCCGCATCCTTCGATCCTCGCCGGGGATCTCGAATCCCCGTCCCCGAGGTTCGTCGTTTTCCCGGATCGCGTCGTTCATGTATACATCACGATTAAACAACACACATATAATCAAAGAGGGGGATTCTCGATTATTACCTCGAATCGTTGTACGGAGAAACGAATTCGGTTGACGACCTTGCGATCTTCCTACGTATTCCTTGCACCTCGTCCGAACGTCGTGTGGGCGACGATCTATCGGATTCCTATGGATCTTCCTCACTCTCAGAACTTTATGAATTCCGTAGGTTTTCTTGTGTTATGAAAAGTGAAGACCATGTAGTGCTTATATAGGCTACGTAGGGGATCATAAGGAGAATAAATATTGGGCTTCAATATTGAAAATTAAATTGGGTCCAACCCAAATCTATTAATTCTTATCAATATTAATTTTATTTATTTTCCACTATATAAATAAAATTGCACTCCCAATATTATTCCATATTATATCAAATAATATTTCTCCACCTTAGTATTATTTATTCCGTGTATTTAAGATTTAAATATCCATGAATAAATTTATTTATTGCTCAATAAATTATATTCATCTCTTGAATCCGAGACTAGTACCATTCAACCTTAATTATTGTGCGGAACGAATCCACTCATGAGGTTTACACAATAATTCCTTATGAACTCATCTCGGGGATATTATCAACCCTTCCGGGATACACTGCCCCTTCAAGAATTCACGGCATGCCATATACAAAATATAGTGACCCAACTTAACCGGTAATTAACCCAATAATTAAATCGGTTAATTCCTTTGGTAAATCAAAGTCACTTATATTAAATATACACACCCGCAATTGTTTCAGGGATTAAGAATAAAATACTCCGAGTCTCAAATCAATTATCGCCGAGCAATCCTAATTGATGAGTCTCAATTGATCAGCCCAATACACCAAGTGTACAAGTGTGATAAAATAATTAAGATAAATTATTTTCTCTCTCACACAACGACTATACCGATGGATTAGTTCGTGTCCATCTAGGTCGTGAGCAACTGTTCGATTAAATACGAGTAACCGATAGTATGATCTTCTGTGCGCCCATGCAGCACCATACTAACTACAACGTATAAAATCCAGAACTATGATTTGCATATAATTAAATGCAAATAATTGTTTATTAATTAAATAGATTAAATGCTATGATCGGGAGTTTACCGTTACTTAAATCTAGACATTAAGTACACAACTCCAACACCTTTCATATTAGAAAGAACTTTGTTCTGGATTTCTAATAAATGGATATTTTATTTCTTTTAATCATTTGATGGTTATAAGAAGAAATAATGATATTATCTATTCTGGTACATTGGCTAGCAATATATAAATGATGAATCCTGAGTCCACCACGATGCAACGACCGTAGTATGAAACTCGTTTTACTAATAAGAGATTTTTTTATCAATTATACTTGTGGATTCTTATGCTGAGTCATGTTTATTCAAATAAGAAGTTCAAGAGTCGAAAATTGATATTTTGATCAATTAAGTTGAAGGAGTGGACCTTCCGACCTAAGAATCTTATTTGGAAGATAACATGACTAAGCAATCCTTTATGGATATAAGATGTAAGATCCGGACAAGTATGAGAATTGATTGACTCTGATGTATGCAGACCTATGCCTACTCAGACAATAAGGTACGAGTACTTCATTTTATGATTACTCGAAAAATGGATTAGAATACCTGATGTGTCACAAAAGCAAGTGTTTTGACAAGTCGATGGACACTAAGCAATTGTGGAGAACCATCAAGGTATATCCATTTGTAGCCTGCGATTTGATCGCGGAGGCAAGTACCTGTCTGAGGAATGCATGGCATACTGATCAGAGATTGGGATTTGATCCCAAATGACTACACCATACACTTTTGTGTAAGAAATGGTGTGTCGTAAATAAGAAATTGAACTCTTATAGAGATAGTAAAAGATGAGTTATACGGAACTACCTGTGTTCTATGGATATGTCTGGAAACAACGGCGCATTCAAATGCGGTTGTAGAATATCCTAGAAGAACAAAAGATGTGTGTTCAATAGTACTATGAACCAGAAGGACGTTACAAGTTCTAACGCCCGGTTCTTAGAGAAAAACTATATAATGAACCACAAGCCCAAGGAGACGTAATACTTTGAATTGAGAGAGAAAGATTAAGACTTAAAACCAGCCGAACCGAGTAGCGGTACACCACTAACTGCACCTACTGTTATCACTGTTTATACACCGGAATGCCATTGTAGTGGGAGGTTGTGGGACAACCGGAGATATTCATAAGACTAGGAGAGTCTTCGAACTCTGGACCTAGTATACATGAAATTGATCCCTAGATCTACATGAAGGCCGTACTAGATCTAAATGTGCCTTCTTGGAGAGCAATAAGGATTATTGCTAAGAGGCGAGATCATTTAGAGTACAAGCTTAATTGATCCATTTATGGATTGAAACAAAGCATTGAGTTCGTGGTACTTGAAAATTGATGAGATAGTCCATTTTATGGATTCATCAAAAGCATAGACGAATCGTGTGTATGGGAAACGTGATGGAAACAAGGTGGTGTTTCTCGGAGGTTTTATGTAGATGACATTTTATCATTGGTAACAATGTAAAGATGTTGTCAGACATAAAATGATGGTTGTCTAGAAAAATCGATATATGAGATGAAGAAGAAGTTAGAGCATGTTCTTAAGATCTAGGATCTCAAGAAAAGAACATTGTACTTCTCCTGGACATCTAACATATATATGATTATGGTTCGTTTTAACATGCAAGATTCCGAGAAAGGTTCGTTACCTTTCAGATAAGGAATGCGTCTATCTAAGGTATGTGTTTTGTAACACATAAAGGTGATAGAAGCAATGAAAGCAGTTTCCTACACTTTTAGTATGGAAAGCTTAATAAATGCAATGTTGAAAACGAGAACCTGATATCGGCTATGCAGTGAGCATAGTGGGAGGATATCAAGGTAATCCTGGAAAGGAATATTCGACTGCCGTAAAAGTACTTTCGAAGTACTGTTCTAGACTACGAAGCAGACGAGTTTTTCCTTTGGATTACATTCTCTTAGATTTCTAATCAAATGAGGACCGGTGTAAGTCGATATCAGGCTATGTGTTTCACTATTGAAGGAGAAGGAGTTTTAACATGGAAGAGTGATAAGCACGATGCTTTTCGGACTCTGCCATAGGTAACCAAATAGCGGCCTCAGAGGCAGCGGAAGTTTTGGTATAACTCCGGGATAATCTCTGGGACTTAGATGTGATTCTTAATTTGCCAAAGGCTATGTAAATAGCGGTGCAATGGCAAATGGTAAGAAATCACTAGTCCATAAGTGTAAGATAACACATAGTGCAAGTACCACCTGATACGAGTCATCGTCGAGGGAGACGACGCTGTAGTCACCAAGATAACTTCAGAGCGGCAACCTAGAGTGCTCATTCACATAGTACTTCTTGGAAGTACAACTTAAGCACGTGATGAGTATGGGAGTCGAGAGTTTGGAGGAAATGACTAGACCTTAGTACAAGTGGGAGATTGTTGGAGTTGTGTACTTAATGTCTAGATTTAAGTAACGGAAACTCACGATCCATTGCCATTAATCTATTTAATTAAATAAACAATTATTTGCGTTTAATTATTTATAATTAAATATATGCAAATCATAGTCCTGGATTTTATACGTTGTAGTTAGTATGGTGTTGCATGGGCGCACAGAAGATCATACTATCGGTTACTCGTATTTAATCGAACAGTTGCTCACGACCTAGATGGACACGGACCAATCCATCGGTATAGTCGTTGTGTGAGAGAGAAAATAATTTATCTTAATTATTTTATCACACTTGTACACTTGGTGTATTGAGCGGATCGTTGAGATTCATCGATTAGGATTGCCGGCGATAATCGATTCGAGTCTCAGTGTATTTTATTTTTAATCCCCGAAACTATTGCGGGTGTGTATATTTAATATAAGTGACTTTGATTTACCAAAGGAATTAACCGATTTAATTATTGGGTTAATTACCGGTTAAGTTGGGTCACTATATTTTATATATGGCATGCCGTGAATACTTGACGGGAAAGTGTATCCCGGAAGGGTTGATAATATCCCCGAGATGAGTTCATAAGGAATTATTATGTAAACCCTGCAGGTGGATTTAATCCGCATAATAATTAAGGTTGAATGGTACTAGCTCGGATATAAGAGATGAATAAATTAATTAGCAATAAATTAATTTTATTCATGGATATTTATATCTTAAATACACGGAATAAATAATACTACCGGAGAAATATTATTTGATATAATATGGTTTAATATTGGGAGTGCAATTAATTTTATATAGTGGAAAATAGAATTAATTAATATTGATAAGGATTAATGGACTTGAGCATTGGGCTCAATTTAATCTTCAATATTGGAAGCCCAATATTCCACCTCCTTAAGATCCCCTACGTAGCCTATAAAAGCACTACATGGTCTTCTCTATTCTCATAACTTGAAGATCACAATTCTAGAGAGAGAAAGTAGAGAGGGAGATCCATGGAGTTCGGTAGATCGTCGCCCACACGACGTCCGAGCTAGTGCAAGGAATACGTGGGAAGATCTCAAGGTCGTCAAATTGAGTTCTTCGATTTTCCGAACAACGAGAACGAGGTAAATCGTAAAACCCTCTTTATGATTTTATTGTTTAATTATCGTAAAAATACCTTAAACCAAGATCCAAGGAACGGACCCACGAGACGAGGTCGAACCGGGCGGTGGTGGTCGGACCACCGGACCGCCGGCGGCTCGACGACTCGGCTGGAAAGGGATCGCGCGAGGTGGATCGAGCCTAGGGCTCGATCACGCGGATCGGCTGCGGGTTTTCCCGTAGCGATCTGCTGCCAGCTACGGGTTTTCCCGCAGCGACTCGTAGCGCCCAGCAGCAGCGAGTCAGGCGACTCGCTGCGGGTTGCTGTGGGCTGCTACGGGGATTTCGCTGGGTGCTGTGGGATTTCCCGCAGCTGACCCGCAGAGATCCAGCAGGGTCCCAGCAGCAGCGAGTCAGGCGACTCGCTGCGGGTTGCTGCGGGCTGCTGCGAGCAACCCCGCGTGGCTGCTGCGGGTTTCGCGGGTTCACGCGAGTTCTCTCGTGTTTTTCCCGCGTAACTTTTTCGTATGGTCATGTACGTGTTCCGGGAGTCGATTGGAGTTGTCGGTTCCGCAATTTTGACAATTCCGGATATTCGATCTCCGTAGGATTTCGGTCGGAATTAATTAGATAATTTATTTATTTAAATTTATTAATTCCGGGATATCGATTTCCAACAGTGAAGGCGATGATGATCGCATACTTTTACTACTGTGGATTCAGGTACGCACCTGCTTCCACCTCCTAATTTGTACCCTCCCTTGTTTTAGTAGTTGTTAGTTTTTATTTTTTGTTTTTTGTTTATTTTATTTTATTTTATTTTTGTTAAGGTCACCCCCGAGTCACTTTGGTTTGGGGGGGACTAGGTTGATCTCCCTGCTGACACACTTTGCCCAGGCAAAGTGTGTGAGGGGGCAGGTGCGCCAAACTTTTTGAGTCATAGTCTGGTCGTGGGTAGCCCCTACCAATCTTATTACTTTTGCACACTTTCCCCAGGAAAAGTGATGGGATTCGATGTCCCGGGCTATCAAAATTGCGGAACCGATAACCCGATCAAAAACCCTCTCGCCGGAGACCGCACGAACACCAACTCATCCGTAGGAGTCCGACCTTTGGAGACTACGCGCCCGAAGACACGCAGCCCGCCCCCAGCCGATTTTCTCCCACGAGTCGGATCTACGAACGCGAACCACGGACGAGCTAGAGCATGACCAAGGCGTCGCCGCGGGAGAACCCGCGACTAAACCCTAGCCACACCCACGCCCGGGCTCGCGATCGCCGGGGATGCGAGGCATCCCCGCGGGGCTGTTCGGAACAGCCCCTGGCGGTGAGTCCGGCGACTCACCGCCTCCGCCATCGAGGGGAGGGCGGTCAGCCCAGCTGACCCGCCGCGGCCTAGCCGCGGCTGCCCTAGCGATCGACTTCCGAGTCGATCGCTCGCCCCGGCTTCAGCCGGGGCCCCCTTCGAGCGCACGCCGCCGTCGAGGGCGGCTGGGGTCCGCCACGGCACCAGCCCGTGGCACCCCAGCGATCGACTGAAGTCGATCGCATGCCCCGGCGTCCAGCCGGGGCTCGCCCCTCGTCGCACGCGCACGGCGGTCGAACCCTAGGGTTTCGACCGCCCCCTTCGATCTTCGCCGGGGATCTCGAATCCCCGTCCGCGATGATCGTCGTTTTCCCGGATCGCGTCGTTCATGTATACATCATAATTATTCAACGCACAAATAATCATAGAAGGGGGTTCTCGATTATTACCTCGAATCGTTGTACGGAGAAACGAATTCGGTTGAAGACCTTGTGATCTTCCCGCCTATTCCTAGCACCTCGTCCGAACGTCGTGTGGGCGACGATCTATCGGATTCCTATGGATCTTCCTCACTCTCAGAACTTTATGATTGGCGTAACGTAGGTTAATGAAAAGTGAAGACCATGTAGTGCTTATATAGGCTACGAAGGGGATCATAAGGAGAATAAATATTGGGCTTCAATATTGAAAATTAAATTGGGTCCAACCCAAATCTATTAATTCTTATCAATATTAATTTTATTTATTTTCCACTATATAAATAAAATTGCACTCCCAATATTATTCCATATTATATCAAATAATATTTCTCCATCTTAGTATTATTTATTCCGTGTATTTAAGATTTAAATATCCATGAATAAATTTATTTATTGCCCAATAAATTATATTCATCTCTTGAATCCGAGACTAGTACCATTCAACCTTAATTATTGTGCGGAACGAATCCACTCATGAGGTTTACACAATAATTCCTTATGAACTCATCTCGGGGATATTATCAACCCTTCCGGGATACACTGCTCCTTCAAGAATTCACGGCATGCCATATATAAAATATAGTGACCCAACTTAACCGGTAATTAACCCAATAATCAAACCGGTTAATTCCTTTGGTAAATCAAAGTCACTTATATTAAATATACACACCCGCAATTATTTCAGGGATTAAGAATAAAATACTCCGAGTCTCAAATCAATTATCGCCGAGCAATCCTAATTGATGAGTCTCAATTGATCCGCCCAATACACCAAGTGTACAAGTGTGATAAAATAATTAAGATAAATTATTTTCTCTCTCACACAACGACTATACCGATGGATTAGTTCGTATCCATCTAGGTCGTGAGCAACTGTTCGATTAAATACGAGTAACCGATAGTATGATCTTCTGTGCGCCCATGCAGCACCATACTAACTACAACGTATAAAATCCAGAACCATGATTTGCATATAATTAAATGCAAATAATTGTTTATTAATTAAATAGATTAAATGCTATGATCGGGAGTTTACCGTTACTTAAATCTAGACATTAAGTACACAACTCCAACAATCTCCCACTTGTACTAAGGTCTAGTCATTTCCTCCAAACTCCCGGTTCCCATACTCATCACGTGCTTTAAAGTGTACTTCCGAGGAGTACTATGTGAGTGAGCAATCTGGGTTGCCGCTCTGAAGTTATCTTGGTGACTACTACGTCGTCTTCCCTGACGATGACTCGTATCAGGTGGTACTTGCTCTATGTGTTAACATCACTTTTGACTTATGACCTCTTCTAGTTCACCGTGCACCGCTATCTAATAGCCTTTGGTAAACTAAGAGTCATATCCAAGTCAAGAGGTTATCCCGGAACTTAACCAAAACTTCCGCTGCCTCTGAGGCTGCTTTTCGGTTATGAGAGAGTCTGAAAAGCGTCCCGCTTATCACTCTTTCACTTCATAGTTCCACCTCTTTCTAAAAGTGAACACATAGCCTGATATCGACTTTGACTGGTCCTTCTCTGATTTTTGGATCTGAGAATCTGTAATCTAAGAAGATTTCGTCTTGCTCAAGCCAGTACTATGAAAGTACTCTTGCAGCATTCGAACATCCCTTATCCAGATTACTTTGATATCCTCCCACTACGCAAACCGCATAGTTGATATCAGGTTCTTGTTTTACAACATTGCATCTACAAAGCCCTCCACACTCGAAGTGTAGGGAACTGCTTTGTCTATATCTATCTCCTTCATATGTTCAAGACACATACCTTAGATAGATTAATTCTGTTCTCGAAAGGCAATAACCTTTCTCAGAAGTATGCATGTTTAAAACAAACCTTAATCGTATAAGATGTCTAGGAGAAGTACAATGTTCTTATCTCTAGATCATAAGATCTTAAGAACATGCTCTAACTTCTTCTCAATCTTATATCTCGATTTATTTAGACAACCTCTATTTTATGCCTGACAACACTTTTACATTGTTGCCAACGATGAAGTGTTATCTACACAAAATTCCGAGAAACACCACCTTGTTTCCGTCACGTCTCTAACACACCTTCTTTGCTAATCCTATGCAGACCCAGGGATCGATTTCATGTATACTGGATCCAGAGTTCAAAACTCCTCCAGTCTTATGAACATTTCTAGTTGCTTAACAACCTCCCACTGCAATGGCGTCCCGGTGTGTAACAGTAACAACATTAGGTGCAGTCAGTGGTGTACTATTACTCGGTCAGGCTGGTTCTCAGTCTTTCCCTTTCCTCATTTTAAAGTATTTTGTCAATTAGGGCATTGCAGTTCATCTAATAGTTTTTCCTCTATGAACCGGACGAGACGTCCCTCTGGTTCATAGTACTATAGAACACACAAAACTTTGTTCATCTAGGATATCCTACAACCATATTGAATATGTTGTTGTCTCCAGGAATATCCATAGAACATAGGTAATTCCGAACAACTTGTTCTCTTACTATTAGATTTCTATTTCTTTACAACGCACCATCTCTACACGTAAGTGTACGGCTCGTCTCTTTGGGAATTAATCCCAATCTTTGATTATGCTATGTGTTATCTAGATAGGTGATGGCCTCCGCGACCGAGTCGCAGGCTTCTAATGGATATACTTTGATGGTTCCCCATAATAGCTTTGTGTCCATTGACAAGTCAAAACACTTTGCTTTTATGGCACATCAAGCATTCTAATCCATCACTGAGTATTCTTTGAAAAGAATTACTCATACCTCTCTAATATACACATATGTCTGCATATCTTATCATTTCCAATACTATATTGAATTCTATCCTTTTTCCAGAAAGGTTTGCTTAGACGTATTATCCTCCAAATTCAATCCTTAGGTCGGAAGGTCCATTCCTTCAACTATAATTGATCAAAACAATTTCGACCATATGAATTTCATTTGAAAATACTACTAAGTATAAGATTTCATAAGTATAATGATAAAGAAATATCTAATAAGTAAAAACAAGTTATATATAACGGTTTGTTGCATCGTGGTAGACTAAGGATTCATCATTCACATATTGCTATCTAATGTACCATAATGAATATCACCATTATTTCTTATCCAAACCATCCAATGATTAAAGAAATAAAATATTCATTACTAAAGAAAAACAGAACGAAGTTCTTTTTCAAAATAAAAGGGGTACATAAGCAATAACTGAAATGAAAACTTAAAACAGATAAATGTCTTCCACTGCAACTGCTGCTACCCCAACAGCTTCGCCCATGTAGACTCGAATTCTTCTTCTCTAAGTCGCCGGGTTTTCTAGAACCCCTGCATTAAAAAATGCACATACCGTCAGTGGTTCCATATCTACACACCAGAATTCTGGTAGATAATACCGCTGACTATGTTTTTACGACTAAAGAAAGATTCGTACCTCTGAGAGGACATTCAGACTTCCAGTGTCCCATCTTGTTGCATCGGAAGCACTTACCCTTTGGCTTTGCAGCCCCCACTTGTGGTGCAGTCCTCTTGCCACCACTGGGTTTCCAGGCTTGCTTCCTCTTCTTGCCCCTACCTCCACCAGGCTTGAAGCCTTTGGACTTGGTAGCTACAAGCGCTTGAGACTTGCCCTTCTTGAAGATCCCCTCTGCCGCCTTTAGTTCAGTCAGGAGTTGCGCAAGAGTATAAGATAGTTTACCCATATTATAGCTCATACGAAACTGCTCAAAACTAGGGGCCAGAGACTGGAGTATGATGTCGACTTGCGTCTCACCATCAATAGAAGCTCCTAGGACCTCAAGTTCATAAGGACTCTCATGGCTTCTTGCCTAGCCGCACGATCTTGCTCCCCAAACATCTCCTTGAGGTTAAACATCATATCATAGGCAGTGTCCATCGACTCATGTTGGGTTTGGAGTACATTTGACATGGAAGCCAAAATATAACACCTAGCCATCTCATCAGCCTTTTTCCACTTCCGATATGCCAGTTTTTCCTCATCAGTTGAGGCAGCCGTGGGCTCAGCAGGGCACACTTCATGGAGTACAAACTTGTACTCCTCCGAAGTTAGGACAATGTCTAAATTTCTCTTCCAATCAATATAGTTGGTTCCAGTGAGCTTATGCTCCTTGAGTATCATAGAAAGTGGGTTCATAGCTATTCTCTAAACCTATAAGCACATTTAAACAAACAATTAATTTAATATCCGATATTATCTCCCTTAAATAATATCATTAAATTACTAATCACATCTAAAATCCCATCAGGTAAGGCAAGCCACGTGGTGTGGACGTTTACCCACCCAAATGATTTAGCAATTAGATTTTCTTTGGTCATACATCGCTTATAGCGGAACCTCGTGGGGAGGAATACTACAAGGCGTATCTAAGTGTAAACCATTACTCAGCACCAAAGTGAATCGCTTGGAATTGCTACATTACCGCAAGCCACGTGGTGTGGACGTTTACGACAACTTCACAACTCTTCACAATTCCTTACAACTGTCTACATCAATTAATCCAAAATCCGTCAGTGCAGCAAGCCACGTGGTGTGGACGTTTACTACACTAAGAGACTTTTATAATTGACTCCCAATTACTTGATCCATTTAATCTCGTAAATCAAGACGTGGAGAATCATAAGTGAAACTCGAAGTTTCTAACCAGTGATTTACCATGCGAACGACCCTATCTCTCATAAATGAGGGAGCCGAGCAGACAAGCGACCCATCTATCAAAGAATGGCACGGAAGTCTCTAATTTGTGTCCTCCACATGACCAAGTGGCTCTGGCTCCATTCCACTCCCCGGGGTGAGAATGAGTCGACTTGAAGTCAGTTTCAGAAAGACAAATTAGGCATTGTTTGATAAACTTGATCAATGTTTCTTGTAAGAGGAATTACAAGAATTCTCCTCCAATGACACATCTATACGAACTTCAAAAGTCCATAAGAGTCACCAAGAGAACAGTAATGGAGACCATGGGAATGTTTCCATCCCCTCTCCCACTTAGCTTTTTATAACAAAGGGATATGCTATCTAATGCATAATTAAACACATAAGCATGCATGAAAGCAATAAAGCACATAGCACATAGTCAAAAATAATGCTAGAGAAATTATTTTTCTCCGACTATCATGGCTTTATCTTCATATGCATCTTCTAGTCTTCAGTCTTCGTTTCTTGAATGCTCTATGTGACGAGAATATTAATCTCTAATATTTAAATCTATTTATTTTCAATTAATCCAAAAGTTACTTAATTCGAAAATTAAGTCAATCGAATATATCAAAAATAAAATTAAATATTATTAATATTTTTATTTATTTATTTTCCTATCTAGTTCTTATTAAATCTTTAGAATAATCTATCCAAGTAAAACTTGGAATATTCTAGAAGATATCTATAATAGAACAAGGAAATAAATAAATTAGGACTACTACTTTTCAAATTTATTTTTATTCCTAATCCATGAATATTCCCATGAGTAGGAATAATCAAATAGGAAAAATAAATTTAGTACTAAATTAATTAAATTTCTAATCTATGAATATTTCCATGAAGGAAATAAATCAATAGAAAATAAAATTAATTTAAATTAATTCTTTTCCTAATCCATGAGAGTTTCCAAAAGGAAAGCACTCAAATAGGAAAAATCCGAATTAATTGGGAAAGTAGATTTTTGTAGGAATAGCACGGGATTAGGAGATCCCACGCCATCCCCACCTAGATGGATCGGCCGGCCACTCGGGAGGAGCGCCGCCGCCGCCTAGCCACCGCCGGCTAGGCCATGGGTCGATCACCACCATGTGATCGATCCCAAGCCCTTGTCTTCTCGTCACTTCTTCGTCTTCCGTCGATCGTCTCAACATCGAACCAACGTAATTAAAATTACAAAATTTAAATTACAATTCCGGTATCGATTCTATACATGAAATCGACCCTATACAATTTCCGGAAAATAAAGTACGTAATAATAAATCCTAAATTCGGTCAACCCCCGAATTTTTACTATTACAAACATTCAACCACACAAAAACGAATCTCGACATGTCCGAGAGTTTAATAATCATGATAATTAATTAAAAACAATTAATTAAATCCAACCATGATAGCCGGAAATCCTGCAAGGTAGAACAATAATCGAACATATACATGAACACGAAACCGAACGCTCTGATACCATTTGATGGGATTCGATGTCCCGGGCTATCAAAATTGCGGAACCGATAACCCGATCAAAAACCCTCTCGCCGGAGACCGCACGAACACCAACTCATCCGTAGGAGTCCGACCTTTGGAGACTACGCGCCCGAAGACACGCAGCCCGCCCCCAGCCGATTTTCTCCCACGAGTCGGATCTACGAACGCGAACCACGGACGAGCTAGAGCATGACCAAGGCGTCGCCGCGGTAGAACCCGCGACTAAACCCTAGCCACACCCACGCCCGGGCTCGCGATCGCCGTGCATGGCGATCGCCGGGGATGCGAGGCATCCCCGCGGGGCTGTTCGGAACAGCCCCTGGCGGTGAGTCCGGCGACTCACCGCCTCCGCCATCGAGGGGAGGGCGGTCAGCCCAGCTGACCCGCCGCGGCCTAGCCGCGGCTGCCCTAGCGATCGACTTCCGAGTCGATCGCTCGCCCCGGCTTCAGCCGGGGCCCCCTTCGAGCGCACGCCGCCGTCGAGGGCGGCTGGGGTCCGCCACGGCACCAGCCCGTGGCACCCCAGCGATCGACTGAAGTCGATCGCATGCCCCGGCGTCCAGCCGGGGCTCGCCCCTCGTCGCACGCGCACGGCGGTCGAACCCTAGGGTTTCGACCGCCCCCTTCGATCTTCGCCGGGGATCTCGAATCCCCGTCCGCGATGATCGTCGTTTTCCCGGATCGCGTCGTTCATGTATACATCACAATTATTCAACGCACAAATAATCATAGAAGGGGGTTCTCGATTATTACCTCGAATCGTTGTACGGAGAAACGAATTCGGTTGAAGACCTTGTGATCTTCCCGCGTATTCCTAGCACCTCGTCCGAACGTCGTGTGGGCGACGATCTATCGGATTCCTATGGATCTTCCTCACTCTCAGAACTTTATGATTGGCGTAACGTAGGTTAATGAAAAGTGAAGACCATGTAGTGCTTATATAGGCTACGAAGGGGATCATAAGGAGAATAAATATTGGGCTTCAATATTGAAAATTAAATTGGGTCCAACCCAAATCTATTAATTCTTATCAATATTAATTTTATTTATTTTCCACTATATAAATAAAATTGCACTCCCAATATTATTCCATATTATATCAAATAATATTTCTCCATCTTAGTATTATTTATTCCGTGTATTTAAGATTTAAATATCCATGAATAAATTTATTTATTGCCCAATAAATTATATTCATCTCTTGAATCCGAGACTAGTACCATTCAACCTTAATTATTGTGCGGAACGAATCCACTCATGAGGTTTACACAATAATTCCTTATGAACTCATCTCGGGGATATTATCAACCCTTCCGGGATACACTGCTCCTTCAAGAATTCACGGCATGCCATATATAAAATATAGTGACCCAACTTAACCGGTAATTAACCCAATAATCAAACCGGTTAATTCCTTTGGTAAATCAAAGTCACTTATATTAAATATACACACCCGCAATTATTTCAGGGATTAAGAATAAAATACTCCGAGTCTCAAATAATTTATCGCCGAGCAATCCTAATTGATGAGTCTCAATTGATCCGCCCAATACACCAAGTGTACAAGTGTGATAAAATAATTAAGATAAATTATTTTCTCTCTCACACAACGACTATACCGATGGATTAGTTCGTATCCATCTAGGTCGTGAGCAACTGTTCGATTAAATACGAGTAACCGATAGTATGATCTTCTGTGCGCCCATGCAGCACCATACTAACTACAACGTATAAAATCCAGAACCATGATTTGCATATAATTAAATGCAAATAATTGTTTATTAATTAAATAGATTAAATGCTATGATCGGGAGTTTACCGTTACTTAAATCTAGACATTAAGTACACAACTCCAACAAAAAGTGTGTGAGGGGGGAAAGGGAAAGGGCAAACCCCTGTTTCTAATCGAGTCAGCATGATTATGTGATCACTTTGGGCAAACGTACATACAGTAACTCAAACTTCATAGTTAAGATGCATGAAATAGGGATGATGGAACTGTTCTAGGCAAACCGTAAGAATTGAGCCCACATTATGATATGATTTCTTTCTTTGAGAGTCTGCTGTGATATTTACAATGCTTGTCTTTGCCTGTTTGCTGAAATGAGTAGTTTGACTGAGTAGGGTTGTTAGATGATTAGGGCATTTTCTTGTTTCATTTCTGCTTGAATAAATAACACTGCCCCTTGCTAGCCCTTTGAGCCTGATTGAATATTCTTTGTGAACCCATCTGGTATTATGCTCACATTACATAGGCAGCCAGAGAGATAAGAGGGAGTTAGGGCACAGTGTTCAAATTAAAAAAAAAAAAAAAAAAAAAAAAAAAAAAAAAAAAAAGAAAACAAAAAAATAGAATAAAAGTTGTTGTGCTAAGGCCCGTAAGAAAGGGGCAAAGTGGCAGAGAAAAGGCTAACATCAAAAAGCCCTTTGCCCATAGAGCCTACTCCTCAAAATCTACCCATATGAGCCCAACACTACAACCTAATAAAAGTCCCTTTGATAACCCCCTGCTTAGTTAAAACAAACTCAGGTTAGCAATACGGCAAATTTAGGCAAAGTGAAATCACAGCAGAAAATGAGTGTCATTGAACCCATACACTGAAAAGAGAGAAACACTGTGAGGGAGTGAACCCAAAGACCTAGAACAGACTCTTGACTTATTTTCATCTTTACTTGAATTTTGTGTTATCTGTATGTACTATGCCCTGTACTGATCATGCTAAAGTCCTTTGCTTTATTTCTCCCTACTTCTTTCATTTCTGTTTTCACTTTGGTCTTGAGTCAGGCAAATCAGATCCCACGCTTGGGGACAAGCGTATCCAAGTGTGTGCGGTTCTGATGAGCCATTTTATTTGCTCATCTTAGAGCATTTTTACACCCTTTATTGAGTCAGTTTGAGTCGGTTACGTGTCTGGGAGGGCACAATTAGGTGTTTGGGCAGAGTGTGTATGGATGCAGGTAACAGGTGGCGCACTGGGCAAAAGAGGCAAGGAAATCCCCTTCTTTGGGAAAACAGATTCTGGAGTGGTAGTGAAATGCAACAGTTTGACCACATCAGGCAAATGGGTAAAGTCACGAAGCAGAAGACCCAGAATTCCTACCAAGTACCGTGCCTGGTCCGACCATCTGTGGAGGAGAAGAAATACCTGCGGACTTCAATTTGGGCAGAGAACGGCTGCAGACAGAAGATTCCCTGTGGGCAAGGCGTCAGCGTACCAGAATCCCTGGATTTGGGGGATCTCACTTATCCTCCAACGCTTTGACTGCTGGCGCCTATTCTTTAGGAAGGAGAAACAGCCGCTGAATTCAAATTCAAATTGAAGTCTATTAAAGGGGCGCGACGGGCAGCAAAGATATACAACACAATATGATGGAGTTATATTCTAAATGTCTAGTTTAGTGACAATATGGAACTCCTTATCTGTGTTTTACATTATCTATTAATCAAACCGTCGGAATTTTGTCTGTCTTGTACTTGAATGCAATAGTCCTAGATATATACGTTGTAGACAGTATGGCGCGAGGAGACACGCGGAAGATCATACTGTCGGTTACTCGTATACTATCGAACAGAAGCTCACGACTTAGATGGACAGGGACAATCCATCGGTACGTCGTAGTGTGACTGGGTAATAGTTGGTCTTGACTATTATGTTACACTCGTACACTTGGTGTATTGAGCAGGACCACGGGAGGGTGTTCGATTTATACTAATCGAAGTAATCGAACTAGACCTCAGAGATTACGGATATACGAATTCCTAATCCCTATATAATTATAGGTGCGTGTGTCCAATTCTCGGTTCTTTAACTTGCCAATGAGTGAGACTAATTGATTAGTCGAGATACTCGGTAAATTGGGAATCGTAATTGTACTCACGGCATGCTATAGATTATAGACAGGAAACCGTGTCCCGTTTATCGGGTTGATAACGTCCCCGAGATGAGCTCATAAATTTTATCATGTAAACCCTGCAGGTGGATTTGTTCCACATGATAATAAGGATGAGTGGTACTAGTCTCGGATAATAAGAAACGAATTAATTTAATTATTAGTAATTAAATAAATTCGTGGACGTTCGATATCTTAAACACGGGGAAAGTCGTATATGTAATTTCGGCGGATTTATTATTGTTGAAATAATATTAAAATTAATTTCGGGAATTCAATTATTATTTTATAGTGGAGTTAATAATAATTAAAATTGAAAACGATTAATTAAGGAATTGCTTTTACGTATTCCAAGTTAATTAATATTTCAATTTAGCCCTTAATTAATTTATCCTTAGGTCCCTAACGTAGCTCTATATAAACCCCCTCCCTTACCCTCTCTTAACCTACAATTCGCCGCAACATTTATTTTTGCTGAGAAAAATAATTGCGTTAGCGCAAATATATTTTTCTCTGTAAAAGTAAAAAGGTTAACGCAAATAAAATTTTTATTCTCTCATTGAGAATAATCATACGGAGGTTGAGACAGAGAGAGTATAGACGGGAGAACCCCAGCGGATCGTTGCCCACACAACGGCTGGAGTCGGGAAGAGAATACGTTAGAAGCTCTAAGGTCTCAACAATCGACCGAGAAGGTATGAGATCGATTCTTATTACGCATTTAATCGATCTAAAATTATCTCGTTGAACATACATGAACGTAGATCGGATTCCGGGGTCGTGGATCGTATTACTCGACTACTGGGGGTTCTAGGACCTCCGGAACGGTAGTCGGATGAGGAAAAACGACCCGGAAACGAGCCCGGAACAGCAACATCGTGTTGCTGTTCGCGGACAAACGGCGGTCGCCAGAGAGCAAACGGCGGTCGCCGTTTGCAGCTTCTCCAGCGACCGCTGGACTGCATACAGCGGGCGCTGTTTTGGTGCAGTCCAGTCCCGGTTCGCGCGGTTGTCCTTCGGGGCGATGGCTGGGCGTGAATCGGGTCAAGGGCTGTCGTGCGAACGAAGTAGCGACTTCGGATATCGACTGGGATCGTTTGGATGTTCGAGCAATCGAACGAACGCATCCCGGGTAGTCGATTTCCAACAATTGGTATCAGAGCCGGTTATACGTTCTTTGTATTGTTTGCGAGTTTGTTTTGCAGGGTGACCCGATTATTATGGTCATGTTTTATTGTACTGTATGTTGTGGTGTGTTAAACTCTCGGGATTGTCGAGATCTTTGTTTTATACAACGTTGCTTGTTTGTAATAGTTTAAAACGACGGGTTGAGTCGTTTAGGGTTTTTTCGTTTTTTTTCGTTTATCCGGATGTATAGGATCGATCATTCCTGTATAGGATCGATGCCGGAAGTAGTTAGTTTACATATGTAATGTTACTGCTGCTTGGTGGATCGAGAGGAGATCGAAGGACGGACGAACGAGGGTCGAGGAGTCGAACCTGCGGCTACTGTGCACAAACGGCGCCCGCTGGAGGGCAAACGGCGACCGCCGTTTGCAGCTCCTCCAGCGACCGCTGTTCTTCATACAGCGGGCGCTGTTTGAGGTTTGGCAGCAGCGCCGCGGGGGTTCGACGGACATCACGGATCGCTTGTCGAGGGCCCGGGACGATACTCCAATGGGAGGGGTTCGTCTCTTGGTCCTTAGACGAGTCGGTGATGGACCGAGACCGAGACGAGCAACGAGACGAAGATCCAAGAAGACGTGCATCGAAGATTTTAAAGGCCATAATAATCGGGCCACGTTAAATGCTTTCTATGTGTTTACGTGTTTTATTATGCTTTAATTTCATATGCATGTGAATGTTATCCCTTTCGTAAAAACTAAGTGGGAGAGGGATTGGAAACAATCCCGCGGTCTCCATTCTCTGTTTTGATGGTGATGTGTGTCGCTTACGAGTTGGCTTTAGTGTCATCCTCCCTATCGGATAAAGTTGACACACGGATATCACTGGATCAAAATTCGAATTCAATTCCATTTATAGAATTGAACACTTAAGTTTTTCAAAGCAATGCCTAATCTGTCTTTCAAAGACTAATTTCAACTCGACTCATTCTCACCCCGGGGAGTGGAATGGAGCCAAAGCGCTTGGTTATGTCGATGACACAGATTAGAGACATTCGAGTCATTTGATGACTAGATCGATTGTCTGGTTGGCTCCCTCACTTTGTGAGAGATAGGGCTCAATTGCATGATTGATCGCTGGTTAGAAACTTCGAGTTTCACTTACGAGATATCAAGCTTTGATTAACGAAATTGTGAAATTTATTAAATGGAATTCAATTAACAAAGTTGTTTGTTTAGTAAACGTCCACACTATCGTGGCTTACTAGACGGAAACGGAACTTAGGGTTAATTGAGGCTCGACAGTTATAGGAAATCGTAAAGGGACCGCATGTCAACGTAAACGTCCACACTAACGTGGCTTGCGGTGGGCGTGTAGTTTCCGAGCGGTTAACTTAGTACTGAGAAATGGTATACACTTAGGTACGCTTTACAGTATCCTCCCCATCGGAGTCACTGCTGTAATGATGTACGACCAAAGTAAAAGTCCAGTTATAAAATCGTTTGGACTAGTATACGTCCACATGAACGTGGCATGCTAGTCTGATGGGATTTTAGGATTAATTGGTAAATTTAATGATATTAATTAAGGGAGTTAATATCGAATTAAATTTGACAGTTTGATTTGTCTCTTTTATAGATATGGCACTCAACCCGCTGTCCATTATACTAAAAGAAAACAAACTCACTGGTCCAAACTATGTTGATTGGAAACGAAACTTGGACATTGTCCTAACTGCTGAGGAGTACAAATATGTACTCCATGAGGTTTGTCCTGATGAACCTATTGATACCTCCACTCCTGAGGAAAAGGAAGCTCATCGGAAGTGGGTCAAGGCTGATCAGATGGCGCGGTGCTACATTTTGGCTTCTATGTCAAATGTGCTGCAACATCAGCATGAGGCCATGACCACTGCCTATGATATGATGCTTAACCTCAAGGAGATGTTTGGTAGTCAGGATAGGGCAGCCAGACAAGATGCCATGAGAAAACTCATGACGGCCACTATGTCCGAAGGAACGCCCGTGAGGGATCACGTTCTTAGGATGATAGGCTATCTGAATGAGATAGAGATTATGGGAGGAGCTATCGATGGGGAAACCCAGATCGATATAGTGCTCCAGTCTCTGCCTAGGAGTTTTGAGCAGTTCCGCCTGAACTATAACATGAACAAGAGGTTATATTTGTTGGCGGAGCTCCTGACTGAACTCCAGGCGGCAGAGGGAATCTTTAAGAAATCTCAGGCACTTGTGGCTGTGAAACTTCCTGGCCCTCCGGGGACTAAGAGGAAGAAGAAGCAAGGACGGAAACCCAGTGGACCCAGAAATGGTGGACCACAGAATGGAGTGAACAAGCCCAAGGGCAAGTGTTTCCGTTGCAAGCAGTCTGGACATTGGAAGTCTAATTGTCCTCTCAGACAAGGAGGTATGAACTTTTCCTTAGTCACTGAAACATGTTTAGCGGTGTTATCCACCGGTACCTGGTGTGTGGATACGGGAGCCACTGATCATGTCTGCAATTCTTTGCAGGGGTTCCAGGAAACCCGGCGGCTTAGAGAGGGAGAGATCACTATCTACATGGGCAACGCTACGAAAGTGGCGGCAGTTGCAGTGGGAGATATTTATTTGTCTTTTAATAATAAAGTTTTGGTATTGAATAATTGTCTTTATGTACCGAATTTTAGAAAGAACCTTGTTTCGGTTTCTAAATTTGTTTTAAATGAATATTCTGTTTCTTTTGATAGTTCTGTTATTATAAAAAAGAATGGTGAGTATATCTGTTCTGGTACAATGATAGGCAACTTATATATACTGAATCCTAATTATTCCATGATGCAACGAGTAGAGTCAAATAACACATCTAGTACCAATAAGAGAAAGGAGCCTTCTAGAATGAATCAAAAGTACTTATGGCATCTTAGGCTAGGTCATATTAACTTGGGCAGGATTCAAAGGTTGATAACTGATGGAATACTCAGTGGTGTGAAAGATGAGGACTTTCCAACCTGCGAATCATGCCTGGAAGGAAAAATGACCAAGCGACCCTTTAGTGATAAGGGGTATAGATCCAAGGAAGTACTGGAATTGATTCACTCTGATTTGTGCGGGCCTTTATCTGTCCAAGCGAGAGGAGGTTATGAATATTTCGTAACCTTCACTGATGATTACTCAAGGTATGGTTTTATATACCTGATGCGCCGCAAGAGCGAGTGCTTTGACAAGTTCAAGGAGTACAAAGCTCTTGTGGAGAACCTTCATGGTAAAACCATAAAGACTCTACGATCTGATCGTGGAGGAGAGTACCTCTCGGGAGAGTTTAAAGCGTACTTATTAGAGAATGGGATTGACTCCCAGATGACTGCACCATACACGCCCCAGCAGAATGGTGTAGCAGAAAGAAGGAATAGGACTCTTATGGAAATGGTAAGATCTATGATGAGTTATTCAGACCTACCAGTGTCGTTCTGGGGATATGCCTTGGAAACAGCGGCGTATATCCTGAACTTAGTTCCTTCTAAATCAGTCCCTAAGACGCCCTCGGAATTGTGGACCGGGCGTAAGCCGAACTTGAAACACATTCGGATCTGGGGTTGTCCAGCACATGTGCTGAAGCATGGGGCTGATAAGTTGGAATCTCGTTCAGATATTCGGTTGTTTATAGGATATCCTAGAGGAACGAAAGGTGGTCTATTTTATAGTCCTAAGGACCAGAAGATCGTTGTTAGCACCAACGCTCGGTTCTTGGAAGAGGATTATATAATGGACCACAAGCCCAAGAGTGAGATAATACTAAACGAACTGAGAGGGGACGATCAAGGCTTAGATCCAACCGAACCGGGTGATACGCCACCACAGTCTGCACCTGTAGTTACTGAGGTTACACCGGAGCCTCGTCGTAGTGGGAGGGTTGTTCGACAACCCGATAGGTTCATGTTTATAGGTGAGTCTTCGGACATGTTACCTGGAGAACATGAAGCCGATCCCTGGACCTATGGCGAGGCGCTTAAAGATCAAGATGCTCAGTCTTGGCATAGGCAATGAAATCTGAGATTGAATCAATGGATTCAAATCAGGTCTGGAATCTTGTAGCACCGCCCAAAGGTGTAAAAGCCATTGGTTGCAAGTGGGTGTACAAGAGAAAAAGAGGGTCTGACGGGAAGGTTGAAACCTTCAAGGCTAGGCTTGTTGCGAAGGGGTATACTCAGAAAGAAGGGATCGATTATGAGGAAACCTTTTCGCCGGTAGCTATGCTAAAGTTGATCCGGATTCTTTTGTCTATAGCATCTTATATGGATTATGAGGTGTGGCAAATGGACGTCAAGACAGCATTCTTGAATGGGAATCTTGACGAGACCATTTACATGAGACAGCCAGAAGGTTTCATTAAGAAAGGCCAAGAGCATCTAGTGTGTAAGCTAAACCGATCCATTTATGGATTGAAGCAAGCTTCTAGATCTTGGAACATGCGGTTTGATGAGGTTATCCAGTCTTATGGATTCATTCAAAGCATGGACGAGTCGTGTGTATACCGGAGAAGTGACGGAAACAGTGTGGCGTTTCTCGTGCTTTATGTAGACGACATCCTTCTAATTGGCAACAATGTGAAGATGTTATCAGACATAAAGGGATGGTTGTCCAAGCAATTCGATATGAAAGACTTAGGACAAGTTGGGCATGTTCTTGGGATCAAGGTTATAAGGGATCGCCGGAAAAGAACACTGAGCTTGTCCCAGGCTTCATATATTGATACGATTCTGGCTCGTTTCAACATGCAGAATTCCAAGAGAGGTGCTCAACCTTTCTGCCATGGAATTCATCTATCTAAAGACATGTGTCCCAAAACACAAAAGGAGATAGATTACATGAAGAAGGTTCCTTATGCTTCGGCAGTAGGAAGTCTAATGTATGCCATGTTGTGCACGAGACCTGATATCTGCTATGCCGTGGGCATGGTGGCTAGATATCAGAGTAACCCTGGACAGGGTCACTGGACTGCTGTAAAGAACATACTTAAGTACCTGCGAAGGACTAGGAATTATGTTCTGAGTTACAAAGCGTCCGAGTTGATTCCTATTGGTTACACAGACTCGGATTTCCAATCTGATAAGGATCAGCGAAAGTCTACATCAGGCTATGTGTTCACATTGGGAGGTGGAGCAGTCTCATGGAAGAGTGTTAAGCAGAAATGCATTTCGGACTCTACCATGGAAGCCGAATATGTAGCAGCCTCTGAGGCAGCTAAAGAATCGGTGTGGCTCCGGAACTTCCTTATGGACTTGGATGTGGTTCCTGAGATGCCTAGAGCTATCACAATTTATTGTGACAATAGCGGTGCAGTAGCAAATGCAAAGGAACCACGAGCCCACAATGCGAGTAAACACATAGATCGCAAGTACCACCTGATTAGAGACATCGTCAGGAGAGGCGGTGCGGTTGTCACCAAGATTGCATCAGCGGATAACCTGGCTGACCCCTTTACGAAGGCACTTCTAGCGGAAGCGTTCAAGAGACACGTGAAGGGGATGGGTATCGGATGTATGGTAGAGGGCAACTAGAGATTTAGTATAAGTGGGAGATTGATGGAGTTATATTCTAAATGTCTAGTTTAGTGACAATATGGAACTCCTTATCTGTGTTTTACATTATCTATTAATCAAACCGTCGGCATTTTGTCTGTCTTGTACTTGAATGCAATAGTCCTAGATATATACGTTGTAGACAGTATGGCGTGAGGAGACACGCGGAAGATCATACTGTCGGTTACTCGTATACTATCGAACAGAAGCTCACGACTTAGATGGACAGGGACAATCCATCGGTACGTCGTAGTGTGACTGGGTAATAGTTGGTCTTGACTATTATGTTACACTCGTACACTTGGTGTATTGAGCAGGACCACGGGAGGGTGTTCGATTTATACTAATCGAAGTAATCGAACTAGACCTCAGAGATTACGGATATACGAATTCCTAATCCCTATATAATTATAGGTGCGTGTGTCCAATTCTCGGTTCTTTAACTTGCCAATGAGTGAGACTAATTGATTAGTCGAGATACTCGGTAAATTGGGAATCGTAATTGTACTCACGGCATGCTATAGATTATAGACAGGAAATTGTGTCCCGTTTATCGGGTTGATAACATCCCCGAGATGAGCTCATAAAGTTTATCATGTAAACCCTGCAGGTGGATTTGTTCCACATGATAATAAGGATGAGTGGTACTAGTCTCGGATAATAAGAAACGAATTAATTTAATTATTAGTAATTAAATAAATTCGTGGACGTTCGATATCTTAAACACGGGGAAAGTCGTATATGTAATTTCGGCGGATTTATTATTGTTGAAATAATATTAAAATTAATTTCGGGAATTCAATTATTATTTTATAGTTGAGTTAATAATAATTAAAATTGAAATCGATTAATTAAGGAATTGCTTTTACGTATTCCAAGTTAATTAATATTTCAATTTAGTCCTTAATTAATTTATCCTTAGGTCCCTAACGTAGCTCTATATAAACCCCCTCCCTTACCCTCTCTTAACCTACAATTCGCCGCAACATTTATTTTTGCTGAGAAAAATAATTACGTTAGCGCAAATATATTTTTCTCTGTAAAAGTAAAAAGGTTAACGCAAATAAAATTTTTATTCTCTCATTGAGAATACTCATACGGAGGTTGAGACAGAGAGAGTATAGACGGGAGAACCCCAGCGGATCGTTGCCCACACAACGGCTGGAGTCGGGAAGAGAATACGTTAGAAGCTCTAAGGTCTCAACAATCGACCGAGAAGGTATGAGATCGATTCTTATTCCGCATTTAATCGATCTAAAATTATCTCGTTGAACATACATGAACGTAGATCGGATTCCGGGGTCGTGGATCGTATTCCTCGACTACTGGGGGTTCTAGGACCTCCGGAACGGTAGTCGGATGAGGAAAAACGACCCGGAAACGAGCCCGAAACAGCAACATCGTGTTGCTGTTCGCGGACAAACGGCGGTCGCCAGAGAGAAAACGGCGGTCGCCGTTTGCAGCTTCTCCAGCGACCGCTGGACTGCATACAGCGGGCGCTGTTTTGGTGCAGTCCAGTCCCGGTTCGCGTGGTTGTCCTTCGGGGCAATGGCTGGGCGTGAATCGAGTCAAGGGCTGTCGTGCGAACGAAGTAGCGACTTCGGATATCGACTGGGATTGTTCGGATGTTCGAGCAATCGAACGAACGCATCCCGGGTAGTCGATTTCCAACACAATACGCATCGAGAAATCGAGAGAGCCGCCGGTCCCGCAGTCGTCGTCGCCGCCGGAGGAGTCGCCGGAGATAGAGATCGGAGCTGTTCGTCCGAGTCTCTTCTTTGTTTTGACTAGATCCAGCCTTCGGGCTGAGAAACAATTTATTTTCATGTTTTGTTTTTAAGTTTTCAATTCCGTTTTCTTTTCCCCTTCAAAAACGTTTTACGATTTGAAGCTATGATTAATATAGTTTGCTTTTCCTTATTTATTTTGCCTTTTAATTTCTGTATGATTGGCTAAGTTGTTTGTGCATTCGGGCAGGGGGCAGATCGATGGAGAATTAGGGTTTAGTTAAGCCGCGAGGTCGATGGGGCTAGAGTAGCCGGTTGGGGGTTTGTTCCCGAAGCAAAGTTGGTTGAGGATTATTTCTGGGGATTTTGGGCAAACTAGGACGACCACTAGTGAACCTTTACAATCTGGGATACTGGTGATTGGCAAACCGCATAGATGTACCTTGTAGTATTGTTGCGGGCATAGCACTAGAACTTGCTGGAGATTGCGGTCGTATGACTCGGAGTTCCGGGCATGCTATTGGCCGAGCGGGTCTGTCTAGAGGGTAATGCGGGTTTGGGCAAACTAGATCCATGTTTGGTCGCATAGGTTATCGAATTGTCCAGATCTAGGGGTTTAGGCATAACGTTAGCTTGCCTTCTCTTTAAACTGTAAGGATAGATAAGGGGTGGGGCAATTGTTGGGCGTGACGCAATAGGACCACTGTTGTCTTTTTATAGCACCCTATAACTACTGACAAACCGCTGGTAGAAATCCTTAGTGCCTATGACCGGTAGTTTGCCCTAATGATCCTGAGTGAAGCCATCTGCCCGGATGCCTTGTTTATCATTTGATTTAAGTTTTCCTTTTAGTAATCCGTTAGATCTGAGTGTTTGCGTTGTTTACCTTTTAGTTTTATTTTATTCGCATGTCAGTTTGGTTAGCCGTAGTTCGATCAAGGTGTTTAAAACGATTGCAAAACCGCTATGCCCACAGCAACCCCAAATCAAATCTTTTTGTGACAACCCCTTGGGCAAAGCCGAGATCACCTACTGTAATTGCCTCCCTGTGGGACCAACCCCACGTACTTACCATTATCTACGTTTTGTAGTGATAGGAGTACTGGCTAAATATAAATATCATTTTGACCGCACGTTTGCTCTAACGACAAGCAACCGGGCGTCGTCAGTTGTGATCTCACAAAATCTATTTAGATTACTCCATGAGTGATCAGATCACGGATCGCGCTATGTTTAACGCTCAAGTGATTTGTGTTGGAGTTGTGTACTTAATGTCTAGATTTAAGTAACGGTAACTCCCGATCATAGCATTTAATCTATTTAATTAATAAACAATTATTTGCATTTAATTATTTGATAATTAAATATATGCAAAATATATTCCTGGATTCTATACGTTGTAGTTAGTATGGTGCGCGACGCCACACAGAAGATCATACTATCGGTTACTCGTATTTAATCAAACAGTTGCTCACGACCTAGATGGACACGGACCAATACATCGGTATAGTCGTTGTGTGAGAGAGAAAATAATTTATCTTAATTATTTTATCACACTTGTACACTTGGTGTATTAGGCGGATCGCTTGAGATTTATCGATTAGGATTGCCTTAGATAATCGATTAAAGTCTCAGAGTATTTTATTCTTAATCCCCGATACTATTGCGGGTGTGTATATTTAATATATGTGACTTTGATATTCCAAAGGAATTAACCGATTTAATTATTGGGTTAATTACCGGTTAAGTTGGGTCACTATATTTTATATATGACATGCCGTGAATACTTGACGGGAAAGTGTATCCCGGAAGGGTTGATAATATCCTCGAGATGAGTTCATAAGGAATTATTGTGTAAACCTCATGAGTGGATTTGTTCCGCACAATAATAAAGGATGAATGGTACTATTCTCGGATACAAGAGATGAATAAATTAATTAGAAATAAATTAATTTTATTCATGGATATTTAAATCTTAAATACACGGAATAAATAATACTACCGGAGAAATATTATTTGATATAATATGGTTTAATATTGGGAGTGCAATTAATTTATATAGTGGAAAATAAATTAATTAATATTAATGGGATTAATAGATTTGGGCTTGGCTAAATTTAATCATTAATATTGGAAGCCCAATATTCCACCTCCTTTAGATCCCCTACGTAGCCTATAAAAGCACTACATGGTCTTCTCTATTCTCATATATAACTTGAAGATCATAATTCTTCTAGAAAGAGAAAGTAGAGAGAGAGAGAAGAGGATCCATAAGCTTGGAGGATCGTCGTCCACCCGACGTTCAAGCTAGTGCAAGGAATACGTGGGAAGATCGTAAGGTCATCAATTGATTTCGTTTCTCCGCACAACGAATCAAAAGGTAAAATCATAAACTCCCTTGTATGATTTTATGTGAATTAATTGTAGCATATACATGAACACACGATCCGGGAAAACGATGAACTTCGGGGACGGGGATTCGAGATCCCCGGCGAAGGTTCAAAGGACCCTCGGCTGGGAGCCGAGGGGTGCGATCTAACCTAGGGTTCGATCGCGACGATCTGCGCGAAGGGACCCTGGCTGGACGCCTGGGCAAGCGATCGAGCTAGGCTCGATCGCTGGGGCAAGCCGCGGCAGTTGCCGCGGTGGTCAGCTGGGATGACCGCCCCTCCCGACGGCGTGGGCGGTGAAGTTGCCGGACTCACCGCCCCGGGGCTGCCGGAGCAGCCCCACGCGATCGATGGCGATCGCGAGCCCCGGCGGGGGCTCGGCTAGGGTTTCTAGCCGCGGGTTTTTCCCGCGGCGATGATTCTCTTGTCGTGCCCGGTTCCGTTTGGTGGTTCGCGTGTTTCCGGCGATGGGATTTCGGTCGGGGTTATCGGTTCCGCAATTTTTGATACCCCGGGATATCGATTTCTAACAATTGGTATCAGAGCGTTTGGTTTCGTGTTCATGTATGTGTTCAATTATCGTTCTACCTTGCAGGGATTTTGACTATCATGGTTTAATTAATTGTTAATTATTTTTACCAAGATTATTCGTTATTAAACTCTCGGACATGTCGAAATTCGTTTTGTGTGGTTGAATGCTTGTAATAGTAAAAATTCGGGGGTTGACCGAATTTAGATTTATTATTATTGTTCTATGTTTTCCGGAAAGTGTATAGGGTCGATTTCATGTATAGAATCGATACCGGAATTGTAAATTTATTTCTTGTAATTTATTTACGTTGGATCGATGCCGAGACGACTGCCGGAGAACACGTGTGACGAAGAAGACGAAGAGGACGAAAAACCGGGGGGTCGATCATCCCCATGATCGACCCCATGATCGATCAAGAGGGAGAGGGGCGTCACGCCCTTCGGCCGTGGGCTGCCGCCGGCGACGGTGGTGGCTGGACGGCTGGAGTGGCGGCGGCGGATGCTCCCTCCCGGTGGTCGATGGTGGTGGTGGTGCGGGGATCCCCAACCCGTACTACTCCTACCAAGATTCACTTTCCTAATTGATTCGGTTTTCCTATTTTGAGTATTCCTAAGTTTGGGAACTCTCATGGAAATAGGAAAAGAATTGATTAATATTAATTTATTTCCTTATTCTATTATAGAAGTCTTTTAGAATATTCAAGTCTTACTTGGATAGGATTCTAGAGATTTAATAGAATTGGAAAGGAAAATAATTAATTAATAAATTAATTTTATTTCCTAATTGATTATTCCTATTTTATGGGAATTTTCATAGACATGGAAATTAATTAATTTTGGAAAGTAGAAGAGTCCTAATTTATTTTATTTCCTTATTCTATTATAGAAGTCTTCTAGAATATTCCAAGTTTTACTTGGATGGGATTCTAGAGATTTAATATAATTAGATAGGAAAATAAATACATAATAATATTAATAATATTTAATTTTATTTTTGATTTATTCGATTGACTTAATTTTCGAATTAAGTATCTTTTGGATTTATTAAAAATAAATAGATTTAAATATTGGGATTAATATTCTCGTCACATGGAGCATTCAAGAACGAAGACTGAAGACTAGAAGAAGCATACGGAGATGGAATAAAGCCATGATAGTCGGAAAATAATTTTCTAGCATTATTTTGACTATGTGCTTTATTACTTGTATGCATGCTATATGTGTTTACTTTATGCACTAGATAGCGTATCCCTTTGTTATAAAAAGCTAAGTGGGAGAGGGGATGGAAACATTCTCATGGTCTCCATTACTGTTCTCTTGGTGACATTTATGAGCTTTCGAAGTTCATATAGATATGTCATTGGAGGAGAATTCTTGTAATTCCTTTTACGAGAAACATTGATTAAGTCTATCAAACAATGCCTAATTTGTCTTTTTGAAACTGACTTCAAGTCGACTCATTCTCACCCCGGGGAGTGGAATGGAGCCAAAGCCACTTGGTCATGTGGATGACACAAATTAGAGACATTCGTACCATTCTTTTGAAGGTGGATCGATTGTCTGCTCGGCTCCCTCATCTAATGAGAGATAGGGTTGTTCGCATGGTGAATCACTGGTTAGAAACTTCGAGTTTCACTTATGATTCTCCGCGTCTTGATTTACGAAAATCAAATGGATCATGTAATTGGGAGTCAATTATAAAATCTTTTGGTCTAGTAAACGTCTACACTAACGTGGCTTGCTATACTGAATGGGATTTTGGAATAATTGATGTAGACAGTTATAGGGAATTGTGAAGGATTGTGAGTTATCGTAAACGTCCACATGAACGTGGCTTGCGGTGACGTAGCAGTTCCAAATGATTCACCTTAGTACTGAGTAATGGTTTACACTTAGGTACGCTTTATTGTATTCTTCCCAACGAAGTAACGCTATAATGACGTACGACCGAAGCAAATCTAATTGCTAAATCATTTGGGTGGGTAAACGTCCACACGAATGTGGCTTGCCTTACCTGATGGAATTTTAGATGTAATTAGTAATTTAATGATATTATTTGAGGGAGATAATATCGGATATAAAATTGATTGTTTGTTTAAATGTGCTTATAGGTTTAGAGAATAGCTATGAACCCACTTTCTGTGATACTCAAGGAGAATAAACTCACTGGCCCCAATTATATTGATTGGAGGAGAAATTTGGACATTGTCCTGACTGCTGAAGAGTACAAGTTTGTACTCTATGATGTGTGCCCTGCTGAGCCCACGGATGCCTCAACTAATGAGGAAAAGGAAGCATATCGGAAGTGGAAAAAGGCTGATGAAATGGCTAGGTGTTATATTTTGGCTTCAATGTCAAATGTACTCCAAACCCAACATGAGTCAATGGCCACTGCCGAGGATATGCTATACAACCTCAAGGACATGTTTGGGCATCAAGATCGTGCGGCAAGGCAAGAAGCCATGAGAGTCCTTATGACAACTACTCAGTCTGAAGGAACGCCCGTTGGGGAGAACGTTCATAAGATGATGAGTTTGTTGAATGAGCTTGAGATCCTAGGAGCTCAGATTGATGCTGAGACGCAAGTCGACATCATACTCCAGTCTCTGACCCCTAGTTTTGAGCAGTTTCGCATGAGTTATAATATGGGTAAACTATCTTATACTCTTGCGCAACTCCTGACTGAACTAAAGGCGGCAGAGGGGATTTACAATAAGGGCAAGTCTCAAGCGCTTGTAGATACCAAGTCCAAGGGCTCAAAGCTTGTTGGAGGTAGGGGCAAGAAAAGGAAGCAAGCCTATAAACCCAGTGGTGCCAAGAGGAATGGACCACGAGTGGGGGCTGCCAAGCCAAGAGGCAAGTGCTTCCGATGCAATAAGTCTGGACACTGGAAGTCTGAATGTCCTCTCAAAGGTACGAATCTTACTTTAGTCGTAAAAACATAGTCAGCGGTATTATCTACCAGAATTATGGTGTGTAGATATGGAACCACTGACGGTATGTGCATTTTTTAATGCAGGGGTTCCAGAAAACCCGACGACTTAGAGAAGAAGAGTTCGAGTCTACATGGGCAAAGCTGTAGAGGAGGCAGCTGTTGCAGTGGAAGACATTTATCTGCTGAAGTAGTTAAATAGGATTTCATTTCAAGTTTATTGCTTTATGTACCCTTTATCTTAGAAAGAACTTCTGTTCTGGATTTCTATTATTTATGAATGGATATTTTATTTCTTTAATCATTTAATGATTTTGATAAGAAATAATGGCGTTATCTATTCTGGTACATTAGATAGCAATAATATGAATGATATATCCTAAGTCTACCACGATGCAACAAACCATTCTATAACTTGTTTTACCTGTTAGATATATTTCTTGGATCATTATACTTGTGAATTCTTATACTTAGTAGTATTTATTCAAATAAGATTCAAAAGGTCGAAATTGATTTGATCAATTAAAGTTGAAGGAATGGACCTTCCAACCTAAGAATTGAATTTGGAAGGCAATACAACTAAGCATACCTTTCTGGATAAAGGATAGAATTCGGACAAGTATTGAGATTGATTAAGTGCTGGTATATGCAGACGTATGTGTAATTAGAAAGATGCGAGTAATTCTTTCAAGAATGCTCGAAAATGGATTAGAATGCTTGATGTGCCATAAAAGCAAAGTGTTTTGACTAGTCAATGGACACAAAGCTATTATGGAGAACCTTCAATGCATATCCATTAGAAGCCTGCGACTTGATCGCGGAGGCTACCACCTATCTAAGTAACACATAGCATAATCAAAGTATGGGATTAAATCCCAAATGACTGCACCATGCATTTACGTGTAGAGATGGTGTGTCATAGATAAGAAATGGAATTCTAATAGTAAAAGAACAAGTTGTTCGGAACTACCTATGTTCTATGCATATTCCTGGAGACAACGGCACATTTTATGTGGTTGTAGGATATCCTAGGTGGACAAAGTATTGTGTATTCTATAGTACTATGTGAAGGTAACGGTATACCGATCCGATCAATATACCGTGTGTGCGGAAGCGTGTAAAGCAATAGATCTACTATGCCATGATCTTAGTGCACACTTAATGTGTATAAGAACACATATAAACATATATATATACACATCCAATATATATATATAAGGTTCAACGATTACTTACTTATGGTGACGAAGTGATTCGTTGATGTCGTTGAGGTGGTGTTGAGTCGATTGAACCACCTCAAATGGATCAGCCTCTCGAAGCTCTCCTTGTGAATGACCTCGTCACTCCTCTTGTCTAGATCGCCCGGATGTTGAAGCCGCAAAAATGGCCCGGCCTCTACGTGTTGCACACGAACCCGGAATTGAACTTGCTTGCTTGTTTTGAAGTGGTTCTCCAAGAACTCTCTTCTCTCTCTCTTTTGTGTATGATTTCGTGGCTGATCAAAAGTGTTGTGAAAACACATGTTTTCATCACTATATTGATCACCATTAACCTCCCTTGTAACCCCCACCATAATGTGCATCATAATGCACAAGTAATGGTGGATAATGGGGAGGTGAAGGGTCATTTCCACATCACCATGCCAAATGGCATTAGATGTGGTCCCCTTGCTTGTGTGGAATGCCATGTCACACCATGTGACATGCATTCATGCAAGCCATGCATCTTATGCATGCCATGCATCCCATGCATGTGAAAATCTATACGTATTGATTCTAAATCAATATAACAAGCAACGTAATTCCGAATCGTGTGTGACCCTGTAGGTATGATTTAATTGATCAATATTATATTGTTCCCAACAATTAATATTATCAAATAATCATTTAACATCCATAGACGACCTTATGACTTTATCGATTGCACACGTAGGATCGAAGGACATATCCCAACAATCTCCCACTTGGCCTTCAGAGCTAGTGTGCTGCCAACTTCCTGTTGTCACTTTATGTCTAAGTTTGAACTTGAGGCAAGACTCGAGTCATCCTCAATCGGTTCAAACCTTTCTTGGACTATGAGACAGACTGTAAAACCAGATTTATCACTATGATAATTATCTGGACGTGGCCACGTATTTTCCACAGTCTCGACTCTCCAAGTGGCCGATAAGACATGTATCCCATTATAAAAAATGGAGGACAATCCCATCTTGTCAGTCCAAGCTCTCCCACTTGCTTCCTGATATACCCAATAACAAGTTTTATAACCTCCTTTTACAAAAGGCGTTTACTTGTATCAAAGTACACCATTTCACAATGGAATTACTCTGGACTACTCAGGTCAGAGGAAATTGCTCGACAGTCAATGAAATAGTATTATGACTCGAAATCTTAAATACTATTCTAGTCGGGTCTGTTCAATCTTTAGCTCCCAGCTAATATCTATGTAATTGTACTTGATGTCCCACATCACTAGCCCATGAAGCGGCGCTATAGTACACATTACAAACTAGTTCATTGTATTATCGGTTTGTCCGTACTCGATTATACGAACCAGGAACAACTATATGATTTAAGTATATCAGTTCAACCATTGGGACTTCATTATGCGGTAAGTCGACCTCATAACCCAATTTATATCACTTAATCATTTGGACAATTCATATAAATTAAACCATATTTATATGAAGAAACATGTATTATACATATGAGTGAATGTTTACCAAATCTCCAAAAGTATCTAATACAGTAATAGAAATCACAACCCATCTCTAAGATGTTTGATCTCTATTGCAGTTATGAAAGCCTCAAGCTTAAACTGCTGGAGAGGTTTAGAAAGCGGGTTTGCAACCTTACCAAAAGTTGCAACTTTATTATCTCGATGTCTCCACAAAACTATCTCCCAGATAATGTGGAACTTCCTGAGCACCAGTTTTAGACTTGTGGTGCTTCCTAGCTCATTGGCTTGCGCGATAACTCTACTATAAATAGAGAATTATCGGATGGGCTAAGCTAGTTACGCCACCTAGTTCATTCAAGAACTTTCAAATCTTAACTGTCAACATTACTGCATCCAATGCAATACTGTGCTCAGCTTCTGTAGTTTAATCAGCTATATTGCATTGCATGGAACTATTCCAGCAAATTTCACCTCTAACCAGACAAAAGATATAACCAGATTAAAATCGGAAATTATCTTAGTCTGTTTTGAAGTTAGCAGTCAAACTGCTTGTTAATATCAACTCTTTTTGTCTTCCAAAGACAACAAAATATTCTTTAGTCCATCTAAGGTACATAAGAATACTCTTGGCCGCAGTCTAATGCGTCTCACCTGGGTTTCCTTGAAACCGAATCGTCATGCTCAAAGCATACAATACGTCCAGTCGTGTACATATCATGGCGTACATTATAGACCCTATTGCCGAAGCATAAGGAATGTTTTACATCCTCTTTTGCTCATCAAGTACCGTAGGGCCTTGCATCTTGCTAAGTGATGTGCCATGACTCATTGGAATGAGACCCTTTCTGGCGTCTTTCATTCTGAACTTATCAAGCACCTTATCAATATAGGTCGCTTTACTAAGTCCAAACATCCTTTTCGATCTGTTCCGACAGATCTTGATGCCCAATATGTACTGTGCTTCTCCAAGATCCTTTATTGAAAAACAATTTCCAAGCCATTCTTTAATAGAATTAAGCATATTAACATTGTTTCCAATAAGGAGTATGTCATCGACATACAACACAATGTATACAACGTAACTCCCACTGTTCTTCTTGTAAAACAAGACTATTCCGAGTTCCTCTGAAACCCAAACCCCAGTATGGATTCATTGAACTGAAGATTGCTACTCCGATATGCTTTGCTTTATTCCATAAATGGAATTATAAGATTGCATAATTTCTCAGCCTTATTAGGATCGATAAAACTCTTTGGCTGTGTCAAAACACATTCTCTTCTAGAATCCAATTCAAGAAGTTAGTTTTAACATCCAATATTACCATAACTCATTATCAAGATGAGTAGCAATGGCTAAGATAATCTGAATGATTTAATCAAAGCAACTGGTGAAAGTTTTTCCACAATCCACCTCGTGAATAAAACTTTTACCATCAAACTTGCTTTGAAAACCCTAGGTTTTCCATCTGTCTGTTTAGATCTTAAAGATCTATTAGCATTCATTGGGTCTAACCCCGTGATCAAGTTCCAAACTTGATTATCAGATATTGATATCATCTCAGATTTCATGGCACCATGCCAATTTTCAGTAGCTGGACTCGTCATAGATTGGAATTAGGTCGAAGGTTCACCGCTTTCCAAAAGCATGAATTCATATCTCTCATTGGTCACAATATCTAAGTATTTGAATAATAGAGATAGATTTATTCCTTTCGGACCTACGAGGGCTGGTATGGCTTCCAAAACCATAAGAATACTCTCAACCTAGTGTTGAGTATTCATCATTGGTTGTTTCACTTGAACCTCGTTCAAGACAACCGATCTCCCACTGAATTTCTAGGAAAGATAACTCTTTTCAAGAAAATCACTATCTCGAGCAACAAAAACTTTGTTCTCGGATTGGTTGTAAAAGTGGTACCCTCGTGTTTCTTTTGGATAACCAACAAAGAAACATTTATCCGATTTGGGTTCAAGCTTTGTAGAGATATTTCTCTTCACATAAGCTTCACATCCCCAAACCTTGATATAAGACAAGTTAGGGACCTTCCCTTTCCATACCTCGTATGGTGTCTTGTCAATAGCTTTTGACGGTGTCCTATTCAGTGTATAAGTTGAAGTCAAGAATTATGTGTTCCCAAAAGAGACCAGTAGTTCATTTAGACCTCTCATCGAATGGTCGAACTATATCTAATATAGTTTGTTTTCTCTTTTCCGAAACATAACCTTCATGTGCTTGTGAACTGATAGGTTCCACATACATCAGTATGGATCATCCCTAATTAATCACTCACATGTTCTCCTTTCTCCAAGAAAGATGACATTGTTATCTTTGTCCATCAAACATCATTCACATGTATCAAATGACTCCAAGTCAAATGATTCTAGAATGCCTTCTAAAAGAAGATTCGTTACATGTTTAGATTTTGATCTAATCAACAATGTTACAGTTATGTCTCATTGAGACTTATTCGATTTGGACTTTTGTGTTAATGTTATATATGATTTGTTGAGTTTAAAGTATACATAAATAATGTAATAATCGTACCAAAACAAAGAATAGTTCACAATTAAAATAGTTATCAAACTATTTAATTAGTGAAAAACTAATCCATCAGTATCCAATACTGAACCAATATTCATTGTTTATTGAAGGTACAAAATTACATAGTTATAATACTAAAACAAGGCCCTAAGGCAAAACAACATCATATGATCATACGGCTAATGCAGCGACCTTCGCTCCATTTCTCGCCCGTAGATCGACATCTCTACTCACCAAACTTATACTTCTATGTAGTTCCTCCAAATACAAATGTGAGAACTACGTTTGGCATCCAATACCCAAGAAGTAGAATTTGTGAAGTTTAATGTCTATAACATTAATACCTGAAGATGAAGCAACCCCGCTCTTCACATCTTCTTTGAACTTTGGGCAAGTTCAATTATTCTCAATAATTGACTCTTATTCGAATTTCCCATTCAAAATTATCTCAATGTCAAAACGTGATAAATCGTAAGTGAAAAATCGAAGTTTTCTAACCAGCGATATTATCATGCAATTGAAGCCCTATCTCTCATAAAATATGAGGGAGCCAACCAGACAATCGATTCACGCCATCCAATGGCTCGAAAGTCTCTAATTTGTGTCATTGATGAACTTAAGTGTTTTGGATTAAATCACTCCCCGAGGTGTAAATAATCGTAACCTTATAATCCATCAAATGAAAGACAAATTAGGCATTTGTTTTGAAATTGAATAAAATATGAACTTTTATAAGTTTGCAAGTAGTGTCCAACACTTTTGCAGTAGACGCATTGAGATTCCCTAGGAACCCTAGTAGCCTTCTTGCCCATGCTCTTTTGAATACCCTATCCTATATCATAAGAATTTCCCTCTTAGGGTCCTTCTCTATCGCCGGCTCAGCAGCCTTGAGCATCCCGTGGAGCTCACGAAGCGATTTCTTCAAACCATTCATATGGAAAATTTAGCCTAAAGGCATTATAACCATCATGAGATTGAAGTATGAAATCGGTTGCCAAATAATCATCATAGGAAAAATCTAGGCGGTCACTTGAAACAAATAATCCAATCATTTGTTGCACATGTGATCCCATAGATTTCCATTTTTCCACCCTAGCTGAAGCGATGACCCTGGTCACACCGAACCGCTCAATCATTGCATATTCTCCGAACATGATATTGAGTTGTTCAATGATATCTTAGGATGTGGTTATCTAACACATTTTCCTTGTCTTCGTATTTGAGGACCATCCTCAAATTACATTGTGAATCAAGAAAATTTGTTCAATTTTTCATAATCAAGAATTGAACCAAACTTGAATTGAGTTGATATTTGACATGATAAACTATAAAAGAAAGATAACTAAAGTATGTAAACATCCACAAAGCGGTAAACAAATAATGTTGTCTAACAAGCTACTTATTTATTCCATTTTGTTCAATCGATATCTAATACCGTTGTTCCCTTGAACAAAACGATTCCAAGACCCTCATCTTGCGAATACTTAAGCCGACTGAGTCCGCACTTAAGAAAACCAAGATAGGTAGACATCCCATGTCAATGACATCTAATGTCATTCTCGGTCGATAAGAATCACATTCTTATCTCATGTCTCGATAGCCACGCCTGCAGTGGATCTATCGATGAGAAAACCAAACTCACGTGTAAGGGTCTAACCCTTACTCCCACTATCCCAAGATAACAAGTAGTACCCCGCTGAGGCGGACCTACCAACTTATGATCGAGGGCTTCATGAGTGTGATGTTTTGGACAAGACATTATACTCATTATTTTGGGAACATGCATGTTTAAGGTTGTATGTATGTTGGTTGAACATTTATAACATATATAAACCTAGAACTAGCACAGCAAGCAATACATACTCGAATGGCCCCTAAACCTCACAACACACAGAAAAAATAACGAACGAAAAATAATCAAAACTCCATGAGTAGCGCCCCGTCCACCGGAATGGCGCAATTCTGATTCCAGAGGGGGTAGCGACCGCTACCCCTAGGGTAGCGACCGCTACCTTGGTCCAGACCATTTTTCGGCCCCGGTAGCGATCGAGCAGCGATCAGCCTAGCGTTCCGGGTAGCGACCGCTACCCCTAGGGTAGCGACCGCTACCTGCTCCAGTGGCTGAAAAATTGCTTCTTCTTGCTTCGTTTCTCTTCGTATTCGTCGGTGCTTCGAGATCCAAGGTCGATCCGTGGATCAAATCCACTGCTTACAAGTTGTACAATACATATGTAAAAGAAACCTATCTATTACAAATTATTCCAAGGCACGCAGTCCTCCAAATTACAACTGATTCCAAGGCATGCAGGCCTCAAAACTAAAGCCATTCGGTACGTAAAAAACACGATTGCATTCACCCAACCACTATCTGTGGTTGGCCTTACATCTATGACAAGCAATCAACACCACAACAAAGAAGCACATAAGAGCAATTATGTTGTTTAAAATTGTGTCCAACACAAAACATGTGCACGAGCCCTAGGCTCTGATACCAATTAAAGGTAACGGTATACCGATCCGATCGATATACCGTGTGTGCGGAAGCGTGTAAAACAATAGATCTACTATGCCATGATCTTAGTGCACACTTAATGTGTATAAGAACACATATAAACATATATATACACATCCAATATATATATATAAGGTTCAACGATTACTTACTTATGGTGACGAAGTGATTCGTTGATGTCGTTGAGGTGGTGTTGAGTCGATTGAACCACCTCAAATGGATCAGCCTCTCGAAGCTCTCCTTGTGAATGACCTCGTCACTCCTCTTGTCTAGATCGCCCGGATGTTGAAGCCGCACAAATGGCCCGGCCTCTACGTGTTGCACACGAACCCGGAATTGAACTTGCTTGCTTGTTTTGAAGTGGTTCTCCAAGAACTCTCTTCTCTCTCTCTTTTGTGTATGATTTCGTGGCTGATCAAAAGTGTTGTGAAAACACATGTTTTCATCACTATATTGATCACCATTAACCTCCCTTGTAACCCCCACCATAATGTGCATCATAATGCACAAGTAATGGTGGATAATGGGGAGGTGAAGGGTCATTTTCACATCACCATGCCAAATGGCATTAGATGTGGTCCCCTTGCTTGTGTGGAATGCCATGTCACACCATGTGACATGCATCCATGCAAGCCATGCATCTTATGCATGCCATGCATCCCATGCATGTGAAAATCTATACGTATTGATTCTAAATCAATATAACAAGCAACGTAATTCCGAATCGTGTGTGACCCTGTAGGTATGATTTAATTGATCAATATTATATTGTTCCCAACAATTAATATTATCAAATAATCATTTAACATCCATAGACGACCTTATGACTTTATCGATTGCACACGTAGGATCGAAGGACATATCCCAACACTATGAACCAGAAGGACGTTTAATCGCCCGGTTCTTAGAGGAAGACTATAAGATGAACCACAAAGCCCGAACTGACGTAATACCTTGGAATGAGAAAAAGGACAAAGACTAGGAACCAGCCAAACCGAGTAGAAGTACACCACACACTGCACCTACTGTTATTACTGTTTATACACTGGAATACCATTGCAGTGGGAGGTTGTTGGACAACCGGAGATGTTCATAAGACTAGAAGAGTTTCGGACTCTGGATCTAGTAAAGATGAAATCGATCCCTAGCTTTACATATGGACAGTACTGGATGTAAATGTGCCTGCTTAGAAAGCAATAAAGTATTATTGTTAAGAGGCAAGATCATTTAGAGTACAAGCTTAGTTAATCCATTTATGGATTGGAACAAAGCCATGAATCGTGGAACTTGCGAATTGATGAGATAGTCCATCTAATGGATTCATCAAAAGGCATAGACGAAAGGTGTATTAGAAACGTGATGGAAACAAGGTGGTGTTTCTCGGAATTTTATGTAGATAACATTTTATCATTGGCAACAATGTAAAGATGTTGTCAGACATAAAATGATGGTTGTCTAAATAAATCGAGAATTAAGATTGAGTAGAAGTTAGAACGTGTTCTTAAGATCTTTTGATCTAGGGATAAGAACATTGTACTTCTCCTAGATATCTTATACGATTATGGTTTGTTTTAATCATGCATAATTCTAAGAAAGGTTATCACCTTTCAGAAACAGAATATATATCAATCTAAGGGTATGTGTTTCAAACATATAAAGGAGGTAGATACAATCAAAGCAGTTTCTACGCTTTGAGTGTGGAAAGCTTGATGAATGCAATGTTGTAAAACAGGAACCTGATATCAACTATGCGGTTAGCGTAGTGGGAGGATATCAAAGTAATCTAGACAAGAGATATTCGGATGCTGTAATAGTACTTGCGAAGTACTGGATTACGAAGCAACACGAATTCTTCTTGGATTACACATTCTCAGATCCCAAATCAGAGAAGGACCAGTGTAAGTCGATATCAGGCTATGTGTTCACTTTTAGAAAGAGGTGGAACAGACTGTTGAGTCCTGGAAGAACGCTTATCAAGAATTATCGGTCGTTGGGGCGAGAACTCGACACGATCAGTTTTAATTATTTGTTTACGATCATTCGTTCACGCTTGTTTTAGTGTACACTACCTTCTGAGCACCACAAGTAGGTTGATAAGAAAGCGAAACGCAAAATATAAAACAGTATAAACAGGAAAGAAAAAGAGATTTTCATTCATAGAGAGCTTCCGGACAGAGCCGGGATTAGAAAAGATAAATCCGAAAACAAAAGCAGAAAAAACAGAATCCCTAGTGGAGGGCCGGATCGACCAATTGGAACTCCGAGTCGAACACCCGGACAAAGAAACCCTCATTCGGCTGGTAGAGGAAGCGGACGTGCCATCCGTGGCGGATGCGCCATTCCCTCACAAAGTCCTCCCAGCCAGATCCGAACACAGTAAAGTAGCCCCGGCGGCGCTTCAGCTCGAACATCCAGAGCCTCCTGCCCACATCGGTCATGAGGACGAAGTAGCCCAGACGGACATCCACGACCTCGGTGAAAACGGGCGGAAGAGGAAGTTTCTTGCGGTGCCACCTGCCGGAGAAGAGCAGGTCGACGCGGCAAGAACCGTCGGATCTCACGAGCACACGAGCCATGATATAGTGGAGAAGATTATGTGTTTTGGACTTAAGAGAAATCGGAGTGAGAGTGGATTGAGAAAATGCTACATATTTATAGGCATAGCTTGCCTACGACCTCGGTGAAAACGGTCGGAAGAGGAAGTTTCTTGCGGTGCCACCTGCCGGAGAAGAGCAGGTCGACGCGGCAAGAACCGTCGGATCTCACGAGCACACGAGCCATGATATAGTGGAGAAGATTATGTGTTTTGGACTTAAGAGAAATCGGAGTGAGAGTGGATTGAGAAAATGCTACATATTTATAGGCATAGCTTGCCTACCGTTACTTGGGGAAGCGGAATCGACACCCTCTTTTCTGAAAGGACTTGTCAAGAATCTGAACCGACGCAAACGGCATCTGTCAGAAACATAGTGCCTCGTTTGGCGTAATACTCACCTGGAAAGTCGCGCCATTTTTCTCACGCGCATTAAGAATGATTTGACGTTTGAAATCTTACTAGCGATCAGCATTTTCGCGAGATGAGAAAGAACGAAAGGTTAGAATTTTGAAACCCGAATACTGGGGCATTTCGGTCCGTTTTCTGGTCGCGGACTGACATAAACGATCACGCGGAGATATTGGACGAACACTCCACAAAAACGAAATTTCTAACAAACCGATGAGACAAGTTTTAATTCACGAAAATGTTAATTGCAAGCTACGAAGTCACAAAAGCAAAAACACATACATATTGAAAAATGTTAGGGAAACAGAAATAATGAAAAAAGCCAACTATTTCTAAGTATTGTGCTCGGAGGCGCCGACGTCCCCGCCTTCATGTGCATTCCCCAAGGGCTCGTCAACCTTCTGGCCGTCCGTACTCCCGGGCGAAGTTGGATTTTTTAGAGGGCGGCATAGTTGATTCTTGTTCGGCCACCATGATAGATCAAGGCCCAGGTCCTCGCTCAAGTCCAGCGCTTCAATGGGAAGACTCGGGTGGATTTTATTGTCCGCCACAAATTTTTTAAAGCTGACCATCAGAGCATCGACTTTCTGGCCACCTCGAATCAAATCCCGCAGGCAATCGAAGAAAGCGCAACAATAAATCCAGTCCCCGTAGGTGACCAGATTGGTGGCCGGATTCTCCTCCCTCTCCACGTCGGCAGCCCGGAACGCCGCCGTTTCCTGTTCCAATATCAAGACCGCAGCTTTTTTCTCTTCCAAAGAGGACAAGGCGACCTTTTCAGCTTGTGTTTTCTCGACCAGCTCAGCCCTGACAGAGTCCAATTCGCGCTGCACCTCCCAAAAATTCTCCTCGTGATCGCTTTCCCGCTTGACCGAAGCTTCAAATTCTGCTCGCAGTCCGACCACAATCTTTTCTAGCCTAGCCACCTCAGAATCGGCAGCTTTTGCTGTTTCCACCAACTTTTTGGACTTCTCGGTCTCCAAGCAGTGAAGCTCTCTCATCTGGGTAATCGCGACCACCATCTTGTCGTGCTCTTCCTTGAGGGAGGAAGGTGCAGCTTCGGGCACATGGGATGCATTTTCTAAGGCCCCTAGCAGGGAGTACACCAGAAAGGAGAGCCGGGACGCGGCGATCATGGTCAAGTACCCTGCCTCTTTGGGGTGGCTAAGAATGTAATCTGGTTCTTTGCACCAGTCACGAGGAACGCCATCGATAGCCTTTTTAATATGGGCGGGCAGATTGTCCAGCGAGGGGACAGATTTGGCCGAGTCAAAAGACTTCAGAAAGTCAGAAAAATCAGTGTCACCCGGCCTGAATCTGCGATCACACGAGAAAACCATAAAGACATGACAGGGATGCAGGTTAAAAGATGGAGAGCATTTATATGACTACTTACGTGGTTGGAGGCCTGGAGCTGCTCGCCGCATGTGTGGCCGTATTGAAAGCGACGGTAACATCGGGGCTCTCCCTGTTTGGAGTTTCTAAATTTTTCTTGCCCGCTGGAGGAGAGATCATCGCATGTTGAGGAGTCTCATCCCGAGCGGTCTCGAAATCGTCATCAAGGATGGGCGAGGGTGTTTTACCCTCTTCGACCCGAGGATGCTTTTCCGCAGACGGGGAACGATCTCCCCGATTTTTTCTTTTCTTGGTCAACTTCTCGGGTACAACACCCGCCACCTCGGCGACCACTTCTTTTTTCTTCTCGTCCATGGAATTCTTTTTCCGGTTCAAAAGCGAGGACAAGCGAGCATTCATATCTTCTGAATTCGCCCCGGTCGGAGGATATTTATATCAAGGATACCTGTGGACTGCGAAAGATCGAACACAAGATTATACTCATGTGGGAAACAAAGATAGCAGGTTGAAAAGTGACCTAACACGATGAGGGGGGACGCAGACTCACTAATATACTCATTTTCAGCATTCTGAGGAATACTAATGAAACGAGACGAACGGCGGCGATCAGCACTGATCCACTGCCCGAACATCAACCAGTCGTCGAGCATACCTAGGATTCTCTCGAGAACAACCAAAAAATCCCAACTCAAATCGGCCAAAAGCGGGGGTTGGGGTCCTAGAAAAAGGATAAAGAAACAATCGGAACAAAACACAAAAGGATAAAGAACCACTAAAGAAAAAAAGAAAGAAAAATCGTTACTAACGGGTACGAGGAATTTGATATTCAGCGCTCAGCCGGTAATTGATCGAGTTCCACGCCCCGCTCACAAAGAACCATTCATTCCACCACGATTCTCGTTTCTCCGGCAAGTCCCTGATAAGACTTTGACGAGATTTCAGATAATGGTCGCCACTGTTCCTCCCCGCTTGACGGACTAGTAAGGAGATAAACTCTACGGGAAGCAAACCTCTATACAGGCCGTAATGGCCGAAGAGAGTAGAGAGAGAAATTAATAACAACCAAGAGTTTGGCGTTAGTTGCATGGGAGCAACACCCCACTCGAGGACTGTCCGGGCAAGGTTGTCATGAATAGGGAAGCGGAGACCACTCCTCATCATATCATAATTAACGGCCACCATCCCCTCGGGAGGGCGATCAGCCCGATCAAATTTGTTTGGGCAATGGAGGTGAACATCTGAAGGGATCTTGTTGGAATTTGATATCCCGGGCTATTAAAAAATGCGGAAACCAATAACCCGATCAAAACCATCCGCCGGAGATCACACGAGCACCACGTACGAACCGGAGCACGAGCCGAACGCACGACGAGGCCGAAGCCTCGCGCACGCCCAGCCCGAGCCCCCGCACGCGGGGCTCGCGACGATCACCGATCGCACGCCGGCGATAGGTTTGGGGTGGGGCTGCTCCGGCAGCCCCCGCGGCGAGTCCGGCGACTCGCCGCCAGCTGGAAGCCCCCGCCTTCACGGCGGGGTTGGGCACGGCGCCAGCCCGTGCCCAGCGATCGACCCTCCATGGTCGATCGCACCCCCTCGGCCAAGCCGAGGGTTCGGCCCCCGTCGCCCCCATCGAAACCCTAGGGGCGATCGCCGTGGTCCGGTGGCTTCGCCACCACCACGCGTTCGTCCTCTACTCCGGGTTCGATCTTCGGATCTTGTTCTACGGTATTCTCGATAAATCCAAAATCGAATAAATCAAGGGCGTTTAGATTTTTACCTTTCGATTCGTTGTTCGGAGAAACGAATTCAAGATGACCTTTGAATCTTCCCACGTATTCCTTGCACTAGCTTGAACGTCGGGTGGGCGACGATCCTCCAAGCTCTATGGATCTACTTCTCTCTCTACTTTCTCTCTCTAGAATTGTGATCTTCAAGTTATGAGAATAGAGAAGACCATGTAGTGCTTTTATAGGCTACGTAGGGGATCTAAAGGAGGTGGAATATTGGGCTTCCAATATTAATGATTAAATTGAGCCCAAGCCCAAATCTATTAATCTCCCATTAATATTAATTAATTTATTTTCCACTATATAAATTAATTGCACTCCCAATATTAAACCATATTATATCCAAATAATATTTCTCCGGTAGTATTATTTATTCCGTGTATTTAAGATATAAATATCCATGAATAAAATTTATTTATTGCTTAATAAATTTATTCATCTCTTTTATCCGAGACTAGTACCACTCAACCTTATTTATTATGCGGAATTAAATCCACTCGCGAGGTTTACATAATAAATCCTTATGAGCTCATCTCGGGGATATTATCAACCCTTCCGGGATACACTGTCCGGTCAATCATTCACGGCATGCCATATATAAAATATAGTGACCCAACTTAACCGGTAATTAACCCAATAATTAAATCGGTTAATTCCTTTGGTAAATCAAAGTCACTTATATTAAATATACACACCCGCAACAATATCGGGGATTAAGAATAAAATACACTGAGTCTCAAATCAATTATCGCCGAGCAATCCTAATTGATGAGTCTCAATCGATTCGCTCAATACACCAAGTGTACAAGTGTGATAAAATAATTAAGACAAATTATTTTCTCTCTCACACAACGACTATACCGATGGATTGGTCCGTGTCCATCTAGGTCGTGAGCATCTGTTTGATTAAATACGAGTAACCGATAGTATGATCTTCTGTGTGGGCCCGACACACCATACTAACTACAACGTATAAAATCCAGGACTATAATTTGCATATATTTAATTAACAATAATTAAAAGCAAATGAATGTTCGTATTTAATAGGTAAATGAAAGTGTACAAGGAGTTCAGAATACTCAAATCTAGACATTAAGTATACTACTCCAACAATCTCCCACTTATACTAAGGTCTAGTCTTATCCTCCAAACTTCTGACTCCCAAACCCTCCAAGTGCTTGAAATAAACTTCCTTAGGAAGTATCTTGGTGAAAGGGTCCGCTAGGTTGTCCTCCGAAGCTATCTTGGTGACTATCGCATCGCCCCTCTTGACGATGTCTCGAATCAGGTGGTACTTGCGCTCTATGTGTTTCATAGCACTATGGGACCGTGGTTCCTTACTGTTTGCCACTGCACCGCTATTATCACAATAAATTGTCATAGCCTTGGGCAAACTCGGAATCACATCTAAGTCCTGGAGGAAATTAAGGAACCAAACTGATTCTTTCGCTGCCTCTGAGGCTGCAACATATTCAGCTTCCATGGTAGAGTCTGAAATGCACTTTTGCTTAACACTCCTCCATGATACGGCTCCACCTCCCATAGTGTACACATAGCCTGATGTCGACTTTCGCCGGTCCTTATCAGCTTGGAAATCCGAATCCGTATAACCCAAAGGGATCAGATTGTCTGCCCCGTAACTTAGAACATAATCCTTAGTATTTCGCAAATACTTGAAAATGCTCTTTACGGCAGTCCAATGAGCCTTTCCAGGGTTACTCTGATATCTCGCTACTACGCCAACTGCATAGCAGATATCAGGCCTCGTGCATAACATTGCATACATCAAGCTTCCCACAGCCGAAGCGTAGGGAACTGCTTTCATTTCATCTTTCTCCTTCTGTGTCCGAGGACACATTTCCTTAGAAAGATAAGTTCCTTTACTGAAGGGCAGCTCACCCTTCTTGGAATCTTGCATGTTAAAACGAGCCAGAATCGTGTCTATGTAAGATTGCTGGGATAGGTACAATGTTCTATTCCGGCGATCCCTTATAACCTTGATCCCTAGAACATGCCCGACTTCTCCCAAATCTTTCATGTCGAATTGTCTAGACAACCATCCCTTTATGTCTGATAACATCTTCACACTGTTGCCAATGAGAAGAATGTCGTCTACATAAAGCATGAGAAACACCACCTTCTTTCCATCACGTTTCCAATACACACACGATTCGTCCATGCTTTGACTGAATCCAAAAGATTGGACTACTTCGTCAAATCGCAGGTTCCACGATCTCGAGGCTTGTTTCAATCCATAAATGGATCGATTAAGCTTGCACACTAGATGATCTCGCCCCTCAGCAATGAATCCTTCTGGTTGTTTCATATAAATCGTCTCGTCAAGACTTCCATTTAGGAAAGCTGTCTTGACATCCATTTGCCACACCTCATAATCCATATGAGCTGCTATGGATAAGAGAATCCGGATCGACTTTATCTTAGCTACCGGCGAGAAGGTCTCCTCATAATCGATTCCCTCTTTCTGAGTATATCCTTTCGCAACAAGCCGAGCTTTAAAGGTTTCAACCTTTCCGTCAGATCCTCTCTTTCTCTTGTAGACCCATTTACACCCAATTGGCTTTACGCCGCTTGGTGGTTCTACAAGATCCCAGACTCTATTAGAATCCATAGATTCAATTTCGGATTTCATCGCTTTCTTCCAAGAAGGCGCATCTATATCTTGTACCGCCTCATCATAGGTCCAGGGATCGATTTCATGAACTCCAGGTCCAGAGTCCGAAGACTCACCCAGTCCAATCCATCGGTCTGGTTGCTTTACAACCCTCCCACTACGACGGCGTTCCGGTGTATTAACAGTGATAGTGTCAGGTGCAGATTCTTGTGGTGTATCTATACTCGGTTCGGCTGTATCTAAGTCTTCCTTGTTACCTCTCAACTCATCAAGTATTATGTCACTTTTGGGCTTGTGGTCCATGACATAGTCTTCCTCTAAGAACCGAGCGTTAGTACTTATAACGATCTTCTGGTCCGTAGGACTATAGAACATGCCACCCTTTGTTCCTCTAGGATATCCTATAAACAACCGCACTTCAGTACGAGGTTCTAATTTATCGGCACCTACCTTCAACACATGTGCAGGGCACCCCCAGATCCGAACGTGTCTCAAGCTAGGCTTGCGCCCGCTCCATCGTTCCATGGGTGTTGAAGGAACCGTTTTAGATGGAACCAAGTTTAGAATGTGTGCTGCTGTTTCTAAGGCATATCCCCAGAACATTGTAGGTAAGTCCGAGTAACTCATCATTGAACGCACCATCTCCATAAGAGTCCTATTCCTTCTTTCTGACACACCATTCTGCTGAGGAGTATATGGTGATGTCATTTGGGAATCAATCCCATTCTCTGCTAAGTATGCCTTGAATTCTCCAGACAGGTACTCGCCTCTACGATCAGATCGCAGGCATTTAATGGATTTACCTTGAAGGTTCTCCGCATAAGCCTTGAATTCCTTGAACTTGTCAAAGGATTCGCTCTTGCGGCGCATCAGGTATACAAATCCATACCTTGAGTAATCATCAGTGAAAGTGATGAAATACTCGTACCCTCCCCTTGCCTGAGTAGACATAGGTCCGCATACACCAGAGTGAATCAAATCCAATACTTGTTCAGCCCTTCGTCCTTTACCAGAAAAAGAACGCTTGGTCATTTTTCCCTCTAAACAGGATTCGCAGGTTGGAAGGTCCTCTCCTTCAACACCACTGATGAGACCATCAGATTTCAACATTTGAATTATATTTGAGTTAATATGACCCAGCCTTAAGTGCCACAAGTATAATTGATTCATCCTAGAAGGTTCCTTTCTCTTATTGGTGTTCGTAGATGTGTTATTACTCTCGGTTAGTTGCATCGTGTCAGACTCAGGATTTAGCACATACAAATCGTCCACCAATGTACCAGAACAGATAATTTCACTGTCTCTTCTTATGATCACAGAGTGGTCAAAAGAAACAGAATATCCATTCAAAATAAGTTTAGAAACTGAAATTAAATTCTTTCTAAAATTGGGTACATAAAGACAATTGTGTAAAACTAAAATCCTATCACTACTGAAGCGTAAGTGAACGTCTCCCACTGCAACAGCCGCCACCTTCGCGGCATTGCCCATGTAGACCACGATCTCTCCCTCTCTAAGTCTCCGGGTTTCCTGGAACCCCTGCAATGAATTGCAGACATGATCAGTGGCCCCCGTATCTACACACCAGGTGATGGTAGATAACACCACTGATAATGTTTCAGTGACTAAGGAAAATTTCGTACCTTTGATGAGAGGACAATCAGACCTCCAGTGCCCAGACTGCTTGCATCGAAAGCACTTGCCTCGTGGCTTGCTCTTCCCAATCCGTGGTTCAAAACCACTGGGCTTCTTTGCTTGCACTTCCAACTCGGCCACTAGAGCTTGTGATTCTCTGATCATACTTATCAGTTCAGTTCTTTTGAAATCGTTTTTAAGCGATTCCTCAAGAGGACTAAACTTGATGAGTATGTCAATCACCTCTAGTCCGACTTCCTTACTATGTCCTAACATCTCCTTGAGGTCATTTTCAATGTCCTCATCAGTTGGGACAATAGTGGATTCGGAAGGCTCAACAGTCTGAACATTGTCCAGATTTCTTTTCCAATCAGTACTATATGGAACCAGTGAGTTTTCATCTTTAAGTATATCACAAAGTGGGGTCACAGTCATTCTCTAACCTATAAGCACATAAAACAAACAAACAATTTAATGTCCGATATTATCTCCCTCAAATAATATCATTAAATCACTAATCACGTCTAAAATCCCATCAGGTTAAAGCAAGCCACGATAGTGTGGACGTTTACCCACCCAAATGATTTAGCAATTAGATTTCCTTCGGTCGTACATCATCAATAGCGTTACCTCGATGGGAGGAATACTATGAAGCGTACCTAAGTGTTAACCATCACTCAGTACTAAGAAGTTTGTTTGAGATTCGTATATCACCGCAAGCCACGATAGTGTGGACGTTTACGTTGACACACGGATCCCTTACTCCCTTCTATAACTGTCTACATCAATCGATCTAAAGTCCCATTCGATATAGCAAGCCACGATAGTGTGGACGTTTACTATACCAAAAGACTTATACAATTGAAATCAAATTACTTGAACCATTTAATCTTGTAAATCAAGACGCGGAGAATCATAAGTGAAACTCGAAGTTTCTAACCAGTGATTCACCATGCGAACAACCCTATCTCTCATAAATGAGGGAGCCGAGCAGACAATCGATCCATCTATCAAAGAATGGTACGACTGCCTCTAATTTGTGTCCTCGACATGACCAAGTGGCTTTGGCTCCATTCCACTCCCCGGGGTGAGAATGAGTCGACTTGAAATCAGCTTTGGAAAGACAAATTAGGCATTGTTTGATAAACTTAATCAATGTTTCTCGTAAGAGGAATTACAAGAACTCTCCTCCAATGACTTATCTATATAAACTTTAAAAGTTTATAAAAGTCACCAAGAGAGCAGCAATGGAGACCATGGGTATGTTTCCATACCCTCTCCCACTTAGCTTTTTACAATAAAGGGATACGCTATCTAGTGCATAAAAGTAAACACACATAGCATGCATACATGTAATAAAGCACATAATATTATCACATAGTCAAAATAATTACTAGAATATTATTTTCCGACTATTATGGCTTTACTTCATCTCCGTACGCATCTTCTAGTCTTTAGTCTTCGTTTCTTGAATGCTCCATGTGACGAGAATATTAATGTCCAATATTTAAATCTATTTATTTTTAATAAATCCAAAAGATACTTAATTAAAAATAATTAAGTCAATCGAATAAATCAAAAATAAAATTAAATATTATTAATATTTTTTATTTATTTTATTTTCCCTCTCTACTTCATTAAATCTCTAGAATAATCTATCCAAGACCCACTTGGAATATTCTAGATGATTTCCATAATGAAATAAGGAAATAAAATAACTTGGGACTCTTCTACTTTCCAAGATTAATTAATTTCCATTGCTATGAAAATTCCCATAAAATAAGAATAATCAATTAGGAAATAAATCAATCCTAAATTAACTTTTATTCCTTTCCAATTCTATTAAATCTCTAGGATCCTATTCCAAGTAGAACTCGGAATACTCTAGAAGACTTCCATAATAGAATAAGGAAATAAAATTAATTCCAATTAATTCTTTTCCTAATCCATGAGAATTCCCAAAAAAAGGAATACTCAAATAGGAAAAATCCGAACTAATTAGGAAAGTAAATTTCCGGACCGGGATAGCACGGGGTGGGGATCCCCGCACCACCCTCGACCCATGCCTAGGAGGTGGCCGGCCACCATCGCCGGCGGCTCCTCCATGTGAGGGTCGATCGATCCTCATGGGATCGACCATGGGGATGGTCGATCCTTGTCCCGTTGCCCTCACGTCATCTCCTTCGTCACGCGTCTTCTCCGGCGGTCGTTTCGGCATCGATCCAACGCAAAATAAATTACAAAATAAATTTTACACTATCCGGTATCGATTCTATACATGAAATCGACCCTATACATTTTCCGGAAAAAAAATAGAACGTAATAATAAATCCTAAATTCGGTCAACCCCCGAATTTTTACTATTACAAGCATTCACCACCAAAAACGAATCTCGACATGTCCGAGAGTTTAATCAATCCAACATACATGACAAAATAAATTAAACGAATAATAAATTAAGCCATAATAGTCGGAACCCTGCAAGGTAGAACAAATTCATCGAAAATACCGCGAACGTAAACCACTCTCTGATACCAATTGTTGGAATTTGATATCCCGGGCTATTAAAAAATGCGGAAACCAATAACCCGATCAAAACCATCCTCCGGAGATCACACGAGCACCACGTACGAACCGGAGCACGAGCCGAACGCACGACGAGGCCGAAGCCTCGCGCACGCCCAGCCCGAGCCCCCGCACGCGGGGCTCGCGACGATCACCGATCGCACGCCGGCGATCGGTTTGGGGTGGGGCTGCTCCGGCAGCCCCCGCGGCGAGTCCGGCGACTCGCCGCCAGCTGGAAGCCCCCGCCTTCACGGCGGGGTTGGGCACGGCGCCAGCCCGTGCCCAGCGATCGACCCTCCATGGTCGATCGCACCCCCTCGGCCAAGCCGAGGGTTCGGCCCCCGTCGCCCCCATCGAAACCCTAGGGGCGATCGCCGTGGTCCGGTGGCTTCGCCACCACCACGCGTTCGTCCTCTACTCCGGGTTCGATCTTCGGATCTTGTTCTACGGTATTCTCGATAAATCCAAAATCGAATAAATCAAGGGCGTTTAGATTTTTACCTTTCGATTCGTTGTTCGGAGAAACGAATTCAAGATGACCTTTGAATCTTCCCACGTATTCCTTGCACTAGCTTGAACGTCGGGTGGGCGACGATCCTCCAAGCTCTATGGATCTACTTCTCTCTCTACTTTCTCTCTCTAGAATTGTGATCTTCAAGTTATGAGAATAGAGAAGACCATGTAGTGCTTTTATAGGCTACGTAGGGGATCTAAAGGAGGTGGAATATTGGGCTTCCAATATTAATGATTAAATTGAGCCCAAGCCCAAATCTATTAATCTCCCATTAATATTAATTAATTTATTTTCCACTATATAAATTAATTGCACTCCCAATATTAAACCATATTATATCCAAATAATATTTCTCCGGTAGTATTATTTATTCCGTGTATTTAAGATATAAATATCCATGAATAAAATTTATTTATTGCTTAATAAATTTATTCATCTCTTTTATCCGAGACTAGTACCACTCAACCTTATTTATTATGCGGAATTAAATCCACTCGCGAGGTTTACATAATAAATCCTTATGAGCTCATCTCGGGGATATTATCAACCCTTCCGGGATACACTGTCCGGTCAATCATTCACGGCATGCCATATATAAAATATAGTGACCCAACTTAACCGGTAATTAACCCAATAATTAAATCGGTTAATTCCTTTGGTAAATCAAAGTCACTTATATTAAATATAAACACCCGCAACAATATCGGGGATTAAGAATAAAATACACTGAGTCTCAAATCAATTATCGCCGAGCAATCCTAATTGATGAGTCTCAATCGATCCGCTCAATACACCAAGTGTACAAGTGTGATAAAATAATTAAGACAAATTATTTTCTCTCTCACACAACGACTATACCGATGGATTGGTCCGTGTCCATCTAGGTCGTGAGCATCTGTTTGATTAAATACGAGTAACCGATAGTATGATCTTCTGTGTGGGCCCGACACACCATACTAACTACAACGTATAAAATCCAGGACTATAATTTGCATATATTTAATTAACAATAATTAAAAGCAAATGAATCTTCGTATTTAATAGGTAAATGAAAGTGTACAAGGAGTTCAGAATACTCAAATCTAGACATTAAGTATACTACTCCAACAGATCTCCCATCCGAACCTTTGCGACTGGAGATCTTCATCAGTCACCGTGCTTACCCGAACACCAGCGCTGAATTTGCTGGGTGGTGGCTCCTCGGAGGGGAGGTCCGTGCGAACTACGGGCACGTAAGGGTGATTATCCAGGTATGTGTCGTACGAATATTCTGATGGGGGACCCCGGAAGTCCGCGACCAACTTCGCGAACAGCTCAAAATCAGGATGCACCGTCTCCGAGAACCAATCGTTCTCTTCATCTTTAGTCATAGGTACGGATTCATCCTATCCACGATCGGAAACTGATCGGGAATAGCCAGCAAGTCTGAAGATAGAGGTGATAGAACCCTCGGGATGTCAATAAATGCGGGGAGAATTACCGTTTGAATGTAATCGGAGTCGAATTCGGGAGTGGATGTTTCGCTAGACATCGACCAGAATAAAACCCTTTAAACTATGTCGCAAGCAGGGGGTACTTTTACTAAGTTTATAAATTTAAAGAGTCCGCGCCCCGAATAAAATTCTACAAATAAGAGGAAAAACGATGAGAGAAGAAAAACGCGTACCCGAACAGATGAAGTAGGAGGCGGGAATCAAGGTATCGAGATTGTGGGAGCCAAAAGTGTTTGCAGGCCACTCTCCCTCCCTATATATAGGGAACAGGGGCGGCAAAATATCAAGGATTCGAAATTCAAAAATATCTGGCAGCCGAAGGGACGTCTGCACGAACCCCGAAGCGCCAAATTCTTGGGACTGTGAATCAAAGATTAATGGAAGTTGGACCGGTCATTTAAGGGTCGAAAAGCGGTCCATCTCTTCCGGGGATAACCTTCCAACTCCGTGAAAGACTTATCCCCGGGGGGCATTTGTTGTACCCTATTCTCTCAGCGCATAAATGTCCGGAGTAAAGCCCAAAGTCGATCCGGCCCATGGCAAACTCGTCCCGCAAGCATGCGGACGCAACCCAGTCAGCGATCACTCGCGATCACTGCGGCACACAAATCTAACATAGTCGAACATCCCGGAGAGGAGGTCCCCGACCCATGATGTGATCGCGGCCTCCAGTGTTCAATACTGTCATCATCGTAAGCTCGAAGAGGAGGTGATCGCACGAGTTAGCGGCTTGAAACTGACTCTGATATTGTCCAGGGGCTAGGCCGCTGAGAGACTGGACCGGTGACGAGCCGTTCGGAAGGCCGTCTGCTCAGAGAAACCCGGTCAAGGGTAAAACATGGAATATCATCTAGAGGGGTGTATGGGAAATTTCCTCTTAGAAAGGTAGTCCGTACCGTTGATTAGAGAAGAAAAACCCATGTAATTTAGGCCCATGCCCATGATTGGTAACCCTAATTCTTGTACTATAAATAGTGGAAACTTTCCATTTGTAAGACAGGTGCACATTTCCCAAGAAATATACTAAGAATTTAATACTAAAGCATTTGTGAATCTTTCCTTATTTGTTCTCTCAATCCCCTAAATATCAACGTGTTCGCGGGGGAGTTCTTATTAGAATTTTATGCCCGTAAACAACTACTAAAGCAGATAAATGTCTTCCACTGCAACAACTGCCTCCTCTACAGCTTTGCCCATGTAGACTCGAATTCTTCTTCTCTAAGTTGCCGGGTTTTCTGGAACCCCTGCATTCAAAATGCACATACCGTCAGTGGTTCCATATCTACACACAAGAATTCTGGTAGATAATACCGCTGACTATGTTTTTACGACTAAAGAAAAATTCGTACCTTTGAGAGGACATTCAGACTTCCAGTGTCCAGACTTATTGCATCGGAAGCACTTGCCTCTTGGCTTGGCAGCCCCTGATGGAGTTGTATTCTAAATGTCTAGTTTAGTGCAAATACGGAACTCCTTATCTATGCCTCAATCTATGTATGATTCAAATATGATTGCATTTAATGCAATAGTCCTAGATATATACGTTGTAGATAGTATGGCGTGAGGAGACACGCGGAAGATCATACTATCGGTTACTCGTATACTGTCGAACAGTAGCTCACGACTTAGATGGACAGGGACAATCCATTGGTACGTCGTAGTGTGACTGGTAGATAGTCAGTCTTGACTATCATGTGACACTCGTACACTAGGTGTATTGAGCAGGACCACGGGAGGGCGTTCGATTTATACTAATCGGAGTAATCGAACTAGACCTCAGATATTACGGATATACGAATTCCTAATCCCTATATAATTATAGGTGCGTGTGTCCAATTCTCGGTTCTTTGACTTGCTAGTGAGTGAGACTAATTGGTTAGTCAATATTCTCGGTAAATTGGGAATCGGAATTGTACACACGGCATGCTATAGATTATAGACAGGAAACCGTGTCCCGTTTATCGGGTTGATGATGTCCCCGAGATGAGCTCATAAAGTTTATCATGTAAACCCTGCAGGTGGATTCGTTCCACATGATAATAAGGATGAGTGGTACTAGTCTCGGAAAATAAGAAACGAATTAATTTAATTATTAGTAATTGAAATTAATTCGTGGACATTCGATATCTTAAACACGGGGAAAGTCGTATATGTAATTTCGGCGGAAATATTATTGGTAAAATAATATAGATTAATTAATTGGGAATTCAATTATAATTTTATAGTGGAATTAATTATAATTAAAATTGGATTTAATTAAAGGTTTTCTTTTAAGGACACCGGTTTAATTAAATTACAATTTAGCCTAATTAATTAATTGTCCTAAGGTCCCTAGTGTGGCCTATATATACCCCTCAATCTCTCTTCTCCTAACCTAAGTTTCGCCGGAATAATTAATTCTGTGGAGAGAAAATAATTGTTAGCGCAATTAATCTTTTTTCTCTACTTAATTAATTTAATTTGCGCAATAATTTTTTCTGTAGAAATTAATTTGCTTGCGCAAATATATTTCTGGAGACAGAAAAACAAAACGTAAGAAAGAGGGTTTGAGAGAGAAGAAGAAGAGAAGACTCCGGTGGATCGTTGCCCACACAACGTCCGGTGTCGAGGGCTAGGATACACACTAGAAGATCTCAGGGTGTTCACCCATTCGGCTTCTCCGAATCACGCATCAAAGGTATGGAATCGAAACCCTCTTCCGCACTCGTTTCGATTCGATCTCGTACGTAATTATACAACGAACCAAAGATTGGTTTATTTGGCTTGGATTTGATGTTCTCGGACTGCTGGGAGGTCTTTGACCTCCGGCGTGGCAGTCGGATCGAGAAAATCTCGTCGGAACAGCCAGAACGGGCGAAACCCGCTGCTGGAATCGCGACGATGTCAGCCGACATCGTCTCATGTGTATTTTAATGTCGGCCGACATTTTCCCTGTCGGGCGACAGCCTTTTGGCGTCGGCCGACAGACAGGGCAGAATGCCCCGTTTTCGCGCGGTTGCACTTTCGGTGCAATGGCTGGGCGTGGTTCGGGTCTAAGGCTTCGTGTTAAGTACAGTGGGCACGCCGGGGGTCGACTGGGCTTGTCCGGATGTTCGAGTAGTCGAACGGACATGTCCCGGGTAGTCGATTTCCAACAATTGGTATCAGAGCCGGTTATCGGTTTGTTGTATAGTTCGTACGATTTACCTTGCAGGTTGAACCCGATTATTATGGCCAACTTTATGGGATGTTGTATGATAATCTTGTTGTGGTTTGTTAAACTCTCGGTCTTGTCGAGATTGTTTTTTTTTTGGAAAAACGTTGCTTGTTTGTAATAGATAAAAACGACGGGTTGAGTCGTTAGGTTTATTTATTTTTCGTTGTATCCGGGACATGTATAGGGTCGATCACCTTGTATAGGATCGATGCCGGATTTAGTAGATTTATTCTTGTAATTTTTCTTGCTAATTTTGGTGGATCGAGACGAGATCGAAACCCGGAGAAACGAGAGTCGAGGAGACGAACCGGCAACGGGAAGCCATCGAACACACCCCGTGTTCGCGATGGGCAGCAGCGAGGCTAGGGTTCGTTCGACTCCACGAAAGACTCAACGAGGCTCGAGACGAGGCTCCAGTGGGAGGAGTTCGTCTCTTGACCCTCGAGCGAGTCGGTGGTGGACCGAGATCGAGGCGAGCAACGAGAAGAAGTTCCAAGAGACGTGCATTGGAGAATACTTAAGGCCATAATAATCGGGGCCACGTTAATTGCTTTTTATGTGATTTACGTGCTTTATTATTATGCTTAATTATTTTATGCATGTTATCCCTCAATCGTAAAATACTAAGTGGGAGAGGGATTGGAAACAATCCCGCGGTCTCCATTCTCTGTTTTGAATGTGATGTTTATTGACTTACGAGTTGGCTTTAGTGTCATCCTCCCTATCGGATAAAGTCGATACACGGATATCACTGGATCAAAATTCGAATTAAAAATCTTCTTATAGAATTAAACAATTATATTTCTCAAAGCAATGCCTAATCTGTCTTTCAAAGACTAATTTCAACTCGACTCATTCTCACCCCGGGGAGTGGAATGGAGCCAAAGCGCTTGGTTATGTCGATGACACAGATTAGAGACTTTCGAGTCATTCGATGACTAGATCGATTGTCTGATTGGCTCCCTCACCTAGTGAGAGATAGGGCTCAATTGCATGATTGATCGCTGGTTAAAAACTTCGAGTTTCACTTACGAGATATCAAGCTTTGATTAATAAAATTGTGAAATTTAATAAATGTAAGAGTCAATTAACAAAGCTGTTTGTTTTAGTAAACGTCCACACTATTGTGGCTTGCTAAATGGAAACGGTGCTTTGGGTTAATTAAGACTCTATGACATTTAAATAAATGGGATTCAATTAATAAAGTTGTTTGTTTTAGTAAACGTCCACACTAACGTGGCTTGCTAAATGGAAACGGAACTTTGGGATTAATTGAGGCTCAACAGTTATAGAAAATCGTGGAGGACCGCATGTCAACGTAAACGTCCACATGAACGTGGCTTGCGGTGGATATGTAGTTCCCGAGCGGTTGACTTAGTACTGAGAAATGGTACACACTTAGGTACGCTTTATAGTATCCTCCCCATCGGAGTCACTGCTATAATGATGTACGACCGAAGTAAAAATCCAATTATAAAATCGTTTGGATTAGTATACGTCCACAAGAACGTGGCATGCTAGTCTGATGGGATTTTGGAAATGATTGGTAGTTTAATGATATTATTTGAGGGAAATGATATCGAATTAAACTCATTGTTTGTTTTATATGGTATTATTCCCAATAAAAGTCAACAAACTCACTGAACCTGTTTGTATGGATTAAAGAAGAAACTTGGACATTATCCCAACTGCAGAGGAGTACAAATATGTACTCCAAGTCAATTGACCTGCTGAACCAAATGATGCTTCCACTACTGAGGAAAGGAAGCTCATTGGAAATGGATCAAGGCTATGAGATGACGCGGAGCAACATTATGACTTTCATGTCAAATGTGCTGCGACATCAGGATCATGTCATGACCATTACCTATGATATGACGCTTAACCTCAAGAAGTTTTGGTTATCAGGACAGGACAGCCGGGCAAAGTGAAATGAGGCAACTCATGACAGCCATCATTTCGGAAAGAACGCCCGTGAGGGATCACGTTCTTAGAATGATGGGCTATCTTTGTGAGATAGAGATTCTAGGATCAGTTATCGATGGGGTAACCCAAGTCGATATTGTGCTCCAGTCTCTGCCGAGAAGTTTTGAGCAGTTCCGCCTGAACTATAACATGAATAAGGGGTCTTATTCATTGGCGGAGCTCCTGATTGAACTTCTAGCGGCTGAGAGAATCTTTAAGGGTCCTCAAAGCACTTGTGGCTAAGAAATTGGGTCTTCCTAGGCCTTCGGGCGGCAAAAGGAAGAAGAAACAAATACGGAAACCCAGTGGGCCTAATGTATCTGGACCACAGAATGGGACAAGCAAGCCCAAGGGGCAAGTGCTTCCGTTGTAAGCAGTTTGGATACTGGGAGTTTTAATTGTCCTCTCAAGCAACAAGAAGTTGACTCTTCCTTAGTCACCGAAACATGTTTAGTGGTGTTATCTACCAGTACCTGGTGTGTGGATACGGGAACCACTAATCATGTCTGCACCTAAATGCAGGGGTTCCAGGAAACCCCTAGACTTAGAAAGGAAGAAGTTATAACCTACATAGGCAATAATGATAAGGTAACAGCCGTTGCAGTGGGAGATGTTAAATGGTTTCAAACCGTAGGATTTTAGTTATAATCAATTGTCTTTATGTGCCGGCATTTAGAAAGAATTTTCATTTCGGATTTCTAAATTGGCTTAGAATGGATATTCCGTTTCTTTTGATAGTTTCATACTTTTCAGAGTAGGAAACGGGGATATTATCTATTCAGGTACATTGATAGACAATTTAATACTAAATCCGTGTTCTTCCACGATGCAACTCACCGGAGAAAATAACACATTGTCGAACCCCAATAAGAGTAAAGATCCTTCTAGGATGAATCAAATGTACTTATGGAATCTTAGGCTAAATCATTTTAACTTAAGTACGATTCAAAAGGATGAAAGCTGATGGACCACTCAGCTAGATTGAAGGAAAGGACCTTCCAACCTTCGAATCATACTTGGAAGTGTAAATGACCAAGCAACCCTTTACGGTTAAAGGGAAAAGATCCAAGAAAGTACTAGAGTTGATTCGCTCTGATATGTGCAGACCTCTTTGAGGAGTAAGGCATACTTATCAGAAAATGGGATTAACTCCCAACAGACTACACCATTTATGCCTCGGCAAAATAATGTGCTGTAAAGAAGGAATATGACTCTTATAGATATGGGAAAGTAGACAATGAGTTATTCGGAGTTACCTAATTCGGTTTTGGGATATGCCTTGGAAACAGCGGTGTTTATCCTGAACTTGATTCCTTTGGAAACTTGTACAGATATTCGGTTGTTTATAGGATACCCTAAGAAAACGAATTGAGATATGTAATATAGTCCAAAGGACCAGGTATTCGTTGATTGCATCAACGTTCGGTTCTTAGACATGGACTATATATGCAAGAATCACAAGCCCAAGAGTAGAGTAATACTTAATGTGCTTAGAGGGACTGATCAAGACTTAGAACCAGCCTAACTGAGTAGTTCACTACTATAATCTTTAGTCACTAAAGATACACCGGAGCGTCGTCGTAGTGGGAGGGTTGTTAGACAACCCAACAGGTTCATGTTTATAGGTGAGTCTTCGGACTTGTTACCTGGAGAACATGAAGCCGAACCCTGGATCTATGACGAGACGCTGAAAGATCAAGATGCTCAGTCTTGGCAAAAGTCGATCCGGATTCTTTTGTCTTCACATGGAAGATGGAAGTCAAGACAGATTTCCTAAATCGAAGTCTTGACGGGGCCATCTGTGTGGGACAGCCAGAGAGATTCATCGAAAAGAGCCAAGAGCATTCGGTAAGCAAGCTTAATCAATCTTAGGATTGAAGGAAGCTTCAAGATCTTGGACACATGCGGACCTATGAGAAAATCCATTTCATGGATTCATTCAAGGCATGTTTAGGTCCTGAGTGTAATAAAGAAGTGACAGAAAAGATGTGGTGTTTTCTCATTCTTTATGTAGACGACATCCTTCTAAATTGGCAACAATATGAAAGATGTTATCGGACATAAAGGGATGGTTGTCCGAGTAATTCAATGTAAGAGACTTAGGAGAAGTCGGGAATGTTCTTGGGATCAAAGTAATAAATGATCGCCAGAAAAGAACATAAAACTTATCTTGAGCCTCATACATAAATACAATTCTTACTCGTTGCAGCATACAGAATTCCAAGAAAGGTCTTCACCTTTTAGATGTGGAATTCGTCTATCTAAAGTTTTGTGCCCGACACAATAAAGGAGATAGATGAAGAGTAAGCAGTTCCCTGCACCTTAATGGTGGGAAGCTTAATGTATGTAATGCTATGCACGAGACTGATATCTACTATGCCGTGGGCATGGTGGTGAGATATCATAGTAATCCTGGAAAGGATCACTCGACTGATGTAAAGAACATGTTTAGGTTCCTGCAGAGGACCAGGAATTATGTTCTGAGTTACAAAGCAGTCAAGTTGTTTCCTTTGGATTACATAGAATTGGATTTCCAAATCAAACAGGGACAGTCGAAAGTCGAAGTCAGGCTATGTGTTCTCACTGTGAAGTGGAGCAGTCACATGGAAGAATGTAAAGCAGCGATGCATTACGGACTCTACCATGGAAACTGAAAGGATAACGGCCTCTGAGGCAGTTAAAAGGTCAGTGTGGCTCCAGAACTTCCTAAGGGACTTAGATGTGGTTTCTAGTTCACCCAAAGCTATTTTGAATAGCGGTATTGGCAAACTTGAAATGCCACGAGTCCACAGTGGGAGATAACACGTAGAGCTCAAGTACCACCTGATTCGAGAGATCGTCTAGTAAGACGATGCAGTTGTCACCTAGATAGCATCGAGAGGATTGCCTGGTAAACCCGTTCACAGAGGCACTTCCAGCGAAAGCGTTGGGTAGGCGTGATGAGGTTATGGGAATCTGATGTTTGGGAGAGGGCGACTAGACTTTTAGTATAAGTGGGAGATTGATGGAGTTGTATTCTAAATGTCTAGTTTAGTGCAAATACGGAACTCCTTATCTATGCCTCAATCTATGTATGATTCAAATATGATTGCATTTAATGCAATAGTCCTAGATATATACGTTGTAGATAGTATGGCGTGAGGAGACACGCGGAAGATCATACTATCGGTTACTCGTATACTGTTGAACAGTAGCTCACGACTTAGATGGACAGGGACAATCCATTGGTACGTCGTAGTGTGACTGGTAGATAGTCGGTCTTGACTATCATGTGACACTCGTACACTAGGTGTATTGAGCAGGACCACGGGAGGGCGTTCGATTTATACTAATCGGAGTAATCGAACTAGACCTCAGATATTACGGATATACGAATTCCTAATCCCTATATAATTATAGGTGCGTGTGTCCAATTCTCGGTTCTTTGACTTGCTAGTGAGTGAGACTAATTGATTAGTCAATATTCTCGGTAAATTGGGAATCGGAATTGTACACACGGCATGCTATAGATTATAGACAGGAAACCGTGTCCCGTTTATCGGGTTGATGATGTCCCCGAGATGAGCTCATAAAGTTTATCATGTAAACCCTGCAGGTGGATTCGTTCCACATGATAATAAGGATGAGTGGTACTAGTCTCGGAAAATAAGAAACGAATTAATTTAATTATTAGTAATTGAAATTAATTCGTGGACATTCGATATCTTAAACACGGGGAAAGTCGTATATGTAATTTCGGCGGAAATATTATTGGTAAAATAATATAGATTAATTAATTGGGAATTCAATTATAATTTTATAGTGGAATTAATTATAATTAAAATTGGATTTAATTAAAGGTTTTCTTTTAAGGACACCGGTTTAATTAAATTACAATTTAGCCTAATTAATTAATTGTCCTAAGGTCCCTAGTGTGGCCTAAATATACCCCTCAATCTCTCTTCTCCTAACCTAAGTTTCGCCGGAATAATTAATTCTGTGGAGAGAAAATAATTGTTAGCGCAATTAATCTTTTTTCTCTACTTAATTAATTTAATTTGCGCAATAATTTTTTCCGTAGAAATTAATTTGCTTGCGCAAATATATTTCTGGAGGCAGAAAGAGGGAGTTAGGGCATAGTGTAGAAAAAAAAAAAAAAAAAAAAAAGAAAAAGAAAAAAATATATAATAAAATGAATAGTTGTTGTGCTAAGGCCCGTAAGAAAAGGGGCAAAGTGGCAGAGAAAAGGCTAACATCAAAAAGCCCTCTGCCCAAATAGAGCCTACTCCTCAAAATATACCCATATGAGTCCAACACTACAACCCAATAAAAGCCCCTTTGATAACCCCCCTGCTTAGTTAAAACAAACTCAGATTAGCAATAAGGCAAATTTAGGCAAAGTGAAGTCACAGCAGAAAATGAGTGTCATTGAACCCATACACTAAAAAGAGAGAAACACTGTGAGGGAGTGAACCCAAAGACCTTGAACAGACTCTTGACTTATTTTTATCTTTACTTGAATTTTGTGTTATCTGTATGTACTATGCCCTGTACTGATCATGCTAAAGTCCTTCGTTTTATTTCTCCCTACTTCTTTCATTTCTGTTTTCACTTTGGTCTTGAGTCAGGCAAATCAGAGCCCACGCTTGGGGACAAGCGTATCCAAGTGTGTGCGGTTCTGATGAGCCATTTTATTTGCTCATTTTAGAGCACTTTTACACCCTTTATCGAGTCAGTTTGAGTCGTTTACGTGTCTGGGAGGGCACAGTTAGGTGTTTGGGCAGAGTGTGTGGTGATGCAGGTAACAGGTGGCGCACTGGGCAAAAGAGGCAAGGAAATCCCCTTCTTTGGGCAAAGTTCTGGAGCGGTAGTGACAAACAACAGTTTGACCACATCGGGCAAATGGGTAAGGTCACGAAGCAGAAGAGCCAGAAGTACCAAGTACCGTGCCTGGTCCGACCACCTGTGGAGGAGAAGAAATACCTGCAGAATTCCGGTTTGGGCAGAGAACGGCTGAAGACAGAAGATTCCCTGTGGGCAACGAGTCAACGCACCAGAATCCCTGGATTCGGGGGGATTTGACTTATCCCCAAATCATTGACCGCTGACCCCTATTCCTTAGGGAGGAGCAACAGCCGGGAATTCAAAATTCAAATTCGAGCCTATAAAAGATGGGGCGCGGTGGGCAGCAAAAAAAAACAACAGAGACGCACCGAGAAGTCGGAAGAGTCGCCGGTCCCTCAGTCGCCGTCGCCGCCGAAGTCGCCGGAGAAGGAAGCGGAGCTGTTCGTCCGGGTTCCTTTATTTGTTTTGCAGTAGAACCGACCTTCGGGTCGAGAAACAATTTCATGTTTTTCGTTTTTAATTTTCTTTAATTCCGTATTTCAATTCCTTCAAAAACGATTCTTCGATTTGAAGCTATGATTAATATAGTTTGTTTTCCCTTAATTATTTCGTCTTTTAATTTCTGTATGAGTAGCTAAGTTGTTTTGCATCTGGGCAGGGGCGGATCAAAGGTGAAATTAGGGTTTAGTTAGACCGCGAGGTTGGAGGGGCTGAACTAACCGGTTGGGCGTTTGTTCCCGAGGCAAAGTTGTTTGAGGTTTATTTCTGGGGAGTTTGGGCAAACTAGGACGACCACTAGTGAACCTTTACAAACTGGGATACTGGTGATTGGCAAACCGCATAGATGTACCTTGTAGTATTGTTGCGGGCATAGCACTAGAACTTGCAGGAGATGCGGTCGTATGTTTCGAGCATGCTATTGGCCGAGCGGGTCTGTCTAGAGGGTAATGCGGGTTTGGGCAAACTAGATCCATGTTTGGTCGCATAGGTTATCGAATTGTTCAGATTCAGGGGGATTAGGCAAAGTGTTAGCTAGCCTTCTCTTTATACAGTAAGGATAGATAAGGGGTGGGGCAACTGTTGGGCGTGACACAATATGACCACTTTTGTCTTACGCACCCCATAACTGCTGACAAACCGCTGGTAAAAATCCTTAGTGCCAATGAACGGTAGTTTGCCCCTAACGATCCTGAGTGAAGTCGTCTGCCCGGATGCTTTGTTTCCTATTTGATTTAAGTTTTCCCTTTAGTATTCTGTTAGATCTGAGTGATTGGTTTGTTTACTTTTTAGTTTTATTTATTTGCATGTTAGTTTGGTTAGCAGTAGTTAGGTCAAAGTGTGAAACGATTGCAAAACCGCTGTGCCCACAGCACCCCAAACCAAAATCTTTTTGTGACAACCCCTTGGGCAAAGCCGAGATCACCTACTGTAATTGCCTCCTTGTGGGACCGACCCCACGTACTTGCCATTATCTACGTTTTGTAGTTATAAGAGTACTGGCTAAATATAAATATCATTTTGACAGCTTGTTTGCCCCTAACGACAAGCATACGGGCTCGTCAAAATTGGCGCCGTTGCCGGGGAGGCAAATTTCCAACAGTAAGTCGTCTGTGCTAACAGTTTGACTTGTTTTGTTTATGCAGGATTCCACTTCGGGCAAAGAGATTGTACCCTGGTACGACCCTGAGATCGAAAAGACCGCGAAACGAATCCGAAAAGAAACAAGACTAGCCAAAGCGTTAGCACGTGCCGCCCAAGAAGCTGCCCGATCACCAAGGGCAGAAAATCCGAGAAGGGCAAGGAGAGGTGAACCAGTTACCCCACCAAGACCTTCACCGGAACCAGCCGTAATGGCAACCCTCAGGGAAATGATGTTCCCTGCCAATCTGAACCTCCAACCATCAGCCATCACCTTGCCCACCATCAACGAGAACTGGGAGATGAAACACAATTTCATCCAAATACTACCTAAGTTCAGCGATATGCCCATGGAAGACCCACAGAGGCATCTTCAAGACTTCGAGTTAGCCTGCGGAACCATAAGGGGAGGACCCCCTTTGAGTGAATACATCCGACTGCTGGCTTTTCCCTTTTCACTTGGGGATGGAGCACGAGAGTGGCTCTATACTCTGCCCGAAGGACAAATCACTACTTGGGCACAGCTCCAGCAGAAGTTTTTGGAAAAATACTTCCCTGCCGCCCGGATCCAACACATGCGAAGGAACATCAGTAGCATTAGGATGGGGGCAGGCGAAGAGTTTCCCGCTTATTGGGCTCGGTTTAAGCAGATGTTGGCAAAGTGTCCTCAGCACCAAATCCCTGATCACGATTTGGTCCAATACTTTGTGTCTGGGCTAAGGATGCACGAGAGAACCCTCTTGCATGCTGCCAGTGGAGGGTCCATCCTGAATAAAAGTGCTGAGGAGGCATTTAAACTCTTCAAGGAAATGGCAGAGGAGTTCAGAGATGATGGAAGTGAGTTGCCCAGGACCAATTTGGGGACAACCACTGCTGCGGATCTAAAAATCGACAAACTATGCAGCGCAATGGAAAAGTTTATGAACACTATGGCCACCGGGCCAAAGAGAGGTGTAAAAGCTTGCCAGATCTGCCAGGGCATAGAGCATGCCACTGATGAATGCCCCTCACTGTATGACGAGGAGGTCAAAGCGATGGGGCAGAGTAACGGTAATGGGCAAGGAAGGGGGAAACCATACTATGATAATAGGTATGGGAATAGCAACAACTACAATGAGGGGTATAATGGTAACCAGAATTTCCAGCGCTACAATCAGCAGGGGCAGTACCAACAGCAAGGACCAGGGATGTACCACCAGCCCGCTCAGACCAAAGGGCCTACCTTGTCTGAAATAATGGAAACTTTGGTCAAAGAGAATATTAAGTTCCAGCAAGAGAATGCCAAAGCCCACCAAGAGAATGAGAAATTCAAGCAAGAGACTAGAGGGCAGTTCCAAAATCTAGGGGCCCAAGTCTCACATCTTACTCAAGTAGTGGCAAAGCTGGAACAGAAAGGAGGTACTTTGCCCCCAAAAGTCGAAGTGAACAATGCTCATGTTAATGCAGTCCAGCTCAGGAGTGGCAAACCACTCACCATAGTGGAAAAGTCTGCAGAAAAGGGCAAAGAGCCCGTGTTAGATGGCCCTCCAGTCATTGAGGAAGACCCTGGGACAGATGTCGAGCAAGAAGAGGTGACAGTCAGGGCAAAGAGGGACAAATCTCCACCACCAAAAATCAAGCCACCCTTCCCGGGCAGACTGAGTAAAAACCGTGAGAAGGAAGAAACTCAAGAGATGTTCAAAATGTTCAAGAAGGTGGAAATCAATATGCCTCTTCTGACCATACTGAACGCTATGCCCAGATGTGCTAAGTTCTTGAAGGAGCTTTGCACAAAGAAGGTCAAATATCAGGATGATGCGAAGTTTGAGGTGGGGGAAAATGTCTCTGCAGTTATTAAAAAGACTGGACCTACAAAGTGTGGAGACCCAGGCATGTTCTACATTCCGTGCATCATAGGGCATATGAAGATAGAGAAGGCAATGCTCGATCTGGGAGCATCAATTAACGTTATGCCCAAAACAATGTACGAAGACCTGGAAATCGGGCAACTGAAGCCCACTCGAGTTGTGATCCAACTGGCTGATAGATCTAATGTTTATCCTGAGGGCATACTGGAAGATGTCCTGGTCAAAGTGGAAGAGTTAATATTTCCTGCTGATTTCTATGTACTCGATATGGGCAGATCAAGTAAAGCCCCTGTGATGATATTGGGCAGACCGTTCCTCAAAACAGCAAGGACCCACATCGACTGTGAAACCGGAAGGCTAACGTGCAAATTCGAAGGAGAGACGGTCACCTTTGACCTCTACAAATCCATGAAGCACCCAGCCGAAACCGAAGAAATCCACTACATTGACCAAATTGAGAAAGCAGTGGAGGCAAAGGCACTCCAATGTGGCAAGTATGACCATACTGAGATAGCCATTCAGCAAGGGCTTACTGAGTTTGATATGGAGGGCGAACCAGAAGAATTACAAGAAGCAATTGAACAGTTAGACTCTCTGGAGGATTTCAAAGGCAACCCGGGCAAACCGATAGAGATTGAAGAAATGATCATGGTGCCTTCCCTTGAAAAGCCACCAATGCTGGAATTGAAAAAACTGCCCAAGCATCTCAAGTATCTATATTTGGGAGATAATGACACTTTGCCCGTCATCATAAGTGCCTATTTGCAAGAGACAGAGGAGGCAAAGTTGAGATATGTGCTGGGGCAGTACAAGCAGGCCATAGGGTGGACTTTGGCTGACATCAGAGGGATAAGTCCAAGCATCTGCCAACACCACATTCTTCTGGAAGATGACTCTATGCCCGTACGTGATCCCCAAAGGAAGCTCAATCCAGCAATGAAGGAAGTTGTGCTCAAAGAGATCAAAAAGCTTCTCAGTGTGGGCATAATCTACCCAGTGTCAGACAGCAAGTGGGTTAGCCCAGTGCACGTGGTACCAAAGAAGTCTGGAGTTCAAGTCATAGAGAACGAAAGGAATGAGCAGATTGCCACACGACTACAAACTGGGTGGAGAGTTTGCATTGACTACCGCAAACTGAACAAGGTAACCCGCAAGGATCACTTCCCTTTGCCCTTCATTGATGAAATGTTAGAGAGATTGGCTGGGAAGAAGCACTTCTGTTTTCTAGATGGCTACTCAGGGTATATGCAGATATGGGTTGCTCAAGAGGATCAGGACAAAACCACCTTCACCTGTCCCTTTGGCACCTTTGCCTACAGGAGGATGCCCTTTGGCCTCTGCAATGCACCAGGAACTTTTCAAAGATGCATGATGAGTATCCTCGCTGACTTGCTCGAGAATGGAATTGAAGTGTTCATGGACGATTTCACCGTGTATGGCAACTCCTTTGACTCCTGCCTGGAACACTTAGAGATGGTGCTCAAAAGGTGTGTAGAGAAGAGCCTCGTACTGAATTATGAAAAATGCCATTTCATGGTCGAAGAGGGAATTGTCCTTGGACATGTTATTTCAGCTAAGGGCATAGAGGTGGATAAAGCAAAAATCGAAGTCATCTCGAAGCTACCATATCCAAGGAATGTGAAGAAAGTCAGAGGGTTCTTAGGGCATGCTGGTTTCTACAGACGCTTTGTGAAAGACTTTGCCCAAATTGCTCGCCCTTTTACCAGACTGCTTCAGAATGAAGTAGAATGGGACTTTGATGAGGATTGCAAGGCTGCTTTCAACCACTTGAAGGAGAGATTGGTCACAGCGCCTATTATTCAACCACCAGAGTGGGGGATGCCGTTCGAGCTGATGTGTGATGCAAGTGGATATGCAGTAGGAGCTGTGCTAGGGCAAATTAAAGGGAAAGAAAGGCATGTGATCTACTATGCCTCGAAGACCCTTAATGCCGCCCAAAGCAACTATGCCACAACAGAGAAAGAGCTTTTGGCCATAGTCTTTGCCTTCGAGAAGTTTAGGTCATATCTGCTGGGCAGTAAGACCATAGTGTACACAGACCACGCCGCATTAAAGTACCTTATGGCAAAGAAGGAGACTAAACCAAGGCTTATTCGATGGATCCTGCTACTACAGGAGTTTGACATTGAAATTCGAGACAAGTCTGGGAATCAAAATCTGGTGGCGGATCACCTCAGTAGGATTCTCCAGAAAGAAGAGGATATGCCTATCACCGAAACATTCCCCGATGAGCATTTATATTCTATTACCGCTTTGGGCGAAGAGCCATGGTTTGCTGACCTTGTGAACTTTATGGTTACAGGGATTTTCAGGGAAGGCATGACGTATTATGAGAAAAACAAGATGAAACGCGAGGCAAGGAGCTACGTTTGGGATGAACCCTATTTGTGGAAAAGATGTGAAGACCAAGTCCTTAGAAGATGCATTCCTGAGTCTGAGCAGCAGGGCATAGTGGATCACTGCCACAAGCAACCCTGTGGAGGCCACTTTGGGCCTAGGCGAACGGCAAGAAAAGTTCTAGACTGCGGATTTTACTGGAACACCTTGCTCAAAGACTGCTATGACCTTTGTAAGAGGTGTGACGAGTGTCAGAAGGAAGGCAACTTGACCAAGCGCAATGAAATGCCCTCTGTGCCCATACTGCCAGTAGAGATCTTTGATGTCTGGGGCATAGACTTCATGGGGCCATTTCCAAATTCACAAGGTAAGGAATACATACTCCTAGCAGTGGATTATGTCTCTAAGTGGGTAGAGGCAAAGGCCACCACCACCAATGATTCGCGCATTGTGGCTGAATTCCTCAAAGGGAACACCTTCACTCGATTCGGTGTGCCCAGAGCGCTTATCAGTGATCAGGGGACCCATTTCTGCAATTATATCATTGAGAGGCTACTGAAAAAATATGGAGTCACTCATAGAATCACCTGTGCCTATCACCCCCAGGCAAACGGCCAAGCAGAACTCTCTAACAGGATTATCAAGGCTATTCTGAGGAAGACAGTTAGACCAGAGGGGAAGGATTGGGCAGGCAAACTGGATGATGCACTATGGGCATACCGCACTGCGTTCAAGACTCCATTTGGCTTATCTCCCTACCGAATGATATTTGGGAAAGCCTGTCATTTGACCGTAGAGATAGAGCACAAGGCACACTGGGCTGTGAACAAGGTCAACTTTGACTGGGATCTGGCTGGGAACGAGCGTAAACTTGACTTGGTCGAATTGGAGCAGCTTCGCATTGAGGCGTATGACCATGCTGCCCACTACAAAGAGCGGATCAAAAGAGCCCATGACAAACTGATTAAGAAGAAAAAGATTGAGGCTGGACAGTTAGTCTTACTGTACCAAACCAGGAGTCAGTTCCGTACGGGCAAACTGTCCTCTAAATGGGAAGGGCCTTATTTTGTTCACCATGTCAGCCCAAATGGATCTGTGGAATTGAAAAGCAAAAAGGATGATGACTATATATTCAAAGTGAATGGCCATAGAGTGAAGCCCTACTTTGGGCAAGAGAATTTGGAAGGGCAGCTTGCCCTGATTGAGTGATCAAATAAGCAATTGGGTCCTGCCCGGGACTATAACTAGGGCGCTGTCCAGGAGGCAACCTGGTATGTTTGTTTATTTTTGTTATTTCCCTTTATTTAGATTAGGAATAAAACTACTGTTAACAAGAGACTTTGACTACGCCGTGAGAAAGGGTATGTTGTTTTTTGATTTTGCAAGAGTTTACTTTGGGCAGACTGAGGCTTTGGGCATACAAGGGAGATGAGAATAATCAGGGATACGCAATTAGGCAGTTGCGATTTTCAAGGACTGAAAACCGTCCCATCAGGGACTCTGCAACTCACCATCATCACGACTCTATCCACTCCCCACAAAAATCGATAACTGCCATTAAATCCCTTATTTTCAAAATTCAAAAATCCCAATATATATCCTCTCTTTCTCTCTCCATATGGTATCTACAAGAGCAAAAAACAAACTGAGAAAAATTCCTAACAAAACCCTAATTGATCTTACCATAGGTACCGCTACATCAAAGTTGAAGAAGATGGTGTCACCAAAGAATTCAAGTCCGGCAAAGCCCAAATCCCCCACCGCCGAAGAAGCCCTCAACGCCGTTCCCCTAGCCACCATACTACCCAGCCCCGCCACGACTGAAATGTTGGAGTTGTGTACTTAATGTCTAGATTTAAGTAACGCAAACTCACGATCCATTGCCATTAATCTATTTAATTAAATAAACAATTATTTGCGTTTAATTATTTATAATTAAATATATGCAAATCATAGTCCTGGATTTTATACGTTGTAGTTAGTATGGTGTTGCATGGGCACACAGAAGATCATACTATCGGTTACTCGTATTTAATCGAACAGTTGCTCACGACCTAGATGGACACGGACCAATCCATCGGTATAGTCGTTGTGTGAGAGAAAAAATAATCTATCTTGATTATTTTATCACACTTGTACACTTGGTGTATTGAGCGGATCGTTTGAGATTTATCGATTAGGATTGCCGGCGATAATCGATTTAAGTCTCAGTGTATTTTATTCTTAATCCCCGATACTATTGCGGGTGTGTATATTTAATATAAGTGACTTTGATTTACCAAAGGAATTAACCGATTTAATTATTGGGTTAATTACCGGTTAAGTTGGGTCACTATATTTTATATATGACATGCCGTGAATACTTGACGGGAAAGTGTATCCCGTAAGGGTTGATAATATCCCCGAGATGAGTTCATAAGGAATTATTATGTAAACCCTGCAGGTGGATTTAATCCGCATAATAATTAAGGTTGAATGGTACTAGTCTCGGATATAAGAGATGAATAAATTAATTAGCAATAAATTAATTTTATTCATGGATATTTATATCTTAAATACACGGAATAAATAATACTACCGGAGAAATATTATTTGATATAATATGGTGAATATTGGGAGTGCAATTATATTTATATAGTGGAGTTAATCATATAATTAATAATAGTAAGGATTAATAGATTTGGGCTTGGGCTCAATTTAATCACTATTATTGGAAGCCCAATATTCCACCTCCTTAAGATCCCCTACGTAGCCTATAAAAGCACTACATGGTCTTCTCTATTCTCATAACTTGAAGAACACAATTCTAGAGAGAGAAAGTAGAGAGGAGGATCCATGGAGTTCGGTAGATCGTCGCCCACACGACGTCCGGGCTAGTGCAAGGAATACGTGGGAAGATCTCAAGGTCATCATAAGATCTCGTTTCTCCGCACAACGAATCGAAAGGTGAATTAAATTTCCGCAATTTAATTCTAGTTTATTGATCAATTATCGAAAAACAAGATCCGAAGGATCGAACCCGGATTAGACGAGGGACCACGCGGTGGTGGCGAAGCCACCGGACCGCGTGGACCGCACGCCTAGGGTTCGGCGCGCGAAGGAGAACCCTCGGCCTCGGCCGAGGGGGCGATCGCTGGGAGCGATCGCCGGCGGTGACGGGCTGGTGCCGTCACCTCCCCACCGCGACGGTGGGGGCTCCTCGACGGCGGGCAGCAGGTCGCCGGACCTGCTGCTGGGGGCTGCCGGATGCAGCCCCATCGAACGCGATGTTCGATCGCGTGAACCCGGCTCGCGGGGGTTCGGGTGGGGGCGGATTGCGCGCCTTCGGGCGCGTGGTCTCCAAAGCCCGGACTTCGGCGGATGAGTCGACGTTCGTGTGATCTCCGGCGAAGGGTTCGTTCGGGTTATTGGTTTCCGCAAATTTAAATAACCCGGGATATCGAATTCCAACAATTGGTATCAGAGCGTACGGTTACGTTTTTCGTTAATTGTTTCGATAATCGATTATCGTTGTTTATAGCCATAGATTAATTTAATTCGTTAAATTATTGTGTTATATTGTTCTACGTACTTGTTTTCTCTCGCGTATGAATTGTGTTTGTCGGAAAAATTAAATATTAAAAATCGAGGGTTTTCGGAATATCGAACCGGAGTCGATCGTTCGTGCTCGGTGCGGGCTGCCGGAAGGTAGCTGGAGGCATGAGCTGTGCGAGCTGCTGGACTTGGGCTGAATGCGACTGGGCGCGTCGGCGTGTGCCACCAGTGGCGGTGGTTCGCCGGCAGCCGGCGGTTGTGCTCGGTGGTCGCGCTGGAGACGCATGAACGCGGGACGTGAGTCGCGGCTTCGCTGCAATCTCGGACGGTCGGCGTGTGGCAGCGGCTGGGCATGCTGCTGGAGCATAGTCGATGGCGTGACGTCGGTGGCGGCGTCATACCGGGAATCGGCTGCTCCGGCGAAGCTCTAGACGGGCGCCGGCGCGATCGATCGAACGACGTTTCGCTCGACTCGATCGCGGGCTGCTCGTGGGTAGCTGCACCATGGGTCGATGGCATGAGTCGTCAGTGGAGACGTCGTGCCGGAAATCGACCAGGGCTGGTGCAGAACCTAGCCGGAGAAGACGATCGAAAAAGCGGGCTGCTGAAATTTATTAAAGGTGTCGGCCGACATTGGTTTTGTCTTTGGCCGACACCATGATTTTGGTAAATATGCATGTGTGTTAATTGCATGGTCTCAAAATCTTGCATGCGATGGTGATCATGGCATGACGTGGATTATGGTGCTGAGCATGGAGAAACACACGGGTATGCATGGGTTCGATTGGGATGACCGGAATTTGTTTCGGTTCGTCCCGGTAATCCGATCTTTCCGGAAATAATTTAATCTTTCTAATTTTATTTAATTAATTTTGGAATTAATTCAAATTCTATTTGGATTAGATTTCTTAATTATGGAATTAAATAATGGAATTAGATGGAGAGTTAAATTAGGAAAGAAAATCCTAGTTTCTCTAGATATCCTATACCTACTTGGATTAGAAGTCTTAAGAAGAATCAAAATTCGATTTTGATTAGGATTCTTGAGATCTAATTTAAATAGGATTGAGAAATTATTAAAATATTGATTTTATTTAAATTCAAGTATTTTATTTAAAATCATTAGATTAATTCAAAATTTATTTTGGATTGGATAATCTTGGATTTTATTTAGAATAGAATTAAATATGGAAATCAATGGATTTTAATAATATTGATTTTATTTAATTTAAGTATTTTATTTAAAATCATTAGATTAATTCAAAATTTATTTTGGATTGGAGAATCTTGGATTTTATTTAAAATAGAATTAAATATGGAAATCAATGGAATTGATTTTATTTAATTGGAGTATTTTATTTAAAATCATTAGATTGATTCAAATTTTTTTTTGAATTGGAATCTTGGATTTTATTTAAAATAAATTAAATATGAGAATCAAAGAATTTTTCCGTCGCTCGGCAAAGTATTCAAGACGTAGAATGAAGACTCAAGGCAAGCATGCTGGAATTCATCAAGGTACGAATAGTCGAGAAATAATTTTACTTGAGTAATTATTTGATTATTTGTGAACGTACTTGCATGAAGTGTATGTTTGTTATTATGCTTATGTGTATTTAATTATGCATTAGATAGCGTATCCCTTTGTTATAAAAAGCTAAGTGGGAGAGGGTATGGAAACATATCCATGGTCTCCATTGCTGCTCTCTTGGTGACTTTTATAAACTTTTGAAGTTTATATAGATAAGTCATTGGAGGAGAGTTCTTGTAATTCCTCTTACGAGAAACATTGATTAAGTTTATCAAACAATGCCTAATTTGTCTTTCCAAAGCTGATTTCAAGTCGACTCATTCTCACCCCGGGGAGTGGAATGGAGCCAGAGCCACTTGGTCATGTAGAGGACACAAATTAGAGACTTTCGTGCCATTCTTTGATAGATGGGTCGTTTGTCTGCTCGGCTCCCTCATTTATGAGAGATAGGGTCGCTCGCATGGAGAATCACTGGTTAGAAACTTCGAGTTTCACTTATGATTCTCCACGTCTTGATTTACAAGATTAAATGGATCAAGTAATTGGGAGTCAATTATAAAAGTCTCTTAGTGTAGTAAACGTCCACACCACGTGGCTTGCTATACTGACGGACTTTGGATTAATTGATGTAGACAGTTGTAAGTAATTATGAAGAGTTGTGAAGTTATCGTAAACGTCCACACCACGTGGCTTGCGGTGATGTAGCAATTCCAAGTAATTTACTTTGGTACTGAGTAATGGTTTACACTTAGATACGCATTATAGTATTCCTCCCCACGAGGTTCCGCTATAAGTGATGTATGACCGAAGCAAATCTAATTGCTAAATCATTTGGGTGGGTAAACGTCCACACCACGTGGCTTGCCTTACCTGATGTGATTTTAGATGTGATTAGTGGTTTAATGATATTATTTGAGGGAGATAATATCGGAGATTAAATCGATTGTTTGTTGTTATATGTGCTCATAGATTAGGATATGGCTTTGAACCCACTTTCTGTGATACGTAAGGAATTTTTAAACTCACTGGTCCCTAAATGTAATGATTGGAATAGAGATCTAGACATTACCCAAACTGTTGAAGAGTACAAGGTTGTACTCAATGAGCTTTGTCCTTCCGAGCCTATTGATATAGGCGGCTAGACAAGAGGCGATGTGGATACTCATAAAGGGCAGTCGATTCAAGGAAACGCTTAAACACGTTTTTGAGATGATTGACCTTTTAGACGAGTTGAAACGGAAATCGCAAGCTCTTGTAGCCAATGCCAAAGGTTTCGAACCTAAAGGCATGAATCGGGGGAAAGGAAAAGAAAGCAAAGAAACCCAGTGGTTCTAAGATTACTTGAACCACGAGATGGGACGAGAAAGCCAATAGGCAAGAGTTCTCGATGAAAACAGTCTGGGTACTGGAAGTCTAATTATCCTCTCAAAGAAGGTACGAAATTTCTTTAGTCGTAAAACATAGTCAGTGGTATTATCTACCGGAACCTGGTGTGTAGATATGGAACCACTGGCGGTATGTGCATTCTAAATGCAAGGGTTCCAGGAAACCCGACGACTTAGAAAAGAAAAGATCGTAGTCTAGATGGGCAGTGCTGTAAGGAGGCAGCTGTTGCAGTGGAAGACACTTTATAGGATTTCATTTTGAGTTATTGCTTTTATGTACTTTTCATATTAGAAAGAACTTTGTTCTGGATTTCTAATGAATGGATATTTTATTTCTTTTAATCATTTGATGGTTATAAGAAGAAATAATGATATTATCTATTTTGGTACATTAGCTAGCAATATATAAATGATGAATCCTGAGTCTACCACAATGCGACGAACCGTTTTATATAACTCGTTTTACTAATAAGAGATTTCTTTATTAAATCATTTATACTTGTGGAATCTTATGCTAAGTCATATTTATTCAAATAAGAAGTTCAAAGGTCGAAAATTGATTGTAAGATCAATTAAGTTGAAGGAGTGGACCTTCCGACCTAAGAATCTAATTTGGAAGATAATACGACTAAGCAATCCTTTATGGATATAAGATGTAAGATCCGGACAAGTATTAGAATTGATTGACTCTGATTTATGATCAGAGCTTGGGATTGGATCCCAAGTGACTACACCATACAGTCCTCTGTAAGATTGGTGTGTCGGAAATAAGAAATGGAACTCTTATAGAAATAGTAAAAGCGCGAGTTAAACGGAACTACCTATGTTCTATGGATATGTCTTGGTAACAACGGCACATTCAAATATGGTTGTAGAATATCCTAGAAGAACAAAAGATGTGTGTTCGATAGTACTATGAACCAGAAGGACGTTATAAGTTCTAACGCCCGGTTCTTAGAGGAAGACTATTAGATGAACCACAAAGCCCAAAATGACATGATGCTTCTGAAAAGAGAGAAAACGATTAAGACTTAGAACCAGCCGAACCGAGTAGCGGTACACCACTAACTGCACCTACTGTTATTACTGTTTATACACCGGAACGCCATTGTAGTGGGAGGTTGTATAACAACCGGAGATATTCATAAAAATGGGTGAGTCTTCGGACTCTGGACCTAGTATACGTGAAATCGATCCCTAGATCTACATAGAGGCGGTACTAGATCTAAATGTGCCTTCTTGGAAAGCAATAAGGATTATTGTTAAGAGGCGAGATCATTTAGAGTACAAGCTTAGTTGATCCATTTATGGATTGTAACAAAGCTAGAATTCGTGGAACTTGCGCATTGATGAGATAGTCCATTTGATGGATTCATCAAAAGGCATTGACGAATCGTGTGTATGGGAAACGTGATGGAAACAAGGTGGTGTTTCTCGGAGGTTTTATGTAGATAAACATTTTATCATTGGCAACAATGTAAAGATGTTGTCAGACATAAAATGATAGTTGTCTAGAAAAATCGATATATAAGATAAAGAAGAAGTTAGAGCATGTTCTTAAGATCTAGGATCTCAAGAAAAGAACATTGTACTTCTCCTGGACATCTTACATATATATGATTATGGTTCGTTTTAACATGCAAGATTCCGAGAAAGGTTCGTTACCTTTCAGAGACGGAATGCATCTATCTAAGGTATGTGTTTTTGAACACATAAAGGTGATAGAAGCAGTGAAAGCAGTTTCCTACACTTGGAGTGTGGAAAGCTTGATAAATGCATTGTTGAAAACAAGAACCTGATATCGGCTATGCGGTTAGCATAGTGGGAGGATATCAAGGTAATCCTGGAAAGGAATATTCGACTGCCGTAAAAGTACTTTCGAAGTACTGTTCTAGGCTACGAAGCAGACGAGTTTTTCCTTTGGATTACATTCTCTTAGATTTCTAATCGAATAAGGACCGGTGTAAGTCGATATCAGGCTATGTGTTTCACTATTAAAGGAGAAGGAGTTTTAACATGGAAGAGTGATAAGCACGATGCTTTTCGAACTCTGCCATGGGTAACCAAATAGCGGCCTCAGAGGCAGCGGAAGTTTTGGTATAACTCCGGGATAATCTCTGGGACTTAGATGTGATTCTTAATTTGCCAAAGGCTATGTAAATAGCGGTGCAATGGAAAATGGTAAGAAATCACTAGTCCATAAGTGTAAGATAACACATAGTGCAAGTACCACCTGATACGAGTCATCGTCGAGGGAGACGACGCTGTAGTCACCAAGATAACTTCAGAGCGGCAACCTAGAGTGCTCATTCACATAGTACTTCTTGGAAGTACAACTTAAGCACGTGATGAGTATGGGAGTCGGGAGTTTGGAGGAAATGACTAGACCTTAGTACAAGTGGGAGATTGTTGGAGTTGTGTACTTAATGTCTAGATTTAAGTAACGCAAACTCACGATCCATTGCCATTAATCTATTTAATTAAATAAACAATTATTTGCGTTTAATTATTTATAATTAAATATATGCAAATCATAGTCCTGGATTTTATACGTTGTAGTTAGTATGGTGTTGCATGGGCACACAGAAGATCATACTATCGGTTACTCGTATTTAATCGAACAGTTGCTCACGACCTAGATGGACACGGACCAATCCATCGGTATAGTCGTTGTGTGAGAGAAAAAATAATCTATCTTGATTATTTTATCACACTTGTACACTTGGTGTATTGAGCGGATCGTTTGAGATTTATCGATTAGGATTGCCGGCGATAATCGATTTAAGTCTCAGTGTATTTTATTCTTAATCCCCGATACTATTGCGGGTGTGTATATTTAATATAAGTGACTTTGATTTACCAAAGGAATTAACCGATTTAATTATTGGGTTAATTACCGGTTAAGTTGGGTCACTATATTTTATATATGACATGCCGTGAATACTTGACGGGAAAGTGTATCCCGTAAGGGTTGATAATATCCCCGAGATGAGTTCATAAGGAATTATTATGTAAACCCTGCAGGTGGATTTAATCCGCATAATAATTAAGGTTGAATGGTACTAGTCTCGGATATAAGAGATGAATAAATTAATTAGCAATAAATTAATTTTATTCATGGATATTTATATCTAAAATACACGGAATAAATTATACTACCGGAGAAATATTATTTGATATAATATGGTGAATATTGGGAGTGCAATTATATTTATATAGTGGAGTTAATCATATAATTAATAATAGTAAGGATTAATAGATTTGGGCTTGGGCTCAATTTAATCACTATTATTGGAAGCCCAATATTCCACCTCCTTAAGATCCCCTACGTAGCCTATAAAAGCACTACATGGTCTTCTCTATTCTCATAACTTGAAGAACACAATTCTAGAGAGAGAAAGTAGAGAGGAGGATCCATGGAGTTCGGTAGATCGTCGCCCACACGACGTCCGGGCTAGTGCAAGGAATACGTGGGAAGATCTCAAGGTCATCATAAGATCTCGTTTCTCCGCACAACGAATCGAAAGATGAATTAAATTTCCGCAATTTAATTATAGTTTATTGATCAATTATCGAAAAACAAGATCCGAAGGATCGAACTCGGATTAGACGAGGGACCACGCGGTGGTGGCGAAGCCACCGGACCGCGTGGACCGCACGCCTAGGGTTCGGCGCGCGAAGGAGAACCCTCGGCCTCGGCCGAGGGGGCGATCGCTGGGAGCGATCGCCGGCGGTGACGGGCTGGTGCCGTCACCTCCCCACCGCGACGGTGGGGGCTCCTCGACGGCGGGCAGCAGGTCGCCGGACCTGCTGCTGGGGGCTGCCGGATGCAGCCCCATCGAACGCGATGTTCGATCGCGTGAACCCGGCTCGCGGGGGTTCGGGTGGGGGCGGATTGCGCGCCTTCGGGCACGTGGTCTCCAAAGCCCGGACTTCGGCGGATGAGTCGACGTTCGTTTGATCTCCGGCGAAGGGTTCGTTCGGGTTATTGGTTTCCGCAAATTTAAATAACTCGGGATATCGAATTCCAACATGAAACCGACAACACCCCAATCGACGATCTGGCCAAGGAGATCGACGAGTCCAAAACCACTAGCGAGAGGGATCTGGAAACCCTAGCCACCGCCGCCCAGGAGGAGGAGGGCAAAGCCGCCGCTGACAGCCCCCTGAAAAAGAAGCAGAAAAGGGCTGCGGGCAAAGGCAAGAAGAAGGTTTCTCCCACCCCCACTGTCGGATCCACCTCCGACGAGAAGGAGAAAGAAGATTCCACGGCCGCCGGCAAGACTCCGATGGAGGAGGACGAGGTGGAGGAGGTGACCTACAAAACCCCCAAAAGCCGGACCCGCGCATCCACAAAGAATAGAAAGGCGGTTGATACAACGGCGCGCGAAATCGCGGCCCCCAAAACAGTGTGTTTCGACTCGCTCAAACTGATGGGTGTGGAGAAGGAGGTCCGAGGCTACTTCCAGGCTATTGGGTGGGAGCCGTTTCTTGAGTGGTCTGGGCAAATCAACGAAGGCGTCGTGAGAGAGTTCTTTGGGTCTCTGGGTATCAAAGAGACCAAAGACGAGGGAGTGATAGGAATACAGTTTGAGTTGTTTGGTCGAAGTGTTTCTATTGGTGGTAATGAGTTAGACTTATGTTTGGATATGGCAGGTATTGCGGATCTGAAGTCAAAGGCCTACCAGGAAGCACTGAGGACTTTCCCGGAGTACACAAAGAGGGAGCTGCAGAAGATCTGGAAAGAGTTGGGCAAAGGAGGCGAGTTCGTGGGGCAAACCACCAAGTCCATTCAATTCAAGAGCCATGCCCTCAGAGTCTGCCACCGGATCCTGGCTATCAACTTCTTTGGCAAGATTGACAGCAGCAGTGCAGTTTCCCAGATCGAGTTGGGCATACTGTGGTGCATGACCCAGAACATAAGGTTGCATTTCAGTTCATGCCTCTGTGCCCAGATGAAGTGGCTCCATGCTCGCCCCCTCCAGCGCCTCTCATTGGCCCACTTCCCGATGGTGTATGCAGCAAAGATGAACCTGATCAAGGAGGGCAAAGAGCTGGACATGATGACTGAAGGCAAGTTTGACATCCAGTGCTTCAAGCGCATGCAGGACATAGTCCCTTTGAGTGATGGCAGTGTGAAATTCCTGGAGGAGAAACCAGTTGCGGTAAAGGCAGAGGCGAGAGATCCAATTGAAGAGGCTAAGGCCAAAGAGGAGATTGCAGAGAGGCAAGGTGCTATCGAGGCACGGTTGGAAAAGATCGAGAAGGCATTCGGAGACGTGAAGGCGATGATGGTCGCATACTTTGACTACTGTGGATTCAGGTACACACCTGCCTCCACCTACTAAATTGTACCCTCCCTTGTTTTTAGTAGTTGTTAGTTTTTATTTTTATTTTTTGTGTTAAGGTCACCCCCGAGTCACTTTGGTTCGGGGGAGACTAGGTTGATCTCCCTGCTGACACACTTTGCCCAGGCAAAGTGTGTGAGGGGGCAGGTGCGCCAAAATTTTTGAGTCATAGTCTGGTCGTGGGTAGCCCCTACCAATCTTATTACTTTTGCACACTTTGCCCAGGCAAAGTGTGTGAGGGGGGAAAGGGAAAGGGCAAACCCCTGTTTCTAATCGAGTCAGCATGATTATGTGATCACTTTGGGCAAACGTACATACAGTAACTCAAACTTTATAGTTAAGATGCATGAAATAGGGATGATGGAACTGTTCTAGGCAAACTGTGAGAATTGAGCCTACATGATTATATGATTTCTTTCTTTGAGAGTCTGCTGTGACATTTACAATGCCTGTCTTTGCCTGTTTGCTGAAATGAGTAGTTTGATTGAGTAGGGGTTGTTAGATGATTAGGGCATTTTCTTGTTTCCTTTTGCTTAAATAAATAACACTGTCCCTTGCTAGCCCCTTTGAGCCTGATTGAATATTCTTTGTGAACCCATCTGGTATTATGCCCACATAACATAGGCAGCCAGAGAGAAAAGAGGGAGTTAGGGCATAGTGTAGAAAAAAAAAAAAAAAAAAAAAAAAAAAAATATATATATATATATATATATATATAATAAAATGAATAGTTGTTGTGCTAAGGCCCGTAAGAAAAGGGGCAAAGTGGCAGAGAAAAGGCTAACATCAAAAAGCCCTCTGCCCAAATAGAGCCTACTCCTCAAAATCTACCCATATGAGCCCAACACTACAACCCAATAAAAGCCCCTTTGATAACCCCCCTGCTTAGTTAAAACAAACTCAGATTAGCAATAAGGCAAATTTAGGCAAAGTGAAGTCACAGCAGAAAATGAGTGTCATTGAACCCATACACTAAAAAGAGAGAAACACTGTGAGGGAGTGAACCCAAAGACCTTGAACAGACTCTTGACTTTTTTTTATCTTAACTTGAATTTTGTGTTATCTGTATGTACTATGCCCTGTACTGATCATGCTAAAGTCCTTCGTTTTATTTCTCCCTACTTCTTTCATTTCTGTTTTCACTTTGGTCTTGAGTCAGGCAAATCAGAGCCCACGCTTGGGGACAAGCGTATCCAAGTGTGTGCGGTTCTGATGAGCCATTTTATTTGCTCATCTTAGAGCACTTTTACAACCTTTATCGAGTCAGTTTGAGTCGTTTACGTGTCTGGGAGGGCACAGTTAGGTGTTTGGGCAGAGTGTGTGGTGATGCAGGTAATAGGTGGCGCACTGGGCAAAAGAGGCAAGGAAATCCCCTTCTTTGGGCAAAGTTCTGGAGCGGTAGTGACAAGCAACAGTTTGACCACATCGGGCAAATGGGTAAGGTCACGAAGCAGAAGAGCCAGAAGTACCAAGTACCGTGCCTGGTCCGACCACCTGTGGAGGAGAAGAAATACCTGCAGAATTCCGGTTTGGGCAGAGAACGGCTGAAGACAGAAGATTCCCTGTGGGCAACGAGTCAACGCACCAGAATCCCTGGATTCGGGGGGATTTGACTTATCCCCAAATCATTGACCGCTGACCCCTATTCCTTAGGGAGGAGCAACAGCCGGGAATTCAAAATTCAAATTCGAGCCTATAAAAGATGGGGCGCGGTGGGCAGCAAAAAAAAACAACAGAGACGCACCGAGAAGTCGGAAGAGTCGCCGGTCCCTCAGTCGCCGTCGCCGCCGAAGTCTCCGGAGAAGGAAGCGGAGCTGTTCGTCCGGGTTCCTTTATTTGTTTTGCAGTAGAACCGACCTTCGGGTCGAGAAACAATTTCATGTTTTTCGTTTTTAATTTTCTTTAATTCCGTATTTCAATTCCTTCAAAAACGATTCTTCGATTTGAAGCTATGATTAATATAGTTTGTTTTCCCTTAATTATTTCGTCTTTTAATTTCTGTATGAGTAGCTAAGTTGTTTTGCATCTGGGCAGGGGCGGATCAAAGGTGAAATTAGGGTTTAGTTAGACCGCGAGGTTGGAGGGGCTGAACTAACCGGTTGGGCGTTTGTTCCCGAGGCAAAGTTGTTTGAGGTTTATTTCTGGGGAGTTTGGGCAAACTAGGACGACCACTAGTGAACCTTTACAAACTGGGATACTGGTGATTGGCAAACCGCATAGATGTACCTTGTAGTATTGTTGCGGGCATAGCACTAGAACTTGCAGGAGATGCGGTCGTATGTTTCGAGCATGCTATTGGCCGAGTGGGTCTGTCTAGAGGGTAATGCGGGTTTGGGCAAACTAGATCCATGTTTGGTCGCATAGGTTATCGAATTGTTCAGATTCAGGGGGATTAGGCAAAGTGTTAGCTAGCCTTCTCTTTATACAGTAAGGATAGATAAGGGGTGGGGCAACTGTTGGGCGTGACACAATAGGACCACTTTTGTCTTACGCACCCCATAACTGCTGACAAACCGCTGGTAAAAATCCTTAGTGCCAATGAACGGTAGTTTGCCCCTAACGATCCTGAGTGAAGTCGTCTGCCCGGATGCTTTGTTTCCTATTTGATTTAAGTTTTCCCTTTAGTATTCTGTTAGATCTGAGTGATTGGTTTGTTTATTTTTTGGTTTTATTTATTTGCATGTTAGTTTGGTTAGCAGTAGTTAGGTCAAAGTGTGAAACGATTGCAAAACCGCTGTGCCCACAGCACCCCAAACCAAAATCTTTTTGTGACAACCCCTTGGGCAAAGCCGAGATCACCTACTGTAATTGCCTCCTTGTGGGACCGACCCCACGTACTTGCCATTATCTACGTTTTGTAGTTATAAGAGTACTGGCAATATAAATATCATTTTGACAGCTTGTTTGCCCCTAACGACAAGCATACGGGCTCGTCAACTGGGCTTGTCCGGATGTTCGAGTAGTCGAACGGACATGTCCCGGGTAGTCGATTTCCAACAGCCCCCACTCGTGGTCCATTCCTCTTGGCACCACTGGGTTTCCAGGCTTGCTTCCTTTTCTTGCCCCTACCTTCAACAGGCTTTGAGCCCTTGGACTTGGTAGCTACAAGTGCTTGAGACTTGCCCTTCTTGTAGATCCCCTCTGCCGCCTTCAGTTCAGTCAGGAGTTGCGCAAGAGTATAAGACAGTTTACCCATATTATAACTCATGCGAAACTGCTCAAAACTAGGGGTCAGAGACTGGAGTATGATGTCGACTTGCGTCTCAGCATCAATTTGAGCTCCTAGGATCTCAAGTTCATTCAACAGACTCATCATCTTAAGAACGTGCTCCCCAACGGGCGTTCCTTCAGACTGAGTAGTTGTCATAATGACTCTCATGGCTTCTTGCCTTGCCGCACGATCTTGCTCCCCAAACATCTCTTTGAGGTTAAACAACATATCATAGGCAGTGGCCATCGACTCATGTTGGGTTTGGAGTACATTTGACATGGAAGCCAAAATATAACACCTAGCCATTTCATCAGCCTTTTTCCACTTCCGATATGCCTCTTTTCCCTCATTAGTTGAGGCAGCCGTGGGCTCAGCAGGGCACAATTCATGGAGTACAAATTTGTACTCTTCAGAAGTCAGGACAATGTCTAAATTTCTCCTCCAATCAATATAATTGGGGCCAGTGAGTTTATGCTCCTTGAGTATCACAGAAAGTGGGTTCATAGCTATTCTCTAAACCTATAAGCACATTTAAACAAACAATCAATTTAATATCCGATATTATCTCCCTCAAATAATATCATTAAATTACTAATTACATCTAAAATCCCATCAGGTAAGGCAAGCCACGTTCGTGTGGACGTTTACCCACCCAAATGATTTAGCAATTAGATTTGCTTCGGTCGTACATCATTATAGCGTTACTTCGTTGGGAAGAATACTATAAAGCGTACCTAAGTGTAAACCATTACTCAGTACTAAGGTGAATCATTTGGAATTGCTACGTCACCGCAAGCCACGTTAGTGTGGACGTTTACGATAATTCACAATACTTCACAATTCCCTATAACTGTCTACATCAACTATTTCCAAAATCCCATTCAGTATAGCAAGCCACGTTCGTGTGGATGTTTACTACACCAAAATATTTTTGTAGTTGATGCTGGAAATCGATATCCCGGGCTATTAAAAATTGCGGAAGAATAATAACCCGACCGAAATCCTCTCGCCGGAGTTTATCGCAAACCACCACACGAGCCGGAGCCCGGCTCGAGCACACCACCGCGGGCAAGCCCGCGGCTAGCCCTAGCCGAACCCCCATGTGGGGTTTGCGATCGCGTTAAGGGATCGCATGGGGATGTACGAACGCATCCCCGGGGCTGCTCGTAGCAGCCCCCGGCGGTGAGTCCGGCGACTCACCGCCATCGCCGGAGGGGCCCCGTCCGCCCAGCGGACTGCCGCGGCTCCAGCCGCGGCTTGCCCCGGCGATCGATCGCATGATCGATCGCCCGCCCCGGCGTCCAGCCGGGGCTGCTCCTTCGCGCCACACGATCGAACCCTAGGGTTCGATCGACTCCTCGGGTTCCCAGCTGAGGGTCCTTTGAACGTTCGCCGGGGATCTCGAATCCCCGTCCCCGAAGTTCATCGTTTTCCCGGATCGTGCGTTCATGTATGTATCACAATCAATTCACATAAAATCATAGAAGGGAGTTTATGATTTTACCTTTTGATTCGTTGTGCGGAGAAACGAACTCAATTGATGACCTTACGATCTTCCCACGTATTCCTTGCACTAGCTTGAACTTCGGGTGGGCGACGATCTTCCAAGCTTATGGATCCTCTTCAACTCTCTAGAATATCAAGTATGATTATCTTGTCTTATCTTATGAAAAAGTGAAGACCATGTAGTGCTTTTATAGGCTACGTAGGGGATCTAAAGGAGGTGGAATATTGGGCTTCCAATATTAATGATTAAATTGAGCCCAAGCCCAAATATATTAATCTCCCATTAATATTAATTAATTTATTTTCCACTATATAAATTAATTGCACTCCCAATATTAAACCATATTATATCAAATAATATTTCTCCGGTAGTATTATTTATTCCGTGTATTTAAGATTTAAATATCCATGAATAAAATTAATTTATTGCTAATTAATTTATTCATCTCTTGAATCCGAGACTAGTACCATTCAACCTTAATTATTGTGCGGAACGAATCCACTCATGAGGTTTACACAATAATTCCTTATGAACTCATCTCGGGGATATTATCAACCCTTCCGGGATACACTTTCCCGTCAAGTATTCACGGCATGCCATATATAAAATATAGTGACCCAACTTAACCGGTAATTAACCCAATAATTAAATCGGTTAATTCCTTTGGAAAATCAAAGTCACATATATTAAATATACACACCCGCAATAGTATCGGGGATTAAGAATAAAATACTCTGAGACTTGAATCGATTATCTCAAGGCAATCCTAATCGATAAATCTCAAGCGATCCGCTCAATACACCAAGTGTACAAGTGTGATAAAATAATTAAGACAAATTAGTTTCTCTCTCACACAACGACTATACCGATGGATTGGTCCGTGTCCATCTAGGTCGTGAGCAACTGTTCGATTAAATACGAGTAACCGATAGTATGATCTTCTGTGTGGCGTCGCACACCATACTAACTACAACGTATATAATCCAGGACTATTATTTGCATATATTTTATTATCAATTACATAAACGCAAACAATTGTTTATTAATTAAATAGATTAAATGCTATGACCGGGAGTTTTATTTGCATAGAGCAATTATTTATTAATAGACATTAAGTACACAACTCCAACAATCTCCCACTTGTACTAAGGTCTAGTCATTTCCTCCAAACTCCCGACTCCCATACTCATCACGTGCTTAGAGCTGTACTTCCAAGAAGTACTGTGTGAATGAGCACTCTAGGTTGCCGCTCTGAAGTTATCTTGGTGACTACTGCGTCGTCTCCCTCGACGATGACTCGTATCATGTGGTACTTGCTCTATGTGTTAACATCACTTTTGACTTATGACTTCTTCCAGTTTACCATGCACCGCTATTCAATAGCCTTTGATAAACCAAGAGTCATATCCAAGTCAAGAGGTTATCCCGGAACCCAACCAAAACTTCCGATGCCTCTGAGGCTGCTTATTCGGTTATGAGAGAGTCTGAGAAGCGCCCTGCTTATCACTCTTTCATTTCATGGTTCCTCCTCTTTCTAAAAGTGAACACATAGCCTGGTATCGACTTACACTGGTCCTTCTCTGATCTGAGATCTGAGAACATGTAATCCAAGAAGATTTCGTCTTGCTTAGTAATTCAGTTACTATGCAGGTACTTTTACAGCATCCGAAAATCTCTTGTCTAGATTACTTTGATATCCTCCCACTACGCAAACCGCATAGTTGATATCAGGTTCTCGTTTTACAACATTGCATCTATAAAGCTTTCCATACTTAAAGTATAGGAAACTGCTTTTTCCTCATCTATCTCCTTCATGTGTTCGAAACACATACCCTTTAGATAGATGTATATTCTGTCTCTGAAAGGCAATAACCTTTCTCAGAAGTATGCATGTTTAAAACAAACCATAATCGTATAAGATATCTAGGAGAATTACAATGTTCTTATCCTTAGATCGAAAGATCTCAAGAACATGCTCTAACTTCCACTCAATCTTATATCTCGATTCATTTAGACAACCATTATCTTATGTCTGACAACATCTTTACATTGTTGCCAATGATAAAATGTCATCTACATAAAATCTCCGAGAAACACCACTTTGTTTCCATTACGTCTCCAATACACCTTTCGTCTATGCCTTTTGATGAATCCATCAAATGGACTATCCCATCAATTCGCAAGTTCCACGATTCATTGCTTTGTTTCAATCCATAATGGATTTACTAAGATTGTACTCTAAATGATCTTGCCTCTTAACAATAATCCTTATTGTTTTCTAAGCATGCACATTTAGATCTAGTACTGCCCTTATGCAGAGCTAGGGATCGATTTCATCTTTACCAGATCCAGAGTTCAAAACTCTTCTAGTCTTATGAACATCTCTGGTTGTCTTAACAACCTCCCACTGCAATGGCGTCCCGGTGTATAACAGTAATAACAGTAGGTGCAGTGTGTGGTGTACTTCTACTCGGTTTGGCTGGTTCCTAGTCTTTGTCCTTTTTCTCATTCCAAGGTATTACGTCAGTTAGGGCTTTGTAGTTCATCTAATAGTCTTCCTCTAAGAACCGGACGAAATGTCCTTCTGGTTCATAGTACTATAGAACACACAACATCTTGTTCATCTAGGATATCCTACAACCACATTGAATGTGCCGTTGTCTCTAGAAATATCCATAGAACACAGGTAGTTCCGAACAACTTGTTCTTTTACTATTAGAATTCTTATTTCTTATTGACTCACCATCTCTACACGTAAGTGTATGGTGCAGTCATTGGAGACTTAATCTCAATCTTTGATTATGCTATGTGTTATTCAGATAGGTGATAGCCTCCGCGATTTTAGTCGCAGGCTTACAATGGATATACTTAGAAGGTTCCCCATAATTGCTTTGTGACTAAAACACTTTGCTTTTATGGCACATCAAGCATCCTAATCCATTTTTCGAGTATTCTTGTAAAAGAACTACTCACGCCTTTCTAATTACACATATTTCTGCATATACCATTGATCATTCTCAATAGTTGTTTGAATTCTATCCTTTACCAAAAGGTATGCTTAGTTGTATTATCTTCCAAACTTGATTCTTAGGTCGGAAGGTCCATTCCTTCAACTATAATTGATCAAATCAATTTCGACCTTTTGAATCTCATTTGAATAAATACTACTAAGTATAAGAATCCACAAGTATAATGATTTAACAAGAAATATATCTAAATAGTAAAACAAGTTATAGAACGGTTTGTTGCATCGTGGTAGACTTAAGGATTCATCATTTACTTTATTTCTATCTAATGTACCAGAATAGATAATACCCATTATTTCTTATCAAAATCATCACCATGATTAAAGAAATAAAATATCCATCCATAAATAATAGAAATCCAGAACAAAAGTTCTTTCTAAATATAATAAAGGGTACATAATGCAATAAATTTGAAATGAAATCCTATTTAAATACTAAAGCAGATAAATGTCTTCCACTGCAACAGCTGCCTCCTCTACAGCTTTTTCCCGTGTAGACTCGAACTCTTCTTCTCTAAGTCGCCGGGTTTTCTGGAACCCCTGCATTTAAAATGCACATACCGTCAGTGGTTCCATATCTACACACCAGATTTCTGGTAGATAATACCGCTGACTATGTTTTTACGACTAAAGAAAAATTCGTATCTTTGAGAGGACATTCAGACTTCCAGTGTACAGACTTATTGCATCGGAAGCACTTGCCTCTTGGCTTTGCAGCCCCCACTCGTGGTCCACTCCTCTTGGCACCACTGGGTTTCCAGGCTTGCTTCCTTTTCTTGCCCCTACCTCCAACAGGCTTCGAGCCCTTGGACTTGGTAGCTACAAGCGCTTGAGACTTGTCCTTCTTGTAGATCCCCTTTGCCGCCTTTAGTTCAGTCAGGAGTTGCGCAAGAGTATAAGATAGTTTACCCATATTATAGCTCATACGAAACTGCTCAAAACTAGGGGTCAGAGACTGGAGTATGATGTCGACTTGCGTCTCAGCATCAATGGAAGCTCCTAGGACCTCAAGTTCATTCAACAAACTCATCATCTTAAGAACGTGCTCCCCAACGGGCGTTCCTTCAGATTGAGTAGTCGACATGAGGACTCTCATGGCTTCTTGCCTAGCCGCACGATCTTGCTCCCCAAACATCTCCTTGAGGTTAAACATCATATCATAGGCAGTGTCCATCGGCTCATGTTGGGTTTGGAGTACATTTGACATGGAAGCCAAAATATAACACCTAGCCATTTCATCAGCCTTTTTCCACTTCCGATATGTCAGTTTTTCCTCATCAGTTGAGGCAGCCGTGGGCTCGGCAGGGCACACTTCATGGAGTAAAAACCTGTACTCCTCAGAAGTCAGGACAATGTCTAAATTTCTTTTCCAATCAATGTAATTGGGACCAGTGAGCTTATGCTCCTTGAGTATCACAGAAAGTGGGTTCATAGCTATTCTCTAAACCTATAAGCACATATAAACAAACAATCAATTTAATATCCGATATTATCTCCCTCAAATAATATCATTAAATTACTAATCACATCTAAAATCCCATCAGATATGGCAAGCCACGATAGTGTGGACGTTTACCTATCCAAATGATTTCGTAATTAGATTTGCTTCGGTCGTACATCACTATAGCGTTACTTCGATGGGAAAAATACTATAGAGCGTACCTAAGTGTAAACCATTACTCAGTACTAAGAAGCTTGTTTAAGATTCGCATGTTACCGCAAGCCACGATAGTGTGGACGTTTACGTTAACCTACGTTTCCTTCACTCCCTTCTATAACTGTCTACATCAATCGTTCCAAAATCAAATTCAATGCAGCAAGCCACGATAGTGTGGACGTTTACTACACCAAAAGATTTTTACAATTGACATCCAATTACTTGAAGCATTCGATTTTGTAAATCAAGACGCGGAGAACCATAAGTGAAACTCGAAGTTTCTAACCAGTGATTCACCATGCGAACAACCCTATCTCTCATTAGATGAGGGAGCCGAGCAGACAAACGATCCATCTTCAAAAGAATGGTACGAATGTCTCTAATTTGTGTCATCCACATGACCAAGTGGCTTTGGCTCCATTCCACTCCCCGGGGTGAGAATGAGTCGACTTGAAGTCAGTTTCAGAAAGACAAATTAGGCATTGTTTGATAAACTTAATCAATGTTTCTTGTAAAAGGAATTACAAGAATTCTCCTCCAATGACATATATATATGAACTTCGAAAGCTCATAAATGTCACCAAGAGAACAGTAATGGAGACCATGGGAATGTTTCCATCCCCGCTCCCACTTAGCTTTTTATAACAAAGGGATACGCTATCTAATGCATAATTAAACACATAAGCACATACAAGTAATAAAGCACATATCACATAGTCAAAATAATGCTAGAAAATTATTTTCCGACTATCATGGCTTTATTCCATCTCCGTATGCGTCTTCTAGTCTTCAGTCTTCGTTCTTGAATGCTCCATGTGACGAGAATATTAATCCCAATATTTAAATCTATTTATTTTTAATAAATCCAAAAGATACTCAATTCGAAAATTAAGTCAATCGAATAAATTAAAAATAAAATTAAATATTATTAATATTTTTTATTTATTTATTTTCCCATCTAATTCTATTAAATCTCTAGAATAATCTATCCAAGTAAAACTTGGAATATTCTAGAAGACTTCTATGATAGAATAACGAAATAAAATAAATTAGGACTCTTCTACTTTCCAAAATTAATTAATTTCCATGTCCATGAAGATTCCCATAAAATAGGAATAATCAAATAGGAAATAAATCAATTTATTAATTATTTTCATATCTAATTCTATTAAATCTCTAGATTCCTATTCCAAGTAGAACTTGGAATATTCTAGAAGACTTCCATAATATAATAAGGAAATAAATAATATTAATTAATTCTTTTCCTATCTCCATGAGGGTTCCCATACTTAGGAATACTCAAAATAGGAAAACCGAATTAATTAGGAAAGTGAATCTAGGTAGGAGTAGCACGAGATCACGAGGACTCCGCGCCCCCCACCTTGATCGCCGGCCGGGAGCACCACCGCCGCCGTCCCCAGCCCACGCGCCACCACCACCGGTGGCTGGCGTGGCCGAGGAGCCCCGCGGGCAGCCCCCTCGATCGATCATCACCCCCATGGGATCGATCCCATCGATCCCGAGCCCTAGTTCTCCCTCTCATCATCTCCTTCGTCACATGAGTTCTCCGGTGGTCGTCTCGGCATCGATCCAACGTAAATAAATTACAAGAAATAAATTTACAATTCCGGTATCGATTCTATACATGAAATCGACCCTATACACTTTCCGGAAAACATAGAACAATAATAATAAATCTAAATTCGGTCAACCCCCGAATTTTTACTATTACAAGCATTCATCCTCACAAAACGAATCTCGACATGTCCGAGAGTTTAATAATCATGGTAAAATTAAATAACAATTAATTAAACAATTAATTAATTAATTAACCATGATAGCCGGAATCCCTGCAAGGTAGAACGATAATTGAACACATACATGAACACGAAACCAAACGCTCTGATACCAATTGCTGGAAATCGATATCCCGGGCTATTAAAAATTGCGGAAGAATAATAACCCGACCGAAATCCTCTCGCCGGAGTTTATCGCAAACCACCACACGAGCCGGAGCCCGGCTCGAGCACACCACCGCGGGCAAGCCCGCGGCTAGCCCTAGCCGAACCCCCATGTGGGGTTTGCGATCGCGTTAAGCGATCGCATGGGGATGTACGAACGCATCCTCGGGGCTGCTCGTAGCAGCCCCCGGCGGTGAGTCTGGCGACTCACCGCCATCGCCGGAGGGGCCCCGTCCGCCCAGCGGACTGCCGCGGCTCCAGCCGCGGCTTGCCCCGACGATCGATCGCATGATCGATCGCCCGCCCAGGCGTCCAGCCGGGGCTGCTCCTTCGCGCCACACGATTGAACCCTAGGGTTCGATCGACTCCCTCGGTTCCCAGCCGAGGGTCCTTTGAACGTTCGCCGGGGATCTCGAATCCCCGTCCCCGAAGTTCATCATTTTCCCGGACCGTGCGTTCATGTATGTATCACAATCAATTCACATAAAATCATAGAAGGGAGTTTATGATTTTACCTTTTGATTCGTTGTGCGGAGAAACGAACTCAATTGATGACCTTAAGATGTTCCCACGTATTCCTTGCACTATCTTGAACGTCGGGTGGGCGACGATCTTCCAAGCTTATGGATCCTCTTCAACTCTCTAGAATATCAAGTATGATAATCTTGTCTTATCTTATGAAAAAGTGAAGACCATGTAGTGCTTTTATAGGCTACGTAGGGGATCTAAAGGAGGTGGAATATTGGGCTTCCAATATTAATGATTAAATTGAGCCCAAGCCCAAATCTATTAATCTCCCATTAATATTAATTAATTTATTTTCCACTATATAAATTAATTGCACTCCAAATATTAAACCATATTATATCAAATAATATTTCTCCGGTAGTATTATTTATTCCGTGTATTTAAGATTTAAATATCCATGAATAAAATTAATTTATTGCTAATTAATTTATTCATCTCTTGAATCCGAGACTAGTACCATTCAACCTTAATTATTGTGCGGAACGAATCCACTCATGAGGTTTACACAATAATTCCTTATGAACTCATCTCGGGGATATTATCAACCCTTCCGGGATACACTTTCCCGTCAAGTATTCACGGCATGCCATATATAAAATATAGTGACCCAACTTAACCGGTAATTAACCCAATAATTAAATCGGTTAATTGCTTTGGAAAATCAAAGTCACATATATTAAATATACACACCCGCAATAGTATCGGGGATTAAGAATAAAATACTCTGAGACTTGAATCGATTATCTCAAGGCAATCCTAATCGATAAATCTTAAGCGATCCGCTCAATACACCAAGTGTACAAGTGTGATAAAATAATTAAGACAAATTATTTTCTCTCTCACACAACGACTATACCGATGGATTGGTCCGTGTCCATCTAGGTCGTGAGCAACTGTTCGATTAAATACGAGTAACCGATAGTATGATCTTCTGTGTGGCGTCGCACACCATACTAACTACAACGTATATAATCCAGGACTATTATTTGCATATATTTAATTATCAATAATTAAACGCAAACAATTGTTTATTAATTAAATAGATTAAATGCTATGACCGGGAGTTTTCCGTTACTTAAATCTAGACATTAAGTACACAACTCCAACAGTTGACTCCCAATTACTTGATCCATTCGATTTTCGTAAATCAAGACGCGGAGAATCATAAGTGAAACTCGAAGTTTCTAACCAGTGATTCACCATGCGAACAACCCTATCTCTCATTAGATGAGGGAGCCGAGCAAACAATCGATCCATCTTTAAAAGAATGGTACGAATGTCTCTAATTTGTGTCATCCACATGACCAAGTGGCTTTGGCTCCATTCCACTCCCCGAGGTGAGAATGAGTCGACTTGAAGTCAGTTTCAGAAAGACAAATTAGGCATTGTTTGATAAACTTAATCAATGTTTCTTGTAAAAGGAATTATAAGAATTCTCCTCTAATGACACATCTATACGTACTTCAAAAGTCAATAAGAGTCACCAAGAGAACAGTAATGGAGACCATGGGAATGTTTCCATCCCCTCTCCCACTTAGCTTTTTACAACAAAGGGATACGCTATCTAGTGCATAAAGTAAACACATATAGCATGCATACAAGTAATAAAGCACATAGTATCACATAGTCAAAATAATGCTAGAAAAATTATTTTCCGACTATCATGGCTTTATTCCATCTCCGTATGCGTCTTCTAGTCTTCAGTCTTCGTTCTTGAATGCTCCATGTGACGAGAATATTAATCCCAATATATAAATCTATTTATTTTCAATAAATCCAAAAGTTACTTAATTCGAAAATTAAGTCAATCGAATAAATCAAAAATAAAATTAAATATTATTAATATTTTTATTTATTTATTTATTTATTTTCCTATCTAATTCTATTAAATCTCTAGAATAATCTATCCAAGTAAAACTTGGAATATTCTAGAAGACTTCTATAATAGAATAAGGAAATAAAATAAATTAGGACTCTTCTACTCTCCAAGAATAATTAATTTCCATGTCCATGAAAATTCCCATAAAATAGGAATAATCAATTAGGAAATAAATTAATTCCATATTAATTAAATTCCTTTCCAATTCTATTAAATCTCTAGAATCCTATCCAAGTAAGACTTGGAATATTCTAGGAGACTTCCATAATAGAATAAGGAAATAAAATTAATATTAATTAATTCTTTTCCTATTTCCATGAGAGTTCCCAAAAATAGAAATACTCAAAATAGGAAAACCGAATCAATTAGGAAAGTGAATCTAGGTAGGAGTAGCACGAGATCACGAGGACCCCGCACCCCCCCCCCCCCACCTTGATCGCCGGCCGGGAGCACCACCGCGGCCGTCCCCAGCCCACGCGCCACCACCACCGGTGGCCGGCGTGGCCGAGGATCACCGCGGACAGCCCCTGCGATCGATCACCATGGGATCGATCACAAGATCGATCTCGAGCCCTAGTTCTCCCTCTCATCATCTCCTTCGTCACATGAGTTCTCCGGCGGTCGTCTCGGCATCGATCCAACGTAAATAAATTACAAGAAATAAATTTACAATTACGGTATCGATTCTATACATGAAATCGACCCTATAATTTCCGGAAAACATAGAACAATAAAAATAAATCTAAATTCGGTCAACCCCCGAATTTTTACTATTACAAGCATTCATCCACACAAACCGAATCTCGACATGTCCGAGAGTTTAATAACGAATAATCATGGTAAAATTAAATAACAATTTATTAAATAAATAATTAACAATTAATTAACCATGATAGTCGGAATCCCTGCAAGGTAGAACGATAATTGAACACATACATGAACACGAAACCAAACGCCCTGATACCAATTGCTGGAAATCGATATCCCGGGCCATTAAAATTTGCGGAAAATAATAACCCGACCGAAATCCCATCGCCGGAAACACGCGAACCACCTAACGACGCCGGAGCTCGACACGAGTATCATCGTGAGCGAACTCACGGCTAAACCCTAGCCGAGCCCCCGCCGTGAGGAGGGCTCGCGATCGCGCACATGCGATCGCCGGGCTGCACCGGCAGCCCCGGGCGGTGAGTCCGGCGACTCACCGCCATCGCCGGAGGTGGGGAAGGCCACCAGCTGCGGCGCCAGCCCGCGGCAGTCCCCCCCGGCGATCGAGCTAGGGCTCGATCGCCCCCAGCCGCGGCTCTTTCCCATGTGCCACCGCCGGCCAGGGAGGACCGGGGAGGTCGTCTGTCGTGGCGCCAGCCCACGGCGACTCCCCGGCGATCGACCATTGGTCGATCGCGTGCCCCGGCGTCCGGCCGGGGCTTCCCTTTCGCCGCGGTACCGGCGGTCGAACCCTAGGGTTCGGCCGCCCCTCTCGATCCCGACGGGGATCTCGAATCCTCGTATCCCGGTCTCGTCGTTTTCCCGGATCGTGCGTTCATGTATATATCACAATCATATTCACATAAAATCATAGAAGGGAGTTTATGATTTTACCTTTCGATTCGTTGTGTGGAGAAACGAAATCAAGATGATGACCTTACGATCTTCCCACGTATTCCTTGCACTAGCTTGAACGTCGGGTGGGCGACGATCCTCCAAGCTTATGGATCCTCTTCAACTCTCTAGAATATCAAGTATGATAATCTTGTCTTATGAAAAAGTGAAGACCATGTAGTGCTTTTATAGGCTACGTAGGGGATCTTAAGGAGGTGGAATATTGGGCTTCCAATATTAATGATTAAATTGAGCCCAAGCCCAAATCTATTAATCTCCCATTAATATAAATTAATTTATTTTCCACTATATAAATTAATTGCACTCCCAATATTAAACCATATTATATCAAATAATATTTCTCCGGTAGTATTATTTATTCCGTGTATTTAAGATTTAAATATCCATGAATAAAATTAATTTATTGCTAATTAATTTATTCATCTCTTGAATCCGAGACTAGTACCATTCAACCTTAATTATTGTGCGGAACGAATCCACTCATGAGGTTTACACAATAATTCCTTATGAACTCATCTCGGGGATATTATCAACCATTACGGGATACACTTTCCCGTCAAGTATTCACGGCATGCCATATATAAAATATAGTGACCCAACTTAACCGGTAATTAACCCAATAATTAAATCGGTTAATTGCTTTGGAAAATCAAAGTCACATATATTAAATATACACACCCGCAATAGTATCGGGGATTAAGAATAAAATACTCTGAGACTTGAATCGATTATCTCAAGGCAATCCTAATCGATAAATCTTAAGCGATCCGCTCAATACACCAAGTGTACAAGTGTGATAAAATAATTAAGACAAATTATTTTCTCTCTCACACAACGACTATACCGATGGATTGGTCCGTGTCCATCTAGGTCGTGAGCAACTGTTCGATTAAATACGAGTAACCGATAGTATGATCTTCTGTGTGGCGTCGCACACCATACTAACTACAACGTATATAATCCAGGACTATTATTTGCATATATTTAATTATCAATAATTAAACGCAAACAATTGTTTATTAATTAAATAGATTAAATGCTATGACCGGGAGTTTTCCGTTACTTAAATCTAGACATTAAGTACACAACTCCAACAGTTGACTCCCAATTACTTGATCCATTCGATTTTCGTAAATCAAGACGCGGAGAATCATAAGTGAAACTCGAAGTTTCTAACCAGTGATTCACCATGCGAACAACCCTATCTCTCATTAGATGAGGGAGCCGAGCAAACAATCGATCCATCTTTAAAAGAATGGTACGAATGTCTCTAATTTGTGTCATCCACATGACCAAGTGGCTTTGGCTCCATTCCACTCCCCGAGGTGAGAATGAGTCGACTTGAAGTCAGTTTCAGAAAGACAAATTAGGCATTGTTTGATAAACTTAATCAATGTTTCTTGTAAAAGGAATTATAAGAATTCTCCTCTAATGACACATCTATACGTACTTCAAAAGTCAATAAGAGTCACCAAGAGAACAGTAATGGAGACCATGGGAATGTTTCCATCCCCTCTCCCACTTAGCTTTTTACAACAAAGGGATACGCTATCTAGTGCATAAAGTAAACACATATAGCATGCATACAAGTAATAAAGCACATAGTATCACATAGTCAAAATAATGCTAGAAAAATTATTTTCCGACTATCATGGCTTTATTCCATCTCCGTATGCGTCTTCTAGTCTTCAGTCTTCGTTCTTGAATGCTCCATGTGACGAGAATATTAATCCCAATATATAAATCTATTTATTTTCAATAAATCCAAAAGTTACTTAATTCGAAAATTAAGTCAATCGAATAAATCAAAAATAAAATTAAATATTATTAATATTTTTATTTATTTATTTATTTATTTTCCTATCTAATTCTATTAAATCTCTAGAATAATCTATCCAAGTAAAACTTGGAATATTCTAGAAGACTTCTATAATAGAATAAGGAAATAAAATAAATTAGGACTCTTCTACTCTCCAAGAATAATTAATTTCCATGTCCATGAAAATTCCCATAAAATAGGAATAATCAATTAGGAAATAAATTAATTCCATATTAATTAAATTCCTTTCCAATTCTATTAAATCTCTAGAATCCTATCCAAGTAAGACTTGGAATATTCTAGGAGACTTCCATAATAGAATAAGGAAATAAAATTAATATTAATTAATTCTTTTCCTATTTCCATGAGAGTTCCCAAAAATAGAAATACTCAAAATAGGAAAACCGAATCAATTAGGAAAGTGAATCTAGGTAGGAGTAGCACGAGATCACGAGGACCCCGCACCCCCCCCCCCCACCTTGATCGCCGGCCGGGAGCACCACCGCGGCCGTCCCCAGCCCACGCGCCACCACCACCGGTGGCCGGCGTGGCCGAGGATCACCGCGGACAGCCCCTGCGATCGATCACCATGGGATCGATCACAAGATCGATCTCGAGCCCTAGTTCTCCCTCTCATCATCTCCTTCGTCACATGAGTTCTCCGGCGGTCGTCTCGGCATCGATCCAACGTAAATAAATTACAAGAAATAAATTTACAATTACGGTATCGATTCTATACATGAAATCGACCCTATAATTTCCGGAAAACATAGAACAATAAAAATAAATCTAAATTCGGTCAACCCCCGAATTTTTACTATTACAAGCATTCATCCACACAAACCGAATCTCGACATGTCCGAGAGTTTAATAACGAATAATCATGGTAAAATTAAATAACAATTTATTAAATAAATAATTAACAATTAATTAACCATGATAGTCGGAATCCCTGCAAGGTAGAACGATAATTGAACACATACATGAACACGAAACCAAACGCCCTGATACCAATTGCTGGAAATCGATATCCCGGGCCATTAAAATTTGCGGAAAATAATAACCCGACCGAAATCCCATCGCCGGAAACACGCGAACCACCTAACGACGCCGGAGCTCGACACGAGTATCATCGTGAGCGAACTCACGGCTAAACCCTAGCCGAGCCCCCGCCGTGAGGAGGGCTCGCGATCGCGCACATGCGATCGCCGGGCTGCACCGGCAGCCCCGGGCGGTGAGTCCGGCGACTCACCGCCATCGCCGGAGGTGGGGAAGGCCACCAGCTGCGGCGCCAGCCCGCGGCAGTCCCCCCCGGCGATCGAGCTAGGGCTCGATCGCCCCCAGCCGCGGCTCTTTCCCATGTGCCACCGCCGGCCAGGGAGGACCGGGGAGGTCGTCTGTCGTGGCGCCAGCCCACGGCGACTCCCCGGCGATCGACCATTGGTCGATCGCGTGCCCCGGCGTCCGGCCGGGGCTTCCCTTTCGCCGCGGTACCGGCGGTCGAACCCTAGGGTTCGGCCGCCCCTCTCGATCCCGACGGGGATCTCGAATCCTCGTATCCCGGTCTCGTCGTTTTCCCGGATCGTGCGTTCATGTATATATCACAATCATATTCACATAAAATCATAGAAGGGAGTTTATGATTTTACCTTTCGATTCGTTGTGTGGAGAAACGAAATCAAGATGATGACCTTACGATCTTCCCACGTATTCCTTGCACTAGCTTGAACGTCGGGTGGGCGACGATCCTCCAAGCTTATGGATCCTCTTCAACTCTCTAGAATATCAAGTATGATAATCTTGTCTTATGAAAAAGTGAAGACCATGTAGTGCTTTTATAGGCTACGTAGGGGATCTTAAGGAGGTGGAATATTGGGCTTCCAATATTAATGATTAAATTGAGCCCAAGCCCAAATCTATTAATCTCCCATTAATATAAATTAATTTATTTTCCACTATATAAATTAATTGCACTCCCAATATTAAACCATATTATATCAAATAATATTTCTCCGGTAGTATTATTTATTCCGTGTATTTAAGATTTAAATATCCATGAATAAAATTAATTTATTGCTAATTAATTTATTCATCTCTTGAATCCGAGACTAGTACCATTCAACCTTAATTATTGTGCGGAACGAATCCACTAATGAGGTTTACACAATAATTCCTTATGAACTCATCTCGGGGATATTATCAACCATTACGGGATACACTTTCCCGTCAAGTATTCACGGCATGTCATATATAAAATATAGTGACCCAACTTAACCGGTAATTAACCCAATAATTAAATCGGTTAATTCCTTTGGAAAATCAAAGTCACATATATTAAATATACACACCCGCAATAGTATCGGGGATTAAGAATAAAATACTCTGGGACTTGAATCGATTATCTAAGGCAATCCTAATCGATAAATCTCAAGCGATCCGCCCAATACACCAAGTGTACAAGTGTGATAAAATAATTAAGACAAATTATTTTCTCTCTCACACAACGACTATACCGATGGATTGGTCCGTGTCCATCTAAGTCGTGAGCAACTGTTCGATTAAATACGAGTAACCGATAGTATGATCTTCTGTGTGGGCCCGCACACCATACTAACTACAACGTATAGAATCCAGGACTATATTTTGCAAATATTTAATTATCAATAATTAAATGCAAACAATTGTTTATTAATTTAATATATTAAATGCTATGATCGGGAGTTACCGTTACTTAAATCTAGACATTAAGTACACAACTCCAACAGAAGTAATATTTGAAAATAATTTTACTTTTGACCAGCTATGATAATATGCCGGTTGTCGTTTTTGCTACGAATAAAGTGAAAGGATATCTTGACATGAATAAGTATAACAGATTAAATTTCAGGGTATTTTGTCAACTGAATCTTTATATATTAATTTCTTTAGTAATTAAGGTCAGTTATTTAGACAATAACATTGAAAAGGATATCTTGACATGAATAAGAATAACAGATTAAATTTCAGGGTATTTTGTCCACTGAATCTTTATATATTAATTTCTTTAGTAATTAAGGTCACTTCTTTAGACAATAACATTGAATTTCTGTTTGTCAGGTGAATTTGTTCTTCGTGACACTTACATGTACACCAGAATGCTTCTTTGACTACGCTAAAACCGTTCAATACCGACACATGTAAGATTTTTGATTTTATTCTTTTTTATACGAATACATTTATAATCATGTTAAAAATATCAGTTTTGTAGACTCAATAATTAAAAAGATTTTATTTTCATTTGTTGTGTTAAAAAAAGGTTGAACTCAGACTATGCGATGGAGTGCGACATGATATGTTTTCTAATAAGCCCAGGAGAAATGATTTTCAATTATTAACTTTTTGATTAGTATGAACAATTGTATAATGTTTGTTTGTGAGTAGTATTTGTGAACCATTAATGTTGTACTTTTGATTACATATGTTTCAACAATTAACATATGGTTTAAGGTTTTGAAGCATTAACTAACTGTATGAATTAATTATATTTTTATATTTAAGAACTAATTATTTACTCATTATACATGTTGTTAAATTTACTTATTCTTTATATTTTATTATTTTTTGGGCATAGTATAATTTGTGTTTTTTTGCGTTTAAATTTATTAAAAATTTACGTATTTTTAATAAATATTATTATTAATTATAAATAATTTTAATGATTTCTTATATTAAATATTATTTAATATATAATTATTTTTTTTCAATTTATTTTTTCACCATAGTATTTTTTAAGTTATTTTTTATATTTAATTATTTATAGTTTGTATTTTTATTTGTATTAATTATGAACGGTTATTTATATTTATTTATTTATAGTTTGTATTTTTATTTCAATTTATGAAATTATGTTTGGTTGTTTATGATTTTTTATAAATAACCGTTTGCATTTTTTTTCAAAATTATTTGTTATATTTATTTATTTCAAAGTTATTTTTTATATTAATTTATAGTTTATATTTTTATTTGATAAATAATCATTTTCTATATTTTTTTTAGGAATCAATTTATTTGTTGAGTTATTTTTTATATTTATTTATTTATAGTTATTATTTTTATTATACTTAATTATTAAATCATATTTTATTTATGTTATTTCCAGAAATTATTGTATATATTATTTTTATGATTTATTTTTTTCAGAAATTATTGTTAGTATTACTTTACTAATTTATTGTAATTATTTTTATTTTTAAAATATTTATTTTAGTATTGTTTTAAATTTAATTTTGCATTTTACTTTTTTTTTAAAGTTTTATACAGTTTAATTTAATAATCGTATTATTATTTTTAAGACTTTGTATTTTACTGATTTATTTTCATTTAATTTTTACAGGATTCAAATATGTGTTAGAATTATTATTTATTAACATATAATTGTATTGTTAATTTTATTTGTCCTTATATTATATAACTGAATAATTTTTAATATTTTTTTCACAAATAATATTTTCCTAAATATAATTTCCAAGAATCTCAATATATTTTTTTGGTGGATAAGTATTTAGTTGATAAAGTTTCATTCAAGAAGAAATTTCGTTCAAGAGTAACTAATGTAATACATTATTCAATTACATAATCAGTCTTACATTAGTATTTATTTTTTTAATTAAAACATTAATATTGTAAGTTTAACAGTTTATTATTTCCGTATGTGTTTATTGTTGTTTAGTTATTAATTCAGAATTTGTATTTTAACATCTTTAATTTGTATTGTTTTTAATTTTCCATACATCTACTTCTTCTTAATATTTACTACTATATTAAAGTTTTTATCACTACTAAAATTTATTAAGGCATGTATTCAAATGATATTATTCTTATTATTGACTGAGTATTAATTATATACTCCTTATTTATTTTATACTAAAACTTTATATATTTTTTCAATAAATAGTAATAATTACATTATCAATATGTCCATAAATTTAAAATCATTTATATGGATAACACAATTAATCAATTTATTTCCATGATATTTTTGGGCTTAAATTTTTTAACATATTTTAAATTGTCCAAAAGTATTGTTATGAGCTTATATTTTCAATCAACTTTTTTTTGAACATAATTATGTACATATTTTACTTATGTAATTTCGATCAAATATCAATAATAATATTGTGACAAAAAATTCAATCGTAAAATCTATATATTGCCACTACCAAAATCTATATATTGTCACTACTTTCTATATCTTCAATTCTTTCAAATTTTAAACAACCTTAATGTAGAACATTTATTTATCACAATATTATTATTTACACAATTTATTTAATTTAGAACTTCTATTTTAAATGATTTTCTATATATAGTTTTGATAAAAAAAATATTATCACTCAATTTAGTCCATTTATTTGTATCCAATTTCAAGAAATCTAATTCATTTCTTTATTCAAATCATATTCTTTATCCAAAATGTTGTAACCAAATTCTTATAGTTTACGCAATTTATCATGGGCTATATGACTCATTCACTTTAATCTTTTAACATATCATTCTAATATAATTATAAGTACTAAAATTTCTTTGACCATGGCGATATAGAAAGTACATCTCATCCAAGATAAATCTGATTGTATGAAATCTCAGGGAATAATCGATACTTGAAGCAAGTATTTTGAATTATTTGTTTCTTTTTTTTACATGTAATGTTTTATCTTTATAATGAGTTAAAGGCTGGGAACGTATGAGACGGTCAAGGCTACTGCGTACTCCTTCGACATGGTCGTGTACAAGCTCTGCGGGGAGTTCGCGAGCCTAAACTTCCCGAACTTGCAGGACCTGATCCAACGGTTGAGTCAAATAACTTAAAGTGCTTCAATCTTCATAATGTATGTTTCGTCAATTATATTTTAATTTCAGATTAATGGTTTTTTAAATATGTTCAAGTAATTAATGTAATAAATATTTTAATTTTTGCAGGTTTGTATGCAAATTGGCGATAGAGACTGATGCAACCCAAGATCCGGAACGACGAAGAGAGCATCGAAATGGGAGTCGGGAACGTGCCGAGAAGGTGCCGCGAAGTTCGGAGAGGATTTTGGACTTTTTGGGCGAAAATGTACTGCCGTCGTCCGACAGAGAATTTACACTACGACAACGTCGGGCGACATCTGATTGTCGGGCGACAGCGTATTTGCACTACGAGACCGTCGGGCGACATTTGGATGTCGGGCGACAGCAAAAACCCGTCGGGCGACAGGTCCTGGAAATTTACGTACGGAGCAGATTCGAATCGCAGGTTGAGCCTGCGAGCGACGGAGGTTTGTCGGACGACAAGAAATTCTGTCGGACGACAAGTCCCAAAAGTGGGCGGCGGAATTTAGGTCTCCGCGTGATTTCTTTGTTTATTTCCTTTTCTTTTATGCTTTTTGTTATGCCTATATAAAGGCTTTGCTTTTCATTATTTTAGAACAACCATGAATTGATTATTGAAATTATTATTTTGTGAGTTTATTAAAATTCTCTCTGGGTTCGAATTCTACCCGACTACCAAAAGAGTTCAACCGACGAATCAACGAAGCGATCCACCCTTCGTTCGTGTGTCTTCCTCATCCCCGAGTTGCTGCGTCGATCACGTTTTGGGACTTCCGCCGGTATCTTTTTTCTCAATTTCTTCTTCGTTCATCTTCTATCTTTCTATCCCCGACGAGGTTCGTATCATTTGGCATCGACGTGGATTTGAGGACAAGACCTCTTGAAGAGGAGGGGAATGATGCAACCCAAGATCCGGAACGACGAAGAGAGCATCGAAATGGGAGTCGGGAACGTGCCGAGAAGGTGCCGCGAAGTTCGGAGAGGATTTGGGACTTTTTGGGCGAAAATGTACTGCCGTCGGCCGACAGAGAATTTACACTACGACAACGTCGGGCGACATCTGATTGTCGGGCGACAGCGTATTTGCACTACGAGACCGTCGGGCGACATTTGGATGTTGGGCGACAGCAAAAACCCGTCGGGCGACAGGTCCTGGAAATTTACGTACGGAGCAGATTCGAATCGCAGGTTGAGCCTGCGAGCGACGGAGGTTTGTCGGACGACAGGAAATTCTGTCGGACGACAAGTCCCAAAAGTGGGCGGCGGAATTTAGGTCTCCGCGTGATTTCTTTGTTTATTTCCTTTTCTTTTATGCTTTTTGTTATGCCTATATAAAGGCTTTGCTTTTCATTATTTTAGAACAACCATGAATTGATTATTGAAATTATTATTTTGTGAGTTTATTAAAATTCTCTCTGGGGTTCGAATTCTACCCGACTACCAAAAGAGTTCAACCGACGAATCAACGAAGCGATCCACCCTTCGTTCGTGTGTCTTCCTCATCCCCGAGTTGCTGCGTCGATCACGTGTTGGGGTCTAGGGTTCCGTCCTTAGATTATTTCACGAATCAGATTCAGAGGTTTTAGGACTTCCGCCGGTATCTTTTTTCTCAATTTCTTCTTCGTTCATCTTTTATCTTTCTATCCCCGACGAGGTTCGTATCATTTGGCATCGACGTGGATTTGAGGACAAATCCTCTTGAAGAGGAGGGGAATGATGCAACCCAAGATCCGAAACGACGAAGAGAGCATCGAAATGGGAGTCGGGAACGTGCCGAGAAGGTGCCGCGAAGTTCGGAGAGGATTTTGGACTTTTTGGGCGAAAATGTACTGCCGTCGGCCGACAGAGAATTTACACTACGACAACGTCGGGCGACATCTGATTGTCGGGCGACAGCGTATTTGCACTACGAGACCGTCGGGCGACATTTGGATGTTGGGCGATAGCAAAAACCCGTCGGGCGACAGGTCCTGGAAATTTACGTACGGAGCAGATTCGAATCGCAGGTTGAGCCTGCGAGCGACGGAGGTTTGTCGGACGACAGGAAATTCTGTCGGACGACAAGTCCCAAAAGTGGGCGGCGGAATTTAGGTCTCCGCGTGATTTCTTTGTTTATTTCCTTTTCTTTTATGCTTTTTGTTATGCCTATATAAAGGCTTTGCTTTTCATTATTTTAGAACAACCATGAATTGATTATTGAAATTATTATTTTGTGAGTTTATTAAAATTCTCTCTGGGGTTCGAATTCTACCCGACTACCAAAAGAGTTCAACCGACGAATCAACGAAGCGATCCACCCTTCGTTCGTGTGTCTTCCTCATCCCCGAGTTGCTGCGTCGATCACGTGTTGGGGTCTAGGGTTCCGTCCTTAGATTATTTCACGAATCAGATTCAGAGGTTTTAGGACTTCCGCCGGTATCTTTTTTCTCAATTTCTTCTTCGTTCATCTTTTATCTTTCTATCCCCGACGAGGTTCGTATCATTTGGCATCGACGTGGATTTGAGGACAAATCCTCTTGAAGAGGAGGGGAATGATGCAACCCAAGATCCGAAACGACGAAGAGAGCATCGAAATGGGAGTCGGGAACGTGCCGAGAAGGTGCCGCGAAGTTCGGAGAGGATTTTGGACTTTTTGGGCGAAAATGTACTGCCGTCGGCCGACAGAGAATTTACACTACGACAACGTCGGGCGACATCTGATTGTCGGGCGACAGCAATTTGCACTACGAGACCGTCGGGCGACATTTGGATGTTGGGCGATAGCAAAAACCCGTCGGGCGACAGGTCCTGGAAATTTACGTACGGAGCAGATTCGAATCGCAGGTTGAGCCTGCGAGCGACGGAGGTTTGTCGGACGACAGGAAATTCTGTCGGACGACAAGTCCCAAAAGTGGGCGGCGGAATTTAGGTCTCCGCGTGATTTCTTTGTTTATTTCCTTTTCTTTTATGCTTTTTGTTATGCCTATATAAAGGCTTTGCTTTTCATTATTTTAGAACAACCATGAATTGATTATTGAAATTATTATTTTGTGAGTTTATTAAAATTCTCTCTGGGGTTCGAATTCTACCCGACTACCAAAAGAGTTCAACCGACGAATCAACGAAGCGATCCACCCTTCGTTCGTGTGTCTTCCTCATCCCCGAGTTGCTGCGTCGATCACGTTTTGGGACTTCCGCCGGTATCTTTTTTCTCAATTTCTTCTTCGTTCATCTTCTATCTTTCTATCCCCGACGAGGTTCGTATCATTTGGCATCGACGTGGATTTGAGGACAAGACCTCTTGAAGAGGAGGGGAATGATGCAACCCAAGATCCGGAACGACGAAGAGAGCATCGAAATGGGAGTCGGGAACGTGCCGAGAAGGTGCCGCGAAGTTCGGAGAGGATTTGGGACTTTTTGGGCGAAAATGTACTGCCGTCGGCCGACAGAGAATTTACACTACGACAACGTCGGGCGACATCTGATTGTCGGGCGACAGCGTATTTGCACTACGAGACCGTCGGGCGACATTTGGATGTTGGGCGACAGCAAAAACCCGTCGGGCGACAGGTCCTGGAAATTTACGTACGGAGCAGATTCGAATCGCAGGTTGAGCCTGCGAGCGACGGAGGTTTGTCGGACGACAGGAAATTCTGTCGGACGACAAGTCCCAAAAGTGGGCGGCGGAATTTAGGTCTCCGCGTGATTTCTTTGTTTATTTCCTTTTCTTTTATGCTTTTTGTTATGCCTATATAAAGGCTTTGCTTTTCATTATTTTAGAACAACCATGAATTGATTATTGAAATTATTATTTTGTGAGTTTATTAAAATTCTCTCTGGGGTTCGAATTCTACCCGACTACCAAAAGAGTTCAACCGACGAATCAACGAAGCGATCCACCCTTCGTTCGTGTGTCTTCCTCATCCCCGAGTTGCTGCGTCGATCACGTGTTGGGGTCTAGGGTTCCGTCCTTAGATTATTTCACGAATCAGATTCAGAGGTTTTAGGACTTCCGCCGGTATCTTTTTTCTCAATTTCTTCTTCGTTCATCTTTTATCTTTCTATCCCCGACGAGGTTCGTATCATTTGGCATCGACGTGGATTTGAGGACAAATCCTCTTGAAGAGGAGGGGAATGATGCAACCCAAGATCCGAAACGACGAAGAGAGCATCGAAATGGGAGTCGGGAACGTGCCGAGAAGGTGCCGCGAAGTTCGGAGAGGATTTTGGACTTTTTGGGCGAAAATGTACTGCCGTCGGCCGACAGAGAATTTACACTACGACAACGTCGGGCGACATCTGATTGTCGGGCGACAGCGTATTTGCACTACGAGACCGTCGGGCGACATTTGGATGTTGGGCGATAGCAAAAACCCGTCGGGCGACAGGTCCTGGAAATTTACGTACGGAGCAGATTCGAATCGCAGGTTGAGCCTGCGAGCGACGGAGGTTTGTCGGACGACAGGAAATTCTGTCGGACGACAAGTCCCAAAAGTGGGCGGCGGAATTTAGGTCTCCGCGTGATTTCTTTGTTTATTTCCTTTTCTTTTATGCTTTTTGTTATGCCTATATAAAGGCTTTGCTTTTCATTATTTTAGAACAACCATGAATTGATTATTGAAATTATTATTTTGTGAGTTTATTAAAATTCTCTCTGGGGTTCGAATTCTACCCGACTACCAAAAGAGTTCAACCGACGAATCAACGAAGCGATCCACCCTTCGTTCGTGTGTCTTCCTCATCCCCGAGTTGCTGCGTCGATCACGTGTTGGGGTCTAGGGTTCCGTCCTTAGATTATTTCACGAATCAGATTCAGAGGTTTTAGGACTTCCGCCGGTATCTTTTTTCTCAATTTCTTCTTCGTTCATCTTCTATCTTTCTATCCCCGACGATGTTCGTATCATTTGGCATCGACGTGGATTTGAGGACAAATCCTCTTGAAGAGGAGGGGAATGATGCAACCCAAGATCCGAAACGACGAAGAGAGCATCGAAATGGGAGTCGGGAACGTGCCGAGAAGGTGCCGCGAAGTTCGTAGAGGATTTTGGACTTTTTGGGCGAAAATGTACTGCCGTCGGCCGACAGAGAATTTACACTACGACAACGTCGGGCGACATCTGATTGTCGAGCGACAGCGTATTTGCACTACGAGACCGTCGGGCGACATTTGGATGTTGGGCGACAGCAAAAACCCGTTGGGCGACAGGTCCTGGAAATTTAAGTACGGAGCAGATTAGAATCGCAGGTTGAGCCTGCGAGCGACGGAGGTTTGTCGGACGACAGGAAATTCTGTCGGACGACAAGTCCCAAAAGTGGGCGGCGGAATTTAGGTCTCCGCGTGATTTCTTTGTTTATTTCCTTTTCTTTTATGCTTTTTGTTATGCCTATATAAAGGCTTTGCTTTTCATTATTTTAGAACAACCATGAATTGATTATTGAAATTATTATTTTGTGAGTTTATTAAAATTCTCTCTGGGGTTCGAATTCTACCCGACTACCAAAAGAGTTCAACCGACGAATCAACGAAGCGATCCACCCTTCGTTCGTGTGTCTTCCTCATCCCCGAGTTGCTGCGTCGATCACGTGTTGGGGTCTAGGGTTCCGTCCTTAGATTATTTCACGAATCAGATTCAGAGGTTTTGGGACTTCCGCCGGTATCTTTTTTCTCAATTTCTTCTTCGTTCATCTTCTATCTTTCTATCCCCGACGAGGTTCGTATCATTTGGCATCGACGTGGATTTGAGGACAAATCCTCTTGAAGAGGAGAGGAATGATGCAACCCAAGATCCGAAACGACGAAGAGAGCATCGAAATGGGAGTCGAGAACGTGCCGAGAAGGTGCCGCGAAGTTCGGAGAGGATTTTGGACTTTTTAGGCGAAAAAGTACTGCCGTCGGCCGACAGAGAATTTACACTACGACAACGTCGGGCGACATCTGATTGTCGGGCGACAGCGTATTTGCACTACGAGACCGTCGGGCGACATTTGGATGTCGGGCGACAGCAAAAACCCGTCGGGCGACAGGTCCTGGAAATTTACGTACGGAGCAGATTCGAATCGCAGGTTGAGCCTGCGAGCGACGGAGGTTTGTCGGACGACAGGAAATTCTGTCGGACGACAAGTCCCAAAAGTGGGCGGCGGAATTTAGGTCTCCGCGTGATTTCTTTGTTTATTTCCTTTTCTTTTATGCTTTTTGTTATGCCTATATAAAGGCTTTGCTTTTCATTATTTTAGAACAACCATGAATTGATTATTGAAATTATTATTTTGTGAGTTTATTAAAATTCTCTCTGGGGTTCGAATTCTACCCGACTACCAAAAGAGTTCAACCGACGAATCAACGAAGCGATCCACCCTTCGTTCGTGTGTCTTCCTCATCCCCGAGTTGCTGCGTCGATCACGTGTTGGGGTCTAGGGTTTCGTCCTTAGATTATTTCACGAATCAGATTCAGAGGTTTTGGGACTTCCGCCAGTATCTTTTTTCTCAATTTCTTCTTCGTTCATCTTCTATCTTTCTATCCCCGACGATGTTCGTATCATTTGGCATCGACGTGGATTTGAGGACAAATCCTCTTGAAGAGGAGGGGAATGATGCAACCCAAGATCCGGAACGACGAAGAGAGCATCGAAATGGGAGTCGGGAACGTGCCGAGAAGGTGCCGCGAAGTTCGGAGAGGATTTTGGACTTTTTAGGCGAAAAAGTACTGCCGTCGGCCGACAGAGAATTTACACTACGACAACGTCGGGCGACATCTGATTGTCGGGCGACAGCGTATTTGCACTACGAGACCGTCGGGCGACATTTGGATGTCGGGCGACAGCAAAAACCCGTCGGGCGACAGGTCCTGGAAATTTACGTACGGAGCAGATTCGAATCGCAGGTTGAGCCTGCGAGCGACGGAGGTTTGTCGGACGACAGGAAATTCTGTCGGACGACAAGTCCCAAAAGTGGGCGGCGGAATTTAGGTCTCCGCGTGATTTCTTTGTTTATTTCCTTTTCTTTTATGCTTTTTGTTATGCCTATATAAAGGCTTTGCTTTTCATTATTTTAGAACAACCATGAATTGATTATTGAAATTATTATTTTGTGAGTTTATTAAAATTCTCTCTGGGGTTCGAATTCTACCCGACTACCAAAAGAGTTCAACCGACGAATCAACGAAGCGATCCACCCTTCGTTCGTGTGTCTTCCTCATCCCCGAGTTGCTGCGTCGATCACGTGTTGGGGTCTAGGGTTCCGTCCTTAGATTATTTCACGAATCAGATTCAGAGGTTTTGGGACTTCCGCCGGTATCTTTTTTCTCAATTTCTTCTTCGTTCATCTTCTATCTTTCTATCCCCGACGAGGTTCGTATCATTTGGCATCGACGTGGATTTGAGGACAAATCCTCTTGAAGAGGAGGGGAATGATGCAACCCAAGATCCGGAACGACGAAGAGAGCATCGAAATGGGAGTCGGGAACGTGCCGAGAAGGTGCCGCGAAGTTCGGAGAGGATTTTGGACTTTTTAGGCGAAAAAGTACTGCCGTCGGCCGACAGAGAATTTACACTACGACAACGTCGGGCGACATCTGATTGTCGGGCGACAGCGTATTTGCACTACGAGACCGTCGGGCGACATTTGGATGTCGGGCGACAGCAAAAACCCGTCGGGCGACAGGTCCTGGAAATTTACGTACGGAGCAGATTCGAATCGCAGGTTGAGCCTGCGAGCGACGGAGGTTTGTCGGACGACAGGAAATTCTGTCGGACGACAAGTCCCAAAAGTGGGCGGCGGAATTTAGGTCTCCGCGTGATTTCTTTGTTTATTTCCTTTTCTTTTATGCTTTTTGTTATGCCTATATAAAGGCTTTGCTTTTCATTATTTTAGAACAACCATGAATTGATTATTGAAATTATTATTTTGTGAGTTTATTAAAATTCTCTCTGGGGTTCGAATTCTACCCGACTACCAAAAGAGTTCAACCGACGAATCAACGAAGCGATCCACCCTTCGTTCGTGTGTCTTCCTCATCCCCGAGTTGATGCGTCGATCACGTGTTGGGGTCTAGGGTTCCGTCCTTAGATTATTTCACGAATCAGATTCAGAGGTTTTAGGACTTCCGCCGGTATCTTTTTTCTCAATTTCTTCTTCGTTCATCTTCTATCTTTCTATCCCCGACGAGGTTCGTATCATTTGGCATCGACGTGGATTTGAGGACAAATCCTCTTGAAGAGGAGAGGAATGATGCAACCCAAGATCCGAAACGACGAAGAGAGCATCGAAATGGGAGTCGGGAACGTGCCGAGAAGGTGCCGCGAAGTTCGGAGAGGATTTTGGACTTTTTAGGCGAAAAAGTACTGCCGTCGGCCGACAGAGAATTTACACTACGACAACGTCGGGCGACATCTGATTGTCGGGGGACAGCGTATTTGCACTACGAGACCGTCGGGCGACATTTGGATGTCGGGCGACAGCAAAAACCCGTCGGGCGACAGGTCCTGGAAATTTACGTACGGAGCAGATTCGAATCGCAGGTTGAGCCTGCAAGCGACGGAGGTTTGTCGGACGACAGGAAATTCTGTCGGACGACAAGTCCCAAAAGTGGGCGGCGGAATTTAGGTCTCCACGTGATTTCTTTGTTTATTTCCTTTTCTTTTATGCTTTTTGTTATGCCTATATAAAGGCTTTGCTTTTCATTATTTTAGAACAACCATGAATTGATTATTGAAATTATTATTTTGTGAGTTTATTAAAATTCTCTCTGGGGTTCGAATTCTACCCGACTACCAAAAGAGTTCAACCGACGAATCAACGAAGCGATCCACCCTTCGTTCGTGTGTCTTCCTCATCCCCGAGTTGCTGCGTCGATCACGTGTTGGGGTCTAGGGTTCCGTCCTTAGATTATTTCACGAATCAGATTCAGAGGTTTTGGGACTTCCGCCGGTATCTTTTTTCTCAATTTCTTCTTCGTTCATCTTCTATCTTTCTATCCCCGACGAGGTTCGTATCATTTGGCATCGACGTGGATTTGAGGACAAATCCTCTTGAAGAGGAGGGGAATGATGCAACCAGAGATCCGGAACGACGAAGAGAGCATCGAAATGGGAGTCGGGAACGTGCCGAGAAGGTGCCGCGAAGTTCGGAGAGGATTTTGGACTTTTTAGGCGAAAAAGTACTGCCGTCGGCCGACAGAGAATTTACACTACGACAACGTCGGGCGACATCTGATTGTCGGGGGACAGCGTATTTGCACTACGAGACCGTCGGGCGACATTTGGATGTCGGGCGACAGCAAAAACCCGTCGGGCGACAGGTCCTGGAAATTTACGTACGGAGCAGATTCGAATCGCAGGTTGAGCCTGCAAGCGACGGAGGTTTTTCGGACGACAGGAAATTCTGTCGGACGACAAGTCCCAAAAGTGGGCGGCGGAATTTAGGTCTCCACGTGATTTCTTTGTTTATTTCCTTTTCTTTTATGCTTTTTGTTATGCCTATATAAAGGCTTTGCTTTTCATTATTTTAGAACAACCATGAATTGATTATTGAAATTATTATTTTGTGAGTTTATTAAAATTCTCTCTGGGGTTCGAATTCTACCCGACTACCAAAAGAGTTCAACCGACGAATCAACGAAGCGATCCACCCTTCGTTCGTGTGTCTTCCTCATCCCCGAGTTGCTGCGTCGATCACGTGTTGGGGTCTAGGGTTCCGTCCTTAGATTATTTCACGAATCAGATTCAGAGGTTTTGGGACTTCCGCCGGTATCTTTTTTCTCAATTTCTTCTTCGTTCATCTTCTATCTTTCTATCCCCGACGAGGTTCGTATCATTTGGCATCGACGTGGATTTGAGGACAAATCCTCTTGAAGAGGAGGGGAATGATGCAACCAGAGATCCGGAACGACGAAGAGAGCATCGAAATGGGAGTCGGGAACGTGCCGAGAAGGTGCCGCGAAGTTCGGAGAGGATTTTGGACTTTTTAGGCGAAAAAGTACTGCCGTCGGCCGACAGAGAATTTACACTACGACAACGTCGGGCGACATCTGATTGTCGGGCGACAGCGTATTTGCACTACGAGACCGTCGGGCGACATTTGGATGTCGGGCGACAGCAAAAACCCGTCGGGCGACAGATCCTGGAAATTTACGTACGGAGCAGATTCGAATCGCAGGTTGAGCCTGCGAGCGACGGAGGTTTGTCGTACGACAGGAAATTCTGTCGGACGACAAGTCCCAAAAGTGGGCGGCGGAATTTAGGTCTCCGCGTGATTTCTTTGTTTATTTCCTTTTCTTTTATGCTTTTTGTTATGCCTATATAAAGGCTTTGCTTTTCATTATTTTAGAACAACCATGAATTGATTATTGAAATTATTATTTTGTGAGTTTATTAAAATTCTCTCTGGGGTTCGAATTCTACCCGACTACCAAAAGAGTTCAACCGACGAATCAACGAAGCGATCCACCCTTCGTTCGTGTGTCTTCCTCATCCCCGAGTTGCTGCGTCGATCACGTGTTGGGGTCTAGGGTTCCGTCCTTAGATTATTTCACGAATCAGATTCAGAGGTTTTGGGATTTCCGCCGGTATCTTTTTTCTCAATATCTTCTTCGTTCATCTTCTATCTTTCTATCCCCGACGAGGTTCGTATCATTTTGCATCGACGTAGATTTGAGGACAAATCCTCTTGAAGAGGAGGGGAATGATGCAACCCAAGATCCGGAACGACGAAGAGAGCATCGAAATGGGAGTCGGGAACGTGCCGAGAAGGTGCCGCGAAGTTCGGAGAGGATTTTGGACTTTTTGGGCGAAAAAGTACTGCCGTCGGCCGACAGAGAATTTATAGTACGACAACGTCGGGCGACATCTGATTGTCGGGCGACAGCGTATTTGCACTACGAGACCGTCGGGCGACATTTGGATGTCGGGCGACAGCAAAAACCCGTCGGGCGACAGGTCCTGGAAATTTACGTACGGAGCAGATTCGAATCGCAGGTTGAGCCTGCGAGCGACAGAGGTTTGTCGTACGACAGGAAATTCTGTCGGACGACAAGTCCCAAAAGTGAGCGGCGGAATTTAGGTCTCCGCGTGATTTCTTTGTTTATTTCCTTTTCTTTTATGCTTTTTGTTATGCCTATATAAAGGCTTTGCTTTTCATTATTTTAGAACAACCATGAATTGATTATTGAAATTATTATTTTGTGAGTTTATTAAAATTCTCTCTGGAGTTCGAATTCTACCCGACTATCAAAAGAGTTCAACCGACGAATCAACGAAGCGATCCACCCTTCGTTCGTGTGTCTTCCTCATCCCCGAGTTGCTGTGTCGATCACGTGTTGGGGTCTAGGGTTTCGTCCTTAGATTATTTCACGAATCAGATTCAGAGGTTTTGGGACTTCCGCCGGTATCTTTTTTCTCAATTTCTTCTTCGTTCATCTTCTATCTTTCTATCCCAGACGAGGTTCGTATCATTTGGCATCGACGTGGATTTGAGGACAAATCCTCTTGAAGAGGAGGGGAATGATGCAACCCAAGATCCGGAACGACGAAGAGAGCATCGAAATGGGAGTCGGGAACGTGCCGAGAAGGTGTCGCGAAGTTCGGAGAGGATTTTGGACTTTTTGGGCGAAAATGTACTTTCGTCGGCCGACAGAGAATTTACACTACGACAACGTCGGGCGACATCTGATTGTCGGGCGACAGCGTATTTGCACTACGAGACCGTCGGGCGACATTTGGATGTCGGGCGACAGCAAAAACCCGTCGGGCGACAGGTCCTGGAAATTTACGTACGGAGCAGATTCGAATCGCAGGTTGAGCCTGCGAGCGACGGAGGTTTGTCGGACGACAAGTCCCAAAACAGGGCGGCGGAATTTAGGTCTCCGCGTGATTTCTTTGTTTATTTCCTTTTCTTTTATGCTTTTTGTTATGCCTATATAAAGGCTTTGCTTTTCATTATTTTAGAACAACCATGAATTGATTATTGAAATTATTATTTTGTGAGTTTATTAAAATTCTCTCTGGGGTTCGAATTCTACCCGACTACCAAAAGAGTTCAACCGACGAATCAACGAAGCGATCCACCCTTCGTTCGTGTGTCTTCCTCATCCCCGAGTTGCTGCGTCGATCACGTGTTGGGGTCTAGGGTTCCGTCCTTAGATTATTTCACGAATCAGATTCAGAGGTTTTGGGACTTCCGCCGGTATCTTTTTTCTCAATTTCTTCTTCGTTCATCTTCTATCTTTCTATCCCCGACGAGGTTCGTATCATTTGGCATCGACGTGGATTTGAGGACAAATCCTCTTGAAGAGGAGGGGAATGATGCAACCCAAGATCCGGAACGACGAAGAGAGCATCGAAATGGGAGTCGGGAACGTGCCGAGAAGGTGCCGCGAAGTTCGGAGAGGATTTTGGACTTTTTGGGCGAAAATGTACTGCCGTCGGGCGACAGAGAATTTACACTACGACAACGTCAGGCGACATCTGATTGTCGGGCGACAGCGTATTTGCACTACGAGACCGTCGGGCGACATTTGGATGTCGGGCGACAGCAAAAACCCGTCGGGCGACAGGTCCTTGAAATTTACGTACGGAGCAGATTCGAATCGCAGGTTGAGCTTGCGAGCGACGGAGGTTTGTCGGACGACAGGAAATTCTGTCGGACGACAAGTCCCAAAAGTGGGCGGCGGAATTTAGGTCTCCGCGTGATTGCTTTGTTTATTTCCTTTTCTTTTATGCTTTTTGTTATGCCTATATAAAGGCTTTGCTTTTCATTATTTTAGAACAACCATGAATTAATTATTGAAATTATTATTTTGTGAGTTTATTAAAATTCTCTCTGGGGTTCGAATTCTACCCGACTACCAAAAGAGTTCAACCGACGAATCAACGAAGCGATCCACCCTTCGTTCGTGTGTCTTCCTCATCCCCGAGTTGCTGCGTCGATCACGTGTTGGGGTCTAGGGTTCCGTCCTTAGATTATTTCACGAATCAGATTCAGAGGTTTTGGGATTTCCGCCGGTATCTTTTTTCTCAATATCTTCTTCGTTCATCTTCTATCTTTCTATCCCCGACGAGGTTCGTATCATTTGGCATCGACGTAGATTTGAGGACAAATCCTCTTGAAGAGGAGGGGAATGATGCAACCCAAGATCCGGAACGACGAAGAGAGCATCGAAATGGGAGTCGGGAACGTGCCGAGAAGGTGCCGCGAAGTTCGGAGAGGATTTTGGACTTTTTGGGCGAAAAAGTACTGCCGTCGGCCGACAGAGAATTTATAGTACGACAACGTCGGGCGACATCTGATTGTCGGGCGACAGCGTATTTGCACTACGAGACCGTCGGGCGACATTTGGATGTCGGGCGACAGCAAAAACCCGTCGGGCGACAGGTCCTGGAAATTTACGTACGGAGCAGATTCGAATCGCAGGTTGAGCCTGCGAGCGACAGAGGTTTGTCGTACGACAGGAAATTCTGTCGGACGACAAGTCCCAAAAGTGAGCGGCGGAATTTAGGTCTCCGCGTGATTTCTTTGTTTATTTCCTTTTCTTTTATGCTTTTTGTTATGCCTATATAAAGGCTTTGCTTTTCATTATTTTAGAACAACCATGAATTGATTATTGAAATTATTATTTTGTGAGTTTATTAAAATTCTCTCTGGGGTTCGAATTCTACCCGACTATCAAAAGAGTTCAACCGACGAATCAACGAAGCGATCCACCCTTCGTTCGTGTGTCTTCCTCATCCCCGAGTTGCTGTGTCGATCACGTGTTGGGGTCTAGGGTTTCGTCCTTAGATTATTTCACGAATCAGATTCAGAGGTTTTGGGACTTCCGCCGGTATCTTTTTTCTCAATTTCTTCTTCGTTCATCTTCTATCTTTCTATCCCAGACGAGGTTCGTATCATTTGGCATCGACGTGGATTTGAGGACAAATCCTCTTGAAGAGGAGGGGAATGATGCAACCCAAGATCCGGAACGACGAAGAGAGCATCGAAATGGGAGTCGGGAACGTGCCGAGAAGGTGTCGCGAAGTTCGGAGAGGATTTTGGACTTTTTGGGCGAAAATGTACTTTCGTCGGCCGACAGAGAATTTACACTACGACAACGTCGGGCGACATCTGATTGTCGGGCGACAGCGTATTTGCACTACGAGACCGTCGGGCGACATTTGGATGTCGGGCGACAGCAAAAACCCGTCGGGCGACAGGTCCTGGAAATTTACGTACGGAGCAGATTCGAATCGCAGGTTGAGCCTGCGAGCGACGGAGGTTTGTCGGACGACAAGTCCCAAAACAGGGCGGCGGAATTTAGGTCTCCGCGTTATTTCTTTGTTTATTTCCTTTTCTTTTATGCTTTTTGTTATGCCTATATAAAGGCTTTGCTTTTCATTATTTTAGAACAACCATGAATTGATTATTGAAATTATTATTTTGTGAGTTTATTAAAATTCTCTCTGGGGTTCGAATTCTACCCGACTACCAAAAGAGTTCAACCGACGAATCAACGAAGCGATCCACCCTTCGTTCGTGTGTCTTCCTCATCCCCGAGTTGCTGCGTCGATCACGTGTTGGGGTCTAGGGTTCCGTCCTTAGATTATTTCACGAATCAGATTCAGAGGTTTTGGGACTTCCGCCGGTATCTTTTTTCTCAATTTCTTCTTCGTTCATCTTCTATCTTTCTATCCCCGACGAGGTTCGTATCATTTGGCATCGACGTGGATTTGAGGACAAATCCTCTTGAAGAGGAGGGGAATGATGCAACCCAAGATCCGGAACGACGAAGAGAGCATCGAAATGGGAGTCGGGAACGTGCCGAGAAGGTGCCGCGAAGTTCGGAGAGGATTTTGGACTTTTTGGGCGAAAATGTACTGCCGTCGGGCGACAGAGAATTTACACTACGACAACGTCAGGCGACATCTGATTGTCGGGCGACAGCGTATTTGCACTACGAGACCGTCGGGCGACATTTGGATGTCGGGCGACAGCAAAAACCCGTCGGGCGACAGGTCCTTGAAATTTACGTACGGAGCAGATTCGAATCGCAGGTTGAGCTTGCGAGCGACGGAGGTTTGTCGGACGACAGGAAATTCTGTCGGACGACAAGTCCCAAAAGTGGGCGGCGGAATTTAGGTCTCCGCGTGATTGCTTTGTTTATTTCCTTTTCTTTTATGCTTTTTGTTATGCCTATATAAAGGCTTTGCTTTTCATTATTTTAGAACAACCATGAATTAATTATTGAAATTATTATTTTGTGAGTTTATTAAAATTCTCTCTGGGGTTCGAATTCTACCCGACTACCAAAAGAGTTCAACCGACGAATCAACGAAGCGATCCACCCTTCGTTCGTGTGTCTTCCTCATCCCCGAGTTGCTGTGTCGATCACGTGTTGGGGTCTAGGGTTTCGTCCTTAGATTATTTCACGAATCAGATTCAGAGGTTTTGGGACTTCCGCCGGTATCTTTTTTCTCAATTTCTTCTTCGTTCATCTTCTATCTTTCTATCCCCGACGAGGTTCGTATCATTTGGCATCGACGTGGATTTGAGGACAAATCCTCTTGAAGAGGAGGGGAATGATGCAACCCAAGATCCGGAACGACGAAGAGAGCATCGAAATGGGAGTCGGGAATGTGCCGAGAAGGTGTCGCGAAGTTCGGAGAGGATTTTGGACTTTTTGGGCGAAAATGTACTTTCGTCGGCCGACAGAGAATTTACACTACGACAACGTCGGGCGACATCTGATTGTCGGGCGACAGCGTATTTGCACTACGAGACCGTCGGGCGACATTTGGATGTCGGGCGACAGCAAAAACCCGTCGGGCGACAGGTCCTGGAAATTTACGTACGGAGCAGATTCGAATCGCAGGTTGAGCCTGCGAGCGACGGAGGTATGTCGGACGACAGAAAATTCTGTCGGACGACAAGTCCCAAAAGTGGGCGGCGGAATTTAGGTCTCCGCGTGATTTCTTTGTTTATTTCCTTTTCTTTTATGCTTTTTGTTATGCCTATATAAAGGCTTTGCTTTTCATTATTTTAGAACAACCATGAATTGATTATTGAAATTATTATTTTGGGAGTTTATTAAAATTCTCTCTGGGGTTCGAATTCTACCCGACTACCAAAAGAGTTCAACCGACGAATCAACGAAGCGATCCACCCTTCGTTCGTGTGTCTTCCTCATCCCCGAGTTGCTGCGTCGATCACGTGTTGGGGTCTAGGGTTCCGTCCTTAGATTATTTCACGAATCATATTCAGAGGTTTTGGGACTTCCGCCGGTATCTTTTTTATCAATTTCTTCTTCGTTCATCTTCTATCTTTCTATCCCCGACGAGGTTCGTATCATTTGGCATCGACGTGGATTTGAGGACAAATCCTCTTGAAGAGGAGGGGAATGATGCAACACAAGATCCGGAACGACGAAGAGAGCATCGAAATGGGAGTCGGGAACGTGCCGAGAAGGTGCCGCGAAGTTCGGAGAGGATTTTGGACTTTTTGGGCGAAAATGTACTGCCGTCGGCCGACAGAGAATTTACACTACGACAACGTCAGGCGACATCTGATTGTCGGGCGACAGCGTATTTGCACTACGAGACCGTCGGGCGACATTTGGATGTCGGGCGACAGCAAAAACCCGTCGGGCGACAGGTCCTGGAAATTTACGTACGGAGCAGATTCGAATCGCAGGTTGAGCTTGCGAGCGACGGTGGTTTGTCGGACGACAGGAAATTCTGTCGGACGACAAGTCCCAAAAGTGGGCGGCGGAATTTAGGTCTCCGCGTGATTGCTTTGTTTATTTCCTTTTCTTTTATGCTTTTTGTTATGCCTATATAAAGGCTTTGCTTTTCATTATTTTAGAACAACCATGAATTGATTATTGAAATTATTATTTTGTGAGTTTATTAAAATTCTCTCTGGGGTTCGAATTCTATCCGACTACCAAAAGAGTTCAACCGACGAATCAACGAAGCGATCCACCCTTCGTTCGTGTGTCTTCCTCATCCCCGAGTTGCTGCGTCGATCACGTGTTGGGGTCTAGGGTTCCGTCCTTAGATTATTTCACGAATCATATTAAGAGGTTTTCGGACTTCCGCCGGTATCTTTTTTCTCATTTTCTTCTTCGTTCATCTTCTATCTTTCTATCCCAGACGAGGTTCGTATCATTTGGCATCGACGTGGATTTGAGGACAAATCCTCTTGAATAGGAGGGGAATGATGCAACCCAAGATCCGGAACGACGAAGAGAGCATCGAAATGGGAGTCGGGAACGTGCCGAGAAGGTGTCGCGAAGTTCGGAGAGGATTTTGGACTTTTTGGGCGAAAATGTACTTTCGTCGGCCGACAGAGAATTTACACTACGACAACGTCGGGCGACATCTGATTGTCGGGCGACAGCGTATTTGCACTACGAGACCGTCGGGCGATATTTGGATGTCGGGCGACAGCAAAAACCCGTCGGGCGACAGGTCCTGGAAATTTACGTACGGAGCAGATTCGAATCGCAGGTTGAGCCTGCGAGCGACGGAGGTTTGTCGGACGACAGAAAATTCTGTCGGACGACAAGTCCCAAAACTGGGCGGCGGAATTTAGGTCTCCGCGTGATTTCTTTGTTTATTTCCTTTTCTTTTATGTTTTTTGTTATGCCTATATAAAGGCTTTGCTTTTCATTATTTTAGAACAACCATGAATTGATTATTGAAATTATTATTTTGTGAGTTTATTAAAATTCTCTCTGGGGTTCGAATTCTACCCGACTACCAAAAGAGTTCAACCGACGAATCAACGAAGCGATCCACCCTTCGTTCGTGTGTCTTCCTCATCCCCGAGTTGCTGCGTCGATCACGTGTTGGGGTCTAGGGTTCCGTCCTTAGATTATTTCACGAATCATATTCAGAGGTTTTGGGACTTCCGCCGGTATCTTTTTTATCAATTTCTTCTTCGTTCATCTTCTATCTTTCTATCCCCGACGAGGTTCGTATCATTTGGCATCGACGTGGATTTGAGGACAAATCCTCTTGAAGATGAGGGGAATGATGCAACCCAAGATCCGGAACGACGAAGAGAGCATCGAAATGGGAGTCGGGAACGTGCCGAGAAGGTGCCGCGAAGTTCGGAGAGGATTTTGGACTTTTTGGGCGAAAATGTACTGCCGTCGGCCGACAGAGAATTTACACTACGACAACGTCAGGCGACATCTGATTGTCGGGCGACAGCGTATTTGCACTACGAGACCGTCGGGCGACATTTGGATGTCGGGCGACAGCAAAAACCCGTCGGGCGACAGGTCCTGGAAATTTACGTACGGAGCAGATTCGAATCGCAGGTTGAGCTTGCGAGCGACGGTGGTTTGTCGGACGACAGGAAATTCTGTCGGACGACAAGTCCCAAAAGTGGGCGGCGGAATTTAGGTCTCCGCGTGATTTCTTTGTTTATTTCCTTTTCTTTTATGCTTTTTGTTATGCCTATATAAAGGCTTTGCTTTTCATTATTTTAGAACAACCATGAATTGATTATTGAAATTATTATTTTGTGAGTTTATTAAAATTCTCTCTGGGGTTCGAATTCTATCCGACTACCAAAAGAGTTCAACCGACGAATCAACGAAGCGATCCACCCTTCGTTCGTGTGTCTTCCTCATCCCCGAGTTGCTGCGTCGATCACGTGTTGGGGTCTAGGGTTCCGTCCTTAGATTATTTCACGAATCATATTCAGAGGTTTTGGGACTTCCGCCGGTATCTTTTTTCTCAATTTCTTCTTCGTTCATCTTCTATCTTTCTATCCCAGACGAGGTTCGTATCATTTGGCATTGACGTGGATTTGAGGACAAATCCTCTTGAAGAGGAGGGGAATGATGCAACCCAAGATCCGGAACGACGAAGAGAGCATCGAAATGGGAGTCGGGAACGTGCCGAGAAGGTGTCGCGAAGTTCGGAGAGGATTTTGGACTTTTTGGGCGAAAATGTACTTTCGTCGGCCGACAGAGAATTTACACTACGACAACGTCGGGCGACATCTGATTGTCGGGCGACAGCGTATTGGCACTACGAGACCGTCGGGCGATATTTGGATGTCGGGCGACAGCAAAAACCCGTCGGGCGACAGGTCCTGGAAATTTACGTACGGAGCAGATTCGAATCGCAGGTTGAGCCTGCGAGCGACGGAGGTTTGTCGGACGACAGAAAATTCTGTCGGACGACAAGTCCCAAAACTGGGCGGCGGAATTTAGGTCTCCGCGTGATTTCTTTGTTTATTTCCTTTTCTTTTATGTTTTTTGTTATGCATATATAAAGGCTTTGCTTTTCATTATTTTAGAACAACCATGAATTGATTATTGAAATTATTATTTTGTGAGTTTATTAAAATTCTCTCTGGGGTTCGAATTCTACCCGACTACCAAAAGAGTTCAACCGACGAATCAACGAAGCGATCCACCCTTCGTTCGTGTGTCTTCCTCATCCCCGAGTTGCTGCGTCGATCACGTGTTGGGGTCTAGGGTTCCGTCCTTAGATTATTTCACGAATCAGATTCAGAGGTTTTGGGACTTCCGCCGGTATCTTTTTTCTCAATTTCTTCTTCGTTCATCTTCTATCTTTCTATCCCCGACGAGGTTCGTATCATTTGGCATCGACGTGGATTTGAGGACAAATCCTCTTGAAGAGGAGGGGAATGATGCAACCCAAGATCCGGAACGACGAAGAGAGCATCGAAATGGGAGTCGGGAACGTGCCGAGAAGGTGCCGCGAAGTTCGGAGAGGATTTTGGACTTTTTGGGCGAAAATGTACTGCCGTCGGCCGACAGAGAATTTACACTACGACAACGTCAGGCGACATCTGATTGTCGGGCGACAGCGTATTTGCACTACGAGACCGTCGGGCGACATTTGGATGTCGGGCGACAGCAAAAACCCGTCGGGCGACAGGTCCTGGAAATTTACGTACGGAGCAGATTCGAATCGCAGGTTAAGCTTGCGAGCGACGGAGGTTTGTCGGACGACAGGAAATTCTGTCGGACGACAAGTCCCAAAAGTGGGCGGCGGAATTTAGGTCTCCGCGTGATTGCTTTGTTTATTTCCTTTTCTTTTATGCTTTTTGTTATGCCTATATAAAGGCTTTGCTTTTCATTATTTTAGAACAACCATGAATTAATTATTGAAATTATTATTTTGTGAGTTTATTAAAATTCTCTCTGGGGTTCGAATTCTACCCGACTACCAAAAGAGTTCAACCGACGAATCAACGAAGCGATCCACCCTTCGTTCGTGTGTCTTCCTCATCCCCGAGTTCCTGTGTCGATCACGTGTTGGGGTCTAGGGTTTCGTCCTTAGATTATTTCACGAATCAGATTCAGAGGTTTTGGGACTTCCGCCGGTATCTTTTTTCTCAATTTCTTCTTCGTTCATCTTCTATCTTTCTATCCCCGACGAGGTTCGTATCATTTGGCATCGACGTGGATTTGAGGACAAATCCTCTTGAAGAGGAGGGGAATGATGCAACCCAAGATCCGGAACGACGAAGAGAGCATCGAAATGGGAGTCGGGAACGTGCCGAGAAGGTGCCGCGAAGTTCGGAGAGGATTTTGGACTTTTTGGGCGAAAATGTACTGCCGTCGGCCGACAGAGAATTTACACTACGACAACGTCAGGCGACATCTGATTGTCGGGCGACAGCGTATTTGCACTACGAGACCGTCGGGCGACATTTGGATGTCGGGCGACAGCAAAAACCCGTCGGGCGACAGGTCCTGGAAATTTACGTACGGAGCAGATTCGAATCGCAGGTTAAGCTTGCGAGCGACGGAGGTTTGTCGGACGACAGGAAATTCTGTCGGACGACAAGTCCCAAAAGTGGGCGGCGGAATTTAGGTCTCCGCGTGATTGCTTTGTTTATTTCCTTTTCTTTTATGCTTTTTGTTATGCCTATATAAAGGCTTTGCTTTTCATTATTTTAGAACAACCATGAATTAATTATTGAAATTATTATTTTGTGAGTTTATTAAAATTCTCTCTGGGGTTCGAATTCTACCCGACTACCAAAAGAGTTCAACCGACGAATCAACGAAGCGATCCACCCTTCGTTCGTGTGTCTTCCTCATCCCCGAGTTCCTGTGTCGATCACGTGTTGGGGTCTAGGGTTTCGTCCTTAGATTATTTCACGAATCAGATTCAGAGGTTTTGGGACTTCCGCCGGTATCTTTTTTCTCAATTTCTTCTTCGTTCATCTTCTATATTTCTATCCCCGACGAGGTTTGTATCATTTGGCATCGACGTGGATTTGAGGACAAATCCTCTTGAAGAGGAGGGGAATGATGCAACCCAAGATCCGGAACGACGAAGAGAGCATCGAAATGGGAGTCGGGAACGTGCCGAGAAGGTGTCGCGAAGTTCGGAGAGGATTTTGGACTTTTTGGGCGAAAATGTACTTTCGTCGGCCGACAGAGAATTTACACTACGACAACGTCGGGCGACATCTGATTGTCGGGCGACAGCGTATTTGCACTACGAGACCGTCGGGCGACATTTGGATGTCGGGCGACAGCAAAAACCCGTCGGGCGACAGGTCCTGGAAATTTACGTACGGAGCAGATTCGAATCGCAGGTTGAGCCTGCGAGCGACGGAGGTTTGTCGGACGACAGAAAATTCTGTCGGACGACAAGTCCCAAAAGTGGGCGGCGGAATTTAGGTCTCCGCGTGATTTCTTTGTTTATTTCCTTTTCTTTTATGCTTTTTGTTATGCCTATATAAAGGCTTTGCTTTTAATTATTTTAGAACAACCATGAATTGATTATTGAAATTATTATTTTGGGAGTTTATTAAAATTCTCTCTGGGGTTCGAATTCTACCCGACTACCAAAAGAGTTCAACCGACGAATCAACGAAGCGATCCACCCTTCGTTCGTGTGTCTTCCTCATCCCCGAGTTGCTGCGTCGATCACGTGTTGGGGTCTAGGGTTCCGTCCTTAGATTATTTCACGAATCATATTCAGAGGTTTTGGGACTTCCGTCGGTATCTTTTTTATCAATTTCTTCTTCGTTCATCTTCTATCTTTCTATCCCCGACGAGGTTCGTATCATTTGGCATCGACGTGGATTTGAGGACAAATCCTCTTGAAGAGGAGGGGAATGATGCAACCCAAGATCCGGAACGACGAAGAGAGCATCGAAATGGGAGTCGGGAACGTGCCGAGAAGGTGCCGCGAAGTTCGGAGAGGATTTTGGACTTTTTGGGCGAAAATGTACAGCCGTCGGCCGACAGAGAATTTACACTACGACAACGTCAGGCGACATCTGATTGTCGGGCGACAGCGTATTTGCACTACGAGACCGTCGGGCGACATTTGGATGTCGGGCGACAGCAAAAACCCGTCGGGCGACAGGTCCTGGAAATTTACGTACGGAGCAGATTCGAATCGCAGGTTAAGCTTGCGAGCGACAGAGGTTTGTCGGACGACAGGAAATTCTGTCGGACGACAAGTCCCAAAAGTGGGCGGCGGAATTTAGGTCTCCGCGTGATTGCTTTGTTTATTTCCTTTTCTTTTATGCTTTTTGTTATGCCTATATAAAGGCTTTGCTTTTCATTATTTTAGAACAACCATGAATTAATTATTGAAATTATTATTTTGTGAGTTTATTAAAATTCTCTCTGGGGTTCGAATTCTACCCGACTACCAAAAGAGTTCAACCGACGAATCAACGAAGCGATCCACCCTTCGTTCGTGTGTCTTCCTCATCCCCGAGTTGCTGTGTCGATCACGTGTTGGGGTCTAGGGTTTCGTCCTTAGATTATTTCACGAATCAGATTCAGAGGTTTTGGGACTTCCGCCGGTATCTTTTTTCTCAATTTCTTCTTCGTTCATCTTCTATCTTTCTATCCCCGACGAGGTTTGTATCATTTGGCATCGACGTGGATTTGAGGACAAATCCTCTTGAAGAGGAGGGGAATGATGCAACCCAAGATCCGGAACGACGAAGAGAGCATCGAAATGGGAGTCGGGAACGTGCCGAGAAGGTGTCGCGAAGTTCGGAGAGGATTTTGGACTTTTTGGGCGAAAATGTACTTTCGTCGGCCGACAGAGAATTTACACTACGACAACGTCGGGCGACATCTGATTGTCGGGCGACAGCGTATTTGCACTACGAGACCGTCGGGCGACATTTGGATGTCGGGCGACAGCAAAAACCCGTCGGGCGACAGGTCCTGGAAATTTACGTACGGAGCAGATTCGAATCGCAGGTTGAGCCTGCGAGCGACGGAGGTTTGTCGGACGACAGAAAATTCTGTCGGACGACAAGTCCCAAAAGTGGGCGGCGGAATTTAGGTCTCCGCGTGATTTCTTTGTTTATTTCCTTTTCTTTTATGCTTTTTGTTATGCCTATATAAAGGCTTTGCTTTTCATTATTTTAGAACAACCATGAATTGATTATTGAAATTATTATTTTGGGAGTTTATTAAAATTCTCTCTGGGGTTCGAATTCTACCCGACTACCAAAAGAGTTCAACCGACGAATCAACGAAGCGATCCACCCTTCGTTCGTGTGTCTTCCTCATCCCCGAGTTGCTGCGTCGATCACGTGTTGGGGTCTAGGGTTCCGTCCTTAGATTATTTCACGAATCATATTCAGAGGTTTTGGGACTTCCGCCGGTATCTTTTTTATCAATTTCTTCTTCGTTCATCTTCTATCTTTCTATCCCCGACGAGGTTCGTATCATTTGGCATCGACGTGGATTTGAGGACAAATCCTCTTGAAGAAGAGGGGAATGATGCAACCCAAGATCCGGAACGACGAAGAGAGCATCGAAATGGGAGTCGGGAACGTGCCGAGAAGGTGCCGCGAAGTTCGGAGAGGATTTTGGACTTTTTGGGCGAAAATGTACTGCCGTCGGCCGACAGAGAATTTACACTACGACAACGTCAGGCGACATCTGATTGTCGGGCGACAGCGTATTTGCACTACGAGACCGTCGGGCGACATTTGGATGTCGGGCGACAGCAAAAACCCGTCGGGCGACAGGTCCTGGAAATTTACGTACGGAGCAGATTCGAATCGCAGGTTGAGCTTGCGAGCGACGGTGGTTTGTCGGACGACAGGAAATTCTGTCGGACGACAAGTCCCAAAAGTGGGCGGCGGAATTTAGGTCTCCGCGTGATTGCTTTGTTTATTTCCTTTTCTTTTATGCTTTTTGTTATGCCTATATAAAGGCTTTGCTTTTCATTATTTTAGAACAACCATGAATTGATTATTGAAATTATTATTTTGTGAGTTTATTAAAATTCTCTCTGGGGTTCGAATTCTACCCGACTACCAAAAGAGTTCAACCGACGAATCAACGAAGCGATCCACCCTTCGTTCGTGTGTCTTCCTCATCCCCGAGTTGCTGCGTCGATCACGTGTTGGGGTCTAGGGTTCCGTCCTTAGATTATTTCACGAATCATATTCAGAGGTTTTGGGACTTCCGCCGGTATCTTTTTTATCAATTTCTTCTTCGTTCATCTTCTATCTTTCTATCCCCGACGAGGTTCGTATCATTTGGCATCGACGTGGATTTGAGGACAAATCCTCTTGAAGAGGAGGGGAATGATGCAACCCAAGATCCGGAACGACGAAGAGAGCATCGAAATGGGAGTCGGGAACGTGCCGAGAAGGTGCCGCGAAGTTCGGAGAGGATTTTGGACTTTTTGGGCGAAAATGTACTGCCGTCGGCCGACAGAGAATTTACACTACGACAACGTCAGGCGACATCTGATTGTCGGGCGACAGCGTATTTGCACTACGAGACCGTCGGGCGACATTTGGATGTCGGGCGACAGCAAAAACCCGTCGGGCGACAGGTCCTGGAAATTTACGTACGGAGCAGATTCGAATCGCAGGTTAAGCTTGCGAGCGACAGAGGTTTGTCGGACGACAGGAAATTCTGTCGGACGACAAGTCCCAAAAGTGGGCGGCGGAATTTAGGTCTCCGCGTGATTGCTTTGTTTATTTCCTTTTCTTTTATGCTTTTTGTTATGCCTATATAAAGGCTTTGCTTTTCATTATTTTAGAACAACCATGAATTAATTATTGAAATTATTATTTTGTGAGTTTATTAAAATTCTCTCTGGGGTTCGAATTCTACCCGACTACCAAAAGAGTTCAACCGACGAATCAACGAAGCGATCCACCCTTCGTTCGTGTGTCTTCCTCATCCCCGAGTTGCTGTGTCGATCACGTGTTGGGGTCTAGGGTTTCGTCCTTAGATTATTTCACGAATCAGATTCAGAGGTTTTGGGACTTCCGCCGGTATCTTTTTTCTCAATTTCTTCTTCGTTCATCTTCTATCTTTCTATCCCCGACGAGGTTTGTATCATTTGGCATCGACGTGGATTTGAGGACAAATCCTCTTGAAGAGGAGGGGAATGATGCAACCCAAGATCCGGAACGACGAAGAGAGCATCGAAATGGGAGTCGGGAACGTGCCGAGAAGGTGTCGCGAAGTTCGGAGAGGATTTTGGACTTTTTGGGCGAAAATGTACTTTCGTCGGCCGACAGAGAATTTACACTACGACAACGTCGGGCGACATCTGATTGTCGGGCGACAGCGTATTTGCACTACGAGACCGTCGGGCGACATTTGGATGTCGGGCGACAGCAAAAACCCGTCGGGCGACAGGTCCTGGAAATTTACGTACGGAGCAGATTCGAATCGCAGGTTGAGCCTGCGAGCGACGGAGGTTTGTCGGACGACAGAAAATTCTGTCGGACGACAAGTCCCAAAAGTGGGCGGCGGAATTTAGGTCTCCGCGTGATTTCTTTGTTTATTTCCTTTTCTTTTATGCTTTTTGTTATGCCTATATAAAGGCTTTGCTTTTCATTATTTTAGAACAACCATGAATTGATTATTGAAATTATTATTTTGGGAGTTTATTAAAATTCTCTCTGGGGTTCGAATTCTACCCGACTACCAAAAGAGTTCAACCGACGAATCAACGAAGCGATCCACCCTTCGTTCGTGTGTCTTCCTCATCCCCGAGTTGCTGCGTCGATCACGTGTTGGGGTCTAGGGTTCCGTCCTTAGATTATTTCACGAATCATATTCAGAGGTTTTGGGACTTCCGCCGGTATCTTTTTTATCAATTTCTTCTTCGTTCATCTTCTATCTTTCTATCCCCGACGAGGTTCGTATCATTTGGCATCGACGTGGATTTGAGGACAAATCCTCTTGAAGAAGAGGGGAATGATGCAACCCAAGATCCGGAACGACGAAGAGAGCATCGAAATGGGAGTCGGGAACGTGCCGAGAAGGTGCCGCGAAGTTCGGAGAGGATTTGGGACTTTTTGGGCGAAAATGTACTGCCGTCGGCCGACAGAGAATTTACACTACGACAACGTCAGGCGACATCTGATTGTCGGGCGACAGCGTATTTGCACTACGAGACCGTCGGGCGACATTTGGATGTCGGGCGACAGCAAAAACCCGTCGGGCGACAGGTCCTGGAAATTTACGTACGGAGCAGATTCGAATCGCAGGTTGAGCTTGCGAGCGACGGTGGTTTGTCGGACGACAGGAAATTCTGTCGGACGACAAGTCCCAAAAGTGGGCGGCGGAATTTAGGTCTCCGCGTGATTGCTTTGTTTATTTCCTTTTCTTTTATGCTTTTTGTTATGCCTATATAAAGGCTTTGCTTTTCATTATTTTAGAACAACCATGAATTGATTATTGAAATTATTATTTTGTGAGTTTATTAAAATTCTCTCTGGGGTTCGAATTCTACCCGACTACCAAAAGAGTTCAACCGACGAATCAAAGAAGCGATCCACCCTTCGTTCGTGTGTCTTCCTCATCCCCGAGTTGCTGCGTCGATCACGTGTTGGGGTCTAGGGTTCCGTCCTTAGATTATTTCACGAATCATATTCAGAGGTTTTGGGACTTCCGTCGGTATCTTTTTTATCAATTTCTCCTTCGTTCATCTTCTATCTTTCTATCCCCGACGAGGTTCGTATCAATTGGCATCGACGTGGATTTGAGGACAAATCCTCTTGAAGAGGAGGGGAATGATGCAACCCAAGATCCGGAACGACGAAGAGAGCATCGAAATGGGAGTCGGGAACGTGCCGAGAAGGTGCCGCGAAGTTCGGAGAGGATTTTGGACTTTTTGGGCGAAAATGTACTGCCGTCGGCCGACAGAGAATTTACATTACGACAACGTCAGGCGACATCTGATTGTCGGGCGACAGCGTATTTGCACTACGAGTCCGTCGGGCGACATTTGGATGTCGGGCGACAGCAAAAACCCGTCGGGCGACAGGTCCTGGAAATTTACGTACGGAGCAGATTCGAATCGCAGGTTAAGCCTACGAGCGACGGAGGTTTGTCGGACGACAGAAAATTCTGTCGGACGACAAGTCCCAAAAGTGGGCGGCGGAATTTAGGTCTCCGCGTGATTGCTTTGTTTATTTCCTTTTCTTTTATGCTTTTTGTTATGCCTATATAAAGGCTTTGCTTTTCATTATTTTAGAACAACCATGAATTGATTATTGAAATTATTATTTTGGGAGTTTATTAAAATTCTCTCTGGGGTTCGAATTCTACCCGACTACCAAAAGAGTTCAACCGACGAATCAACGAAGCGATCCACCCTTCGTTCGTGTGTCTTCCTCATCCCCGAGTTGCTGCGTCGATCACGTGTTGGGGTCTAGGGTTCCGTCCTTAGATTATTTCACGAATCATATTCAGAGGTTTTGGGACTTCCGCCGGTATCTTTTTTATCAATTTCTTCTTCGTTCATCTTCTATCTTTCTATCCCCGACGAGGTTCGTATCATTTGGCATCGACGTGGATTTGAGGACAAATCCTCTTGAAGAGGAGGGGAATGATGCAACCCAAGATCCGGAACGACGAAGAGAGCATCGAAATGGGAGTCGGGAACGTGCCGAGAAGGTGCCGCGAAGTTCGGAGAGGATTTTGGAATTTTTGGGCGAAAATGTACTGCCGTCGGCCGACAGAGAATTTACACTACGACAACGTCAGGCGACATCTGATTGTCGGGCGACAGCGTATTTGCACTACGAGACCGTCGGGCAACATTTGGATGTCGGGCGACAGCAAAAACCCGTCGGGCGACAGGTCCTGGAAATTTACTTACGGAGCAGATTCGAATCGCAGGTTGAGCTTGCGAGCGACGGAGGTTTGTCGGACGACAGGAAATTCTGTCGGACGACAAGTCCCAAAAGTGGGCGGCGGAATTTAGGTCTCCGCGTGATTGCTTTGTTTATTTCCTTTTCTTTTATGCTTTTTGTTATGCCTATATAAAGGCTTTGCTTTTCATTATTTTAGAACAACCATGAATTGATTATTGAAATTATTATTTTGTGAGTTTATTAAAATTCTCTCTGGGGTTCGAATTCTACCCGACTACCAAAAGAGTTCAACCGACGAATCAACGAAGCGATCCACCCTTCGTTCGTGTGTCTTCCTCATCCCCGAGTTGCTGTGTCGATCACGTGTTGGGGTCTAGGGTTTCGTCCTTAGATTATTTCACGAATCAGATTCAGAGGTTTTGGGACTTCCGCCGGTATCTTTTTTCTCAATTTCTTCTTCGTTCATCTTCTATCTTTCTATCCCCGACGAGGTTCGTATCATTTGGCATCGACGTGGATTTGAGGACAAATCCTCTTGAAGAGGAGGGGAATGATGCAACCCAAGATCCGGAACGACGAAGAGAGCATCGAAATGGGAGTCGGGAACGTGCCGAGAAGGTGTCGCGAAGTTCGGAGAGGATTTTGGACTTTTTGGGCGAAAATGTACTTTCGTCGGCCGACAGAGAATTTACACTACGACAACGTCGGGCGACATCTGATTGTCGGGCGACAGCGTATTTGCACTACGAGACCGTCGGGCGACATTTGGATGTCGGGCGACAGCAAAAACCCGTCGGGCGACAGGTCCTGGAAATTTACGTACGGAGCAGATTCGAATCGCAGGTTGAGCCTGCGAGCGACGGAGGTTTGTCGGACGACAGAAAATTCTGTCGGACGACAAGTCCCAAAAGTGGGCGGCGGAATTTAGGTCTCCGCGTGATTTCTTTGTTTATTTCCTTTTCTTTTATGCTTTTTGTTATGCCTATATAAAGGCTTTGCTTTTCATTATTTTAGAACAACCATGAATTGATTATTGAAATTATTATTTTGGGAGTTTATTAAAATTCTCTCTGGGGTTCGAATTCTACCCGACTACCAAAAGAGTTCAACCGACGAATCAACGAAGCGATCCACCCTTCGTTCGTGTGTCTTCCTCATCCCCGAGTTGCTGCGTCGATCACGTGTTGGGGTCTAGGGTTCCGTCCTTAGATTATTTCACGAATCTTATTCAGAGGTTTTGGGACTTCCGCCGGTATCTTTTTTATCAATTTCTTCTTCGTTCATCTTCTATCTTTCTATCCCCGACGAGGTTCGTATCATTTGGCATCGACGTGGATTTGAGGACAAATCCTCTTGAAGAGGAGGGGAATGATGCAACCCAAGATCCGGAACGACGAAGAGAGCATCGAAATGGGAGTCGGGAACGTGCCGAGAAGGTGCCGCGAAGTTCGGAGAGGATTTTGGACTTTATGGGCGAAAATGTACTGTCGTCGGCCGACAGAGAATTTACACTACGACAACGTCAGGAGACATCTGATTGTCGGGCGACAGCGTATTTGCACTACGAGACCGTCGGGCGACATTTGGATGTCGGGCGACAGCAAAAACCCGTCGGGCGACAGGTCCTGGAAATTTACGTACGGAGCAGATTCGAATCGCAGGTTGAGCTTGCGAGCGACGGTGGTTTGTCGGACGACAGGAAATTCTGTCGGACGACAAGTCCCAAAAGTGGGCGGCGGAATTTCGGTCTCCGCGTGATTGCTTTGTTTATTTCCTTTTCTTTTATGCTTTTTGTTATGCCTATATAAAGGCTTTGCTTTTCATTATTTTAGAACAACCATGAATTGATTATTGAAATTATTATTTTGTGAGTTTATTAAAATTCTCTCTGGGGTTCGAATTCTACCCGACTACCAAAAGAGTTCAACCGACGAATCAACGAAGCGATCCACCCTTCGTTCGTGTGTCTTCCTCATCCCCGAGTTGCTGTGTCGATCACGTGTTGGGGTCTAGGGTTTCGTCCTTAGATTATTTCACGAATCAGATTCAGAGGTTTTGGGACTTCCGCCGGTATCTTTTTTCTCAATTTCTTCTTCGTTCATCTTCTATCTTTCTATCCCCGACGAGGTTCGTATCATTTGGCATCGACGTGGATTTGAGGACAAATCCTCTTGAAGAGGAGGGGAATGATGCAACCCAAGATCCGGAACGACGAAGAGAGCATCGAAATGGGAGTCGGGAACGTGCCGAGAAGGTGTCGCGAAGTTCGGAGAGGATTTTGGACTTTTTGGGCGAAAATGTACTTTCGTCGGCCGACAGAGAATTTACACTACGACAACGTCGGGCGACATCTGATTGTCGGGCGACAGCGTATTTGCACTACGAGACCGTCGGGCGACATTTGGATGTCGGGCGACAGCAAAAACCCGTCGGGCGACAGGTCCTGGAAATTTACGTACGGAGCAGATTCGAATCGCAGGTTGAGCCTGCGAGCGACGGAGGTTTGTCGGACGACAGAAAATTCTGTCGGACGACAAGTCCCAAAAGTGGGCGGCGGAATTTAGGTCTCCGCGTGATTTCTTTGTTTATTTCCTTTTCTTTTATGCTTTTTGTTATGCCTATATAAAGGCTTTGCTTTTCATTATTTTAGAACAACCATGAATTGATTATTGAAATTATTATTTTGGGAGTTTATTAAAATTCTCTCTGGGGTTCGAATTCTACCCGACTACCAAAAGAGTTCAACCGACGAATCAACGAAGCGATCCACCCTTCGTTCGTGTGTCTTCCTCATCCCCGAGTTGCTGCGTCGATCACGTGTTGGGGTCTAGGGTTCCGTCCTTAGATTATTTCACGAATCTTATTCAGAGGTTTTGGGACTTCCGCCGGTATCTTTTTTATCAATTTCTTCTTCGTTCATCTTCTATCTTTCTATCCCCGACGAGGTTCGTATCATTTGGCATCGACGTGGATTTGAGGACAAATCCTCTTGAAGAGGAGGGGAATGATGCAACCCAAGATCCGGAACGACGAAGAGAGCATCGAAATGGGAGTCGGGAACGTGCCGAGAAGGTGCCGCGAAGTTCGGAGAGGATTTTGGACTTTATGGGCGAAAATGTACTGTCGTCGGCCGACAGAGAATTTACACTACGACAACGTCAGGAGACATCTGATTGTCGGGCGACAGCGTATTTGCACTACGAGACCGTCGGGCGACATTTGGATGTCGGGCGACAGCAAAAACCCGTCGGGCGACAGGTCCTGGAAATTTACGTACGGAGCAGATTCGAATCGCAGGTTGAGCTTGCGAGCGACGGTGGTTTGTCGGACGACAGGAAATTCTGTCGGACGACAAGTCCCAAAAGTGGGCGGCGGAATTTCGGTCTCCGCGTGATTGCTTTGTTTATTTCCTTTTCTTTTATGCTTTTTGTTATGCCTATATAAAGGCTTTGCTTTTCATTATTTTAGAACAACCATGAATTGATTATTGAAATTATTATTTTGTGAGTTTATTAAAATTCTCTCTGGGGTTCGAATTCTACCCGACTACCAAAAGAGTTCAACCGACGAATCAACGAAGCGATCCACCCTTCGTTCGTGTGTCTTCCTCATCCCCGAGTTGCTGCGTCGATCACGTGTTGGGGTCTAGGGTTCCGTCCTTAGATTATTTCACGAATCATATTCAGAGGTTTTGGGACTTCCGTCGGTATCTTTTTTATCAATTTCTTCTTCGTTCATCTTCTATCTTTCTATCCCCGACGAGGTTCGTATCATTTGGCATCGACGTGGATTTGAGGACAAATCCTCTTGAAGAGGAGGGGAATGATGCAACCCAAGATCCGGAACGACGAAGAGAGCATCGAAATGGGAGTCGGGAACGTGCCGAGAAGGTGCCGCGAAGTTCGGAGAGGATTTTGGACTTTTTGGGCGAAAATGTACTGCCGTCGGCCGACAGAGAATTTACACTACGACAACGTCAGGCGACATCTGATTGTCGGGCGACAGCGTATTTGCACTACGAGACCGTCGGGCGACATTTGGATGTCGGGCGACAGCAAAAACCCGTCGGGCGACAGGTCCTGGAAATTTACGTACGGAGCAGATTCGAATCGCAGGTTGAGCTTGCGAGCGACGGAGGTTTGTCGGACGACAGGAAATTCTGTCGGACGACAAGTCCCAAAAGTGGGCGGCGGAATTTAGGTCTCCGCGTGATTGCTTTGTTTATTTCCTTTTCTTTTATGCTTTTTGTTATGCCTATATAAAGGCTTTGCTTTTCATTATTTTAGAACAACCATGAATTGATTATTGAAATTATTATTTTGTGAGTTTATTAAAATTCTCTCTGGGGTTCGAATTCTACCCGACTACCAAAAGAGTTCAACCGACGAATCAACGAAGCGATCCACCCTTCGTTCGTGTGTCTTCCTCATCCCCGAGTTGCTGCGTCGATCACGTGTTGGGGTCTAGGGTTCCGTCCTTAGATTATTTCACGAATCATATTCAGAGGTTTTGGGACTTCCGCCGGTATCTTTTTTATCAATTTCTTCTTCGTTCATCTTCTATCTTTCTATCCCCGACGAGGTTCGTATCATTTGGCATCGACGTGGATTTGAGGACAAATCCTCTTGAAGAGGAGGGGAATGATGCAACCCAAGATCCGGAACGACGAAGAGAGCATCGAAATGGGAGTCGGGAACGTGCCGAGAAGGTGCCGCGAAGTTCGGAGAGGATTTTGGACTTTATGGGCGAAAATGTACTGTCGTCGGCCGACAGAGAATTTACACTACGACAACGTCAGGCGACATCTGATTGTCGGGCGACAGCGTATTTGCACTACGAGACCGTCGGGCGACATTTGGATGTCGGGCGACAGCAAAAACCCGTCGGGCGACAGGTCCTGGAAATTTACGTACGGAGCAGATTCGAATCGCAGGTTGAGCTTGCGAGCGACGGTGGTTTGTCGGACGACAGGAAATTCTGTCGGACGACAAGTCCCAAAAGTGGGCGGCGGAATTTCGGTCTCCGCGTGATTGCTTTGTTTATTTCCTTTTCTTTTATGCTTTTTGTTATGCCTATATAAAGGCTTTGCTTTTCATTATTTTAGAACAACCATGAATTGATTATTGAAATTATTATTTTGTGAGTTTATTAAAATTCTCTCTGGGGTTCGAATTCTACCCGACTACCAAAAGAGTTCAACCGAAGAATCAACGAAGCGATCCACCCTTCGTTCGTGTGTCTTCCTCATCCCCGAGTTGCTGCGTCGATCACGTGTTGGGGTCTAGGGTTCCGTCCTTAGATTATTTCACGAATCATATTCAGAGGTTTTGGGACTTCCGTCGGTATCTTTTTTATCAATTTCTTCTTCGTTCATCTTCTATCTTTCTATCCCCGACGAGGTTCGTATCATTTGGCATCGACGTGGATTTGAGGACAAATCCTCTTGAAGAGGAGGGGAATGATGCAACCCAAGATCCGGAACGACGAAGAGAGCATCGAAATGGGAGTCGGGAACGTGCCGAGAAGGTGCCGCGAAGTTCGGAGAGGATTTTGGACTTTTTGGGCGAAAATGTACTGCCGTCGGCCGACAGAGAATTTACACTACGACAACGTCAGGCGACATCTGATTGTCGGGCGACAGCGTATTTGCACTACGAGACCGTCGGGCGACATTTGGATGTCGGGCGACAGCAAAAACCCGTCGGGCGACAGGTCCTGGAAATTTACGTACGGAGCAGATTCGAATCGCAGGTTGAGCTTGCGAGCGACGGTGGTTTGTCGGACGACAGGAAATTCTGTCGGACGACAAGTCCCAAAAGTGGGCGGCGGAATTTCGGTCTCCGCGTGATTGCTTTGTTTATTTCCTTTTCTTTTATGCTTTTTGTTATGCCTATATAAAGGCTTTGCTTTTCATTATTTTAGAACAACCATGAATTGATTATTGAAATTATTATTTTGTGAGTTTATTAAAATTCTCTCTGGGGTTCGAATTCTACCCGACTACCAAAAGAGTTCAACCGAAGAATCAACGAAGCGATCCACCCTTCGTTCGTGTGTCTTCCTCATCCCCGAGTTGCTGCGTCGATCACGTGTTGGGGTCTAGGGTTCCGTCCTTAGATTATTTCACGAATCATATTCAGAGGTTTTGGGACTTCCGTCGGTATCTTTTTTATCAATTTCTTCTTCGTTCATCTTCTATCTTTCTATCCCCGACGAGGTTCGTATCATTTGGCATCGACGTGGATTTGAGGACAAATCCTCTTGAAGAGGAGGGGAATGATGCAACCCAAGATCCGGAACGACGAAGAGAGCATCGAAATGGGAGTCCGGAACGTGCCGAGAAGGTGCCGCGAAGTTCGGAGAGGATTTTGGACTTTTTGGGCGAAAATGTACTGCCGTCGGCCGACAGAGAATTTACACTACGACAACGTCAGGCGACATCTGATTGTCGGGCGACAGCGTATTTGCACTACGAGACCGTCGGGCGACATTTGGATGTCGGGCGACAGCAAAAACCCGTCGGGCGACAGGTCCTGGAAATTTACGTACGGAGCAGATTCGAATCGCAGGTTGAGCTTGCGAGCGACGGAGGTTTGTCGGACGACAGGAAATTCTGTCGGACGACAAGTCCCAAAAGTGGGCGGCGGAATTTAGGTCTCCGCGTGATTGCTTTGTTTATTTCCTTTTCTTTTATGCTTTTTGTTATGCCTATATAAAGGCTTTGCTTTTCATTATTTTAGAACAACCATGAATTGATTATTGAAATTATTATTTTGTGAGTTTATTAAAATTCTCTCTGGGGTTCGAATTCTACCCGACTACCAAAAGAGTTCAACCGACGAATCAACGAAGCGATCCACCCTTCGTTCGTGTGTCTTCCTCATCCCCGAGTTGCTGCGTCGATCACGTGTTGGGGTCTAGGGTTCCGTCCTTAGATTATTTCACGAATCATATTCAGAGGTTTTGGGACTTTCGCCGGTATCTTTTTTATCAATTTCTTCTTCGTTCATCTTCTATCTTTCTATCCCCGACGAGGTTCGTATCATTTGGCATCGACGTGGATTTGAGGACAAATCCTCTTGAAGAGGAGGGGAATGATGCAACCCAAGATCCGGAACGACGAAGAGAGCATCGAAATGGGAGTCGGGAACGTGCCGAGAAGGTGCCGCGAAGTTCGGAGAGGATTTTGGACTTTTTGGGCGAAAATGTACTGCCGTCGGCCGACAGAGAATTTACACTACGACAACGTCAGGCGACATCTGATTGTCGGGCGACAGCGTATTTGCACTACGAGACCGTCGGGCGACATTTGGATGTCGGGCGACAGCAAAAACCCGTCGGGCGACAGGTCCTGGAAATTTACTTACGGAGCAGATTCGAATCGCAGGTTGAGCTTGCGAGCGACGGAGGTTTGTCGGACGACAGGAAATTCTGTCGGACGACAAGTCCCAAAAGTGGGCGGCGGAATTTAGGTCTCCGCGTGATTGCTTTGTTTATTTCATTTTCTTTTATGCTTTTTGTTATGCCTATAGAAAGGCTTTGCTTTTCATTATTTTAGAACAACCATGAATTGATTATTGAAATTATTATTTTGTGAGTTTATTAAAATTCTCTCTGGGGTTCGAATTCTACCCGACTACCAAAAGAGTTCAACCGACGAATCAACGAAGCGATCCACCCTTCGTTCGTGTGTCTTCCTCATCCCCGAGTTGCTGCGTCGATCACGTGTTGGGGTCTAGGGTTCCGTCCTTAGATTATTTCACGAATCATATTCAGAGGTTTTGGGACTTCCGCCGGTATCTTTTTTCTCAATTTCTTCTTCGTTCATCTTCTATCTTTCTATCCCCGACGAGGTTCGTATCATTTGGCATCGACGTGGATTTGAGGACAAATCCTCTTGAAGAGGAGGGGAATGATGCAACCCAAGATCCGGAACGACGAAGAGAGCATCGAAATGGGAGTCGGGAACGTGCCGAGAAGGTGCCGCGAAGTTCGGAGAGGATTTTGGACTTTTTGGGCGAAAATGTACTGCCGTCGGCCGACAGAGAATTTACACTACGACAACGTCAGGCGACATCTGATTGTCGGGCGACAGCGTATTTGCACTACGAGACCGTCGGGCGACATTTGGATGTCGGGCGACAGCAAAAACCCGTCGGGCGACAGGTCCTGGAAATTTACTTACGGAGCAGATTCGAATCGCAGGTTGAGCTTGCGAGCGACGGAGGTTTGTCGGACGACAGGAAATTCTGTCGGACGACAAGTCCCAAAAGTGGGCGGCGGAATTTAGGTCTCCGCGTGATTGCTTTGTTTATTTCCTTTTCTTTTATGCTTTTTGTTATGCCTATATAAAGGCTTTGCTTTTCATTATTTTAGAACAACCATGAATTGATTATTGAAATTATTATTTTGTGAGTTTATTAAAATTCTCTCTGGGGTTCGAATTCTACCCGACTACCAAAAGAGTTCAACCGACGATTCAACGAAGCGATCCACCCTTCGTTCGTGTGTCTTCCTCATCCCCGAGTTGCTGCGTCGATCACGTGTTGAGGTCTAGGGTTCCGTCCTTAGATTATTTCACGAATCATATTCATAGGTTTTGGGACTTCCGCCGGTATCTTTTTTCTCAATTTCTTCTTCGTTCATCTTCTATCTTTCTATACCCGACGAGGTTCGTATCATTTGGCATCGACGTGGATTTGAGGACAAATCCTCTTGAAGAGGAGGGGAATGATGCAACCCAAGATCCGGAACGACGAAGAGAGCATCTAAATGGGAGTCGGGAACGTGCCGAGAAGGTGCCGCGAAGTTCGGAGAGGATTTTGGACTTTTTGGGCGAAAATGTACTGCCGTCGGCCGACAGAGAATTTACACTACGACAACGTCGGGCGACATCTGATTGTCGAGCGACAGCGTATTTGCACTACGAGACCGTCGGGCGACATTTGGATGTCGGGCGACGGCAAAAACCCGTCGGGCGACAGGTCCTGGAAATTTACGTACGGAGCAAATTCGAATCGCAGGTTGAGCCTGCGAGCGACGGAGGTTTGTCGGACGACAGGAAATTCTGTCTGACGACAAGTACCAAAAGTGGGCGGCGGAATTTAGGTCTCCGCGTGATTTCTTTGTTTATTTCCTTTTCTTTTATGCTTTTTGTTATGCCTATATAAAGGCTTTGCTTTTCATTATTTTAGAACAACCATGAATTGATTATTGAAATTATTATTTTGTGAGTTAATTAAAATTCTCTCTGAGTTCGAATTCTACCCGACTACCAAAAGAGTTCAACCGACGAATCAACGAAGCGATCCACCCTTCGTTCGTGTGTCTTCCTCATCCCCGAGTTGCTGCGTCGATCACGTGTTGGGGTCTAGGGTTCCGTCCTTAGATTATTTCACGAATCAGATTCAGAGGTTTTGGGACTTCCGCTGGTATATTTTTTCTCAATTTCTTCTTCGTTCATCTTCTATCTTTCTATCCCCGACGAGGTTCGTATCATTTGACATCGACGTGGATTTGAGGACAAATCCTCTTGAAGAGGAGGGGAATGATGCAACCCAAGATCCGGAACGACGAAGAGAGCATCGAAATGGGAGTCGGGAACGTGCCGAGAAGGTGCCGCGAAGTTCGGAGAGGATTTTGGACTTTTTGGGCGAAAATGTACTGCCGTCGGCCGACAGAGAATTTACACTACGACAACGTCGGGCGACATCTGATTGTCGAGCGACAGCGTATTTGCACTACGAGACCGTCGGGCGACATTTGGATGTCGGGCGACAGCAAAAACCCGTCGGGCGACAGGTCCTGGAAATTTACGTACGGAGCAGATTCGAATCGCAGGTTGAGCCTGCGAGCGACGGAGGTTTGTCGGACGACAGGAAATTCTGTCGGACGACAGGAAATTCTGTCGGACGACAAGTACCAAAAGTGGGCGGCGGAATTTAGGTCTCCGCGTAATTTCTTTGTTTATTTCCTTTTCTTTTATGCTTTTTGTTATGCCTATATAAAGGCTTTGCTTTTCATTATTTTAGAACAACCATGAATTGATTATTGAAATTATTATTTTGTGAGTTTATTAAAATTCTCTCTGGGGTTCGAATTCTACCCGACTACCAAAAGAGTTCAACCGACGAATCAACGAAGCGATCCACCCTTCGTTCGTGTGTCTTCCTCATCCCCGAGTTGCTGCGTCGATCACGTGTTGGGGTCTAGGGTTCCGTCCTTAGATTATTTCACGAATCAGATTCAGAGGTTTTGGGACTTCCGCCGGTATCTTTTTTCTCAATTTCTTCTTAGTTCATCTTCTATATTTCTATCCCCGACGAGGTTCGTATCATTTGGCATCGATGTGGATTTGAGGACAAATCCTCTTGAAGAGGAGGGGAATGATGCAACCCAAGATCCGGAACGACGAAGAGAGCATCGAAATGGGAGTCGGGAACGTGCCGAGAAGGTGCCGCGAAGTTCGGAGAGGATTTTGGACTTTTTGGGCGAAAATGTACTGCCGTCGGCCGACAGAGAATTTACACTACGACAACGTCGGGCGACATCTGATTGTCGGGCGACAGCGTATTTGCACTACGAGACCGTCGGGCGACATTTGGATGTCGGGCGACAGCAAAAACCCGTCGGGCGACAGGTCCTGGAAATTTACGTACGGAGCAGATTCGAATCGCAGGTTGAGCCTGCGAGCGACGGAGGTTTGTCGGACGACAGGAAATTCTGTCGGACGACAAGTCCCAAAAGTGGGCGGCGGAATTTAGGTCTCCGCGTGATTTCTTTGTTTATTTCTTTTTCTTTTATGCTTTTTGTTATGCCTATATAAAGGTTTTGCTTTTCATTATTTTAGAACAACCATGAATTGATTATTGAAATTATTATTTTGTGAGTTTATTAAAATTCTCTCTGGGGTTCGAATTCTACCCGACTACCAAAAGAGTTCAACCGACGAATCAACGAAGCGATCCACCCTTCGTTCGTGTGTCTTCCTCATCCCCGAGTTGCTGCGTCGATCACGTGTTGGGGTCTAGGGTTCCGTCCTTAGATTATTTCACGAATCATATTCAGAGGTTTTGGGACTTCCGCCGGTATCTTTTTTCTCAATTTCTTCTTAGTTCATCTTCTATCTTTCTATCCCCGACGAGGTTCGTATCATTTGGCATCGATGTGGATTTGAGGACAAATCCTCTTGAAGAGGAGGGGAATGATGCAACCCAAGATCCGGAACGACGAAGAGAGCATCGAAATGGGAGTCGGGAACGTGCCGAGAAGGTGCCGCGAAGTTCGGAGAGGATTTTGGACTTTTTGGGCGAAAATGTACTGCCGTCGGCCGACAGAGAATTTACACTACGACAACGTCGGGCGACATCTGATTGTCGAGCGACAGCGTATTTGCACTACGAGACCGTCGGGCGACATTTGGATGTCGGGCGACAACAAAAACCCGTCGGGCGACAGGTCCTGGAAATTTACGTACGGAGCAGATTCGAATCGCAGGTTGAGCCTGCCAGCGACGGAGGTTTGTCGGACGACAGGAAATTCTGTCGGACGACAAGTCCCAAAAGTGGGCGGCGGAATTTAGGTCTCCGCGTGATTTCTTTGTTTATTTCCTTTTCTTTTATGCTTTTTGTTATGCCTATATAAAGGCTTTGCTTTTCATTATTTTAGAACAACCATGAATTGATTATTGAAATTATTATTTTGTGAGTTTATTAAAATTCTCTCTGGGGTTCGAATTCTACCCGACTACCAAAAGAGTTCAACCGACGAATCAACGAAGCGATCCACCCTTCGTTCGTGTGTCTTCCTCATCCCCGAGTTGCTGCGTCGATCACGTGTTAGGGTCTAGGGTTCCGTCCTTAGATTATTTCACGAATCAGATTCAGAGGTTTTGGGACTTCCGCCGGTATCTTTTTTCTCAATTTCTTCTTAGTTCATCTTCTATCTTTCTATCCCCGACGAGGTTCGTATCATTTGGCATCGATGTGGATTTGAGGACAAATCCTCTTGAAGAGGAGGGGAATGATGCAACCCAAGATCCGGAACGACGAAGAGAGCATCGAAATGGGAGTCGGGAACGTGCCGAGAAGGTGCCGCGAAGTTCGGAGAGGATTTTGGACTTTTTGGGCGAAAATGTACTGCCGTCGGCCGACAGAGAATTTACACTACGACAACGTCGGGCGACATCTGATTGTCGGGCAACAGCGTATTTGCACTACGAGACCGTCGAGCGACATTTGGATGTCGGGCGACAGCAAAAACCCGTCGGGCGACAGGTCCTGGAAATTTACGTACGGAGCAGATTCGAATCGCAGGTTGAGCCTGCGAGCGACGGAGGTTTGTTGGACGACAGGAAATTCTGTCGGACGACAAGTCCCAAAAGTGGGCGGCGGAATTTAGGTCTCCGCGTGATTTCTTTGTTTATTTCCTTTTCTTTTATGCTTTTTGTTATGCCTATATAAAGGCTTTGCTTTTCATTATTTTAGAACAACCATGAATTGATTATTGAAATTATTATTTTGTGAGTTTATTAAAATTCTCTCTGGGGTTCGAATTCTACCCGACTACCAAAAGAGTTCAACCGACGAATCAACGAAGCGATCCACCCTTCGTTCGTGTGTCTTCCTCATCCCCGAGTTGCTGCGTCGATCACGTGTTGGGGTCTAGGGTTCCGTCCTTAGATTATTTCACGAATCAGATTCAGAGGTTTTGGGACTTCCGCCGGTATCTTTTTTCTCAATTTCTTCTTAGTTCATCTTCTATCTTTCTATCCCCGACGAGGTTCGTATCATTTGGCATCGATGTGGATTTGAGGACAAATCCTCTTGAAGAGGAGGGGAATGATGCAACCCAAGATCCGGAACGACGAAGAGAGCATCGAAATGGGAGTCGGGAACGTGCCGAGAAGGTGCCGCGAAGTTCGGAGAGGATTTTGGACTTTTTGGGCGAAAATGTACTGCCGTCGGCCGACAGAGAATTTACACTACGACAACGTCGGGCGACATCTGATTGTCGGGCGACAGCGTATTTGCACTACGAGACCGTCGGGCGACATTTGGATGTCGGGCGACAGCAAAAACCCGTCGGGCGACAGGTCCTGGAAATTTACGTACGGAGCAGATTCGAATCGCATGTTGAGCCTGCGAGCGACGGAGGTTTGTCGGACGACAGGAAATTCTGTCGGATGACAAGTCCCAAAAGTGGGCGGCGGAATTTAGGTCTCCGCGTGATTTCTTTGTTTATTTCCTTTTCTTTTATGCTTTTTGTTATGCCTATATAAAGGCTTTGCTTTTCATTATTTTAGAACAACTATGAATTGATTATTGAAATTATTATTTTGTGAGTTTATTAAAATTCTCTCTGGGATTCGAATTCTACCCGACTACCAAAAGAGTTCAACCGACGAATCAACGAAGCGATCCACCCTTCGTTCGTGTGTCTTCCTCATCCCCGAGTTGCTGCGTCGATCACGTGTTGGGGTCTAGGGTTCCGTCCTTAGATTATTTCACGAATCAGATTCAGAGGTTTTGGGACTTCTGCCGGTATCTTTTTTCTCAATTTCTTCTTAGTTCATCTTCTATCTTTCTATCCCCGACGAGGTTCGTATCATTAGGCATCGGTGTGGATTTGAGGACAAATCCTCTTGAAGAGGAGGGGAATGATGCAACCCAAGATCCGGAACGACGAAGAGAGCATCGAAATGGGAGTCGGGAACGTGCCGAGAAGGTGCCGCGAAGTTCGGAGAGGATTTTGGACTTTTTGGGCGAAAATGTACTGCCGTCGGCCGACAGAGAATTTACACTACGACAACGTCGGGCGACATCTGATTGTCGGGCGACAGCGTATTTGCACTACGAGACCGTCGAGCGACATTTGGATGTCGGGCGACAGCAAAAACCCGTCGGGCGACAGGTCCTGGAAATTTACGTACGGAGAAGATTTGAATCGCAGGTTGAGCCTGCGAGCGACGGAGGTTTGTCGGACGACAGGAAATTCTGTCGGACGACAAGTCCCAAAAGTGGGCGGCGGAATTTAGGTCTCCGCGTGATTTCTTTGTTTATTTCCTTTTCTTTTATGCTTTTTGTTATGCCTATATAAAGGCTTTGCTTTTCATTATTTTAGAACAACCATGAATTGATTATTGAAATTATTATTTTGTGAGTTTATTAAAATTCTCTCTGGGGTTCGAATTCTACCCGACTACCAAAAGAGTTCAACCGACGAATCAACGAAGCGATCCACCCTTCGTTCGTGTGTCTTCCTCATCCCCGAGTTGCTGCGTCGATCACGTGTTGGGGTCTAGGGTTCCGTCCTTAGATTATTTCACGAATCAGATTCAGAGGTTTTGGGACTTCCGCCGGTATCTTTTTTCTCAATTTCTTCTTAGTTCATCTTCTATCTTTCTATCCCCGACGAGGATCGTATCATTTGGAATCGATGTGGATTTGAGGACAAATCCTCTTGAAGAGGAGGGGAATGATGCAACCCAAGATCCGGAACGACGAAGAGAGCATCAAAATGGGAGTCGGGAACGTGCCGAGAAGGTGCCGCGAAGTTCGGAGAGGATTTTGGACTTTTTGGGCGAAAATGTACTGCCGTCGGCCGACAGAGAATTTACACTACGACAACGTCGGGCGACATCTGATTGTCGGGCGACAGCGTATTTGCACTACGAGACCGTCGGGCGACATTTGGATGTCGGGCGACAGCAAAAACCCGTCGGGCGACAGGTCCTGGAAATTTACGTACGGAGCAGATTCGAATCGCAGGTTGAGCCTGCGAGCAACGGAGGTTTGTCGGACGACAGGAAATTCTGTCGGACGACAAGTCCCAAAAGTGGGCGGCGGAATTTAGGTCTCCGCGTGATTTCTTTGTTTATTTCCTTTTCTTTTATGCTTTTTGTTATGCCTATATAAAGGCTTTGTTTTTCATTATTTTAGAACAACCATGAATTGATTATTGAAATTATTATTTTGTGAGTTTATTAAAATTCTCTCTGGGGTTCGAATTCTACCCGACTACCAAAAGAGTTCAACCGACGAATCAACGAAGCGATCCACCCTTCGTTCGTGTGTCTTCCTCATCCCCGAGTTGCTGCGTCGATCACGTGTTGGGGTCTAGGGTTCCGTCCTTAGATTATTTCACGAATCAGATTCAGAGGTTTTGGGACTTCCGTCGGTATCTTTTTTCTCAATTTCTTCTTAGTTCATCTTCTATCTTTCTATCCCCGACGAGGTTCGTATCATTTGGCATCGGTGTGGATTTGAGGACAAATCCTCTTGAAGAGGAGGGGAATGATGCAACCCAAGATCCGAAACGACGAAGAGAGCATCGAAATGGGAGTCGGGAACGTGCCGAGAAGGTGCCGCGAAGTTCGGAGAGGATTTTGGACTTTTTGGGCGAAAATGTACTGCCGTCGGCCGACAGAGAATTTACACTACGACAACGTCGGGCGACATCTGATTGTCGGGCGACAGCGTATTTGCACTACGAGACCGTCGAGCGACATTTGGATGTCGGGCGACAGCAAAAACCCGTCGGGCGACAGGTCCTGGAAATTTACGTACGGAGCAGATTCGAATCGCAGGTTGAGCCTGCGAGCAACGGAGGTTTGTCGGACGACAGGAAATTCTGTCGGACGACAAGTCCCAAAAGTGGGCGGCGGAATTTAGGTCTCCGCGTGATTTCTTTGTTTATTTCCTTTTCTTTTATGCTTTTTGTTATGCCTATATAAAGGCTTTGTTTTTCATTATTTTAGAACAACCATGAATTGATTATTGAAATTATTATTTTGTGAGTTTATTAAAATTCTCTCTGGGGTTCGAATTCTACCCGACTACCAAAAGAGTTCAACCGACGAATCAACGAAGCGATCCACCCTTCGTTCGTGTGTCTTCCTCATCCCCGAGTTGCTGCGTCGATCACGTGTTGGGGTCTAGGGTTCCGTCCTTAGATTATTTCACGAATCAGATTAAGAGGTTTTGGGACTTCCGTCGGTATCTTTTTTCTCAATTTCTTCTTAGTTCATCTTCTATCTTTCTATCCCCGACGAGGTTCGTATCATTTGGCATCGGTGTGGATTTGAGGACAAATCCTCTTGAAGAGGAGGGGAATGATGCAACCCAAGATCCGAAACGACGAAGAGAGCATCGAAATGGGAGTCGGGAACGTGCCGAGAAGGTGCCGCGAAGTTCGGAGAGGATTTTGGACTTTTTGGGCGAAAATGTACTGCCGTCGGCCGACAGAGAATTTACACTACGACAACGTCGGGCGACATCTGATTGTCGGGCGACAGCGTATTTGCACTACGAGACCGTCGAGCGACATTTGGATGTCGGGCGACAGCAAAAACCCATCGGGCGACAGGTCCTGGAAATTTACGTACGGAGCAGATTCGAATCGCAGGTTGAGCCTGCGAGCGACGGAGGTTTGTCGGACGACAGGAAATTCTGTCGGACGACAAGTCCCAAAATTGGGCGGCGGAATTTAGGTATCCGCGTGATTTCTTTGTTTATTTCCTTTTCTTTTATGCTTTTTGTTATGCCTATATAAAGGCTTTGCTTTTCATTATTTTAGAACAACCATGAATTGATTATTGAAATTATTATTTTGTGAGTTTATTAAAATTCTCTCTGGGGTTCGAATTCTACCCGACTACCAAAAGAGTTCAACCGACGAATCAACGAAGCGATCCACCCTTCGTTCGTGTGTCTTCCTCATCCCCGAGTTGCTGCGTCGATCACGTGTTGGGGTCTAGGGTTCCGTCCTTAGATTATTTCACGAATCAGATTCAGAGGTTTTGGGACTTCCGCCGGTATCTTTTTTCTCAATTTCTTCTTAGTTCATCTTCTATCTTTCTATCCCCGACGAGGATCGTATCATTTGGAATCGATGTGGATTTGAGGACAAATCCTCTTGAAGAGGAGGGGAATGATGCAACCCAAGATCCGGAACGACGAAGAGAGCATCAAAATGGGAGTCGGGAACGTGCCGAGAAGGTGCCGCGAAGTTCGGAGAGGATTTTGGACTTTTTGGGCGAAAATGTACTGCCGTCGGCCGACAGAGAATTTACACTACGACAACGTCGGGCGACATCTGATTGTCGGGCGACAGCGTATTTGCACTACGAGACCGTCGAGCGACATTTGGATGTCGGGCGACAGCAAAAACCCGTCGGGCGACAGGTCCTGGAAATTTACGTACGGAGCAGATTCGAATCGCAGGTTGAGCCTGCGAGCGACGGAGGTTTGTCGGACGACAGGAAATTCTGTCGGACGACAAGTCCCAAAAGTGGGCGGCGGAATTTAGGTCTCCGCGTGATTTCTTTGTTTATTTCCTTTTCTTTTATGCTTTTTGTTATGCCTATATAAAGGCTTTGCTTTTCATTATTTTAGAACAACCATGAATTGATTATTGAAATTATTATTTTGTGAGTTTATTAAAATTCTCTCTGGGGTTCAAATTCTACCCGACTACCAAAAGAGTTCAACCGACGAATCAACGAAGCGATCCACCCTTCGTTCGTGTGTCTTCCTCATCCCCGAGTTGCTGCGTCGATCACGTGTTGGGGTCTAGGGTTCCGTCCTTAGATTATTTCACGAATCAGATTCAGAGGTTTTGGGACTTCCGCCGGTATCTTTTTTCTCAATTTCTTCTTAGTTCATCTTCTATCTTTCTATCCCCGACGAGGATCGTATCATTTGGAATCGATGTGGATTTGAGGACAAATCCTCTTGAAGAGGAGGGGAATGATGCAACCCAAGATCCGAAACGACGAAGAGAGCATCGAAATGGGAGTCGGGAACGTGCCGAGAAGGTGCCGCGAAGTTCGGAGAGGATTTTGGACTTTTTGGGCGAAAATGTACTGCCGTCGGCCGACAGAGAATTTACACTACGACAACGTCGGGCGACATCTGATTGTCGGGCGACAGCGTATTTGCACTACGAGACCGTCGAGCGACATTTGGATGTCGGGCGACAGCAAAAACCCATCGGGCGACAGGTCCTGGAAATTTACGTACGGAGCAGATTCGAATCGCAGGTTGAGCCTGCGAGCGACGGAGGTTTGTTGGACGACAGGAAATTCTGTCGGACGACAAGTCCCAAAAGTGGGCGGCGGAATTTAGGTATCCGCGTGATTTCTTTGTTTATTTCCTTTTCTTTTATGCTTTTTGTTATGCCTATATAAAGGCTTTGTTTTTCATTATTTTAGAACAACCATGAATTGATTATTGAAATTATTATTTTGTGAGTTTATTAAAATTCTCTCTGGGGTTCGAATTCTACCCGACTACCAAAAGAGTTCAACCGACGAATCAACGAAGCGATCCACCCTTCGTTCGTGTGTCTTCCTCATCCCCGAGTTGCTGCGTCGATCACGTGTTGGGGTCTAGGGTTCCGTCCTTAGATTATTTCACGAATCAGATTCAGAGGTTTTGGGACTTCCGCCGGTATCTTTTTTCTCAATTTCTTCTTAGTTCATCTTCTATCTTTCTATCCCCGACGAGGTTCGTATCATTTGGCATCGGTGTGGATTTGAGGACAAATCCTCTTGAAGAGGAGGGGAATGATGCAACCCAAGATCCGAAACGACGAAGAGAGCATCGAAATGGGAGTCGGGAACGTGCCGAGAAGGTGCCGCGAAGTTCGGAGAGGATTTTGGACTTTTTGGGCGAAAATGTACTGCCGTCGGCCGACAGAGAATTTACACTACGACAACGTCGGGCGACATCTGATTGTCGGGCGACAGCGTATTTGCACTACGAGACCGTCGAGCGACATTTGGATGTCGGGCGACAGCAAAAACCCATCGGGCGACAGGTCCTGGAAATTTACGTACGGAGCAGATTCGAATCGCAGGTTGAGCCTGCGAGCGACGGAGGTTTGTCGGACGACAGGAAATTCTGTCGGACGACAAGTCCCAAAATTGGGCGGCGGAATTTAGGTATCCGCGTGATTTCTTTGTTTATTTCCTTTTCTTTTATGCTTTTTGTTATGCCTATATAAAGGCTTTGCTTTTCATTATTTTAGAACAACCATGAATTGATTATTGAAATTATTATTTTGTGAGTTTATTAAAATTCTCTCTGGGGTTCGAATTCTACCCGACTACCAAAAGAGTTCAACCGACGAATCAACGAAGCGATCCACCCTTCGTTCGTGTGTCTTCCTCATCCCCGAGTTGCTGCGTCGATCACGTGTTGGGGTCTAGGGTTCCGTCCTTAGATTATTTCACGAATCAGATTCAGAGGTTTTGGGACTTCCGCCGGTATCTTTTTTCTCAATTTCTTCTTAGTTCATCTTCTATCTTTCTATCCCCGACGAGGATCGTATCATTTGGAATCGATGTGGATTTGAGGACAAATCCTCTTGAAGAGGAGGGGAATGATGCAACCCAAGATCCGGAACGACGAAGAGAGCATCAAAATGGGAGTCGGGAACGTGCCGAGAAGGTGCCGCGAAGTTCGGAGAGGATTTTGGACTTTTTGGGCGAAAATGTACTGCCGTCGGCCGACAGAGAATTTACACTACGACAACGTCGGGCGACATCTGATTGTCGGGCGACAGCGTATTTGCACTACGAGACCGTCGAGCGACATTTGGATGTCGGGCGACAGCAAAAACCCGTCGGGCGACAGGTCCTGGAAATTTACGTACGGAGCAGATTCGAATCGCAGGTTGAGCCTGCGAGCGACGGAGGTTTGTCGGACGACAGGAAATTCTGTCGGACGACAAGTCCCAAAAGTGGGCGGCGGAATTTAGGTCTCCGCGTGATTTCTTTGTTTATTTCCTTTTCTTTTATGCTTTTTGTTATGCCTATATAAAGGCTTTGCTTTTCATTATTTTAGAACAACCATGAATTGATTATTGAAATTATTATTTTGTGAGTTTATTAAAATTCTCTCTGGGGTTCAAATTCTACCCGACTACCAAAAGAGTTCAACCGAAGAATCAACGAAGCGATCCACCCTTCGTTCGTGTGTCTTCCTCATCCCCGAGTTGCTGCGTCGATCACGTGTTGGGGTCTAGGGTTCCGTCCTTAGATTATTTCACGAATCAGATTCAGAGGTTTTGGGACTTCCGCCGGTATCTTTTTTCTCAATTTCTTCTTAGTTCATCTTCTATCTTTCTATCCCCGACGAGGATCGTATCATTTGGAATCGATGTGGATTTGAGGACAAATCCTCTTGAAGAGGAGGGGAATGATGCAACCCAAGATCCGGAACGACGAAGAGAGCATCAAAATGGGAGTCGGGAACGTGCCGAGAAGGTGCCGCGAAGTTCGGAGAGGATTTTGGACTTTTTGGGCGAAAATGTACTGCCGTCGGCCGACAGAGAATTTACACTACGACAACGTCGGGCGACATCTGATTGTCGGGCGACAGCGTATTTGCACTACGAGACCGTCGGGCGACATTTGGATGTCGGGCGACAGCAAAAACCCGTCGGGCGACAGGTCCTGGAAATTTACGTACGGAGCAGATTCGAATCGCAGGTTGAGCCTGCGAGCAACGGAGGTTTGTCGGACGACAGGAAATTCTGTCGGACGACAAGTCCCAAAAGTGGGCGGCGGAATTTAGGTCTCCGCGTGATTTCTTTGTTTATTTCCTTTTCTTTTATGCTTTTTGTTATGCCTATATAAAGGCTTTGTTTTTCATTATTTTAGAACAACCATGAATTGATTATTGAAATTATTATTTTGTGAGTTTATTAAAATTCTCTCTGGGGTTCGAATTCTACCCGACTACCAAAAGAGTTCAACCGACGAATCAACGAAGCGATCCACCCTTCGTTCGTGTGTCTTCCTCATCCCCGAGTTGCTGCGTCGATCACGTGTTGGGGTCTAGGGTTCCGTCCTTAGATTATTTCACGAATCAGATTCAGAGGTTTTGGGACTTCCGCCGGTATCTTTTTTCTCAATTTCTTCTTAGTTCATCTTCTATCTTTCTATCCCCGACGAGGTTCGTATCATTTGGCATCGGTGTGGATTTGAGGACAAATCCTCTTGAAGAGGAGGGGAATGATGCAACCCAAGATCCGAAACGACGAAGAGAGCATCGAAATGGGAGTCGGGAACGTGCCGAGAAGGTGCCGCGAAGTTCGGAGAGGATTTTGGACTTTTTGGGCGAAAATGTACTGCCGTCGGCCGACAGAGAATTTACACTACGACAACGTCGGGCGACATCTGATTGTCGGGCGACAGCGTATTTGCACTACGAGACCGTCGAGCGACATTTGGATGTCGGGCGACAGCAAAAACCCATCGGGCGACAGGTCCTGGAAATTTACGTACGGAGCAGATTCGAATCGCAGGTTGAGCCTGCGAGCGACGGAGGTTTGTCGGACGACAGGAAATTCTGTCGGACGACAAGTCCCAAAATTGGGCGGCGGAATTTAGGTATCCGCGTGATTTCTTTGTTTATTTCCTTTTCTTTTATGCTTTTTGTTATGCCTATATAAAGGCTTTGCTTTTCATTATTTTAGAACAACCATGAATTGATTATTGAAATTATTATTTTGTGAGTTTATTAAAATTCTCTCTGGGGTTCGAATTCTACCCGACTACCAAAAGAGTTCAACCGACAAATCAACGAAGCGATCCACCCTTCGTTCGTGTGTCTTCCTCATCCCCGAGTTGCTGCGTCGATCACGTGTTGGGGTCTAGGGTTCCGTCCTTAGATTATTTCACGAATCAGATTCAGAGGTTTTGGGACTTCCGCCGGTATCTTTTTTCTCAATTTCTTCTTAGTTCATCTTCTATCTTTCTATCCCCGACGAGGTTCATATCATTTGGCATCGACGTGGATTTGAGGACAAATCCTCTTGAAGAGGAGGGGAATGATGCAACCCAAGATCCGGAACGACGAAGAGAGCATCGAAATGGGAGTCGGGAACGTGCCGAGAAGGTGCCGCGAAGTTCGGAGAGGATTTTGGACTTTTTGGGCGAAAATGTACTGCCGTCGGCCGACAGAGAATTTACACTACGACAACGTCGGGCGACATCTGATTGTCGGGCGACAGCGTATTTGCACTACGAGACCGTCGGGCGACATTTGGATGTCGGGCGACAGCAAAAACCCGTCGGGCGACAGGTCCTGGAAATTTACGTACGGAGCAGATTCGAATCGCAGGTTGAGCCTGCGAGCAACGGAGGTTTGTCGGACGACAGGAAATTCTGTCGGACGACAAGTCCCAAAACTGGGCGGCGGAATTTAGGTCTCCGCGTGATTTCTTTGTTTATTTCCTTTTCTTTTATGCTTTTTGTTATGCCTATATAAAGGCTTTGTTTTTCATTATTTTAGAACAACCATGAATTGATTACTGAAATTATTATTTTGTGAGTTTATTAAAATTCTCTCTGGGGTTCGAATTCTACCCGACTACCAAAAGAGTTCAACCGACGAATCAACGAAGCGATCCACCCTTCGTTCGTGTGTCTTCCTCATCCTCGAGTTGCTGCGTCGATCACGTGTTGGGGTCTAGGGTTCCGTCCTTAGATTATTTCACGAATCAGATTCAGAGGTTTTGGGACTTCCGCCGGTATCTTTTTTCTCAATTTCTTCTTAGTTCATCTTCTATCTTTCTATCCCCGACGAGGTTCGTATCATTTGGCATCGGTGTGGATTTGAGGACAAATCCTCTTGAAGAGGAGGGGAATGATGCAACCCAAGATCCGAAACGACGAAGAGAGCATCGAAATGGGAGTCGGGAACGTGCCGAGAAGGTGCCGCGAAGTTCGGAGAGGATTTTGGACTTTTTGGGCGAAAATGTACTGCCGTCGGCCGACAGAGAATTTACACTACGACAACGTCGGGCGACATCTGATTGTCGGGCGACAGCGTATTTGCACTACGAGACCGTCGAGCGACATTTGGATGTCGGGCGACAGCAAAAACCCATCGGGCGACAGGTCCTGGAAATTTACGTACGGAGCAGATTCGAATCGCAGGTTGAGCCTGCGAGCGACGGAGGTTTGTCGGACGACAGGAAATTCTGTCGGACGACAAGTCCCAAAATTGGGCGGCGGAATTTAGGTCTCCGCGTGATTTCTTTGTTTATTTCCTTTTCTTTTATGCTTTTTGTTATGCCTATATAAAGGCTTTGCTTTTCATTATTTTAGAACAACCATGAATTGATTATTGAAATTATTATTTTGTGAGTTTATTAAAATTCTCTCTGGGGTTCGAATTCTACCCGACTACCAAAAGAGTTCAACCGACGAATCAACGAAGCGATCCACCCTTCGTTCGTGTGTCTTCCTCATCCCCGAGTTGCTGCGTCGATCACGTGTTGGGGTCTAGGGTTCCGTCCTTAGATTATTTCACGAATCAGATTCAGAGGTTTTGGGACTTCCGCCGGTATCTTTTTTCTCAATTTCTTCTTAGTTCATCTTCTATCTTTCTATCCCCGACGAGGATCGTATCATTTGGAATCGATGTGGATTTGAGGACAAATCCTCTTGAAGAGGAGGGGAATGATGCAACCCAAGATCCGGAACGACGAAGAGAGCATCAAAATGGGAGTCGGGAACGTGCCGAGAAGGTGCCGCGAAGTTCGGAGAGGATTTTGGACTTTTTGGGCGAAAATGTACTGCCGTCAGCCGACAGAGAATTTACACTACGACAACGTCGGGCGACATCTGATTGTCGGGCGACAGCGTATTTGCACTACGAGACCGTCGGGCGACATTTGGATGTCGGGCGACAGCAAAAACCCGTCGAGCGACAGGTCCTGGAAATTTACGTACGGAGCAGATTCGAATCGCAGGTTGAGCCTGCGAGCAACGGAGGTTTGTCGGACGACAGGAAATTCTGTCGGACGACAAGTCCCAAAAGTGGGCGGCGGAATTTAGGTCTCCGCGTGATTTCTTTGTTTATTTCCTTTTCTTTTATGCTTTTTGTTATGCCTATATAAAGGCTTTGTTTTTCATTATTTTAGAACAACCATGAATTGATTATTGAAATTATTATTTTGTGAGTTTATTAAAATTCTCTCTGGGGTTCGAATTCTACCCGACTACCAAAAGAGTTCAACCGACGAATCAACGAAGCGATCCACCCTTCGTTCGTGTGTCTTCCTCATCCCCGAGTTGCTGCGTCGATCACGTGTTGGGGTCTAGGGTTCCGTCCTTAGATTATTTCACGAATCAGATTCAGAGGTTTTGGGACTTCCGCCGGTATCTTTTTTCTCAATTTCTTCTTAGTTCATCTTCTATCTTTCTATCCCCGACGAGGATCGTATCATTTGGAATCGATGTGGATTTGAGGACAAATCCTCTTGAAGAGGAGGGGAATGATGCAACCCAAGATCCGGAACGACGAAGAGAGCATCAAAATGGGAGTCGGGAACGTGCCGAGAAGGTGCCGCGAAGTTCGGAGAGGATTTTGGACTTTTTGGGCGAAAATGTACTGCCGTCGGCCGACAGAGAATTTACACTACGACAACGTCGGGCGACATCTGATTGTCGGGCGACAGCGTATTTGCACTACGAGACCGTCGAGCGACATTTGGATGTCGGGCGACAGCAAAAACCCGTCGGGCGACAGGTCCTGGAAATTTACGTACGGAGCAGATTCGAATCGCAGGTTGAGCCTGCGAGCGACGGAGGTTTGTCGGACGACAGGAAATTCTGTCGGACGACAAGTCCCAAAAGTGGGCGGCGGAATTTAGGTCTCCGCGTGATTTCTTTGTTTATTTCCTTTTCTTTTATGCTTTTTGTTATGCCTATATAAAGGCTTTGCTTTTCATTATTTTAGAACAACCATGAATTGATTATTGAAATTATTATTTTGTGAGTTTATTAAAATTCTCTCTGGGGTTCGAATTCTACCCGACTACCAAAAGAGTTCAACCGACGAATCAACGAAGCGATCCACCCTTCGTTCGTGTGTCTTCCTCATCCCCGAGTTGCTGCGTCGATCACGTGTTGGGGTCTAGGGTTCCGTCCTTAGATTATTTCACGAATCAGATTCAGAGGTTTTGGGACTTCCGCCGGTATCTTTTTTCTCAATTTCTTCTTAGTTCATCTTCTATCTTTCTATCCCCGACGAGGATCGTATCATTTGGAATCGATGTGGATTTGAGGACAAATCCTCTTGAAGAGGAGGGGAATGATGCAACCCAAGATCCGGAACGACGAAGAGAGCATCAAAATGGGAGTCGGGAACGTGCCGAGAAGGTGCCGCGAAGTTCGGAGAGGATTTTGGACTTTTTGGGCGAAAATGTACTGCCGTCGGCCGACAGAGAATTTACACTACGACAACGTCGGGCGACATCTGATTGTCGGGCGACAGCGTATTTGCACTACGAGACCGTCGGGCGACATTTGGATGTCGGGCGACAGCAAAAACCCGTCGGGCGACAGGTCCTGGAAATTTACGTACGGAGCAGATTCGAATCGCAGGTTGAGCCTGCGAGCAACGGAGGTTTGTCGGATGACAGGAAATTCTGTCGGACGACAAGTCCCAAAAGTGGGCGGCGGAATTTAGGTCTCCGCGTGATTTCTTTGTTTATTTCCTTTTCTTTTATGCTTTTTGTTATGCCTATATAAAGGCTTTGTTTTTCATTATTTTAGAACAACCATGAATTTATTATTGAAATTATTATTTTGTGAGTTTATTAAAATTCTCTCTGGGGTTCGAATTCTACCCGACTACCAAAAGAGTTCAACCGACGAATCAACGAAGCGATCCACCCTTCGTTCGTGTGTCTTCCTCATCCCCGAGTTGCTGCGTCGATCACGTGTTGGGGTCTAGGGTTCCGTCCTTAGATTATTTCACGAATCAGATTCAGAGGTTTTGGGACTTCCGCCGGTATCTTTTTTCTCAATTTCTTCTTAGTTCATCTTCTATCTTTCTATCCCCGACGAGGTTCGTATCATTTGGCATCGGTGTGGATTTGAGGACAAATCCTCTTGAAGAGGAGTGGAATGATGCAACCCAAGATCCGAAACGACGAAGAGAGCATCGAAATGGGAGTCGGGAACGTGCCGAGAAGGTGCCGCGAAGTTCGGAGAGGATTTTGGACTTTTTGGGCGAAAATGTACTGCCGTCGGCCGACAGAGAATTTACACTACGACAACGTCGGGCGACATCTGATTGTCGGGCGACAGCGTATTTGCACTACGAGACCGTCGAGCGACATTTGGATGTCGGGCGACAGCAAAAACCCATCGGGCGACAGGTCCTGGAAATTTACGTACGGAGCAGATTCGAATCGCAGGTTGAGCCTGCGAGCGACGGAGGTTTGTCGGACGACAGGAAATTCTGTCGGACGACAAGTCCCAAAATTGGGCGGCGGAATTTAGGTATCCGCGTGATTTCTTTGTTTATTTCCTTTTCTTTTATGCTTTTTGTTATGCCTATATAAAGGCTTTGCTTTTCATTATTTTAGAACAACCATGAATTGATTATTGAAATTATTATTTTGTGAGTTTATTAAAATTCTCTCTGGGGTTCGAATTCTACCCGACTACCAAAAGAGTTCAACCGACGAATCAACGAAGCGATCCACCCTTCGTTCGTGTGTCTTCCTCATCCCCGAGTTGCTGCGTCGATCACGTGTTGGGGTCTAGGGTTCCGTCCTTAGATTATTTCACGAATCAGATTCAGAGGTTTTGGGACTTCCGCCGGTATCTTTTTTCTCAATTTCTTCTTAGTTCATCTTCTATCTTTCTATCCCCGACGAGGTTCGTATCATTTGGCATCGACGTGGATTTGAGGACAAATCCTCTTGAAGAGGAGGGGAATGATGCAACCCAAGATCCGGAACGACGAAGAGAGCATCGAAATGGGAGTCGGGAACGTGCCGAGAAGGTGCCGCGAAGTTCGGAGAGGATTTTGGACTTTTTGGGCGAAAATGTACTGCCGTCGGCCGACAGAGAATTTACACTACGACAACGTCGGGCGACATCTGATTGTCGGGCGACAGCGTATTTGCACTACGAGACCGTCGGGCGACATTTGGATGTCGGGCGACAGCAAAAACCCGTCGGGCGACAGGTCCTGGAAATTTACGTACGGAGCAGATTCGAATCGCAGGTTGAGCCTGCGAGCGACGGAGGTTTGTCGGACGACAGGAAATTCTGTCGGACGACAAGTCCCAAAATTGGGCGGCGGAATTTAGGTCTCCGCGTGATTTCTTTGTTTATTTCCTTTTCTTTTATGCTTTTTGTTATGCCTATATAAAGGCTTTGCTTTTCATTATTTTAGAACAACCATGAATTGATTATTGAAATTATTATTTTGTGAGTTTATTAAAATTCTCTCTGGGGTTCGAATTCTACCCGACTACCAAAAGAGTTCAACCGACGAATCAACGAAGCGATCCACCCTTCGTTCGTGTGTCTTCCTCATCCCCGAGTTGCTGCGTCGATCACGTGTTGGGGTCTAGGGTTCCGTCCTTAGATTATTTCACGAATCAGATTCAGAGGTTTTGGGACTTCCGCCGGTATCTTTTTTCTCAATTTCTTCTTAGTTCATCTTCTATCTTTCTATCCCCGACGAGGTTCGTATCATTTGGCATCGACGTGGATTTGAGGACAAATCCTCTTGAAGAGGAGGGAAATGATGCAACCCAAGATCCGGAACGACGAAGAGAGCATCGAAATGGGAGTCGGGAACGTGCCGAGAAGGTGCCGCGAAGTTCGGAGAGGATTTTGGACTTTTTGGGCGAAAATGTACTGCCGTCGGCCGACAGAGAATTTACACTACGACAACGTCGGGCGACAGCGTATTTGCACTACGAGACCGTCGGGCGACATTTGGATGTCGGGCGACAGCAAAAACCCGTCGGGCGACAGGTCCTGGAAATTTACGTACGGAGCAGATTCGAATCGCAGGTTGAGCCTGCGAGCGACGGAGGTTTGTCGGACGACAGGAAATTCTGTCGGACGACAAGTCCCAAAATTGGGCGGCGGAATTTAGGTCTCCGCGTGATTTCTTTGTTTATTTCCTTTTCTTTTATGCTTTTTGTTATGCCTATATAAAGGCTTTGCTTTTCATTATTTTAGAACAACCATGAATTGATTATTGAAATTATTATTTTGGGAGTTTATTAAAATTCTCTCTGGGGTTCGAATTCTACCCGACTACCAAAAGAGTTCAACCGACGAATCAACGAAGCGATCCACCCTTCGTTCGTGTGTCTTCCTCATCCCCGAGTTGCTGCGTCGATCACGTGTTGGGGTCTAGGGTTCCGTCCTTAGATTATTTCACGAATCATATTCAGAGGTTTTGGGACTTCCGCCGGTATCTTTTTTATCAATTTCTTCTTCGTTCATCTTCTATCTTTCTATCCCCGACGAGGTTCGTATCATTTGGCATCGACGTGGATTTGAGGACAAATCCTCTTGAAGAGGAGGGGAATGATGCAACCCAAGATCCGGAACGACGAAGAGAGCATCGAAATGGGAGTCGGGAACGTGCCGAGAAGGTGCCGCGAAGTTCGGAGAGGATTTTGGACTTTTTGGGCGAAAATGTACTGCCGTCGGCCGACAGAGAATTTACACTACGACAACGTCGGGCGACATCTGATTGTCGGGCGACAGCGTATTTGCACTACGAGACCGTCGGGCGACATTTGGATGTCGGGCGACAGCAAAAACCCGTCGGGCGACAGGTCCTGGAAATTTACGTACGGAGCAGATTCGAATCGCAGGTTGAGCCTGCGAGCGACGGAGGTTTGTCGGACGACAGGAAATTCTGTCGAACGACAAGTCCCAAAATTGGGCGGCGGAATTTAGGTCTCCGCGTGATTTCTTTGTTTATTTCCTTTTCTTTTATGCTTTTTGTTATGCCTATATAAAGGCTTTGCTTTTCATTATTTTAGAACAACCATGAATTGATTATTGAAATTATTATTTTGTGAGTTTATTAAAATTCTCTCTGGGGTTCGAATTCTACCCGACTACCAAAAGAGTTCAACCGACGAATCAACGAAGCGATCCACCCTTCGTTCGTGTGTCTTCCTCATCCCCGAGTTGCTGCGTCGATCACGTGTTGGGGTCTAGGGTTCCGTCCTTAGATTATTTCACTAATCAGATTCAGAGGTTTTGGGACTTCCGCCGGTATCTTTTTTCTCAATTTCTTCTTAGTTCATCTTCTATCTTTCTATCCCCGACGAGGTTCGTATCATTTGGCATCGACGTGGATTTGAGGACAAATCCTCTTGAAGAGGAGGGAAATGATGCAACCCAAGATCCGGAACGACGAAGAGAGCATCGAAATGGGAGTCGGGAACGTGCCGAGAAGGTGCCGCGAAGTTCGGAGAGGATTTTGGACTTTTTGGGCGAAAATGTACTGCCGTCGGCCGACAGAGAATTTACACTACGACAACGTCGGGCGACATCTGATTGTCGGGCGACAGCGTATTTGCACTACGAGACCGTCGGGCGACATTTGGATGTCGGGCGACAGCAAAAACCCGTTGGGCGACAGGTCCTGGAAATTTACGTACGGAGCAGATTCGAATCGCAGGTTGAGCCTGCGAGCGACAGAGGTTTGTCGGACGACAGGAAATTATGTTGGACGACAAGTCCCAAAAGTGGGCGGCGGAATTTAGGTCTCCGCGTGATTTCTTTGTTTATTTCCTTTTGTTTTATGCTTTTTGTTATGCCTATATAAAGGCTTTGCTTTTCATTATTTTAGAACAACCATGAATTGATTATTGAAATTATTATTTTGTGAGTTTATTAAAATTCTCTCTGGGGTTCGAATTCTACCCGACTACCAAAAGAGTTCAACCGACGAATCAACGAAGCGATCCACCCTTCGTTCGTGTGTCTTCCTCATCCCCGAGTTGCTGCGTCGATCACGTGTTGGGGTCTAGGGTTCCGTCCTTAGATTATTTCACGAATCAGATTCAGAGGTTTTGGGACTTCCGCCGGTATCTTTTTTCTCAATTTCTTCTTAGTTCATCTTCTATCTTTCTATCCCCGACGAGGTTCGTATCATTTGGCATCGACGTGGATTTGAGGACAAATCCTCTTGAAGAGGAGGGAAATGATGCAACCCAAGATCCGGAACGACGAAGAGAGCATCGAAATGGGAGTCGGGAACGTGCCGAGAAGGTGCCGCGAAGTTCGGAGAGGATTTTGGACTTTTTGGGAGAAAATGTACTGCCGTCGGCCGACAGAGAATTTACACTACAACAACGTCGGGCGACATCTGATTGTCGGGCGACAGCGTATTTGCACTACGAGACCGTCGGGCGACATTTGGATGTCGGGCGACAGCAAAAACCCGTTGGGCGACAGGTCCTGGAAATTTACGTACGGAGCAGATTCGAATCGCAGGTTGAGCCTGCGAGCGACGGAGGTTTGTCGGACGACAGGAAATTATGTTGGACGACAAGTCCCAAAAGTGGGCGGCGGAATTTAGGTCTCCGCGTGATTTCTTTGTTTATTTCCTTTTCTTTTATGCTTTTTGTTATGCCTATATAAAGGCTTTGCTTTTCATTATTTTAGAACAACCATGAATTGATTATTGAAATTATTATTTTGTGAGTTTATTAAAATTCTCTCTGGGGTTCGAATTCTACCCGACTACCAAAAGAATTCAACCGACGAATCAACGAAGCGATCCACCCTTCGTTCGTGTGTCTTCCTCATCCCCGAGTTGCTGCGTCGATCACGTGTTGGGGTCTAGGGTTCCGTCCTTAGATTATTTCACGAATCAGATTCAGAGGTTTTGGGACTTCCGCCGGTATCTTTTTTCTCAATTTCTTCTTAGTTCATCTTCTATCTTTCTATCCCCGACGAGGTTCGTATCATTTGGCATCGACGTGGATTTGAGGACAAATCCTCTTGAAGAGGAGGGAAATGATGCAACCCAAGATCCGGAACGACGAAGAGAGCATCGAAATGGGAGTCGGGAACGTGCCGAGAAGGTGCCGCGAAGTTCGGAGAGGATTTTGGACTTTTTAGGCGAAAATGTACTGCCGTCGGCCGACAGAGAATTTACACTACGACAACGTCGGGCGACATCTGATTGTCGGGCGACAGCGTATTTGCACTACGAGACCGTCGGGCGACATTTGGATGTCGGGCGACAGCAAAAACCCGTCGGGCGACAGGTCCTGGAAATTTACGTACGGAGCAGATTCGAATCGCAGGTTGAGCCTGCGAGCGACGGAGGTTTGTCGGACGACAGGAAATTCTGTCGGACGACAAGTCCCAAAATTGGGCGGCGGAATTTAGGTCTCCGCGTGATTTCTTTGTTTATTTCCTTTTCTTTTATGCTTTTTGTTATGCCTATATAAAGGCTTTGCTTTTCATTATTTTAGAACAACCATGAATTGATTATTGAAATTATTATTTTGTGAGTTTATTAAAATTCTCTCTGGGGTTCGAATTCTACCCGACTACCAAAAGAGTTCAACCGACGAATCAACGAAGCGATCCACCCTTCGTTCGTGTGTCTTCCTTATCCCCGAGTTGCTGCGTCGATCACGTGTTGGGGTCTAGGGTTCCGTCCTTAGATTATTTCACGAATCAGATTCAGAGGTTTTGGGACTTCCGCCGGTATCTTTTTTCTCAATTTCTTCTTCGTTCATCTTCTATCTTTCTATCCCCGACGAGGTTCGTATCATTTGTGATGCGACCCGAGTTCTGTTTCGAGCTAAAACGACGACGAAGACGGTAGGACGGAGGTCAGACGTGAACCAAGGAAGCACCGCGGAAGTCAGCCGAGAGATTGGCCTGGTGTCGGCCGACACCATATTCTTGTCGGCCGACATCTTCAGAAAAAGGCGTGGACTAACAGACGGTTGAAACTGCGCCCGAAGGAAATCCCGCGGGCGAAGATCCGATGTCGGGCGACAGCCTTTTACTGGCGGGCGACATTGGAATGTCGGCCGACACCCTATACCTGTCGGCCGACATCCTTCACAAAATCAGCAGCGGCGGCTAATTCTCAATATTCAGCGTTTTTAATTGTTTTTATTCCTTATTTTCGAGTTTTAGGGTTTTGTTTGCCTATTTAAAGGCTTTTCTATTTCATTATTAAGACAACCATGAATTGATGAATAAAATTACTTTTTGTGAGTTTTACTAAAATTCTCTCTGGGGTTCGAATTCTACCCGACTATCCAAAGAATTCAACCGACGAATCAACGAAGCGATCCACCCTTCGTTCGTGTGTCTTCCTCATCCCCGAGTTGCTGCGTCGATCACGTGTTGGGGTCTAGGGTTTCGTCCTTAGATTATTTCACGAATCAGATTCAGAAGTTTTGGGACCTTTCCACCAGTATCATCTATCTTTTTTGTTCTTCTTTCTTGTTCTATCCATCTATCCCCAAACGAGGTTCGTATCATTTGGTATCAGAGCCCAGGTTCGGGTTCAAAATTTTTACGTAACCTCGTTTTGTTCTTTTCGTTTCTTTTTTCTTTCTTCCTTTTTCTTTAAAAAAAATAAAAAATTATATTTTTTTATTTTTATTTTCGAAAAAAATTACTGTTCACCATACAGTAATTATTATTAAAAAAAAATTGAATTTGAGCTCGATTATTCTTTTTATTGTTGTTCATCGTTCGTTCAGCAATTTAAAGTCATTCTTCATTCGTGGATTCTGTTGGATTGAGATTTTATTGGGGTTGAATTCAACCGGTGAGTTGGGAGATTTCGATTCTTGAGAGAGAGAAAGTGGGAGGAACACGAGCGTGAGTGACTTACCATATTGAGTGATACACGAGAGTGGTGAGGGATTTCTCTATTTTGTTTCTAACACTTTTGCAGGATGACTAAGATGGATCATACACAAATTAAGTTCCTCGAGGAGGCCGTTCGTGTTGCGTGGGGAAAGTCTGTGGCACCTGCGTTGGAGAAGGTGAATGCATGACTCACTGCCTTAGAGGAGAGAACTCATTATGATAATACAGGGTATCGGAGAGAGAGAGGATACAGAGGAGTTCAGAATGGCCATCATCAAGCCCATGATAGAGACAGGGACTTCTATTTTGAGAAGAAGAAAGCTTCTGACATTAATGAGAGGAGGTCCCGAGATGCGATCCGGAACGAGTGTTTGGGCGATATTAGGCGTCTGTTAGGGAAGCTGGTACAAGCGACAATGAAGCCTGGGAAAGTAGCGACTGATGACGAAGGCGAGAAACCAGAACCGAAGGCCTTGGTAGGATCCGAAGAAGAGTCGGTCTTGGTGTATTCCGAGGAGGGTTCGACTTCGGTGGAGTTCGCTGAAGAGTACGACGAGCCGACACCGTCGGTTTCGGTGGATTTTGACGTCACGGAGGAGTCGGTAGAGTCCGAGGAGGAGGATTCGGTAGAGTTCGAGGAGGAGGCTTCGATGGAGTCCGAGAAGGAGGCTTCGATGGATTCCGAGGAGGAGGTTTCGGTGGAGTCTGGGGAGGATGATATTCTAACCATTGAGGAGAAACAATCAGTGAATGAGGGGCAGCCGACGTTGGTGATGAAGGAGATGATTACCACTAACGTTTTATTCTCTCTACACTCTTCTACTCATTATGCTTGGCAGGAAATTCATGATGTCTTCCTTGACGATAAATCTCCTGGATTTCCACTACATCGAGGGTGTGAGCTGCAGACTAACGTAGTTCCGAGCTTGTTCGTGAGAGTGGTGTTCGAGCCTGGCATCGACGTGGATTTGAGGACAAATCCTCTTCAAGAGGAGGGGAATGATGCGACCCGAGTTCTGTTTCGAGCTAGAACGACGACGAAGACGGTAGGACGGAGGTCAGACGTGAACCGAGGAAGCATCACGGAAGTCAGCCGAGAGATTGGCCTGGTGTAGGCCGACACCATATTCTTGTCGGCCGACATCTTCAGAAAAAGGCGTGGACTAACAGACGGTTGAAACTGCGCCCGAAGGAAATCCCGCGGACGAAGGTCCGATGTCGGGCGACAGCCTTTTACTGGCGGGCGACATTGGAATGTCGGCCGACACCCTATACCTGTCGGCCGACATCCTTCACAAAATCAGCAGCGACGGCTAATTCTCAATATTCAGCGTTTTTAATTGTTTTTATTCCTTATTTTCGAGTTTTAGGGTTTTGTTTGCCTATTTAAAGGCTTTTCTATTTCATTATTAAGACAACCATGAATTGATGAATAAAATTACTTTTTGTGAGTTTTACTAAAATTCTCTCTGGGGTTCGAATTCTACCCGACTATCCAAAGAATTCAACCGACGAATCAACGAAGCGATCCACCCTTCGTTCGTGTGTCTTCCTCATCCCCGAGTTGCTGCGTCGATCACGTGTTGGGGTCTAGGGTTTCGTACTTAGATTATTTCACGAATCAGATTCAGAAGTTTTGGGACCTTTCCACCAGTATCATCTATCTTTTCTGTTCTTCTTTCTTGTTCTATCCATCAATCCTCAAACGAGGTTCATATAAATTTGGCATCGACGTGGATTTGAGGACAAATCCTCTTGAAGAGGAGGGGAATGATGCAACCCAAGATCCGGAACGACGAAGAGAGCATCAAAATGGGAGTCGGGAACGTGCCGAGAAGGTGTCGCGAAGTTCGGAGAGGATTTTGGACTTTTTGGGCGAAAAATGTACTGTCGTCGGCCGACAGAGAATTTACACTACGACAACGTCGGGCGACATCTGATTGTCGGGCGACAGCGTATTTACACTACGAGACCGTCGGGCGACATTTGGATGTCGGGCGACAGCAAAAACCCGTCGGGCGACAGGTCCTGGAAATTTACGTACGGAGCAGATTCGAATCGCAGGTTGAGCCTGCGAGCGACGGAGGTTTGTCGGATGACAGGAAATTCTGTCGGACGACAAGTCCCAAAAGTGGGCGGCGGAATTTAGGTCTCCGCGTGATTTCTCTGTTTATTTCCTTTTCTTTTATGCTTTTTGTTATGCCTATATAAAGGCTTTGCTTTTCATTATTTTAGAACAACCATGAATTGATTATTGAAATTATTATTTTGCGAGTTTATTAAAATTCTCTCTGGGGTTCGAATTCTACCCGACTACCAAAAGAGTTCAACCGACGAATCAACGAAGCGATCCACCCTTCGTTCGTGTATCTTCCTCATCCCCGAGTTGCTGCGTCGATCACGTGTTGGGGTCTAGGGTTCCGTCCTTAGATTATTTCACGAATCAGATTCAGAGGTTTTGGGACTTCCGCCGGTATCTTTTTTCTCAATTTCTTCTTTGTTCATCTTCTATCTTTCTATCCCCGACGAGGTTCGTATCATTTGGCATCGACATGGATTTGAGGACAAATCCTCTTGAAGAGGAGGGGAATGATGCAACCCAAGATCCGGAACGACGAAGAGAGCATCGAAATGGGAGTCGGGAACGTGCCGAGAAGGTGCTGCGAAGTTCGGAGAGGATTTTGGACTTTTTGGGCGAAAATGTACTGCCGTCGGCAGATAGAGAATTTACACTACGACAACGTCGGGCGACATCTGATTGTCGGGCGACAGCGTATTTGCACTACGAGACCGTCGGGCGACAGGTCCTGGAAATTTACGTACGGAGCAGATTCGAATCGCAGGTTGAGCCTGCGAGCGACGGAGGTTTGTCGGACGACAGGAAATTCTGTCGGACGACAAGTCCCAAAAGTGGGCGGCGGAATTTAGGTCTCCGCGTGATTTCTTTGTTTATTTCCTTTTCTTTTATGTTTTTTGTTATGCCTATATAAAGGCTTTGCTTTTCATTATTTTAGAACAACCATGAATTGATTATTGAAATTATTATTTTGTGAGTTTATTAAAATTCTCTCTGGGGTTCGAATTCTACCCGACTACCAAAAGAGTTCAACCGACGAATCAACGAAGCGATCCACCCTTCGTTCGTGTGTCTTCCTCATCCCCGAGTTGCTGCGTCGATCACGTGTTAGGGTCTAGGGTTCCGTCCTTAGATTATTTCACGAATCAGATTCAGAGGTTTTGGGACCTTCCGCCGGTATCTTTCTTAATTTCCGTTCTTCGTTCTTTTCTATTCTTCGTATCCCCCCGAGGTTCGTATCATTTGGTATCAGAGCCCAGGTTTGGGTTCTTTATTTTTCTGAATACGTAGCCTCGTTTTTGTTTTTTTCGTTTCTTCTTATTTTTTTCTTCTTCTTCCTTGAGTAAAAAAAAATTATATTTTTTTTATTTTTATTTTCGAAAATTACTGTTCATGAACAGTAATTATTAAAAAAAAATTGAATTTGTGCTCGATTATTCTTTTATTGTTGTTCATTGTTCGTTCAGCAATTTAAAGTCATTCGTTCATTCGTGGACTCTGTTGGGTTGAGATTTTTTGTTGGAATTGAATTCGACCGGTAAGTTAGGAGAGTTCGATTCTTGAGAGAGAGAAAGTGGGAGGAACACGTGCGTGAGTGACATACCATATTGAGTGATACACGAGAGTGGTGAGGATTTCTCTATTTTGTTTCTAACACTTTTGCAGGATAACTGAGATGGATCATACCCAAATTAAGATCCTCGTGGAGTCAGTTCGTTTTGAGTTGAGGAAGTCCTTGGCGCCTGAGTTGGAGAAGGTGAATGCACGACTCACCGCCTTAGAGGTGAGAGCTCATCATGATAATACAGGGTATCGGAGAGAGGGAGGATACCTAGGAGTTCAGAATGGCCATCATCGAGCCCGTGATCGTAGTCAGGAGTTTCGTGATGCGAGGAGGTCCAGAGCTGAGATCCAGGACGAGTGTTGGGACAATATTGGGGGTCTGTTAGGAGAATGGGTACAAGCGTCAAAGAAGCCTGGGAAAGTAGAGACCGATGAAAAAGGCGAGATACCAGAACCGTTGGCTTTGGTGGAGTCTGAAGAAGAGTCGATTTCGGTGTCAACCGAGGAAGATTCAACTTTGGTGGAGTCCGAGAAGGAGGAGGAGATTCTAGCACCTGATTGTCAGCTTTCTATTACTAGCGGAGTTGTTGTTGATCTGACTCAGCCCGATGATAGGGAGCAAAAAGAGAATCTACTTCACACGAGGAGTGGTCCGAACGAGGTTGGTGTAACCGTGGTTCCACAACTGGAGTTACCTTTGGTGAAGCACCCAGAGCCGCGTCGGCTGAAGTGGATGAAAGAAACTGGTGTCGTCAAGATGGCCAAGCAAGTGACTGAGCATCCGACTAACGTGGTTCCAAGTGTGTTCGTGAGAGTGGTGTTCGAGTCTGGCATCGACGTGGATTTGAGGACAAATCCTCTTGAAGAGGAGGGGAATGATGCAACCCAAGATCCGGAACGACGAAGAGAGCATCGAAATGGGAGTCGGGAACGTGCCGAGAAGGTGCCGCGAAGTTCGGAGAGGATTTTGGACTTTTTGGGCGAAAATGTAATGCCGTCGGCCGACAGAGAATTTATACTACGGCAACGTCGGGTGACATCTGATTGTCCGGCGACAGCGTATTTGCACTACGAGACCGTCGGGCGCCATTTGGATGTCGGGAGACAGCAAAAACCCGTCGGGCGATAGGTCCTGGAAATTTACGTACGGAGCAGGTTCGAATCGCAGGTTGAGCCTGCGAGCGACGGAGGTTTGTCGGACGACAGGAAATTCTGTCGGACGACAAGTCCCAAAAGTGGGCGGCGGAATTTAGGTCTCCGCGTGATTTCTTTGTTTATTTCCTTTTCTTTTATGCTTTTTGTTATGCCTATATAAAGGCTTTGCTTTTCATTATTTTAGAACAATCATGAATTGATTATTGAAATTAATATTTTGTGAGTTTATTAAAATTCTCTCTGGGGTTCGAATTCTACCCGACTACCAAAAGAGTTCAACTGACGAATCAACGAAGCGATCCACCCTTCATTCGTGTGTCTTCCTCATCCCCGAGTTGCTGCGTCGATCACGTGTTGGGGTCTAGGGTTCCGTCCTTAGATTATTTCACGAATCAGATTCAGAGGTTTTGGGACTTCCGCCGGTATCTTTTTTCTCAATTTCTTCTTCGTTCATCTTCTATCTTTCTATCCCCGACGAGGTTCGTATCATTTGGCATCGACGTGGATTTGAGGACAAATCCTCTTGAAGAGGAGGGGAATGATGCAACTCAAGATCCGGAACGACGAAGAGAGCATCGAAATGGGAGTCGGGAACGTGCCGAGAAGGTGCCGCGAAGTTCGGAGAGGATTTTGGACTTTTTGGGCGAAAATGTACTGCCGTCGGCCGACAGAGAATTTACACTACGACAACGTCGGGCGACATCTGATTGTCGGGCGACAGCGTATTTTCACTACGAGACCGTCGGGCGACATTTGGATGTCGGGCGACAACAAAAACCCGTCGGGCGACAGGTCTTGGAAATTTACGTACGGAGCAGATTCGAATCGCAGGTTGAGCCTGCGAGCGACGGAGGTTTGTCGGACGACAGGAAATTCTGTCGGACGACAAGTCCCAAAAGTGGGCGGCGGAATTTAGGTCTCCGCATGATTTCTTTGTTTATTTCCTTTTCTTTTATGCTTTTTGTTATGCCTATATAAAGCCTTTGCTTTTCATTATTTTAGAACAACCATGAATTGATTATTGAAATTATTATTTTGTGAGTTTATTAAAATTCTCTCTGGGGTTCGAATTCTACCCGACTACCAAAAGAGTTCAACCGACGAATCAACGAAGCGATCCACCCTTCGTTCGTGTGTCTTCCTTATCCCCGAGTTGCTGCGTCTATCACGTGTTGTGGTCTAGGGTTCCGTCCTTAGATTATTTCACGAATCAGATTCAGAGGTTTTGGGACCTTCCGCCGGTATCTTTCTTAATTTCCGTTCTTCGTTCTTTTCTATTCTTCGTATCCCCACGAGGTTCGTATCAGAGACTCATCCATAGTATCACTTCATTTTATTGGTGATTTCTTGAATAATTTTCTCTTCAATTTATCTCTTTTAATTTACCTTAGTTTATATCATTCGATGGGTAGTACTTCTTATAATGTATATCTATGTGTGTTTTAATTATTTGTTCAGGATTGTTTATTTGTATTATGCCTTCGTATGTTGTTTTGGACATGATACCTTTTTAGAATATCATCAGACTAACGGTTAGTGGTTACATTGAGGTTAGTATTTCTAGATTTCGTCATGCATAAATCTATTAATGTTTACATTATGTTGTTTTTGACATGATATATAAACACTGCTTGAACTTTAATCTACGAGAGAACCTATAATTGGATTTAAAAGAAAAATAAGTGATAAAGATTAGAGAATCATTTTTGTAGATTTGCTGGATTAGATCATCAATGTTAAGTTGGTAATAGTTTGACGTTTTGGAGAAGTTAATTGCAACGATGTTATAAATAATCTAACTACTTATATGATTTTAAATCACTACCATATCAGTTCTATTTTGTTTTTTTTATATTTCTCTAATTATTATTTTTATTTTTTATTTTCTTCATGTCTAATTCATTTTATTTATATTTTTTACAACTCAAATCATATTTTTCTTTATATTTATTCATATCAGGATTGTTGTTCATACTGTTTAATTCAGTTTTTGTCCCCTTAATTCTCTTGATGAGCTATGCCGGTATAAATAGAGCCATTGAAATATCATTTGAATGTCAAGCCTATGAAGTTATTGAGAAATTGACCTACATGAAAAGAGAGCAGGTGCCATCACAAACACATGTATGCACGCCCACATTAATAGTTCAAAACCATTTTATATTTTCAGTTTTGAATGATTGTAGGTTTTTTTTAGCTTCGCCTAGCTAAGCTAATTTAGATGTTACAATAGTTCGGTGATCTATCTATGCTTCTAAGTACTATTTGCCTTTTTATTATTCTCAAAAGATTATTTACTATGTTCTATTTTCGTTGGAATTGTAAATTTGGTTGCAATAAGAGAAACATAAGTCATGTTTCAGCTATGGAGAAATATATTAAGGTAGAAATGATTTATATCAAATTTCTTATTGCAAGCATTTTTTTTTTCAAGAAGTCATGTGCGGTAGTCTCTCTGAAAGTCCAGTATATCATTCTAGCGAGATGCGAAGTAGTTTCAAGAATTTACAAATAATGTAATGATGACTTTTTTTGGGAAAAATAAAGTTATGATCATTGTGAGGTATTTAATTAAAGTTGTAATTTTATTCTCAAATGCTTAAGGTAATGTGAGATATAATGTCAATATTATAAATATATGGACAAACTTATTTGTTTGTTTTTATATTTTAATTAACAAATATGTACATTTCTATTTGTATCAATTATGTATTTTTTGTAATTGTTTAATTTTGTGATATTTTGAACTTTTTTTTGTTATATGGATGAATTTTAAAATCATGCGTAGATATATTAAAATCATGCGCATATATAAGATTCTTAAAAATCATGCTTATATTTATAGGCGAAGCAGGAATATCCAATACATGAAATGCCACTAAAGTTATTTTTTATCAGAATATTGATGAAATCGTTGAGTTTAAGAGCAGGTTAGTTGTTTCCTTGATTATACATAAAAAATTAACAAATGACTTTATGCTATATATGTAACATTTTCTTATTTTGTGCAACGGATTTACATTGCAGAATGTCAACTCATGCACTTTGTATTTCCTACGATGGTTCTAACATTGCAAGATCTTCTGTTGTCACTGTGAAAAATAAACTACTAAACCCAAATACTATTTTCTTGAGTCTCAATCAATTGAAGTCTGTCTCTGAGGTTTTATTTTTATTTGATATATGTTTGTAATTATTTTCTTTTTATTAATATATTAATCTAACATTTTTTCTTACTTTTAATCACTTTTTAAAAAACTACAAATTTTAGCGGGTGAAGGCTTGGGTAGTTGTTTCTATTTCAGAGATTATGTATGATAGAGGATGGTCTTATACAAGTTGTAGCAAATGCAAACATAAAGTGAAACACGCTGCTTCCAGATTCTGGTGTAAATATTGCAAGGCTAACGTCTTTGGGGATGAACGGTTTAAAATAACTATTAATGTTGTTGATGTCTCTTCCAATGTAATTTTTATGTTGTGGAATGATGTTGCCCAATCCATAATTGGAATAAAAGCTTCGCACGTGTGACAAAATTTGATTCAGGTTTTATTATCTTTGTGTTTATACATTTTAATTATTATTTGTATATTATTATGCAACATTATGAATTAATTTGTGTTTATAATTTTTGTTATGTTTTCCGTTAGTTCTCTCGAGCTGATCATCATGTTGAATTGAAACTGAAAGATGTTTCTAAAGACCAAAATCCACAAGAGATTGACGGTTTGATTTGAAAAGAATTTATGTTCAGGGTTTTTGCTGAGAAAAAGTATTCACAAGGTTTCGATTCTATTTACACAGTTGATAGGTACTCTGAAAATGCTAATATAATTCTAATGCACAAGAAAGTATAAGATCAAATTTGGAACAAGTCTGTGACTACTAGCAAGTGTATTTTTGGCAACACAATCTTGACATGACATATCTTCTAAATCTCCAATTTTTTTCTTAAATGCTTCAGTGAATGATAATAATGGAAAAAGAATTTTTGATTGTTCTCTACATGATGTTGAGCTTTCATCTTCAGTGAAGTTTATGAAGACTGAAAAAATTGATTGAGTTTTAGCATTCCTCAAATTATGTTGCATTTGTTTTATGAATATCCAGTTTTAAACTACTCTAATCATTTTATCTTTTGTTTTTGTTTTGTATCTTTCATAAAATCTCTATAAAGATTGTTGTTTCATTTACTTTATTTTCGACTTATGCTTTTCTTTTTATCTATAATTTATTTATTTCTTTTGCATTATTTATATTTCATTTTATTATTATTATTTTAAGTTTTTATTGTAATAATGAGTTGTATTTTGCAAACGAATCAAATTTTAGGAACTTTATATTTCTAATTATTGTTTCCTTAATTATATATATTTTTTAACAAGTAATTAATAATTTTAAAATATTTTATGTAATTATCTAATTCATTTTTCTAATATTATTTATAATCATTAGCAACAATTACTAATAAAATATACTATTACTTATTACCTTATTTAATCTTCTATTATTCTTCACATTTGTCACAGATTAATATATATATAAAATACGATTGTTAATTACTTAAAGTGTTTATATTTTTATTACATTTTTTTAAATTCTAAACATTAAATAAATTATAACTACTATTTCGTGGATACAGTTTGGTAAGAACATATTTATAGTATATTAATATATTTATTTTTACCATCACCTTAAAAAATATTATCAATTTTTGTTGAATACTTTAATAAATAATATATTTATCAAATATATACACAATAATTAATATTTCACAAATTATTTTTGTTATATTTACTTAATATGTAATTAGACGATATATCTTTAAATATTATTTTCAAAAGATGTGTCGGTTCAGAAGATGTATCATTTCATTCAAAAAACGTGTCCGTTCAAAATATTTATTCATGCAATAATCGAAGTTTTATTATACCATAAAAATATATGTATTACATACAATAATTATGTCATGTTGATAAACACTTTTGGTTTAACTGAATTCTTATATTCCGAACCGTTTTCAACGGAAATTATTGAAATTGTCGATATGGCAAGAGATAACAGACTGGGAAAACTGTTTTGTGTTGTGACGAGAATGGAAAATTTACAAACAGACCAAATAATGTGGTTTTTAAGGAGGTCTTTCAAAATTTGTAATAAAAGTTTAGAATTTTGCCTTTTAATATTTCTTTTAGAGAATATTAATGAATTTCAAACATATATTGTACTATTGTAATTTATGTTTTAAACGAACACAAATTATTTTAAACGATATTGTAGAGATCTATGTACGTAATATCAAGGGCACCGCAAGATCACGGGCAACGTAGGATCACGGGCATCAGCCCAATGCTTTAGAGTACCATTAAAATGCATCTGTGTCTTGAAAAGAAATCATGGTTGTTTAAGAGTAGTATGTATCTTGCCTTATTTTTAAAATAATTTGATATACAACTTAGCTTTTGTGACTATGGTTGATGTGATTTTAGGCAATTGAATGTGGCCATTCATGTCACTGTTATTTTTTTTCAGCGCAAAAGGATGGAAGAGATTAGAAGTGACGAGTGGTTTCAAAAAACTTATGATCCTGTCAGGCTTCTTGAAACCGAAGACGTTGATTTGGATGATGAATGTGCTGTTTTTAATGGTTCAGAGGTCAGTGGTAAATTTCACGACTTTTCATCTCATCCATTAATTGATTCTATGTTTACAAGTTACAGACTCACATCTCTATGACCTGTTCTTTCAGGTGGGGGATTTGGTCTCGATTAATGCTGCAGGGATTTAACTACCCGACCCTCGCTCGGATATGGCTATGTCAATTTTGGCATTAACCCGCTGGATGGTTCGGATTTTTAAATCCTGCTTTAAGCTTTATACTTCGATTTTGAAAGATTGGATTTTTATAGATAAATGATTATATATGTGTCTTAAGTATTTTTCTAAGCAGTATATTATGATGTAAAATGTGTCAATTCTACTATACTGATCTCAGTCCATCAGAAGGTCATCGGTGACTTCTACTTTGCGACATTGAGGGATATCGAGGTCTTATGTCAGACAACTGATATTGAAAATCCCAAAGTACTTAAGATTATAAATTATACACTTCATTGTTTGGATAGTAGTGATCACTGATCATACACATTTATGCTAGAGGAGCTAATAATTATCATCCACGTTTTGATATGATAAATTAGTTTGCTTCCATGCTTAAGTCGATGGTGCTGTGCTGACTGAATGTTTAACATTTTTTAATAGATTTGAGTTTTAATTATTATATTGATATAATAATAAGTAAAATCCTATAGGTTTGATTTAAATATAGGCAAAACATTGTTTTTCTTCCTACCACAAACTGCCTACCAAAATCTCAAAACTGAAATGAAATGATCCAACACTTTTTTTTAGTTGCTCAATGCTCAGTAATCAGTATTTGCATGCCTTTGTTAAGATAGTTTTCTATAATATGAGAGTGACTACACATTCTGTAACGCCCCGGCCCGTTGTGGGGTCGAAGCCCGACCCTAATGGGCCGGCTCGGTTACCAATGACTGCCGTCGGGAGTGATATCCTGGCCCCACTGTACCAACACTTGTCTTTTCCAGCGCACTTTGTCCTCACTCGTGCGCACCCGGGAGACTTCCCAGGGGGTCACCCATCCTAGAATTACCCCAGAGTCAGCACGTTTAACTTTGGAGTTCTTATAGGAGGATGCCCAGAAAAGAAGATGCATCTGTTGGTATGAGTAGCATATTCAATCCTTTTAAGCCTTTGAATTTCTGGGGCGTTACAATCACCCCACCTTTTATGCGCAACGTCCTCGTTGTGCGCCTTTTCTTTCCCAGGACCTACCATCCGTGCAGGATTCTAGAGGTGGCCCCTACGGGTACTCTCACCAACTTCTGGGTGGAGCACTTGGTCCCGCATGGCACTTAGTTCCCGCAATTCCGTTCGGCACCTGCTCTGATACCATTTGTAACGCCCCGGCCCGTTGCGGGGTCGAAGCCCGACCCTAATGGGCCGGCTCGGTTACCAATGACTGCCGTCGGGAGTGATATCCTGGCCCCACTGTACCAACACTTGTCTTTTCCAGCGCACTTTGTCCTCACTCGTGCGCACCCGGGAGACTTCCCAGGGGGTCACCCATCCTAGAATTACCCCAGAGTCAGCACGTTTAACTTTGGAGTTCTTATAGGAGGATGCCCAGAAAAGAAGATGCATTCATTGGTATGAGTAGCATATTCAATCCTTTTAAGCCTTTGAATTTCTGGGGCGTTACAATAAGTTGTAACATCCCATTTTTCATAATATAACTAAAGAGGATTTTACTTAATTTTTAAAAGAAATTGAAGTATTTAAAATAATAAAATATCAAAAGAACTTTTTTATAAACATAAAGTCAACCCTCAATAGTCAAATTTAAATAAAAATACTTTAAGGCAATATTTTTCAAGAGCGGAAAACGTAATAAAATAAAATCTATAAAATAAACAGTTGTACTACTATCATCGTCACCATCCTCCGGATCGCTCCGAATTCGCTTGACCTGAAAAGATGGGGTTTTAAAAAGGGGTGAGTTATCAACAACTCAGTAGGGATAACAGTTCATATAACTATACGATACAGTGTTCACCGGATGATTCATAACTTAGACCATCTTGAACTTGATAGACGGTGGGATAAACCCAAGGACATGAATTTCCGAACGATTAAACGTTCCCGTCACATGACTTGCTTGATTACCGTGAACACGTCACTCGTCTACGTGAACACGGCCATGAATTTCGTCGCGCGACTAATATGTGCACATAACATGAATAGATCGTACATCACAAACCACCACGCAGTTTATCCACGTACCATAAATATTATGAACTGTATTTAAAAAGGTTTTAGAATATCCCTACCTTGATAATGGAGAACTTGACTTGACGACCAAATGCGTGAATGAATGCTCGTGCAATCCTAATCCTCAAAATCCTTATACCTCCTTAAAAGAATAACATTAACATAATATTATTACGTAATATATAGAGAATTAAAGTAAACATATATTTATAAATAATTAGTTAAGTAGGAGGGAATTGGGCTTGGTGTAAAAAGAGTACATGCTGACCTTAGGAGGAATTATTTGTCGGGCTTCGACCCCTCAACGGGCCGGGGCGTTACAAAGTGGTATCAGAGCAGGTGCCGACCGGAATTGTGGGAACTAAGTGTCTTGCGGGGCCAAGTGCTCCACCCAGAAGTTGGTGAGAGTACCCGTAAGGGGCATTCCTGCACGGATGGTTGGTCCTGGACAAGTAAGGCGCACAACGAGGACGTTTCGCATAAAAGGTGGGGTGATTGTAACTCCCCAGAAAATTCATATGCTTAAAAGGATTGAATATGCTACTCATACCAACAGATGCATCTTCTTTTCTGGGCATCCTCCTATAAGAACTCCAAAGTTAAGCGTGCTGGCTCTGGAGTAGTTCTAGGATGGGTGACCCCCTGGGAAGTCTCCCGGGTGCGCACGAGTGAGGACAAAGTGCGCTGGAAAAGACAAGTGTTGGTACAGTGGGGTCAGGATATCATTCCCGCAAGCAGTCATTGGTAACCGAGCCGGCCCATTAGGGTCGGGCTTCGACCCCGCAACGGGCCGGGGCATTACACATTCGGCTTTATTTACTACTATTTCTTATACACGTTATGAGAGGTCATTTTTGTGTGATCATGTGTACAGGATTATCATCATTATTTGATTGTGATCATAGATGATGATGACTATTTAAGAAAACAAAATTGTGCAAGCCTATGCTTTTGCACGACACATAGATATTTGTTTATGTAATTTGTTCTCTGTTTCCAAGTATTGCGTCTCCAAATGATAAATACTGTCAGCCATACTCCAAATCTTCACTAAAAATAATTTTTGATGTTGCATGCTTGACAATTACATAAAATGTACAACCATTTTTCGTTGGATATACTTTATTCATTAATAAAGAGTATTCTACCATAAATTTGTGAATGACAAATGAATGAAACAAGTGTTTAGCCTGTGTATCAGAGTATGTGTTCTAGCACCAAGAAAATATAAAATTAAGTCGACGTTTACATTATATATAGACTAGGTACGATCTTGATGTCCAAACAGTTCCTTGACGTTACAATTAAATTGTATAATTTAATTAAGTATGATTTCTGACATTTTTTTTGTTGTTGCTTTTTTCCATTTATAACTAACTTCATATCTCAGTGTTTTTTATAGTCTGAATGTTATATGCTACGGTATTATTTATTTTCTTCTATGGTTGGATTTAACATTCTCAATTTTAACCCCTTCATTTCTTGGATTCACTTTTTTTTTTCAGGTTTTACTTTGTAAGTTTTTTCAAATCTCTATAACTGGATTTAATATTCATTTTTATTCATTTTGCTTCTTTTTTTTAGTGTATTGTTTGTTGTCTTCTTCACAAATTATCTTTTGTGATCTTGCTGTAACAATTTTTTTTATTATTAAAAATTGGTTTAGTTATAACATTTTTAATTTATCATTCTTAACTTTTTATGGCTTTCATAAAAATTCAATTCACAATATTTATTGATCAGAGTAGTCATTCATACGAGTTTAATGATTTACTTATGAAGTTTTATGTAATATTATTATTATTTGACTTCTATTTTTGCAGGTTACATTACTTTATTGTTTATGATTTTGTTTTTATATATTTTATAATAATATAATTTTTTTGACCGTTTTTGGCAGATACTTTCATCTCTTTGTTCTATGAAAAAACATTTAAGAAATGCCCATTTATCGATTATTTAAGCTTCTTCTACAACTTTATTTGGAGTAATAATTATATTGCACTTACCAAATGGTGCAATAGGGGAACTTAAGTGCTAGGGATCATCTAACCACGCTGCTGTGTCGAAGAATTCTTTTTGCAGCCTAAATTTTTGGTATCTTAATTTTTTTCTAATTTTTTTATATATTTTAGATTTTTTTTATATAATTCAGCATTGTCTCCATAAATGTACTTGACTTTAAGCACTTTCTTTGGGTGCATTTTGGGTGACATATTTAGATGTCGACTTTATGATTTTGTCTTGGATCTATATACCAAGTTATGTTATTAGAGTAGTATTTATCGGATTTTGTAAATTAAAATGTGTTTTTATTATAACAACGTACTTATACTATTCAAGTTTTTCATGCTTTTGTTTTGCTGTATTTTGTTTTTTAGAACTCTTTCAATATTCTGTATTTTGGATAAGAATTTCAGAAGAGCAAATGACAGTGGTTGAAGTGTTTGTTATGGATTGTTTGTTTGTTGAAGTAATATTTGTTTTAAAAGTTTATTGAAAGCAATTATAAAAATTTCAGTGAGGGAGATGGCATATGTGGTTGTTGTTCTGCTTTTCCAATTACCAAAGAAGATAGAAGAGAAGTTGAAGTGTTTGTTATGGATGGAAAAAGATAAACTGTTGTTTCAATTACCAAAGAAAGGAGGCAAAAGAGAAGTTGAAGTGTTTGTTTTTATTGATGGAAAAAGAGAAACCGGTTGCACAAGTAATATAATTAGTTACAAATCTTTCACAAAACAATATACTGTATAATATATACTCCTAATTTTATTATACGGAGTATGGTTGTGTATGTTTTTAAGTCTATTGTGAAACTAATAATAATAGAATATGACAATATTTGATAAGTAGAAAATTGTTAAAACTTATTATATGACAAAATATTATTTATTTTGATACAAAAAATAAATTACCACAAACTGTAAAAAAATCAGTTAAAATTTTATATTATATAGTACAGTAGTATTTTTTTTTTTTTACCAAGTTAAATTTTTACCAATAATTATTCATCCTAAGTTTCAATAATAATAATATTTATTTTATTTAATCTTTTTAATTGAGAAAGATCTTAATGGTTGTATATTCAATGAAAGGTCTCTATTGTTTCCTTAAATAAATGTAATAATTATTTTAGTAAAATTTTCATTTAGGACGGGATCTCAATCCTAAAATTACACGCTAAATAAATGTAATAATTATTTTTGACCGATTTGTCTTTTTATTTTAAACACTTTTTATTAATTTGTTATTTTTTTTATAATTCTTTGTCTTTTCATTTGAAAAATATTTGGTAAAACCGAATGCAACACGTTATTTTTTATTTTTTATTAATCTTTGTCTTTTCATTAGAAAAAATAATGGTTAAACCTAATGCAACACGTTATTTTTTTATAATTCTTTGTCTTTTCATTGTTAGAAATTTTTTTGGTTAAACCTAATGCAACACGTATTCTCCTAATGGCGTTTCCAAGAGAACCCTAATAATTTATTTATTATTCAAAGCATCGATAACGATGCATCCTTCTTTATATGCTCTATGCATTCTATTTGTTGTACTTCGCTACCCTATACTTGAAAAATATATTGAGATAGAATGACTGACAATTTTCGTTTGTTGAAAAACTTTACTCCTATCTCTGCCATTAACAAGGATAGAATGGACTGGAAGATACAAGTTCGAATTTGTAGGAAGTGGAAGACGACGGGCAATGGAAAAATTTCAGAAACCTTGGAGTTTTTGTTTGCTGATATTCAGGTTTTTGAGTGTCGAACGTATTTTTCAATTTTCTTAATTGCAGTTAAAAAATACATATACTTATATATTTTTCCTTCGACTTTTGGCAGGGAACTAGAATTCATGCAATTGTTAAAAAGGTGCTCATACCTAAATTCCAGGATTTGTGCAGTGAAGGAGATATTGTTACTGTCCATCAGTTCTCAGTTGTTGATAGGCCAAAGAACTTTCCTGTTGCGGATTTTTCATATAGGATTGTCTTCCATGGAAATACATATGTTGGTTCAAACATGAACAACAAATTTCCCAAGTCCATTTTCCAGTTCAAAGATTATTTGGATATTCTCAGTGGTTCTCAAAAGGATGATGGTGGTTTATTTGGTATTTTTGTATTTTATATCTTAACATATTTATCATTATATATTTTCTTATTATTTCCTTACGTTAAATTAATATAATCATCTGACTATGTCTTCATGCAAGATGTAATTGGCACTATTGCTGATATTAATGACTCAAGGTTGAAGTCGGATACGTCTGTCAAAGGCAACAAGAGTATTCAGTTCTTGCTTCAAGATCACGAGTACGTTTTGTATTTGTTTTTTTTAAGTTAATTTCGCGAATACTAAATATTAATCATTTGAAGTAACAGAGGTCTGAAAATTGAGTGCGTTTTGTGGGAACCCTATTGCCATGAGTTGAAAGAATTTGTTGAAGAGTTGAAAACAAACAAAGATAACCAAGTAGTGGTTATACAGTTGTGCAGAGCAAGGAAATTTAGAGGTAAAGAAATTACTCGAATAAATATTGATTTATATCATTAGTTATTGTAACATCCCATTTTTCATAACATAAACTAAAGAGGATTTTATTAATTCCCAAAAGAAATTGAAGTATTTAAAATAAACAAGTCAAAAATGACTTATTATAGAATAAACTCTTTAACTAAAAATCAACCCTCAATAGTAGTATTTAAATAAAACACTCGAGTATAAAGTTTCAAAAGCGGAAAGCATAAGAGAAAAATAATGTCTTGAAAATAAATGTTGCTACTACTATCGCTGCCACATCCCCGTCTCGCTCCGATTTCGCTTAACCTGAAAAGATGGGGTTTTAAAGGGGTGAGTTATCAACAACTCAGTAGGGATACCAGTTCACACATTGCACGATACGTAAATAACCGGAATAACTCTCAACTTTATAAACTAACTTGAACTTGTTAGATAGTGGGATAAACCCAAGGACATGAATTTCCGAACGATTAAACGTTCCTATCACTTGCTTGCTTGATTTATTACCGTGAACACGTCACACGTCTACGTGAACACGGCCATGAGTTTTGTCGCGCGACTAATATGTGCACATAACATGAATAGAATATAAAGTCCTCGATATCGAACAATTACCTGCGTACCATACACTGATATGAACTGTATTTGAAAAGGTTTTGGAAATACCCCTACCTTGAAAATGCAGAACTTGTCTTGAAAATAACAATGCGTGAATGTATGCTCGTGCAATCCTAATCCTCAGAATTCGTATAACCTTCGTAATTTATATAACATAATATTAATATATGTGTATTACACCAACTTTCGAAGCAAAGTTAAACAACCTGTACATTATTAAAAAGGAAAACCACTGAACACTTATATTTATATTATGTTATATAAATTACGAAGATTATACGAATTCTGAGGATTAGGATTGCACGAGCATACATTCACGCATTGTTATTGTCAAGACAAGTTCTGCATTTTCAAGGTAGGGGTATTTCCAAAACCTTTTCAAATACAGTTCATATCAGTGTATGGTACGCAGGTAATTGTTCGATATCGAGGACTTTATATTCTATTCATGTTATGTGCACATATTAGTCGCGCGACAAAACTCATGGCCGTGTTCACGTAGACGTGTGACGTGTTCACGGTAATAAATCAAGCAAGCAAGTGATAGGAACGTTTAATCGTTCGGAAATTCATGTCCTTGGGTTTATCCCACTATCTAACAAGTTCAAGTTAGTTTATAAAGTTGAGAGTTATTCCGGTTATTTACGTATTGTGCAATGTGTGAACTGGTATCCCTACTGAGTTGTTGATAACTCACCCCTTTAAAACCCCATCTTTTCAGGTTAAGCGAAATCGGAGCGAGACGGGGATGTGGCAGCTGTTGGAGTTGTGTACTTAATGTCTAGATTTAAGTGACGGAAACTCGCGATCCATTGCCACTAATCTATTTAACTAAATAAACAATTATTTGCGTTTAATTATTTATAATTAAATATATGCAAATTATAGTCCTGGATTTTATACGTTGTAGTTAGTATGGTGTTGCATGGGCGCACAGAAGATCATACTATCGGTTACTCGTATTTAATCGAACAGTTGCTCACGACCTAGATGGACACGGACCAATCCATCGGTATAGTCGTTGTGTGAGAGAGAAAATAATCTATCTTGATTATTTTATCACACTTGTACACTTTGTGTATTGAGCGGATCGTTGAGATTCATCGATTAGGATTGCCGGCGATAATCGATTCGAGTCTCAGTGTATTTTATTCTTAATCCCCGATATTATTGCGGGTGTGTATATTTAATATAAGTGACTTTGATTTACCAAAGGAATTAACCGATTTAATTATTGGGTTAATTACCGGTTAAGTTGGGTCACTATATTTTATATATGGCATGCCGTGAATACTTGACGGGAAAGTGTATCCCGGAAGGGTTGATAATATCCCCGAGATGAGTTCATAAGGAATTATTATGTAAACCCTGCAGGTGGATTCGTTCCGCATAATAATTAAGGATGAATGGTACTAGTCTCGGATATAAGAGATGAATAAATTAATTAGCAATAAATTAATTTTATTCATGGATATTTATATCTTAAATACACGGAATAAATAATACTACCGGAGAAATATTATTTGATATAATATGGTTTAATATTGGGAGTGCAATTAATTTTATATAGTGGAAAATAGAATTAATTAATATTGATAAGGATTAATGGACTTGAGCATTTGGCTCAATTTAATCTTCAATATTGGAAGCCCAATATTCCACCTCCTTTAGATCCCCTACGTAGCCTATAAAAGCACTACATGGTCTTCTCTATTCTCATAACTTGAAGATCACAATTCTAGAGAGAGAAAGTAGAGAGGAGGATCCATGGAGTTCGGTAGATCGTCGCCCACACGACGTCCGGGCTAGTGCAAGGAATACGTGGGAAGATCTCAAGGTCATCATAAGATCTCGTTTCTCCGCACAACGAATCGAAAGGTGAATTAAATAATTGCTATTTAATTCTTGTTTTATTGAATCAATTATCGAAGAACAAGATCCAAGAGTCGAACCCGGATTAGACGAACGACCACGCGGTGGTGGCGAAGCCACCGGACCGCGGGGATCGCACGCTAGGGTTTGGCAGCGCGCGGAGGAGAGGAACCCTCGGCTGGGCCGAGAGTTCGCGATCGATCACGGGGATCGATCGCCGGGGGCGCGGGCTGGTGCCGCGCCCCACCCGCCGTGAAGGCGGGGCTCCTCCAGGCGGCGGCGAGTCGCCGGACTCGCCGCGGGGGGGCTGCTGGGCAGCCCCATCGATCGCGAAGATCGAACGCGATCCTCGATCGTGTGAACCCCGTCTCGCGGGGGTTCGGCTGGGGGCGGGCTGCGTGCCTTCGGGTGCGTGGTCTCCAAAGGCTGGACTCCGGCGGATGAGTCGGCGTTCATGTGATCTCCGGCGAAGGGTTTGATCGGAGTTGTCATGTTCCGCAATTCCGGCAACTCCGGGATATCGAATTCCAACAATTGGTATCAGAGCGTACGGTTACGTTTTTCGTTAATTGTTTCGATAATCGATTATCGTTGTATATGGCCATAGATTAATTTAATTTTATTAAATTATTGTGCTATATATATTGTTCTACGTACTTGTTTTTCTCTCTTGTATGAATCGTGTTGGTCGGAAAAATTGAATATTAAAAATCGAGGGTTTTCGGAATATCGAATCGGAGGAGATCGATCTCGCGCTCGTTGCGGGCTGCCGGGGAGGCAGCAGGGAGCAAGGGTGTGTGAGCTGCTGGGGCAGCGGCTTGTCGATGGCGTGACGTCGGTGGCGGCTTCTTCCTGGAGTCGGCTGATCCGGCGAAGTCCACGCAGGCGTCGGCAAGACGATCGATCGAATTAATTCATGCTGCTGGGAATTTTGTTCTCGCTGGATGCATAAATTAATTCATGGTGCATGGCCTAATGCATGTGCGACCACATGAATTAATTAAACTTTGCATTGCATGGTCTTTTGACTAATGCTAGATGTGCACTTGCTAATTAATGCCGTGGCCATGCATGATATGTGGGCATGCGTTTTTTTGATGGTGCTGTGTATGAGATACACGGGCATGCATGTACTACATGTTCATGGTTCGATTGGGATGGCCGAAACTTGTTTCGGTTTGTCCCGGTAAATCCGATCTTTCCGGAAATAATTTAATCTTTCTAATATTATTTAATTTAATTTTGGAATTAATTCAAATTATATTTGGATTAGATTTCTTAATTATGGAATTAAATAATGGAATTAGATGGAGAGTTAAATTAGGAAAGAAAATCCTAGTTTCTCTAGACATCCTATACCTACTTGGATTAGAAGTCTTAAGAAGAATCAAAATTCGATTTTGATTAGGATTCTTGAGATCTAATCTAAATAGGATTGAGAAATTATTAAAATATTGATTTTATTTAATTTAAGTATTTTATTTAAAATCATTAGATTAATTCAAAATTTATTTTGGATTGGAAAATCTTGGATTTTATTTAGAATAGAATTAAATATGGAGATCAATGGATTTTAATAATATTGATTTTATTTAATTTAAGTATTTTATTTAAAATCATTAGATTAATTCAAAATTTATTTTGGATTGGAAAATCTTGGATTTTATTTAGAATAGAATTAAATATGGAGATCAATGGATTTTAATAATATTGATTTTATTTAATTTAAGTATTTTATTTAAAATCATTAGATTAATTCAAAATTTATTTTGGATTGGAAAATCTTGGATTTTATTTAAAATAGAATTAAATATGGAAATCAATGGAATTGATTTTATTTAATTGGAGTATTTTATTTAAAATCATTAGATTGATTCAAATTTTTTTTGAATTGGAATCTTGGATTTTATTTAAAATAAATTAAATATGAGAATCAAAGAATTTTTCCGTCGCTCGGCAAAGTATTCAAGACGTAGAATGAAGACTCAAGACAAGCATGCTGGAATTCATCAAGGTACGAATAGTCGAGAAATAATTTTACTTGAGTAATTATTTGATTATTTGTGAACGTACTTGCATGAAATGTATGTTTGTTATTATGCTATATGTGTTTACTTTTATGCACTAGATAGCGTATCCCTTTATTATAAAAAGCTAAGTGGGAGAGGGTATGGAAACATATCCATGGTCTCCATTGCTGTTCTCTTGGTGACTTTTATGGACTTTTGAAGTTCGTATAGACAAGTCATTGGAGGAGAATTCTTGTAATTCCTCTTACGAGAAACATTGATTAAGTTTATCAAACAATGCCTAATTTGTCTTTCCAAAACTGATTTCAAGTCGACTCATTCTCACCCCGGGGAGTGGAATGGAGCCAAAGCCACTTGGTCATGTCGAGGACACAAATTAGAGACTTTCGTGTCATTTGATGACTAGATCGATTGTCTGCTCGGCTCCCTCATTTATGAGAGATAGGGTCGTTCGCATGGTGAATCACTGGTTAGAAACTTCGAGTTTCACTTATGATTCTCCGCGTCTTGATTTACAAGATCGAATGGATCAAGTAATTGGGAGTCAATTATAAAGATCTCTTAGTGCAGTAAACGTCCACACAACGTGGCTTGCTGTACTGACGGATTTTGGATTAATTGATGTAGACAGTTGTAAGAAATTGTGAAGAGTTGTGAAGTTATCGTAAACGTCCACACAACGTGGCTTGCGGTGATGTAGCAATTCCAAACGATTTGCTTTGGTGCTGAGTAATGGTTTACACTTAGATACGCCTTATAGTATTCCTCCCACCGAGGTTCCGCTATAAGCGATGTATGACCGAAGGAAATCTAATTGCTAAGTCATTTGGGTGGGTAAACGTCCACACACCGTGGCTTGCCTTACCTGATGGGATTTTAGATGTGATTAGTGGTTTAATGATATTATTTGAGGGAGATAATATCGGAGATTAAATCGATTGTTTGTTGTTATATGTGCTCATAGATTAGGAGATGGCTTTGAACCCACTTTATGTGATAACTAAGGATTTTAAACTCACTGGTCCCTAAATGTAATGATTGGAATAGAGATCTAGACATTATCCAAACTGTTAAAGCGTGCAAGGTTGTACTCAATGAGCTTTGTCCTTCCGAGCCTATTGACATAGGCGGCTAGACAAGAGGCGATGTGGATACTCATAAAGGCCAGTCGCTTCGAGGAAACGCTTAAACACGTTTTTGAGATGATTGACCTTTTTTGACGAGTTGAGACGGAGATCGCAAGCTCTTGTAGCCAATGCCAAAGGTTTCGAACCTAAGGGAAAAATCGGGGGAAAGGAAAAGCAAGCATAGAAACCCAGTGGTCCTAGGTTTCTTGGACCACGAGATGGGACGAGAAAGCCATGAGGCAAGAGTTCTCGATGCAAACAGTCTGGGTACTGGAAGTCTGATTATCTTCTCAAAGAAAGTACGAAATCTTCTTTAGTCGTAAAACATAGTCAGTGGTATTATCTACCGGAACCTGGTATGTAGATATGGAACCAATGACGTTATGTGCATTTTAAATGCAAAGGTTCCAGGAAACCCGACGACTTAGAAAAGAAGAAATCGTAGTCTACATGGGCAATGCTGTAGAGGAGGCAGCAGTTGCAGTGGAGGACATTTTATAGGATTTCATTTTGAGTTATTGCTTTTATGTACCTTTCATATTAGAAAGAACTTTGTTCTGGATTTCTAATGAATGGATATTTTATTTCTTTTAATCATTTGATGGTTATAAGAAGAAATAATGATAGTAACTATTCTGGTACATTAGCTAGCAATATATAAATGATGAATCCTGAGTCCACCATGATGCAACGAACCGTTTTATATAACTCGTTTTACTAATAAGAGATTTCTTTATTAAATCAATTATACTTGTGGATTCTTATGCTGAGTCATGTTTATTCAAATAAGAAGTTCAAAGGTCGAAAATTGATTGTAAGATCAATTAAGTTGAAGGAGTGGACCTTCCGACCTAAGAATCTAATTTGGAAGATAATACGACTAAGCAATCCTTTATGGATATAAGATATAAGATCCGGACAAGTATTAGAATTGATTGACTCTGATATATGCAGACCTATGCCTACTCAGACAATAAGGTACGAGTACTTCATTTGATGATTACTCAAGAAATGGATTAGAATACCTGATGTGCCACAAAAGCAAGTGTTTTGACAAGTCAATGGACACTAAGCAATTGTGGAGAACCATCAAGGTATATCCATTTGTAGCCTGCGATTTGATCGCGGAGGCAAGTACTTTTCTGAGGAATACATGGCATACTAATCAGAGATTGGGATTTAATCCCAAATGACTACACCATACAGTCCTCTGTAGGATTGGTGTATCGGAAATAAGAAATGGAACTCTTATAGAAATAGTAAAGGCATGAGTTAAACGGAACTACCTATGTTCTATGGATATGTCTTGGAAACAACGGCGCATTCAAATGTGGTTGTAGAATATCCTAGAAGAACAAAAGATGTGTGTTCAATAGTACTATGAACCAGAAGGACGTTATAAGTTCTAACGCCCGGTTCTTAGAGGAAGACTATTAGATGAACCACAAGCCCAAAATGACGTGATACTTCTGAAAAGAGAGAAAACGATAATGACTGGAAGCCAGCCAAACCGAGTAGCGGTACACCACTAACTGCACCTACTGTTATTACTGTTTATACACCGGAACGCCGTTGTAGTGGGAGGTTGTATGACAACCGGAGATATTCATAAAACTAGGTGAGTCTTCGGATTCTGGACCTAGTATACATGAAATCAATCCCTAGATCTACATGAAGGCCGTACTAGATCTAAATGTGCCTTCTTGGAGAGCAATAAGGATTATTGCTAAGAGGCGAGATCATTTAGAGTACAAGCTTAGTTGATCCATTTATGGATTGAAACAAAGCATTGAATTCGTGGTACTTGCAAATTGATGAGATAGTCCATTTTATGGATTCATCAAAAGCATAAGACGAATCGTGTGTATTGGAAACGTGATGGAAAACAAGGTGGTGTTTCTCGGAGGTTTTATGTAGATGACATTTTATCATTGGTAACAATGTAAAGATGTTGTCAGACATAAAATGATGGTTGTCTAGAAAAATCGATATATGAGATGAAGAAGAAGTTAGAGCATGTTCTTAAGATCTAGGATCTCAAGAAAAGAACATTGTACTGGACATCTAACATATATATGATTATGGTTCGTTTTAACATGCAAGATTCCGAGAAAGGTTCGTTACCTTTCAGATAAGGAATGCGTCTATCTAAGGTATGTGTTTTGTAACACATAAAGGTGATAGAAGCAATGAAAGCAGTTTCCTACACTTTGAGTGTGGAAAGCTTAATAAATGCAATGTTGAAAACGAGAACCTGATATCGGCTATGCAGTGAGCATAGTGGGAGGATATCAAGGTAATCCTGGAAAGGAATATTCGACTGCCGTAAAAGTACTTTCGAAGTACTGTTCTAGACTACGAAGCAGACGAGTTTTTCCTTTGGATTACATTCTCTTAGATTTCTAATCAAATGAGGACCGGTGTAAGTCGATATCAGGCTATGTGTTTCACTATTGAAGGAGAAGGAGTTTTAACATGGAAGAGTGATAAGCACGATGCTTTTCGGACTCTGCCATGGGTAACCAAATAGCGGCCTCAGAGGCAGCGGAAGTTTTGGTATAACTCCGGGATAATCTCTGGGACTTAGATGTGATTCTTAATTTGCCAAAGGCTATGTATAGCGGTGCGATGGCAAATGGTAAGAAATCACAAGTCCATAAGTGTAAGATAACACATAGTGCAAGTACCACCTGATTCGAGTCATCGTCGAGGGAGACGACGCTGTAGTCACCAAGATAACTTCAGAGCGGCAACCTAGAGTGCTCATTCACATAGTACTTCTTGGAAGTACAACTTAAGCACGTGATGAGTATGGGAGTCGGGAGTTTGGAGGAAATGACTAGACCTTAGTACAAGTGGGAGATTGTTGGAGTTGTGTACTTAATGTCTAGATTTAAGTGACGGAAACTCACGATCCATTGCCACTAATCTATTTAACTAAATAAACAATTATTTGCGTTTAATTATTTATAATTAAATATATGCAAATTATAGTCCTGGATTTTATACGTTGTAGTTAGTATGGTGTTGCATGGGCGCACAGAAGATCATACTATCGGTTACTCGTATTTAATCGAACAGTTGCTCACGACCTAGATGGACACGGACCAATCCATCGGTATAGTCGTTGTGTGAGAGAGAAAATAATCTATCTTGATTATTTTATCACACTTGTACACTTGGTGTATTGAGCGGATCGTTGAGATTCATCGATTAGGATTGCCGGCGATAATCGATTCGAGTCTGAGTGTATTTTATTCTTAATCCCCGATATTATTGCGGGTGTGTATATTTAATATAAGTGACTTTGATTTACCAAAGGAATTAACCGATTTAATTATTGGGTTAATTACCGGTTAAGTTGGGTCACTATATTTTATATATGGCATGCCGTGAATACTTGACGGGAAAGTGTATCCCGGAAGGGTTGATAATATCCCCGAGATGAGTTCATAAGGAATTATTATGTAAACCCTGCAGGTGGATTCGTTCCGCATAATAATTAAGGATGAATGGTACTAGTCTCGGATATAAGAGATGAATAAATTAATTAGCAATAAATTAATTTTATTCATGGATATTTATATCTTAAATACACGGAATAAATAATACTACCGGAGAAATATTATTTGATATAATATGGTTTAATATTGGGAGTGCAATTAATTTTATATAGTGGAAAATAGAATTAATTAATATTGATAAGGATTAATGGACTTGAGCATTTGGCTCAATTTAATCTTCAATATTGGAAGCCCAATATTCCACCTCCTTTAGATCCCCTACGTAGCCTATAAAAGCACTACATGGTCTTCTCTATTCTCATAACTTGAAGATCACAATTCTAGAGAGAGAAAGTAGAGAGGAGGATCCATGGAGTTCGGTAGATCGTCGCCCACACGACGTCCGGGCTAGTGCAAGGAATACGTGGGAAGATCTCAAGGTCATCATAAGATCTCGTTTCTCCGCACAACGAATCGAAAGGTGAATTAAATAATTGCTATTTAATTCTTGTTTTATTGAATCAATTATCGAAGAACAAGATCCAAGAGTCGAACCCGGATTAGACGAACGACCACGCGGTGGTGGCGAAGCCACCGGACCGCGGGGATCGCACGCTAGGGTTTGGCAGCGCGCGGAGGAGAGGAACCCTCGGCTGGGCCGAGAGTTCGCGATCGATCACGGGGATCGATCGCCGGGGGCGCGGGCTGGTGCCGCGCCCCACCCGCCGTGAAGGCGGGGCTCCTCCAGGCGGCGGCGAGTCGCCGGACTCGCCGCGGGGGGGCTGCTGGGCAGCCCCATCGATCGCGAAGATCGAACGCGATCCTCGATCGTGTGAACCCCGTCTCGCGGGGGTTCGGCTGGGGGCGGGCTGCGTGCCTTCGGGTGCGTGGTCTCCAAAGGCTGGACTCCGGCGGATGAGTCGGCGTTCATGTGATCTCCGGCGAAGGGTTTGATCGGAGTTGTCATGTTCCGCAATTCCGGCAACTCCGGGATATCGAATTCCAACAGCAGCGATAGTAGTAGCAACATTTATTTTCAAGACATTATTTTTCTCTTATGCTTTTCGCTTTTGAAACTTTATACTCGAGTGTTTTATTTAAATACTACTATTGAGGGTTGATTTTTAGTTAAAGAGTTTATTCTATAATAAGTCATTTTTGACTTGTTTATTTTAAATACTTCAATTTCTTTTGGGAAATAATAAAATCCTCTTTAGTTTATGTTATGAAAAATGGGATGTTACAAAATGGTATCAGAGCGGGGTTGCCGACCGGAATTGTGGGAACTAAGTGCCAATGCGGGACCAAGTGCTCCACCCAGAAGTTGGTGAGAGTACCTGTAGGGGCCACCTCTAGAATCCTGCACGGATGGTAGGTCCTGGGAAAGGAAAGGCGCACAACGAGGACGTTGCGCATAAAAGGTGGGGTGATTGTAATGCCCCGAAAATGCAAGTGCTTAAAAAGGATTGAATATGCTACTCATACCAACAGATGCATCTTCTTTTCTGGGCATCCTCCTATAAGAACTCCAAAGTTAAGCGTGCTGGCTCTGGAGTAATTCTAGGATGGGTGACCCCCTGGGAAGTCTCCCGGGTGCGCACGAGTGAGGACAAAGTGCGCTGGAAAATTCAAGTGTTGGTACAGTGGGGCCAGGATATCACTCCCGACGGCAGTCATTGGTAACCGAGCCGGCCCATTAGGGTCGGGCTTCGACCCCTCAACGGGTCGGGGCGTTACAGTTATAATTCCAACTTAATGAATTTTTTAAAAATGTGTTGTATATTTGTTGAAGGGGCAATTGGAGTTTCAAATACTTTTCATGCTACTAAAGTTATTGTTGATCAAAATTTGGAAGAGATTGTTGAGTACAAGAGCAGGTAATACTGTGTTTTTTTCATCAATGCTATAAATAACTCAGAATACTGACAATCATGTTGGAATTTATAATAAACAGGTTGTCAAATAATGCTGTGACAAGTTCTTTCGATGGTTCAAAAATATCAAGTGCATCTTTTGTCAGTGTAAAGGATGAGTTGCAGAACCCTTCTACTGTGAAGTGGTTAGTTTGTTGTCTATTATTTAAATTATAGCATTTATTTAACATTTATTTATTTAATAATTTATTTGTGTGAACTGATTTTTTATTTAAATTTTTATACTTAATTCATCATGTTTAGGTTTTGAAGGCTTGGGTTGTGGCATCTATTGCCGAGGTTTTATATGAGAAAGCTTGGTTTTATACGTCTTGCATGAAGTGCAAAAAAAAGGTTGTAGATAAAAAAAAAAGTTGTACTGTGGTTCGTGTGATGATTTTGTTCTTGGATGTCAACGTTATAAAATACATATTAATGTGGTTGATGGTTCCGGTAATGTTGAGTTCTTGCTGTGGAATGAAATTTCTACGTTGTTAATTGGATTAACTGCTTCGGAGGTTTTGGATGGTCTCACTAAGGTAAGATTTTTGTCCAGTAAGGTAAGATTTTTGTTTTTTGTCTAATACATTTGAAAATATATTACAGATTTTTTTTCCTTAATGGCATTGATGTTAATGTATATATTAATTCTTTGTGTATTTCGGGATTTTCTAAACAAAAATGTTGAAGGTGGTATAAAGGATGTTGCTAAAGTTGATCTCCCCGAGCCTGTTGACAAATTGATTGGAAAGGAATTTATGTTCAAGGTCAGTGTTGGGTTGAAGCATATTGAAGGGAGCGACCCTGTGTATGTTGTTGAGAAATTTTCCGATGATATGGAAATGATCATGAAGCATAAAAAATCCAACCATGGAGTTCTTCCTTTCGGTTGGTGTCCTCTTGATGATGTTGTTGCTGAATCAGTCACTCACAAGGGTAAAGAAGTTGTCAACTCGGATGAAGGCTTCAAAACCCCTGAAACTAAGAAGATTACGAAAAGGAATTTGCAGTGCGCTTTACAGGATTCAGCGGGATCGGTAACTTCCAAGATCATCAAGAATGAAAAATAAAGTTGATGCAAGAATGTGTTCTCCGCCAATGTTTTCTCATTTTCTGTTATGTATGCTTCGGACTTTATTATCGTGTTTCCTTTTTTTGTTGTGCTGCTACAAAATTCTGTTTGGAATCCTTTTGGTGTTTTGCGGGTACTATTTTCTGTTTCGAAGTTTAAGTGTTTCAGCACGTGGAAACATTGGTTTTGATATTATGAAATATCTTTTGAAGAAGTAGCAACTTTCTTTGTTTAATTTGCAATGTGATTTAATTGTTTGTGTTGTTGAATTATTTTTTTTCCAGAGATGCATATCAAACCTGCCAAAATTACCCTAGACCAAAAATTTAAAATATTTTTATTTTTAAGTAATAATTATAAACATTGATATTTCAACAAAAGAAAAATGATGATGTACGTTTTCTCAAAAGGATTATCATTATCTCTATATCTTTTTATAATACCATTTTTCTCTGTTCTCATCCCCATCCTTCTCTCAAAAAAAAATTTTATAATACCATTTTCGTCTGTTCTCATCCTCATCCTTCTCTAAAAAAATTCAATTTTAGTGTTCTGTATTCAATTTTCTTCAACTTTTCTATGTCTCGGTTTCCATGTCTTAGTTTTGTCAGAGCTGCTCATGATTTGCGGATTACTTCTACTAAAGTTGTGAACTTCTCTGATATTCCGAAGTGTTTAGAGGTATTATGCATATGTTCCTTAATTAATTTATATCTATTTTATTTAAAGTTCAATTTTATTTAATTGTTTTTTTTTGTAGTCAAGCAATATTTGGAGCGTTGGATGGATAACTGAAATTGTTAGCACAAGAGATTGGTTTTTTACGTTTTGTTTTGATTGCAATGAATATCCTCCTGCTAATGATTCCAGTTTGGTTTGCCATGGCTGTCATGAGTATCTTATTAAAAACGCAAAGTACGATATCTTCATTCGTGTTACTGATGGCCGCGATATTGTAGTGTTGCGTTTGTTTTATCAAGTTGCTATGCAGCTTCTTGGTAAAACGGCTCAAGATGCTTTTCAGAAGATGGTTTTGGTAATATTATCTCTTCTTTATATAAATATTTTTAATTATAAAATGATTAGTAATTAAAAATTTTGATCCTATAAATATCATTATTTTACAATATGTCCAAAATGATTTTTTCATAATTAAATATTTGTCATCTTTGCAGGATACATTTAAAGAAGTTGATGGCAATTGCGTTCGCATAGAAATTAATCTTAAACGTATTCTTCCAGAACCAATCTTCAATCTTATTGGAAAAGAAATTTTGTTCAATGTCGCTGTTCCTTCCAGCCAAGCTGAAGAATCTGAATTTGTTTATATTGTTGATGAGTTATCCACTGATCGTTTTCTTATCGACATGAACAAGCACCTCTTTTTCAAAGATGAATGAATTTCCTTCTTCAGATGCCACGAGGAACATTGTTTCGAAAACGGCAACTTCTTTTTAAATTATAATACTTCTATTTAGTATTATCTTTTAATCTTTTTAGTTTTGAACAATATTTATTTTTGTAATTATGAATATTCAGTACTCTCTATTATCACCATTTACTTATGGGTACTTAAATTAAGTAATGATGATAAATTTAATCTTCATTTTATTTTAGTATTATAATTCATATTCAAATTAATAAAATTCTTAAATTAAATTTTTATTTAATAATTCCACCCTTTAATAATAAAATTAATATATGTTTTATATTTGGAAATAATCATTATATAATATCTTTCTAATATTTTCTACATATTTTTTCCTAATATGTTTATATTAATTGTATTGTTTTTCATTAATATTTTTTTAAACCCTCGAACGATCTATTATTTAAATTTTTTGTTATTCATTTTCTTTACTAAACTAATCATTATACAATTAATTGTTGATATATATAATATAATATATAATATCAATAATATATGAAATAGTAATTTATGCTAAAAATAATCAACTCCATGCGCATGGTATGGTTTATCCCCCCCGAGGGAAAGGTGAATACCATACGAAAATACATTGTTCTTTTCCACAAGTTATGTTTCGTAATCATTATTAATATTAAAACCTTTAAATATTTTTCCTAGCTATTATATATATATATATATATATATATATATATATATATATATATATATATATATATATATATATATATATATATGTTGAATGAATTGCAAATGTTGTCAAGGGCATGAGGTGCTGGTCAAGAAAACGACACCAAAGCATCGTGTGCTGGTCAAGAACACGACTCCAAAGCATCACGTGGTGGGGAAGAACCCTAATTGATTCTAAATATTTCTTATTATGAATTTATTTACTTTCTTATTTTGCCATGCATGTATTATACATACAGAGATAAATTTATATACATTCTGATTGATTATTCACGATTTCTTATTTAACAGTAATATATATATATATATATATATCAAGTTCTTGATATCAATGTCAACCAAGAGGAAAAAAAATCAGGTGAGAAAGCGAGTTAAGAATTTTCAACAAAAGTTCTTCTATATCATTCCAATGTGTTTGAGAACTGTATATTTTGAAAAGTCGATAATAATTTCTCACTAATTCTTATAGGGAAAGATAATATTTCCAACCGAGCGGTAAATACGAAGAAATCTCGGTCTACCATGAACTCTTTCGGTAATCTTATTATTTTCGAGCAACGTTGTTAATAAACAATAAATACATTTTATTTTACAAGTTATATTTTCATAGGATCAACGTGTTTCGTTAAATCTTTTTATGTTTTTTTATCTATCTACAATCAGATGGTTTTATTTTAGAGTCGTCTACCGTGAATTCATGTTCGTCGAGCAACCCTCCTTTATCAGTAACTGCCGATCAGAATATACGACGGATCAAGATTGTCAATTTGGGTAAAGAATTCGATTGCGTACAAGTCCAATGTAGTCTGCAGATCTATTTCAAAAAATTTAACCTTTATATTATTATCGAAGAATATCACTGATAACATTTTATGATTTCATTAGGCGGATCTACTAATAAATCTCCTATTGTCGAGAGTGGTCAAAGTTCAGTTTTGATAAATAGTGGTATGGCGACATGCGAAGGATCAACTTCAAATGCTCCAATTCATAATAATATAGTCCCTTAAGTAGTAAATAGAACGATCGGAGCTCTAAAGTGGAAGGGAAAAGAAAATCAGCCAAGTGATTGCGCATCGAATAATCAAGGACTTTGTAAGGAGAATGCAAAATATCCAGGTTAATCTTTTCGGAGGTATGCATTATTTTTAATTTACTTTGTAATAAGCATGAATTAATAAGCATGTGAGATTGTTTGACAATAAGAGTTACAATATGGGTGAATAGTTCTTCCTCGTAATAATATATTATAGTTGAGATATCCGTATCTGTCATGCTCGCTGTCTAAATTTGTTAAGTATCGACTCTTACTTGACTACGTTTTATAATTTTGAATTTGAAGTAATGTAATCTTTGCAGATTCCTAAGATTGTTGTCAGTATATGACTGTAGTTTCGTTCCTTTAATTGTTGACATCAATGGTGATCTGATTCCTGGTGATGACAAAGAAGAGAAAATTACCAATTTTGTCCCATAAAGATGGGTTGTTTTCTTTTTGGTACCACAAAGTCACACTTTCTCAAATTAATCCAGTAAAGCTTCAAATCGAGTCGATTTCATCCAATTTTCGCCTGAAAATTCAAAATCTGCCGGAAATCGACCGCGTGAGTCGCACGCCCCATTTGAATTAGGGATTCTCGGCAACCTAATCCACGTGGCGACAGTTGATTGGCTGATTTGAGTGTGGTGATGAATTTGGGAGATTTTTACTTTGAATTCGAGAATTAGGGTTCGTGGGGAGAGTACTTTTGGGGATTTAGGGTTTTTTGGAAAACAATTTGGGGTGAAATGAATAAAGCGCGACTATCTCTCGCTTTTTTAATCTAAATTCATTTTCTTTTTGCTTTTTTTATTCATGTAATATATTAATATCCACGTGGTGACAGGTGAAATTTCTTTTCTTTTTTGTTTTTTAAACAACCACAACCAATCAACTGTCGCCACGTGGATTAGGTCACCGGGAATCCCTAATTCAAATGGCGCGTGCGACCACGCGGCCGATTCCCGGCAGATATTGAATTTCAGGCGAAAATTGGATAAAATCGACTCGATTTGAAGTTTTACTGGATTAATTTGAGAAAGTATGACTTTGTGGTACCAAAAAGAAAACAGTCCGTTTTTATGGGACTAAATTGGTAATTTTCTCTGACAAAGAAATCAATGTATGCTGCAACCCAGACTTTTAGGCGTTTTCTTTTGTTGTTATTTGTTGAGTAACTTACTTTAAACCTGTATTGATTTTTTTTTTACATATTAATGTTGGATAGGAGAATTTCATGTCGACTAGAAAAGGGGATGGAGAAAATCTCCAGATTGTAAAGCCTACGCAAATGCAGGGAGGAACGTGATACGTGGGAATGCCAGCAAGACATTTCAACCCTTCCTGTTGTCGGGAGACTTGAAAGGAAGCCCGAACGAACTGAAAAATAAACTAATGGTGAACTTCGACCCGCTTAGTGTTGGATTTGTGTCCTTCAATCCACGTGTGTCGTACCGAAACAAGCTATGTAGTGCGTCCTGTGTAGATGGATCGATTGGGTGATATTAAGTGTCGAGTCGAGGACTTGAACTTAATAGTCGACGATCAAGCCAAATGAGTCACACGACCCTATTGATCATGTATACTTGGAGTATATAAACCTTGGTTGGGAATCGAGGTTGAACGACGGAAGAAACGAAGAAGAAAAATGGACCGGCACGATTTTGTACTAATTGTCGGCCGACACATGCATTGTGGACATGCATGTCGGCCGACACATGTGAAATCAAAGAGAGATTACAAATTACAAATGGTGTCGGCCGACACCCTATTTGCCCTTGAATAGTGTCGGCCGACATGCAATGTATTTTGGTAATTCTTCGGCCGCGGGATTTAATTCCAAATCCTATTCAACCCTAAACTCTCTTTCTCCTCCCTCCTATATAAAGGAGATATTAGACCCACGATTTTAGTGGCTATTCTACACGAAATATATTATTTCACAAGCACCAAAATACGAGGGAGACGAGAGAATCGAGTGGGACTCGATATTGTTGAAGGGCTTCCACGTTCGTTGATCAAGGAGGGTTCGTGCAACGAATTGAGGCCGGGTACGTTCGCGGCTATCCATCTACGCGTGAGCTATCTACATACAAGATTTACAAGGTACATAATTCTTTACTAACTCGATTAATTGTTCTTACTACATACGTGCGCACTAGATCCATGATTAGGGTTTTACGTGTTTATGCATGATTTCTTCTTCCGCACTTTTCATGCTTGTAAAATACGTAAATCTATCTATTGGGGTATGGATGAGATTCATACAAAACCCAACAGTGGTATCAGAGCCTTGGTCGTGCGTTTGCGTATGCGCGTAGAACAAGTGCCTATAAAATTGTTTTTATTTTTATTTGTGAATTTCTCCCTGGACTATTTTTTTGGAAAAATAGTGTTTGATTGTATGTTAATTTAATTGGATTATTTTTCATAAATCAAGTGTCCATGAATTGTTTTGTGATTTATTCATGTAATTTTTCATGGAATATTTTTTGGAAAAATAGTACTTGATTTTATGTTAAAAATTTATTCGATTATTTTTGTATGCATAAATCAAATCCCCATGATATGAAATTCGGAATTGATAAATTTATTTGGAATATTATTTATCAATTTTATCTCTCAACCATGATTAATAAAGAATTTAGAATTCTTATATTTTTCATGAAGTTCATGTTTTTATCAAATTTTCAAAACAATGCCTAATTTGTCTTTCGAAGATTAATTTCAAGCCGATCTATTTCTCACCTCGGGGAGTGGAAATGAGACCAGAGTGCTTAAATTAGTCGATGACGCAAATTAGAGACTTTCGAACCATGGGATGGTACGATCGTCTGGTTGGCTCCCCCATGTCACATGGGAGATAGGGCGCAATTGCATGATAAATCGCTGGTTAGAAACCTCGAGTTTTCACTTACGATTTGTCACGTTTTGATTATTGGGATCATTATGAACGGGGATACAAATAGAAGTCGATTATTGGGAATAATCGAACAATTAAAATCTGATTTTATTGAGAATAAAATTAATAGGCATATTTGAGTTATATGTTACATCTTGCTTGCTATGAATTGAGAATTCGTGTTGCTTGCTAGATGTAAGTCCAATGACCGATAGTCATTGGGTGTATGCAATGCGTTTTTCGTACTGAATGGCCTTAGAGTTTTATATGGACTGCGTGCCATCAAATCTTTTGTAATAGTATAGATTTATTTTGTGTTATGGCCTGCGTGCCATTTTTACAATGTAAGCTGTGGTGGGATCCACAACCGAAGGCCTTACAAGAAACAAAGATTTGAAGAGACGTTTACACGAGTGAGACTCGTCCAAGACGAAATCGAGTAGGACTCGAGGAGACGCAAAGCTATAATCGAGTGAGACTCGAGAAGACGAAGACGTGAGTGAGACTCAAGACTACAAGTACCTCGAGGAGGATACCAATTTGTAATTTATCGTTTTCATAGTATAGAACTTAGGGGCCATTGGAGTGCGTTTTATGTGTTGTGGTAGTATGCATGCTTTAGGTTTTATTTTGCGTTTAATATCATGTTCAATCGATTAAAACGTAACCTGCATGATATGTCTCATAAAATGAGTTATCGCCTTGTCCAAAAAGGCACACCCCCTAAAGCTCTCGATCATCAATTAGTAGGTTCCGCCTCCGCGGGGTGCTATATTTTTTATCTTGAGATAAGGTGAGGGTAGAGGAACAACGAGGCCTCTACAACGTGTTTTTGGTTTCTCATCGACGAACCCACTGCAGGCGTGGTAGTCGAGGCGAGGAGATAAGAATGGGATTCTTATCGACCGAGAGTGTTATTGTCGATAGTGGGACTATTGAAATAACATTGACAATGAGATTGTCTACCTATCTTGGATTTTTTGAGTGTCAAGCTCTCCTTGGCTCGAGAAATTGCGAGATGAGGATCTTGGAATTGTTTTGTCCTAGAGACACCAATGTTGGACATTGGAGGACAAAATAGACAACTAAATAAGTGTTCGAGGAACGACTTGTTGTCAAACTTTTGAATGTTTACTGAATACTTGCTTATTTCTTTCTGTAGTTAATATATCTCATCTAAACTCTATCACCCAAGTTACTATGCATTCAATCCTTGAGAAGGAAAAACTGAACGATACTAACTTTCTCGATTGGCATCGAAACGTGAGATTAGATCTCAATGTTGAAAAACGAGAGAATGCTAATGAAAATCCAATTCCTGTGCTTTCTGAAATGAATATCGTTCTGCACTCGTTGCAAGATGGTTATGACTCCTTGAGGATGAACTATCATGTGAACGGAGTACATAGATCGTTGATGGATCTACAATAGTCATTTGGAGACTGTAGAGCCTACGATCAAGAACAACTCTGGGAGAGATGTTCTTATGATAAAGGAATGTGGAATTTCTAAAAGGAAGAACAAATCCAAGTCCATTGGCAAGGGTAAAGTTGTTGCTGCACCTAATACCAAAGACAAGAAGACTTCGGTGGGACCAAAGTGCTTCTATTGCGATGGCGTGAGCCATTTCAAAAGGGATTGTTCTAAATAAAAGGAAGATATGAAGAATGGGGTTGCCCCTTCATCTTCAAGTATCTATGTTGTAGATATACACCTTGCTAACACTACTTCATAGGTATTAGATACTGGTTGTGGGACTCACATTGTTAGATGTGTGGAGGGCCTACAAAGAAGTAAGAAGTTAGAGAAAAGTGAAGTCCATCTACGTGTTGGGAATGGAGCGAGGGTCGCAACATTAGCCGTAGGGACTTAATGTTTATCTTTGCCCTCGGGGCTCGTACTAGAACTTAATAATGTTTATTTTGTTCATAGTATTACCATGAATATTATTTCCATTTCTGCATTGGATGCTGAATGATTTAATTTTACAATTATTGACGGAATTTTTTCGTTGTTTAATCGTAATGTATTCTATGGTATGGCACGTCTAGAGCGGGGCTTATACGTGCTCGATTTAGATAAACAAATCTACAACATAAATACCAAACGAGCTAAATCAAACGAGATTAACGAAACGTACCTCTGGCACTGTCGTTTGGGCCATATAAACAACAAGCGTGTTGAGAAACTCCTCAAGGAGGGTGTTATATAATCATTTGATTTGGAATCATTTGATACATGCGATATGTGTATTAGGCAAAATGACGAAATCACCACTTCTGGGAACTGGTGAGCGAGCTAGTGATCTATTGGGCCTACTACACACTGATATGTGTAGACCAATGAGTTCACTGGCACGAGGTGGTTACGTGAAAATCAACTTGACAAGACGATAAAAGTTCTTCGATCGAATCGAGGAGGCGAATATCTGAGTCAAGAGTTTGACGATCATCTAGTAAAGTGTGGGATTAGATCTCAACTTACACCTCCCGGAACTCCTTAGTTGAATGGAGTGTTTGTGATAAGAAATTGAACTTTGTTGGACATGATTCGATCTGTGATGAGCTCAGCAAAACTTCCTATATCCCTTTGGGGAGATGCACTCTCTACTGCTGCTCTTATACTGAATAAGACGTCGTCAAAGGCTGTGAATAAGACACCATATGAGATATGGAGCGGGAGGGTCCCGAATTTGTCTTATCTCAAGATTTGGGGTTGCAAAGCCTACGTCAAGATATATATCTCTAGTAAGCTTGAACCCAAATATGACAAGGTTTTCTTTGTGGGTTAACCAAAAGAAACCTGAGGATATTATTTCTACAATCAATCGGAGAACAAAGCTTTTGTTGCTCGCGATGGTATCTTTCTGGAAAAGTTATTCCTCTCTAAGAAAGATAGTGGGAGTAAGGTTGTTCTGGACGAGGTCCATGATGAACAACCAGTTACCGAGGAAACAAACGACGAGGTCGTGGAATCTTTCCCACCCTTGGAGGCGGTAATGGTTCCTCGTAGGTCAAATAGGAGGTTCTTCTCTTAGAGAGTAACGAACCATCGACCTATAGTCAAGCCATAACAAGTCTGGATTCCGAGAAATGGCTGAGAGCCATGAAATCCGAAATGGACTCTAAGTCTATCAGGATACTTCTTGCCATTGCCGCTCATTATGATTATGAGATCTGGCAAATGGATGTTAAAACTGCCTTCTTGAAAGTGGTTCTTGAAGAGGATGTGTAGATGACACAACCTAAGGTTTTTATCGATCCAAAAAGGGCTAAGAAGGTATGCAAGCTTAAGAGCTCCATTTATGGACTCAAGCAGGCATCTCGGAGTTATAATCTGCTTTTCGACGAAGTCGTAAAAGAATTTGACTTTAAACGAAATTCAGAAGAATCTTGTGTATACAAGAAGGTCAGTGGGAGCGCAATCGTTTTTCTTGTGCTGTATGTCGATGACATACTCTTTATTAGGAAATGACATTCCAATGTTGAACTCTGTGAAGGAGTGGCTCGGAAAGTGTTTCTCTATGAAGGATCTGGGAGAAGCACAATACATGACACATGACACGTCTCTTAGCAAGACTCAGTGTCCGCAAGGAGCTGATGAGCAAAAGAGGATGTATAATGTTCCTTATGCTTCGGCAATAGGATCGATTATGTATGCCATGATATGTATGAGGCCAGACATATCGTATGCTTTGAGCATGACGAGTCGTTTAAATCAAACTAGGGTGAGGCGCATGGGATGTGGCTAGAAGCGTTCTCAAGTTCCTTAAGGGGACTAAGGAGAATTATCTTGTCTCTGGGAGACAAGAAAAGTTAGAAATGACGAGATATACGGACGCGAGTTTTCAGACTGATAAAGACGATTTCCGATCTCTATATGGATATGTCTTTTGTCTGAATAAGATCTGCTTTTAGTTGGAAGGGTTCCAAGCAAAGCACTATCGCTGACTCAACTACAGAGTCTGAGTACATTGCGACCTCGGAGGCTGCAAAGGAATGTGTATGGATGAAAAAGTTCCCCGAGGAGCTTGGTGTCATCTCTAGTGCTGCCAAATCTTTAGTTCTCTATTGTGATAATAGTAGAGCTTTAGCCTAGTCACAAGAGCCGAGGGATCACCATAAATCCAAACACGTGTTCAGAAAGTTTCACATTCTTCGCGAGATCGTGGAAATAGGTGATATTGAAATTTGCAAAGTAGCAACCGAGGATAACGTTGCTGACCCATTATTCAAACCTCTCCCGCAGTCAAAGCACGAGGCTTTAAGTACTGCGATAGGAATTAAACGTCTTAGAGACTAAATTCTTATGTTGTAATTTATTTACAAACGGAGATTGTAAAGTAAACATTCAAGGTTGATTGAAAAATCAACTTATTCATATTTTAATGGTTTGGATTATATGAACTGTTCAACGTAGATTTTAAATTTTATCTGAGTTATGTGATAATGTCACATAATGAGGCTCAGTGATTGAACAAAAATTAAAATCAACTTAAGTCCCTAATCTAGATCACCGTGTACGAACAGACACAATGGATCTATATAAAGATTAGATTGCAAGTTGTACTATAGCGCCACCTCATGGGCTAGACGTGGGACGTCGAGTACAATTGTATAGACAACAGCTGGGTGATGGGTGTCGGACGTGACTCGCCTAAGAACGGTATTTAAGGCAGTGTGTCATAATACCGATTCTTATAGCTTTCGGACGTCTCCTCAAACCTGAGTAATCTAGAGTAGCTACATTGTGGAATGTTGTGTTTTGACGCTGTCAAACGTTCTCGGTAAAACGGAACTATAAAGATAGTCGTTGGATACCTCAAGAAGCAAGTGGGAGCACTTGGATTGACAAGATGGGATTATCCTCCTACGGGGTAGGATCATATGTCTTAAAGGCCACTCGGAGAGTTGGGATTGCAAAACTGCGTGGCCACGCCCGGATCTGTATCATGGTGATCATCCGGTTCGCAATCCGCTAATGAGTCCGAGAAAGGTTCAAACGCAACGAGGGTGACACTGGTCTTACCTCTAGTTTGAACTTAGACATCAAGCGATAAGGGAAACATGGATATACACTGGATCTAAAGTCCAAGTGGGAGATTGTTGGATTTGTGTCCTTCAATCCACGTGTGTCGTACCGAAACAAGCTATGTAGTGCGTCCTGTGTAGATGGATCGATTGGGTGATATTAAGTGTCGAGTTGAGGACTTGAACTTAATAGTCGACGATCAAGCCAAATGAGTCACACGACCCTATTGATCATGTATACTTGGAGTATATAAACCTTGGTTGGGAATCGAGGTTGAACGACGGAAGAAACGAATAAGAAAAATGGACCGGCACGATTTTGTACTAATTGTCGGCCGACACATGCATTGTGGACATGCATACACATGTGAAATCAAAGAGAGATTACAAATTACAAATGGTGTCGGCCGACACCCTATTTGCCCTTGAATAGTGTCGGCCGACATGCAATGTATTTTGGTAATTCTTCGGCCGCGGGATTTAATTCCAAATCCTATTCAACCCTAAACTCTCTTTCTCCTCCCTACTATATAAAGGGGATATTAGACCCACGATTTTAGTGGCTATTCTACACGAAATATATTATTTCACAAGCACCAAAATACGAGGGAGACGAGAGAATCGAGTGAGACTCGATATTGTTGAAGAGCTTCCACGTTCGTTGATCAAGGAGGGTTCGTGCAACGAATTGAGGCCGGGTACGTTCGCGGCTATCCATCTACGCGTGAGCTATCTACATACAAGAATTAAAAGGTACATAATTCTTTACTAACTCGATTAATTGTTCTTACTACATACGTGCGCACTAGATCCATGATTAGGGTTTTACGTGTTTATGCATGATTTCTTCTTCCGCACTTTTCATGCTTGTAAAATACGTAAATTTATCTATTGGGGTATAGATGAGATTCATACAAAACCCAACACTTAGATATTACATCAGTGACATTGTGGCAAGTAGTGAAGTTCTTTTCATATTTTTTGAGCATTAAAATCATAACCACGTATGTATCATTTAGCTGTTTTTATGGTCGTCATGTGTTTAGAGAGAATTTCCCTATACGTTTAAGGTGTGGTACGATTCTTTGAGAGGTGAAGCCATTGGTCTCACGTGCGGAAAGATCAAAGGTAAAAGTATACTTATTTATCATGTGATACCAATGTGGCTATTTCTTTTGTTGTATTAGAAGCGGGAAAGGGATGATGATATTGACACGGATAATGATCTACATCTACTAGATGAACTCAAAGCCGTGGGCGAACTTGGCAAAGGATTCGTAAAAAGCGTTCATCTACATCTTACTATTGTAACTGTATTTTATCATGTAGTATAAGGGATGAAAAATAATATTTTTACACATTTAAGTTTTTTTGTTTGTTTGATAAATAGAATTTAATTACTTAAATTCTAGTATAGATAAATTTATGTTACTTTTTAAGTTTTTTTATGACTTAGGCATGTTTGATTAGTATTTTAATTTTTAAAGTTTCATTTTTTATGAAAAAAAACAATAATTACAAAAACATTCTTAATTTTTAATTCTTATTTAATAAACACCTGTTTTATGTAGCCTAGTAAATTCATATGGACAACAAATTATGCTTTACAAATACAATTTTAGTGAATATAAATGAAAAGCAAAATTTCTACAAATAAGTAAAATTTTAAATTTTGGTAAATATAAACGAAAAGCAAAATTTCGTTTGTATAGTTGTAGAAAAATGAATAGATTCAGTTTTAGTGAAATGTAATTATTAATTGATCACAAAGTTAAAACAATTCATTGTTAAATCATTTAGCTGATTAAAAGAAATTTTGTAGTTAATTAGAAATGATTAATAAAGAATGATATAGTGATCATTTCTTATATTTTTATGGAGTATTGTTTTACATATTGTAGTTAATTAGAAATGATTAATAAAGAATGATATAGTAATCATTTCTTATATTTTTATGGAGTATTTGTGTTACATAATACTCTTGTTATTGTTTAAATTAAACTAAGACAAGTAAAAGAAAACTTTTTTCTAATGTTTTGAAATGTAATTTTTTTTAATAGAGAGAAGGGCATAATTTTGAAAGAAATTTAAATATAATTTAAAAAAAATTTGGCTAATATTTTGAAATGTTAGTACATAATTTTTAAAGAAATTAAAATATAATGTAGGAGTGTGCAAGCTAAGACCGGATCGGAAAAAAGACCGAAATCGGTCCGGACCGGTTGCATCCGGTCCGGCCTCCGGTCCGAGTATTTTTTAGATTCCGGGTTTCGGTCCGGTCCGGTCTAAATCCGGAATTTTCCGGTTTGGATCGGAAACCCGAAATTTTAATATATATATTATTATTTATATATATAAATATATGTTTTTATATAAAATAATATATATATTTATATATATATTTAACATTTTATATTTTTAATATGAAATATTTTGCCTAATTTAATTATTTTTAATTATCAATTGAATTTATTCATATTTCTTATGTATATTTATTAATATATTGAGCTATTATTTTGATTTAAATTAATATTAAATATTATAATTTTAAAAAATAAATAAAATTTAATCAAATAAACAAAATCGGTCCAAATCGGACCGGGATCGGTTTGGACCGAGACCGAAATCTTAAAATTTCAAGGACCGGAGACCGGACCGGTATTAATCCGGTCCAGAACCGAATCGGACCGGTAAATTCATAGTTAGTAATGTTGAATTATGCATTGTAGTTGAAGCAGCAGTTTACATGTTTGTTTTGATAGCCATACCCGCAAGCCGTTTGAACTATGATTAAACCATGCTAAGTATAAACAGTTTAAGACATTTCCTACGAAGAAACTTTTTCCCTGTTGCCGCACTTGGCGAACATAGAGGCACAAGTATCACTGCAACTTCTTTTACCATGACACTCACAACCCCGAAGTCACACACTTCGAACTTCTAAAAAACTTGCAGACCTGCACTCCTGCGCAGCTCGACACTTCCGCGGTTGGTTTTTTCCTCTTAAGATTTCTTTTTATCGGCGTGCGTTCCCATTCCTTATTTTCCTCCTCGTCACAAATGTATCCACGTCGTCTTCTAGAATCGAATTTCGCGAACCCTAAGTACAAGAGACAATTGTTAGACGGTATTCCGTTTGATTTGTTTTCTTCTCTTTCTATATATTTTATTTTTTTGTTTCTTTTTATTAACACCTTTACACAAAGAAATTAGAATATATAATGTTATAGAGTGGTAAGGCCTGTGATGATATATGTGGGTGTAATTCCCCGGCGACGCAGGGTTCGAATCTCGGGTGGGACAAATTTTCATTGAAATATTATGATGGTTTGTCTTGGAGTTCGACCTGTTGGCTCTCTCGCACAGGTGTCTGCTACTCGGGCACATTCCTCGATTTACATCCTACCCGATCGAGTGTCTGCTACTCGGACACATTCCTCGATTTACATCCTACCCGATCGAGGGACTTCCGATCGGGTGTGGTGGAGTTTCTCGTCTCTCCTTCTTATAAAAAAAATATATATATATATAATGTTATAGAGACTACCAAGGGCGGATCTACATGTAAACTGGGTCGGGCTCTAGTCCGCCCTGATATATAATTTTATGCTAATTTTCTTTAAAAATATGAGGTAGCTCAAGTTGTTAGCCCACCCTACATAAAGGAGAAAGCATTGGGGTTTGTGGGTTCAAGCCCTTTACAGCCCATTTATTAATTTTTAGCCTCCCTTCTTTTATTTTTTTAGATCCGCCCTTGGAGACTACTAAAAACATATTGTAAGTTGGAAATGCCAGAATAACACCCTTCTTTTATTTTTCTATATTTTTCTAGATCCGCCCTTGGATACTACTAAAAACATATTGTAAGTTGGAAATGCCAGAATGTAACACCCTTCTTTTATTTTTCTAGATCCGCCCTTTGGAGACTACTAAAAATATATTGTAAGTTGGAAATGCCAGAATGTAGCACCTTTTGTTTCTTTCGTTTCTTTGTTCTGTGGATATCATCCTGCAAGCTTCTTGCAGCTTCGTCACTCTGTGCATCTTGTTTCTGTTGGAATTATTATTATTTGTATTTAATAATTCATGTATTTTGTCCAAAGTTTGTAATTTTAATGGCTAATAAAATGTATTCGATTTCGAGTTTAATCGTTACTATAATTATCTACGTGTTACGAGGTAATTATGAGACTTTATTTCGTCAAAATCCGTTAATCGGTGAATGAGAAATAAATGTGTAAAGATTGCCATAAATACTACTTTGGTAAATGTAAGCAATTAATATTTTATTGGGATATTGGTGATCCCACATAAAAAGAATACCAAAAGTCATTTCTCTTTAAATGTGATAAGAGAGTATGAGTGTTCAACAAGTTGACTAAGTCCATGCACCCTTAGCGGTATATGGCAAAGGCCACACGCGCGCCCCGCCCCGCCCCGACCCGGCTCGGGCTCGGGCTCGGGCTTGGTCCTGGCTCCTTGGTGATTTGGTCAATTGGACTCTGAGCTTCCCTGGGCCACTTGGATCACTTGGGTTGGGCTGTACCTATCTTTTTGGACACGGTCCGATTGAGGTTTTGGGCTCGTTAATTAATCTAATTAATTAATTGTTTTTTAATTGCTCAAGTGGGTTAAAGGTGGAGTGGTCAACCTCCAGTTGCTGGAACTGCCACCACCCTCTACTATGCTGGAACTGCTCTGCAACCGCCATGTGAGTGGTGTGGAACTCCCCCGGGTGAAGTCTATAAATAGACGAGCATGCATTCATTCAGCACACGAAAAAAATACAGTCTCATTCCATCATTTGCATTTGCTCAGTTCTCACAGTTTCTGTTGGTTCGATTCAGTGTGCATTAGTTCGATCCCCGATCAGCCGATGTATCTTTGGGGTCAGAGAGCCTGTAACCGTTGCATACACGGGGCTTTACTGACTTGCGCAAAGTGCAAGCGCCTCGGCTTCAACCACGCCTTTTCTTTCCGCTTTGTCTTTGTTTTATTCCGGTTTTGGATTAACCCGTTTACATTTTTTCTAACAGTTTCTTCTTCAGATCAGCAACCTGCAAAAAGAATGGAGTTATAAAAATAATTTTAATTGGAATATTTATTTTTGAATGAATTAGTAATGACAAATTTATCTGCCGAAAATTATCCATTTGAGCCTTGTTTGCATACGAGGACCGGACCAACATATATATGATACTAGCTTTTGGCGTAAAATAATTTTTGCAGCAAGTGTTTCTTTTCAACCAAGTTTCTTCTTTTCTCTATGAATTTTTTTCTTTTTTTATGGGACTAGCCAATTGTTTAATTGAGAAATTTAAATACTAGCCAATTGTTGGGACTAGCCCATTGATCTTTTTTTTTTATGGGACTAGCCAATTGTTTAATTGAAAATTAAATACTCACACACACATGTCTTGAGTTTGAACTTTGGACCTTACGGTCCTTAATTCAAGTATTTAACAAACCCTTGACAATACAACAATTTTTATGGTCCTTAATTCAAGTGTTTAACAAACCCTTGACAATACAACAATTTTCACCGAACTCTACAACGTTAAAGTTTCATTTTCAAAATTTTTAAACATTATTATTTATATTCTAATTAGCATTCTAAATTTTATTGTATTAAGTACAAATTAATTCTCAGTTACTATTACTATTTTTTCTATTTAAATAAAAATTGGGAAATTAAAAAAAATTAAGTTTATGTACACCTCTATTTTACTAAACTCGCTTTTAAACTTAAAATGAAAAATACAGCTCTTTTAAATAACAACAATACTCTTCTTTAATTAAAATAATATTTTCACGCGCAATTTTAAATACTAAGGAGGAGTACATTATGGTTTTTTACAAGCTACATTACATATGAAGTAACAGGTTACGAGGTTCGCCATCAAGAGATTCCTAACTGCAGCACTTGATTTTCAAAATATTTTTGAATGTTATTTGAAGAAAAATAGAGGAAGAATGGAAAAGAAAAATGATGTATTGATGATGTTTCAAAACCATTACAGGTTAAATATATACATGAAGCTATAACAATCACAATCTTCTTTTGCGCAACAATAAAAGGAAAGAAGAGATATATAACTGAAATAAAGCAAAACAAATATATACAAAATGATCTTAGCCAAAAATATTAAATCAATCACCTGATTTTCTTCATTGTTCTCATTGCCCAAACCATACGCTCCGATTCAAATTTGTTAAAATGAACTAGAATCGGTTCAAATTCAAATGCTTCATCAGGTCAGCAAAACTTCCGAAAAAAATCCATAAATAAGTGGAGTTAATAGTGAAATTCACAAATAATATAATAAAAATTTAATGTTATACTTACTTAATGTATTTTTTTATTTTAAAAATGTGGTACGAATTGTGGAGGTTGCTATATTTTTATAGATGTGCTCAAGTTAATCTATCTGTTGGAAAGAATGGGTTTTTGTTCTAGAGTGTATACGTATCTCTCGGCTCACTAAAGCAAAATATACGGCTCACTAAAGCAAAATATACGAGTTTTTGTTTGATATGTTGGAGAGAATGAGTTTTTGTTCTAGAGTGTATACGTATCTCTCGGCTCACTAAAGCAAAATATATGAGTTTTTGTTCTGATATGTTGGAGAGAATGAGTTTTTGAACTACTCTGCCTTGTTCTTGCATTTCTTAAATGTGCAATCGCATGAATCACTGCAAGGTTGAGGTATTTGGTAGCACGGACATGCAATAGTCTGACAAGTGGATCTGTAAGAGCACGCGCAGATCAGCACTCCCGCCGGCGCCGGTTGTTTTTTCTTCTTAGGACGTCCTTTTTTCTGTACACTGGGTACATACTCAGAATCTTGACTTTCTTTCTCTTCACTTGATAAATTCCCGACCTCATACTCATAAGATGTTTCCATTTCTTCTGGAAACGAGTCTTTCTGCAAAAAGAAAATCAGTATTTAGAGATACGCATTTTTATATAACATCCAATTGCTTTTAGAGTTTATAGAACATCAATAATTCAATACTACTATACTTGGTTAATGAATAACTTTGGTAGTATACAAACCCGAGAGTCGTCTGGTGAAACAGGTTGTTGTTGTTGTTGCCTTCCTTCCAGTTCTTGAACTTGGGCTAACAAATATTGCCTTTCTTTCCTGAGACCACTCAATTGCTGAGTGAAGAAACAAAAATGAAAAAAAAAATGAATTAGAATGCAAGTAATCAACACGTTTACTAAAGGCGTTTCTAGAATAATATATTCTACTTCAGTACCATCGACAATTCCTCTTTTTCTTCTAACAAAATTTTTATAAAATTTTCTGTTTCCAGTACATGCGACCTAGATTCTTCCAGACTTGTTCTCTGAAATTTTGTTAAGATACACAAAAAATTAGTTTTATAAACAATGTGATAACTAACAATTTCTGGAAAGCTCACCAGGCTTGAAAGCTCTTCCTTGAGTTCGCACAACTCTGAATTTGACAGGGACAACTCATCAGACAACGACTGAATATCGAATGCCAAACTCTCAGCTCTAGAAGTGGCTGCATCCCTTTCCTCATTTGCCGCTGTCAGCTGGTCTTCTAAAGAAGCAATTGTGTCCTCCATCTCGAAAGCAAGCACTTCCAGCTTCTTGTACTCCTGAATAGAATGACAGTTACAAGAGTTAATCGAATGAGTTAATCAGTATTTTAAGGTTCGAACCAACACCGATAAAATTAAGGGGAAAAAAATCACTATTGTGCAAGTTATAGTAACTGATGACCACCTCCAGGTTAGCAAAAGAATTAGACCCCTTGCTTCGTTTATGATCAAAAACATTGGAGCTCCTGTCGATAACTGATTCGCGTTTGCTCATATCACGTTCGAGAATGGCCTTCTGGTTTTGCAGTTTCTTAAGTTCTCTCTCCGAACAAGCCTTCTCACCCTAAAGATTGAGCAAAAACATGCATTCGTGAGTGAAATGTCTTATAGATGAAAACCAAATGAAGATCAACAATTCGATTCTTCCTGGAAAATGGTTGAATAAACAGTTAACCTCCCATCCTAAAAAATCTAAAAAGATTTTCATTTGAGATGTAAGCTGAAACTCTAGCTAGTTACCGTGCTAAAAGTTGCTGAAGAAAGAGTGTCATGAGCCACAGTTGCTTTTTCTCGAGCAAGCACAAGTTCCTCGTAAAGCTGTATTGAATATTAAAGTAAAAACTAAATTATGTGGATAAACGAAACTAAATTATGATCGCATGGAAACTTCTAAGTAAGAGTATGACAAGTCAGATCATTACCTTTTCACATTCCTCCTTCGCGAATACAGTTTGCTCAGTTGCCAAGTCGACTACGCTATCTAACTGTTGCTGGCTTGATGATTTCTCCATCTCTAAAATATCAATCTGCATAACAGTTGGGATAGATTCAGCAGTAGGAAGGTTCGAAGAATGATTCGGAAGACCATCAACACTCAGCCTCATCACCAAATCATAGAAGTATAGAAATATATTGTATAAAAATTCTAAACACTGAGCACCTAGAAACCTGTTTTTTTGTGCTCTAACAAGTCAGATCGACCCCAATACTTTCATTTATTTATTTTACAACTTCTCTGTATTGGTGATTCAGTGTAGCTTCTATGTGACCAAATCAGAAGAGCCCAATGTACATCACGGAAGTGAGAGAGAGACAATCGCACAATCAAATACTACTTCACATATCTCTGGACTCTGATTCCTCAATATCATATCATAAATATCTCTTTGAGGACCCACATAGCCCTCTTGCCATAAGAACCAAAAAATCTTAATTCACACGCCTTAATAAGTGACTTACCTATTCTAATCCAACAGCATTAACTTGAATTTACCTTATCCACGTACTCAACAAATGTACGAAGTGAGAGAAAGAGAACGGAAAATTGGTGAACAAAAGAAATGAAAGATATACAAAACATATACAAAACATCCATGCACAGTGAAAAGTTAGAGTGGTGAAAAGAAACGAACATGTGAAGAACTCAAGAGCCCAAGGACTATGTATATTAAGTACCATGCATTGGCCATTGAGCAATGATGAAAAATGAGTGTTATGAATAACAAAACAAATGAGAAAGCATTTCGACAATTTGCTGTACAACTTACTGCAATTTCAAGGAACTTGGATCCATGAAATCACTATAGGAAAGGACAGTTGCTAACAAAAATAAAGATGAGATTCCATAATAGCTTATGTAAATGTCTAACAAAAATAAAGATGAGATTCCATAATAGCTTATGTAAATGTGAGAATATTATATTCCCCTTTTCAAAATGGAGATAAAATTCAAGTCGTGCACATACGACAATACATCATTGAGTATACTATTGTAGAGAACACAAGTAACAAAAAAAGAAGACAAGCAACAGATAACAGACCTTCTTGTAGACATCACCACTGTCTTCTCGATTTGCAGAAAACACCATAGAACTCAAATACTCGATTTTCTTGGCTTGCTCTTGCAACCTCTTCTCCCTTTCAGCCTGAGCTCTCTTTTCTTTCTCCAGCTCTAAAGCCATTCTCTCTCTCTCCAATTCACTCTGCACATCATTACAACACCTTAGGACAAATACATGTAGCTTAATGTGAGCAGAAAAAAAGTGGGGTATAAACCTTTAACAATGTATTCCGCAGATTCAAGACGTCATCATCAAGATGTTCTGAGTGCAAACCCTTTAATAATAAAAAAACAAGTGAACATGCAACCATGACACAAATGCAATAACTTCAATGTCACACCATCACCATGATTGCACTTAAAACACCTATAACAAGTACCAACCTGCAATTTGTCTCGGAGCTCTTCAATCTCCTTCTTTTGCCGTTTTACCAACGCAGCATCAGTCACTATCTGCCATTACAATTAAAATAGGTCAAATGCAAAAAAGGATTATTTGTACAAGTTATAGAACCTCTAAGATGGTGAATAATGACAATAAAAGTATTACCTCATTAACCTTAGCACAGTTTGTCACACGCAATGCTCTGCTAGCAAACTGAAGACTACTTTTGGTCTCGTCCAGATGAATCTGCAAATTGATTTGATACCAAATACGATATGAGTAAATATGATTCGATGTATGAACGAAAAAGCAAAATGTATCCTAAAAGAAAATGACTAATCCACAGGAGCAAGTACACGATAACAAGTGTACAAACCTTACAAACTAACATCAATGACAAGATGATGAATAGAGCCTTTATCCAAAGAGTACAAAAATCATATAAAGCAAGTGCATGTGATGCTAACTTTTTTTTCAGATTAATAACAAATAGAAGGCGAATATCATCACATAATCATTTCTTCCAGAAATCAACACAAGGATTCATACCTGTGCAAGTGTAATATTGCATATGATGGCAGTGTTAGCATTCCCGCCCAACGCCTGCTGCAGAATACGTGTTAGTTTGCTGTCTCGATAAGGGACATGTCCTCTGCAATATTTAAGTTAAAATGTCATTTTCATACAACCTCAATTAATGATTTCGGCAGCACTTCATATACCTACCCTTGGCTTTTTACACCTTCACTTAGTTTCTTTATGACGGTTCTTAAGGTCATCAGGCTTTTATTGATGTGGGATCCCTCCTTCAAGCGAACACCTTCAGCTCCAGTCTTAGCAGCATGTTCTGAACTAGCAAGATCCACCAGATTCTACAGAAATTGACTCGAGAAACAACAAAAACAAGTTAAACAAACTAGAGGATGGGCACAAAAACGAATAGAATTACACAATGTCTTTATCCTAGTTAAAACAAGAAATAATAACGAACAAAAAGGATAACCAGAAACACAGAGCCAAAAAAGGCGACTAATACCAAGACAGAAACACGAACTGCATCACATGAGAGTTCTGCTTCTACTTCCTCACTTTTCTCCCTGCTCTCGATAATCTGTCTTAAACAAGCTCTTACTTAGCGGAATTAACAAATAATAACAGGTCATGAATTTGAATTAAATGTCTAAAATACATACCATGCGGAATATTGTGTGCGATCTGCTACTATAGACATTCATATTCGCCTCTCCAATGTGACGATGAGCTGTACATTACGAGGAAAAATGTCAAAACATCATCACAGATACAAATACTTGATGTGAGCAATGCATTCTTTTCATCCATATCATCTCATTATCGAGATGGAATGTCATTGTCTAAAAAACTATATTTGAAGTTTATATTATAAGCAAATCGTTTATCAGAAAACATCAAAAAAGGAAATCAAAAGTGAGCAGGGAGTTTGGGTGAGGTTGAATTTCAATAAATTTTGACGTTTTCTTCCTATATGGGCTATAAAAGAGGGGAGAGATACTTGAGAATCACAGAAACTATGATTTAAATTTTAAGCAAAATATTAGTAATGACTGAAAATAAGGTTGGATACTAAATATAGTAGAAAGTACAAAACTTACATTCTCCATATTCCATAAGCTCAAGAACTTGATCAGCAGAAGCCACAATCTCTTCTCTTAATCCAGCGACAAATATTCCTCGCTTCATTTTTCAAAGATCAAACTCTTTCAGTCTTACGTATACTCTAGATGTATGTCTTCACAGTAACAAGTAACAACATTCAAATAAATCTAATAAAAACTAAAAATTATTACCTCATTACTTTCATGAACTTGCAGTTTTCTATGTTCAGGGGCTAGCAAGTCATTAACATCCTCGTTGTAAATCTCCATGTATGACATGCGTAAAAGAAACTCTCGGTCCATATCCTTACAATGAAATCAATGCAAAATTTGTTAACTACAATGCGTGCTAGACAATTTAACAAGCGAAAAAGAAAGTAAAAAGAAGGTAAAGCAGGATATATACCTGATGTAAATTGTCAAAAAGCTCATGCACAGCAAGAGGGATAACTCCAGGCTCAGAACTTGATCCTCGCATTGTATGCGTTTTTCCGGTACTTGTTTGTCCATACGCAAAAACAGTTCCTTACACAATCAAAAGCAACAACACATACAATTATACTACATTTCTCAAACTTTTTGTCAATTCGTTTCAAATGAAATAAAATTTGTACGATTAACGTATCTGTAGAAAGACGAACCGAAAAATTGATCGGAGCAAAGTCACATGGGATGTGTGACTTTACTGTGTGAAGAAGTAAAAGAGTAAAGGGGGAAAACAAATTGAAGAGTTTCTGAATTTTTGTGTGTTTGGGAACAAACCGTTACAGCCACGCAGAGCCGCCGCCACAATGTCTCTTGTCCGAGCCAGGTACACGTCTTGTGTTTTACAATCCTCGCCGAAAATTTGGTCTGGGCCTGAAAAAAATTAGAACTCAACAAAATCGAGAAAATTATTCACCCAGAAAATAAATTTACTTTTCGAATCAAACAAAACAAAGTACCGAATTCGAATTCGGTAGGTTGGTTGGGAATGAAAATTGAATTCCCAGAAATTCGCCAGGGGCTAGATTTCGCATCATCGGAGGAGAGAGGTCTCGCTCTCACCGATACATGTATTCTATCCATTCTCTATCTCTTCTGTGTGCAGCGAGTGAGTGAGAGAGACGAAGCAGAGGAGGGTGAATCTGCCCTTTCGCTTTTCCCACTTATAATTGAAAATTCTGTTTCTATTTCTACCTATTCTAATTGAAAACTGGACAATCCTTATTTTGAATCTTTGATGGGGTTTTCTGCCTTTAAAATTTACCGACACTTTTTCATTTTTGGAAAAAAATAAAAGTACCATTATGCATATAGTGGACATGCTTTTTTGCCACCCCATATAAAAAACATGCTTTTCTACACTAAAAAGCTGTGATACACCGAAACTACCCTCGGATGGCCTCGGATGGCATCGAATCTTACCTGATTAAATGAATTCGACAATTACAACATGTCGAATTAATATTATCGCCAAGGTACTACTGGGCGAATTCATATTAGCTAATGTATGGCGAATTGCTTGTCGAATAACTGTTCACCTGTAGGGCGAATTGCTTGTCGAATAAGCGTTTACATGTAGGGCGAATTGCTTGTCGAATAACTGTTCACCTGTAGGGCGAATTGCTTGTCGAATAAGTGATCACCTGTAGGGCGAATTGCTTGTCGAATAACTGTTCACCTGTAGGGCGAATTGCTTGTCGAATAAGTGATCACCTGTAGGGCGAATTGCTTGTCGAATAAGCGTTTACATGTAGGGCGAATTGTTTGTCGAATATCTGTTTACATGTACGGCGAATTGTTTGTCGAATGTATAGCGAATGAAGCGCCATTATAATACCTATGTCGAATGATTGTAAATTGTTGATTTTGGGATTGTAAACAGAGCAGAAAATAAAATAAAATAAAATAAACAGAGCAGAAAATAAAATAACAGAGCAGACAATTTCAAACAGAGCAGAAAATAAAATACATTATATTCAGAAAACCGTCATCAAGCAGATCCAGCATCCCCGTCATCACCCCCGCTGCCATCCTCGTCATCCTCATCATCTTCCATCTCGTTGTCGTCCTCATCGACTGAGTCATCATCTAGGAAGACGTCAGCAAAAGCTTGATTGTCACGCAGAATGGATTGTATAACTTCTCCGAAACTGGGCAAACTATCGGATCCACGGGCCACCGGATTATTAAAATCCAGGATCTCTTTGCCATCCCGCCCGTAAACGGTCACGACAAAGGCCCTGAAGCTTATAAGTTTGAAGAGGACCACCTTGCCCATCTTCAGATGATGACCTTCACGAAATTCCCGCCACCCAGTATTAAACGTGAGATAACCATGAGTCCATGACAGATGCACAATCCACACACCGCCAGATTTGTCCCTGAGTTCAACATCACCAATTAGGTACTCGTGGGAATGTGCAAAATCCGAGTCCAGGCGAAGCACATCCTTGAAGTCGTCGGAGACCAGGATTTTCCAGAATGTGTTAATCTCGTTTGCCATTGCTTTGCTACTTCGAGGAGAAAAGAGGAGATAATATATGGAAGAAATAAGATAGGGTATGTTTTCATACTAATAAAATCCACGCCCTAATTTATAGTAAAAATTAGGGTTCTGGAACCGTCGGTTGGTGAAAGGTTGTCTTACTTAAATTCACCCAATACACTCGCCAACTACCCCAACACTGATTCGCCACATTAACCCCCAATTGACTTGTCCAATCAAACCTAATAAAATTAACTCACATTGCTTGTTCATGTATAATGTATTCGCCCTACATGTCGAATGTATGCGACAATAATTCTCCCTGCATGTCTTAGTTATTCGACAAGAATGTTTGTCGATTCTGTAGAATTGTGTAGTGTTTGTGTTTGTCAAATACACAAATACATGTCTTAGAGCGATTGTTTGTCGAATGTATTGCAAATGTTTGTCGAATACACTATCAATGTATGGCGAATGTGTTTCGATTACATCGAAATTATCTGAGTTAAAGTGATGTGTATATCTGCACGCAATCTGAGTTAATGTGATTGAACAATTCAAATGTAGTTAATGGGGCGAATGAGTGGCGTGGTGGTTGGCTAGTGTATTGAATGGAGCGAATTTAATTTAAGCAACCTTTCACAAAACGATGCAAAAAGACCGTCCACTATACTCGAATTATTGCTATAAATTATGTTGTTTACCACTCTCCGATTTACCCCGCTACTATCCATTCAACAAAAAACAAAAAAAAATGGCTAACGTTGGTCTTGCAATTACCAAGTTCTGGAAAACACTTGTTTCCGATGATTTCAAAGAGTTGCTTCACCTGGACCCCGATTTCGCACACGAAAACCGGCACCTCGTCGGCCAGGACGTTGAACTGAGGGACAAAGCTGGCCACGTCATGATCGTGCATGTTTCATGGACGTCGGGTTTTCTGACGTTCAATCGTGGGTGGTCGCAATTTCGTGCAGCGCATCGTCTCGGGCTGGGGTATGTGATCCTCTTCGAAAATTCCTTGTTCGATAGCTTTCTAGTGTCCATCTATGGGAGAGATGGCAAAGAGATTGTGGATTTCAATAATCCACAGCCTCGTGGATCTGAGACGTTGCCCAAAGTGACTGATGTTGTACAATTCGTTATGCGGTCTAATCAAGTTTTTGTTGACCTCTACTACGATGATGTGTCGTCGTTGGATGGGGACGAGGAAAGCGCCGACAGCGAGGAAAGCGATATGGTGGAGGACGATGATGACGATGACGACGTTGCAGAGTAAAAAGTTTACTTCTGCACGGTTACTGTAAAATTTTCAATCGGAAATATGTGTTTTTTTAATTTATATCGGCATTAATGAATGTTTCTTTTCTTTTATTCAAATTTTGCAATGTTGAAATCAATATTATTAGGAATATAATATTCGACAAACAATATGAAGCATTCGACAATCAATTTAAGAATGATTCGACAAAGATCAAGTAACATTCGCCTAGGGTTTAACTATGATTCGACACAGATCACGTAACATTCGACAAACAAATTAAGGTTACGTATCTGTGTCGAATGATTATTAACCCTATGCGAACCCTTGTCGAATGTAGGTGATCTGTGTCGAATCATAGTTAAATCCTAGGCGAATGTTACTTGATCTGTGTAGAATCATTCTGTGTAGAATCATACTTAAACCCTAGGCGAATCTGATTTTCACACTTTAAAATAATTATAAGCCTTGTCGAATCATAACTAAACCCTTGTCGAATCATAACTAAACCCTTGTCGAATCATAACTAAATTGTCGAATGTTACTTGATGAATGTCGAATCATAGTTCAACCCTCGGAGAATCAAAACGATGCAAACATTATAATCATTCGACAAAGGTCTTAAATCATTACACAAAGATTATAATCATTCGACAAACAATATTATACATTCGATAAGGTTTATAACATAGCCAAATAATATTATAAAAATAAAATAAATAAACTCGCAAGGGTCGTCGAAACAATAACTAATCTGTGTCGATTACTGTTTCTGATATCATTCGACTCCGTAACCCAGAAAAATTACAGTACTCCCCAAATGGAATCCTCGTCGCAATCCGACAACCCCGCCGACAACATTACCCCATCCGACAACAACCCCGCCGGCAACGTTACCCCATCCGAAAACCCCGCCGTTGATACTGTACTATCCGAATATCCCGCCGCCGATGATCCGGAATTTGATGAATTGTACGATTCCCAGGATAGTTATATGTCGACGCAAGCAGCAGAGGATTTAGCAGCCTGGGCAGAGGCAAGCCAAAATGTTTACGCGCAGCCCGTACAGGAGGAATCGAATCTGGTGCGTATATTATCTGTGATTTTTTGATTAATGGGATTTAGGGTTTCCGATTTATGGTTTTTCAAAAATTAGGGATTCACTATGTCGAATCCCCTTTGTCGAATACCCTTTGTCGAATATATGTTGGATTTAATTATGAGTTGGTAACAGGGATTTAGGGTTTAGGGTTTTCGATTTAGGGAATTGGGGATTTATGGTTTTTCAAAAATTAGGGATTCACTATGTCGAATCCCCTTTGTCGAATACCCTTTGTCGAATATATGTTGGATTTAATTATGAGTTGGTAACAGGGATTTAGGGTTTAGGGTTTTCGATTTAGGGAATTGGGGATTTATGGTTTTTCAAAAATTAGGGATTCACTATGTCGAATCCCCTTTGTCGAATACCCTTTGTCGAATATATGTTGGATTTAATTATATGAGTTGGTAACAGGATTGGTGGTGGGTGAGGGAGGATTTCCATGGAACTGGAAGCAAGGCCGGTCTATACAACAAGCTAAAGAACGTGGATGTTCTTTACGATGGCATAAAGGATGATCTCGACTTGTGTCAGAAGTTTATCCACAACTCATGTTTCAAATATTTTTTTAGAATGCAACGGGACCAGATTGAGTTGCCAAACAGTGCTGTTCATGCGATTCTAAGTCGTGAAATAAGTTTCACAGGTGCTGGAGAGGATGAACTGTGGTTTAGGGTTGGATCAAAGAGGATATGCTTTGGGCCAGCCGAATTTGCGCTAGTTACAGGACTTCGTTTTGGCAAAACGATATTCGACACCACTATTACTCACGATGCCCCGCCCGGTGGTTTATATGACCGTTTTTTCTCCGCAGCAGGTACCTCAACAAAGGTGAGACACATATTAGAGCGTTATCAGAGCGGCGAGTTTCTATCCTCATCTGACCCTAGCAAATCAGACCAACTGAAGGTGTTAAACATTTTGTTCGTTCATCTGATCTTACTCGGGGTAGATGATGGTAAGAAGAAAGTAGACTCGTGGGTGTGGGCGTTGATTGAGGACAGTGATAGGTGGAATGAATTTTCATGGGGTTCATTAGCTTTCAAGACCTTGATTCAACATATCGGCGCGGTGCGGACAACTGCTGGGGCGTCTAAGTACCATGTATACGGGTGCAGTTTTGCGTTTTTGGTATGTTTCTGATCTGAAATACTTACGTACAATCATATACTTTTATTTCACTGATATGCATATCACATTGTTTATTGCAGATTTGGGCATTTGAGGCTATACCTCGTTTAGGATTCAAATGTGCAAAACACACTACCAATCCTGGTGAACAGATGCCTCGATTTCTGAAATGGTCATTTGATAAAAAAATGTCAAATATAGACTTGGATTACATCTTCCTGGATCAGGTATTAATTGTTAGTATTCATTCTTATTCGTACGATTATCTAAAAACTGTGTTTTGTAGAGTGTTTGTCATACTCATCTGGAGCCTAAAGAGGCAGAGACAGTACGGTACGAAGCTTGGTGGCCGAACGTGGAAGCTCATGACTTCGAGTTGCGTATTAGAGCGCGTAAGAAGCCCCGCCGTGGCGGTTCTGCCAAAAGGGCAAGAGGGAGACCGGTTGAGAGATCCATGCCACTATCCCCAATTAATGAGCAGCTGCATACCTTGGCAGATGTAGTGGTCTTGCAAGAGGATGTTGGTCCACATTTTGAGAGAGACATTCAGCCACCGCCAAATAATGAAGCTGTTCATACCGAGTCAAGAAACATTCCTCCACCGCTCAGTCCAATTAATACTGCCGGCTCAACTAGTGCCCCAGAGTCCACAAACTCTTTAATCCTGTCGTTGGTAGAATCTGTTGCTGCCCTTAGACGAGAGAGCGCAAAACATTTTTCTAACTTAAGCACCGAAACAGCTGCTGCTATTGAGGTGGTTCGCAAAGAGAGTGCAAAACATTTTTCTGACCTCCGGGATGAGATTCCCGCGATAGTTCGAGATCAGATTTTGAAGTGTTTGGAAGAGTCTATACCATCTGTTGTTGATGCTGCCGTTAACCGAGGATTATCTGCCACAATACCGTCCTTGAGTTCAGGATTGAAGGAAGCAGTCCTTCCAAATATCAGGGGTGCGGTTGTGGATGGGATGCGGGCCCTGATAGTACAAGTCGGTTCTCAACCGACTGCTGGTCAGTCCCCTTCGGTTAGGTCTGAACAGAGGCAGCCCCAGAGCCCTAATACACAGATGCATCTCCATAATACACCAACAACTGGTGCTTTGAATGTTAATGTCAGTTCTCCCATTCAGGAGGCTCCGAACAAAGTCACTGATAATGTCAGTGTTCCCGAAGCGGATGACGACTTTGTTGATGCAAGGATGCCCAAGCGGATGACGACTTTGTTGATGCTCAGTGACACGTATGTTTACATTACCTTAAATAATAATCATAATGAACTGATAAAATCCTCATATTATGTGTAGTAATGATATACTGTGTATTTGATTTTTGCAGAATTACCGTGTTAGGCCGGAATGCAATTGATGCGAAAAGAAGTTGGTTTGCGAGTGTCCTTCACTCTTATCATGGTATGGACAATGAGGTATTGTTACTGTATTTTACAATCTAGATGCTATGAGCTTATTAATTAATTAATTACAATGTTTTTTTACAATGTGCGCTAACTACACTGTTTTTTTCAGCAAATGAATGCTTACTTGCGTATATTGCATAACTACCCACACTTTGTTTGCACACCATCGACCAATCACAAGATATTTTTAGTCTTGGACTTGCAGTTTGCGGTATTGTTTTATTTACAATGTTATGATTTCAATTATCCGTAACAATCATGACCATGAAATAACATGTTTGAATACATTATTAACTCAAGATACCATTAAGGCATTGTGGGATGAACAGATGGCTACAGGTTGCAGTCCCACTGAGGTGATATTCACAAAACAGAAACTTGAACCCTTGGTGAAGCGCGTCCGTGGTGAAGACACAATCGAAGGCTGGAATAATATGACAAGTTGGGAAAACTTGACATATGTAAGTACCCTCAATTTATGTTCAAGTCATTTCAATGGTTGTTGTGGTCGTATTGATAATCATTTGAATTGTAGGTTGTTACCCCGTGGAATACGGGCAGCCATTGGGTAGTTCTGCTCATTCGCCTACTGAGGAAGAGCATATACGTGTATGACTCATTCGCCTATCGGTGGTCGGATGAGCTACAGGAGTCCAGAGAGCAATCCACCCTGCCCCTAAGAAGGATGCTACCGCAAATATTGAATCACAGTGGCATGTTTGTTGAGAAAAAAGACAGTGCAAAGACGTGGGAATTAGCCCTTGGTCCCAAAGACCAATGCTTCCAACAGACGGATAATCATTCTTGTGGGCTATTTTCGTTGAAAGGTGTTGAGCAGATCCTTGTTGGAAGAAAACTAGCAGAAGTAACTCAGTCGAATATTCAACCTATTAGATTTCGGATCGCCGAGCGAATATACTCTTACGCGGGTTTTGAAAAACTTGGGAAGTAAAAAATTTGTCCATCTAATGACTGGTATTTTGTAAACTTCTGAATTCATAAGTTATATTATGTATATATTCAGTTCTCTCGCTTGTCGAATGTATTTTTTCTGCCTCATCGAATGTCATATATTGTGTTAAATGGTTTGTCGAATGTATAAAATAGCTAGTCGAATGAGTTAAAAGGTGATTGTCAGAGAAATCATATCTTATGATGTGGCAGAATATCATACAAAAGATTACTATGTGGCAGAGTATCAGAATATTCGATTCCCTCTGAAAAAGTTATATTTTTCTTGTCATAAGTCTTTTCAATACTTTTTTTTATGGGAAACCAAAAGTCTTTGTGAAAAGTTCTTGAAATTCAATGTAAAAAACAATGGAGTATGTCTGAAAACCAAAAACAATAGTGCTGGAAAAAAATCCTACAATGTAAGTATGGATTCTTGTATTTTTTCTTCAGTTTTTATTACTATTATTATTGTGATGAATGTGAAGTGTTTTTATTCAATTATTATGGTATTGTAGATGTATATACTAAAACTAGAAGTGAAATACGGTGGTCATTGGTCTGGTTTGGAATACATCGGTGGGGAAGATGACATTGCCTTTGTACCTCCTGGAGAGGGTGGCTATCAGGCACTCTGGGACAGTGTTCACCATTGTATGAATGTCGACACCAATACTTACAGGTATACACAACCTATGTACTAAATCATTTCTTAGCAATACACTAGTCGAATGTGCAAAAATAGTGTGTCGAATGTGCAAAAATAGCTTGTCGAATGTGTTCAATTGTATGTCGAATGTAAAAAATAGCTTGTCGAATGTAAAAAATAACTTGTCGAATGTGTTCAATTGTATGTCAAATGTAAAAAATAACTTGTCGAATGTGCAAAATTGTATGTCGAATGTATAAAATAGCTTGTCGAATGTGTTCAATTGTATGTCGAGTGTCTGAAATAGCTTTGTCGAATGTTCAGGTATATTTTCGAAGCGTATGTTGATATGAACAACAACCAAATACGCAAGAGGAAATTAAAGACGGACGACGATGTTTTCGAATTATTTCGGAAAGAGCGCTACCCCGTTGTCTTTGTATCAATTAGAAGTATCCGACCAACAACAAATTTCGTGTCGAACACAAACATCTACGTGGATGAAGGTACATCTTATTCATACGACAAACACGCTACAAGACTTCACCGAACACAGCATGCAATTCTACCGTTGGAAAATAATTCTAAATTGGATGGTCAAAGAGAATTGCATGTGTATGAAAATCAGATGGAAAATAATTCAGAATTGCATGTGGACTTTGGTGATGAGTGGGGGTTGCATGGTCATAGAGATTTAAATATGGATGAAGATGACATACCTGAGGCTGCTACTGAAGCTAATGTTGAACCTCCAGTTGATCATCCGGTAGAGGGAGATGGTAATGTCACACGTGAGGGAGACATTATTAATGTACGTGTACAGTTTGAGGACTTCATCGCATGGTACTACCGTCCCACTAACCCCAGTTCTGAAACGCATAATAGTACCAATCCTATCACATTTCCTCCATACCGGCGACAACAACCTACTTCAGCTGGTAACACGTCTTTAGATTCCGATGTGCTAAGGAACAACAGGTGGCTAATTCCTGGAGCTCCAACTACTTTCATTGATAATGGCCCGACTGTAGAAGATGGAGGATTGTTTCTGAATAGTGGTGTTATAAAGGTAGGCGCAATGTACTCAACTAAGGAACAACTGACCACAGCCATTGGGTTATACCACGTGGACAAATTCGGTGAATACCGAGTCAAGTACTCGGACAAGAAGAGAATGAAGGTAATATGCAAGTCAAAACAATGCAATTTCACAGTTGCTTCTAGTGCGGCCCGCGGTATTTGGAGTGTGTATAAAATGATAGATCATACTTGCACGTTAGACCCGACACGTAGTGGTCCACGTAGACTGCCTTCCAAAATACTTGGTGCTTATTTTGCCCCGCGGCTACTTGAACAGAATTCAACATTAAATACAAGATCCATGATGAGTGAACTTCAGCAACGCAATTCCATTCATGCTACCTATGACCAAGCTTTACGAGCTAAGCATCATGCGATTAAGTATATTTTTGGTGATGAGAAAGAATCTTTTGCTAATTTGCCATCTTTCTTGTATATGTTGAAGGCGTGCAACCCGGGGTCAGTTACGGATGTTGAAATAGACCCAAGTACCAATGTGTTCTCAAATGCTTTCTATGCATTAGCGGCGTCAATCAATGGGTTTAAGAATTTTGCTCGACCGGTGATTGTAGTCGATGGTACACACCTTAAAGGAAAATACAATGGTATCATGTTTGTCGCAGTCACCCAAGATGGTAATAGACAAGTATTTCCGTTGGCTATAGGAATAGGTCATGTGGAGGACGACTACACCTGGACATGGTTTTTGGAACGTGTTAGGAGGGCTTTGGATTGTCCAGAAAATTTGTTGATAGTTTCAGATGCACATAAGAGTATTGGAAACGCTGTGCGTGCGGTGTACCCAGAGGCTCACCATTGCCATTGCTATTATCATATGTCAACCAACATGAAGTCATATGGTAAAGATATAGTTAATTTGTTCTACCAAGCGGCCTTTGCTTCTAGTGAATCGGATTATGAACTTGCTTTCGCAAGCATTCGGACTGAGAGCGAATCATTGTTTCAAAAGTTGTGGCATATAGGTCCTGCCAAGTGGGCGAGAAGTTTATGTCCAGTTCGTCGGTATGAGTTTATGACCTCGAACGCCGCCGAGGCATTTAATAAATCGGCTTTGTGGGCACGTAAACTGCCAATTACTTCTGTTCTTGAAGTAATGCGCGCTATTATTGAGAGGTGGTTCTACGAGCGAAGGACTGAGGCATTATCGCGAGAGCATGAAGTCACCGAAGCCGCTGCCAAAGATTTGTTAGACGCCATCCGACTCGGCTCATCAATGAGTGTTGATCGCATAGATGCAACAAGATTTAAAGTCAGGCATCACGTTAAAATATTTGTTGTTGATCTACATGAAAGAACATGCAGTTGTGCTTCCTTTGAACAAATGTTGATACCTTGTAGCCATGCAGCTGCAGCTATACGGTATGGACATGATATTATGATAATTTATGGATTCTTTTCTTGTTGGATGCCGCTAATGTAATTTTTGTGTAGGACAATTAATCACGACATCAATGCGTATGTTGGAGACTGTTTCAAGACGTCCACTTTACGTGGTATGTGGTCTGGTATAGTAATGCCTATCCCCGATAAAGGCTCTTGGGTGGTACCATCAGATGTGAGAGGTATAATATGTCTTCCTCCAGATAGGCAGAGGCAAGCAGGTCGACCGCGTCAATCAAGGTTCACAGCAGGTAGATAAAGAAGTGCGTCAAGGACACCGGCAGAGCAAAGTTGCTCACGTTGTGGTGGAAAAGAACACAACATTAAAACATGTGATGTGCTAATATCTCAACCTACGGTTACGCCAACACAACAACAGAAAAGTCGTGCTCCTAAGAAATGCTCGCTGTGTAAATCAACTAATCACACTCGCAGAAAATGCCCCTCCTATGTTGGGGTTGCACACGCAAATTAAGCATAATTAAGGATTCGACAAGGATTGCAGCAGATTCGACAAATATGTCATGTCGAATAGTATCTATTGAAGAAAAATATGTGATGTCGAATAATATGTCATGTCTAATAGTATCTATTGAAGAAAAATATGTCATGTCGAATATTATCTATGGATTGTCGAATAGCATCTACGGTTTGTCGAATGATTTCCATTCGACATGGGTTTTGAATTCAAATTCAAATTCAAATTTGAATTCAAAACCAACAAAGCAACGGTAAAGTGACTAGCCGTTGCAGTGCCACCAATAAATACATGATGGATATACTTCACAACACATATCTTGCTTGCAAATTCCTACACTACAATATATGAAATGAAACCCGCTCCCGAGTGCACAGACGGGTATGCCACCTATTCATCTTCTGTAGATGGACCTCCTGTGAACTGTCACCACGGTTTAGAGGCCGAACTACTAACTACAACAACACGACATCTACGTTGTGGCGTTCACAAGGTAATTTAAATCACAGTTACATTCTTGTCTTGTTTTTATTCTAACCTGTTGATGACTAATGTGAATGGTTTTCTAGTACGATGATTGTGAATTTTTCCGCCTGATTGATGGTGAAGTAGCTAAACTACACAATGGTATTGTAGCAAGATTGAAAGCGCAAATTGATAAGTTGGAGCATGATAACAGGCTGCTCAAAGGAAGACTGGAGACATTCACTAATAAGTGTGTTGGTTCATCATCTCATTTTGATTAGCGTAACGTATTATGCACTGTTTGCCATTGATAAACCATAGGTAGTTTTCGTTTGGTATGTATGCCTTCTCATGTTGATTTCCTGTATTCAATTTTAGGGTTTACCTATTCATGAGTTTGGTGTAGCTAACCCATAATGATTCGACAAACAAATTTCATCATTCGACAAACTACTAAAAATTCGACAAACTACTAAAAATCGACAAACTACTAAAAATTCGACAAACTACTAAAAAAACGACAAACTACTAAAAATTCGACCAAGCAAAGCATTCGACAAAGCATTCGACAACGCATTCGACCAACCGTGAGTACGATCAGACATCAATATCGACCACCGAGTGCGGTGGCTGACCAATCCTCCTGCGAAAGTTTACAACTTCGCAGGCGCTGCGGTCAAACACAACGACTTGAAATTTGTCCACTGGATTTTCTCTAGTCTTCGGGAAATAGTGAAACACGAGGAACCAACCTTCCTGAACGCGGTGATCCCTATAGAAACGGGGCCAACCCCGACCAAAGTATAAATCGCCGTTTACTCGGGTTACTGTGATGTCGTAATGGTCGTTGTTAACATCATAAAACTGGACCACCTTGTTCTCTAGGTATTCGGCGTGCCTTGAAAATTGTGGAGGAAGTAGAAGATGGGTTGCCCAGTCCCCAAACATAACTTTAAAGAATTTCCTTTCCATGTTTTGAGATTGAGATTGAGAGCATGAAATTTTGTTTGATGAAGAAGGTATGAGAATCGATTCCAATACACACATTAAATAGAGTTCTGCCTTATGGCAGGATGTAATTTAATACCTAATCTACCACGTTCTGCCATCAATTTAATGAGAATTATTCATTCGACAATGGTTACGTTACGTTACAAGTGATAATTGTCTTTAGACACGAGTTATTTCACATGAATCATTTCTCGTTCGACAAGGTATAACTAACATTCGACATGAATGATTTCTCGTTCGACAAACTTATTTCTCATTCGCCAGGGGTTAACTCCCATTCGACATGAGTAATTTCGCGTTCGTCAAGGGTAAACTTCCATTCGACGAAGTAAAAATATATTTGACCAGTCAATTGAATATATGGTTGGAGGATTCGTAATAAATAACAGTCAATCTCGCAATAAATTAGGGTGTCAATATCGCAATAAATTAGGGTTTACCATAATATACCTACTACAATGAGTTGGTTGTATCTACCCACATTCAAAGCCTAGTGCATTGAATCCCCAATTGTGTATAAAAACCTAGTCCTTAGAAAAATATATTATTAACAATTACTGAGTTTCACCAATGGAATTATTTTATCGCACCATAATTCCTCATGATCATGCTGAGAAAATGATGCTACCACCAGCAGGCAAGCCGAGCATGATTCATTTGAAGGATCAGACTTTCACGCTTGAGGATGCAGAAGGCAAAACTTGGGGAGTCAAATTAACGAGAGAGGCAGACGGTGAGTTGCATTTCAAACAAGGTTGGCCAAAGTTTTTCAAAGATCATTCATTATGTTTTGGTAAGGTTCTAGTGTTTGAAAGGAAAGATGCAACCACATACTTGGTTCGAGTTTTTGGTGCAGACGAGTGCGAGATTGGAAAATTCTAGAACATTAAGTTTCTTGTTCGTGTGTTTCTGGGTTTATTGTTTTATTATGTTTCTTGTTTGCATCATATGTGTTTTTTTTTTGAACATTATAATTCAATAAATTTGCAATCGACAAACATTAAGTATCATTCGACAAAGGTTAAATAACATTCGACAACGGTTAAATTTCATTCGACAAAGGTATGAACTTCAATTTAATATCAATCGACAAGGTTTAAATTCGACAACGGTTAAATATCATTCGACAAAGGTTAAATTTTATTCGACAAAGGTTAAATATCATTCGATAAAGGTATGAACTTCAATTTAATATCAATCGACAAGGTTTAAATTCGACAATGGTAAAATTTATTCGACAAGGCATTAGCACGATTCGACACAAAATAAGTATAATTCGACCCACAATGTGTGGAACTCAATCTGCTGAATGGAATACCGGAAAAAAGTAATAATAAGGGTATTTCCGTCCTTTAGTGTAGAAAAGCGTGTATTTTATATGGGATGGCAGAAAAGCATGTGGACTATATGCATAATGGTATTTTTTTACATTTTCACTTTCATTTTTCTCTACTACTGGAACTTTTACCACCTAGTATTTTTCAGCACCGAGAGAGTAAATCTCAAAGTTTTACCCGGTTTATTTTGATCTTAATTTATGTATATATGTTTAAACAATTGTATAAATATTTATGTTTGTATACATTAGTTTTTAATAAATAAAATAAATTTTTTTACAAAATTTTAATTTACATAAATTTACATCTTCCAATAGTATAAATATTATACATTAGTTTTTAATAAATAACATAAATTTACATCTTCCAATAGTCAAATAAATTAAAATTTTGTAAAAAAATTTATTTTATTTATTAAAAACAAATGTATACAAACATAAATATTTATATAATTGTTTAAACATATATACATAAATTAAGATCAAAATAAATCGTGTAAAACTTTGAGATTTACTCTCCCGGTGCTGAAAAATACTAGGTGGTAAAAGTTCCAGTAGTAGAGAAAAATGTAGGGCGAATACATTATACATGAACAAGCAATGTGAGTTAATTTTATTAGGTTTGATTGGACAAGTCAATTGGGGGTTAATGTGGCGAATCAGTGTTGGGGTAGTTGGCGAGTGTATTGGGTGAATTTAAGTAAGACAACCTTTCACCAACCGACGGTTCCAGAACCCTAATTTTTACTATAAATTAGGGCGTGGATTTTATTAGTATGAAAACATACCCTATCTTATTTCTTCCATATATTATCTCCTCTTTTCTCCTCGAAGTAGCAAAGCAATGGCAAACGAGATTAACACATTCTGGAAAATCCTGGTCTCCGACAACTTCAAGGATGTGCTTCGCCTGGACTCGGATTTTGCACATTCCCACGAGTACCTAATTGGTGATGTTGAACTCAGGGACAAATCTGGCGGTGTGTGGATTGTGCATCTGTCATGGACTCATGGTTATCTCACGTTTAATACTGGGTGGCGGGAATTTCGTGAAGGTCATCATCTGAAGATGGGCAAGGTGGTCCTCTTCAAACTTATAAGCTTCAGGGCCTTTGTCGTGACCGTTTACGGGCGGGATGGCAAAGAGATCCTGGATTTTAATAATCCGGTGGCCCGTGGATCCTATAGTTTGCCCAGTTTCGGAGAAGTTATACAATCCATTCTGCGTGACAATCAAGCTTTTGCTGACGTCTTCCTAGATGATGACTCAGTCGATGAGGACGACAGCGAGATGGAAGATGATGAGGATGGCATCGGGGGTGATGACGGGGATGCTGGATCTGCTTGATGACGGTTTTCTGAATATAATGTATTTTATTTTCTGCTCTGTTTGAAATTGTCTGCTCTGTTATTTTATTTTCTGCTCTGTTTATTTTATTTTATTTTATTTTCTGCTCTGTTTACAATCCCAAAATCAACAATTTACAATCATTCGACATAGGTATTGTAATGGCGCTTCATTCGCTATACATTCGACAAACAATTCGCCGTACATGTAAACAGATATTCGACAAACAATTCGCCCTACATGTAAACGCTTATTCAACAAGCAATTCGCCCTACAGGTGATCACTTATTCGACAAGCAATTCGCCCTACAGGTGAACAGTTATTCGACAAGCAATTCGCCCTACAGGTGATCACTTATTCGACAAGCAATTCGCCCTACAGGTGAACAGTTATTCGACAAGCAATTCGCCCTACATGTAAACGCTTATTCGACAAGCAATTCGCCCTACAGGTGAACAGTTATTCGACAAGCAATTCGCCATACATTAACTAATATGAATTCGCCCAGTAGTACCTTGGCGATAATATTAATTCGACATGTTGTAATTGTCGAATTCATTTAATCAGGTAAGATTCGATGCCATCCGAGGGTAGTTTCGGTGTATCACAGCTTTTTAGTGTAGAAAAGCATGTTTTTTATATGAGGTGGCAAAAAAGCATGTCCACTCTATGCATAATGGTACTTTTATTTTTTTCCGAAAAAGTGTCGGTAAATTTTAAAGGCAGAAAACCCCATCAAAGATTCAAAATAAGGATTGTCCAGTTTTCAATTAGAATAGGTAGAAATAGAAACAGAATTTTCAATTATAAGTGGGAAAAGCGAAAGGGCAGATTCACCCTCCTCTGCTTCGTCTCTCTCACTCACTCGCTGCACACAGAAGAGATAGAGAATGGATAGAATACATGTATCGGTGAGAGCGAGACCTCTCTCCTCCGATGATGCGAAATCTAGCCCCTGGCGAATTTCTGGGAATTCAATTTTCATTCCCAACCAACCTACCGAATTCGAATTCGGTACTTTGTTTTGTTTGATTCGAAAAGTAAATTTATTTTCTGGGTGAATAATTTTCTCGATTTTGTTGAGTTCTAATTTTTTTCAGGCCCAGACCAAATTTTCGGCGAGGATTGTAAAACACAAGACGTGTACCTGGCTCGGACAAGAGACATTGTGGCGGCGGCTCTGCGTGGCTGTAACGGTTTGTTCCCAAACACACAAAAATTCAGAAACTCTTCAATTTGTTTTCCCCCTTTACTCTTTTACTTCTTCACACAGTAAAGTCACACATCCCATGTGACTTTGCTCCGATCAATTTTTCGGTTCGTCTTTCTACAGATACGTTAATCGTACAAATTTTATTTCATTTGAAACGAATTGACAAAAAGTTTGAGAAATGTAGTATAATTGTATGTGTTGTTGCTTTTGATTGTGTAAGGAACTGTTTTTGCGTATGGACAAACAAGTACCGGAAAAACGCATACAATGCGAGGATCAAGTTCTGAGCCTGGAGTTATCCCTCTTGCTGTGCATGAGCTTTTTGACAATTTACATCAGGTATATATCCTGCTTTACCTTCTTTTTACTTTCTTTTTCGCTTGTTAAATTGTCTAGCACGCATTGTAGTTAACAAATTTTGCATTGATTTCATTGTAAGGATATGGACCGAGAGTTTCTTTTACGCATGTCATACATGGAGATTTACAACGAGGATGTTAATGACTTGCTAGCCCCTGAACATAGAAAACTGCAAGTTCATGAAAGTAATGAGGTAATAATTTTTAGTTTTTATTAGATTTATTTGAATGTTGTTACTTGTTACTGTGAAGACATACATCTAGAGTATACGTAAGACTGAAAGAGTTTGATCTTTGAAAAATGAAGCGAGGAATATTTGTCGCTGGATTAAGAGAAGAGATTGTGGCTTCTGCTGATCAAGTTCTTGAGCTTATGGAATATGGAGAATGTAAGTTTTGTACTTTCTACTATATTTAGTATCCAACCTTATTTTCAGTCATTACTAATATTTTGCTTAAAATTTAAATCATAGTTTCTGTGATTCTCAAGTATCTCTCCCCTCTTTTATAGCCCATATAGGAAGAAAACGTCAAAATTTATTGAAATTCAACCTCACCCAAACTCCCTGCTCACTTTTGATTTCCTTTTTTGATGTTTTCTGATAAACGATTTGCTTATAATATAAACTTCAAATATAGTTTTTTAGACAATGACATTCCATCTCGATAATGAGATGATATGGATGAAAAGAATGCATTGCTCACATCAAGTATTTGTATCTGTGATGATGTTTTGACATTTTTCCTCGTAATGTACAGCTCATCGTCACATTGGAGAGGCGAATATGAATGTCTATAGTAGCAGATCGCACACAATATTCCGCATGGTATGTATTTTAGACATTTAATTCAAATTCATGACCTGTTATTATTTGTTAATTCCGCTAAGTAAGAGCTTGTTTAAGACAGATTATCGAGAGCAGGGAGAAAAGTGAGGAAGTAGAAGCAGAACTCTCATGTGATGCAGTTCGTGTTTCTGTCTTGGTATTAGTCGCCTTTTTTGGCTCTGTGTTTCTGGTTATCCTTTTTGTTCGTTATTATTTCTTGTTTTAACTAGGATAAAGACATTGTGTAATTCTATTCGTTTTTGTGCCCATCCTCTAGTTTGTTTAACTTGTTTTTGTTGTTTCTCGAGTCAATTTCTGTAGAATCTGGTGGATCTTGCTAGTTCAGAACATGCTGCTAAGACTGGAGCTGAAGGTGTTCGCTTGAAGGAGGGATCCCACATCAATAAAAGCCTGATGACCTTAAGAACCGTCATAAAGAAACTAAGTGAAGGTGTAAAAAGCCAAGGGTAGGTATATGAAGTGCTGCCGAAATCATTAATTGAGGTTGTATGAAAATGACATTTTAACTTAAATATTGCAGAGGACATGTCCCTTATCGAGACAGCAAACTAACACGTATTCTGCAGCAGGCGTTGGGCGGGAATGCTAACACTGCCATCATATGCAATATTACACTTGCACAGGTATGAATCCTTGTGTTGATTTCTGGAAGAAATGATTATGTGATGATATTCGCCTTCTATTTGTTATTAATCTGAAAAAAAAGTTAGCATCACATGCACTTGCTTTATATGATTTTTGTACTCTTTGGATAAAGGCTCTATTCATCATCTTGTCATTGATGTTAGTTTGTAAGGTTTGTACACTTGTTATCGTGTACTTGCTCCTGTGGATTAGTCATTTTCTTTTAGGATACATTTTGCTTTTTCGTTCATACATCGAATCATATTTACTCATATCGTATTTGGTATCAAATCAATTTGCAGATTCATCTGGACGAGACCAAAAGTAGTCTTCAGTTTGCTAGCAGAGCATTGCGTGTGACAAACTGTGCTAAGGTTAATGAGGTAATACTTTTATTGTCATTATTCACCATCTTAGAGGTTCTATAACTTGTACAAATAATCCTTTTTTGCATTTGACCTATTTTAATTGTAATGGCAGATAGTGACTGATGCTGCGTTGGTAAAACGGCAAAAGAAGGAGATTGAAGAGCTCCGAGACAAATTGCAGGTTGGTACTTGTTATAGGTGTTTTAAGTGCAATCATGGTGATGGTGTGACATTGAAGTTATTGCATTTGTGTCATGGTTGCATGTTCACTTGTTTTTTTATTATTAAAGGGTTTGCACTCAGAACATCTTGATGATGACGTCTTGAATCTGCGGAATACATTGTTAAAGGTTTATACCCCACTTTTTTTCTGCTCACATTAAGCTACATGTATTTGTCCTAAGGTGTTGTAATGATGTGCAGAGTGAATTGGAGAGAGAGAGAATGGCTTTAGAGCTGGAGAAAGAAAAGAGAGCTCAGGCTGAAAGGGAGAAGAGGTTGCAAGAGCAAGCCAAGAAAATCGAGTATTTGAGTTCTATGGTGTTTTCTGCAAATCGAGAAGACAGTGGTGATGTCTACAAGAAGGTCTGTTATCTGTTGCTTGTCTTCTTTTTTTGTTACTTGTGTTCTCTACAATAGTATACTCAATGATGTATTGTCGTATGTGCACGACTTGAATTTTATCTCCATTTTGAAAAGGGGAATATAATATTCTCACATTTACATAAGCTATTATGGAATCTCATCTTTATTTTTGTTAGACATTTACATAAGCTATTATGGAATCTCATCTTTATTTTTGTTAGCAACTGTCCTTTCCTATAGTGATTTCATGGATCCAAGTTCCTTGAAATTGCAGTAAGTTGTACAGCAAATTGTCGAAATGCTTTCTCATTTGTTTTGTTATTCATAACACTCATTTTTCATCATTGCTCAATGGCCAATGCATGGTACTTAATATACATAGTCCTTGGGCTCTTGAGTTCTTCACATGTTCGTTTCTTTTCACCACTCTAACTTTTCACTGTGCATGGATGTTTTGTATATGTTTTGTATATCTTTCATTTCTTTTGTTCACCAATTTTCCGTTCTCTTTCTCTCACTTCGTACATTTGTTGAGTACGTGGATAAGGTAAATTCAAGTTAATGCTGTTGGATTAGAATAGGTAAGTCACTTATTAAGGCGTGTGAATTAAGATTTTTTGGTTCTTATGGCAAGAGGGCTATGTGGGTCCTCAAAGAGATATTTATGATATGATATTGAGGAATCAGAGTCCAGAGATATGTGAAGTAGTATTTGATTGTGCGATTGTCTCTCTCTCACTTCCGTGATGTACATTGGGCTCTTCTGATTTGGTCACATAGAAGCTACACTGAATCACCAATACAGAGAAGTTGTAAAATAAATAAATGAAAGTATTGGGGTCGATCTGACTTGTTAGAGCACAAAAAAACAGGTTTCTAGGTGCTCAGTGTTTAGAATTTTTATACAATATATTTCTATACTTCTATGATTTGGTGATGAGGCTGAGTGTTGATGGTCTTCCGAATCATTCTTCGAACCTTCCTACTGCTGAATCTATCCCAACTGTTATGCAGATTGATATTTTAGAGATGGAGAAATCATCAAGCCAGCAACAGTTAGATAGCGTAGTCGACTTGGCAACTGAGCAAACTGTATTCGCGAAGGAGGAATGTGAAAAGGTAATGATCTGACTTGTCATACTCTTACTTAGAAGTTTCCATGCGATCATAATTTAGTTTCGTTTATCCACATAATTTAGTTTTTACTTTAATATTCAATACAGCTTTACGAGGAACTTGTGCTTGCTCGAGAAAAAGCAACTGTGGCTCATGACACTCTTTCTTCAGCAACTTTTAGCACGGTAACTAGCTAGAGTTTCAGCTTACATCTCAAATGAAAATCTTTTTAGATTTTTTAGGATGGGAGGTTAACTGTTTATTCAACCATTTTCCAGGAAGAATCGAATTGTTGATCTTCATTTGGTTTTCATCTATAAGACATTTCACTCACGAATGCATGTTTTTGCTCAATCTTTAGGGTGAGAAGGCTTGTTCGGAGAGAGAACTTAAGAAACTGCAAAACCAGAAGGCCATTCTCGAACGTGATATGAGCAAACGCGAATCAGTTATCGACAGGAGCTCCAATGTTTTTGATCATAAACGAAGCAAGGGGTCTAATTCTTTTGCTAACCTGGAGGTGGTCATCAGTTACTATAACTTGCACAATAGTGATTTTTTTCCCCTTAATTTTATCGGTGTTGGTTCGAACCTTAAAATACTGATTAACTCATTCGATTAACTCTTGTAACTGTCATTCTATTCAGGAGTACAAGAAGCTGGAAGTGCTTGCTTTCGAGATGGAGGACACAATTGCTTCTTTAGAAGACCAGCTGACAGCGGCAAATGAGGAAAGGGATGCAGCCACTTCTAGAGCTGAGAGTTTGGCATTCGATATTCAGTCGTTGTCTGATGAGTTGTCCCTGTCAAATTCAGAGTTGTGCGAACTCAAGGAAGAGCTTTCAAGCCTGGTGAGCTTTCCAGAAATTGTTAGTTATCACATTGTTTATAAAACTAATTTTTTGTGTATCTTAACAAAATTTCAGAGAACAAGTCTGGAAGAATCTAGGTCGCATGTACTGGAAACAGAAAATTTTATAAAAATTTTGTTAGAAGAAAAAGAGGAATTGTCGATGGTACTGAAGTAGAATATATTATTCTAGAAACGCCTTTAGTAAACGTGTTGATTACTTGCATTCTAATTCATTTTTTTTTTCATTTTTGTTTCTTCACTCAGCAATTGAGTGGTCTCAGGAAAGAAAGGCAATATTTGTTAGCCCAAGTTCAAGAACTGGAAGGAAGGCAACAACAACAACAACCTGTTTCACCAGACGACTCTCGGGTTTGTATACTACCAAAGTTATTCATTAACCAAGTATAGTAGTATTGAATTATTGATGTTCTATAAACTCTAAAAGCAATTGGATGTTATATAAAAATGCGTATCTCTAAATACTGATTTTCTTTTTGCAGAAAGACTCGTTTCCAGAAGAAATGGAAACATCTTATGAGTATGAGGTCGGGAATTTATCAAGTGAAGAGAAAGAAAGTCAAGATTCTGAGTATGTACCCAGTGTACAGAAAAAAGGACGTCCTAAGAAGAAAAAACAACCGGCGCCGGCGGGAGTGCTGATCTGCGCGTGCTCTTACAGATCCACTTGTCAGACTATTGCATGTCCGTGCTACCAAATACCTCAACCTTGCAGTGATTCATGCGATTGCACATTTAAGAAATGCAAGAACAAGGCAGAGTAGTTCAAAAACTCATTCTCTCCAACATATCAGAACAAAAACTCATATATTTTGCTTTAGTGAGCCGAGAGATACGTATACACTCTAGAACAAAAACTCATTCTCTCCAACATATCAAACAAAAACTCGTATATTTTGCTTTAGTGAGCCGTATATTTTGCTTTAGTGAGCCGAGAGATACGTATACACTCTAGAACAAAAACCCATTCTTTCCAACAGATCGATTAACTTGAGCACATCTATAAAAATATAGCAACCTCCACAATTCGTACCACATTTTTAAAATAAAAAAATACATTAAGTAAGTATAACATTAAATTTTTATTATATTATTTGTGAATTTCACTATTAACTCCACTTATTTATGGATTTTTTTCGGAAGTTTTGCTGACCTGATGAAGCATTTGAATTTGAACCGATTCTAGTTCATTTTAACAAATTTGAATCGGAGCGTATGGTTTGGGCAATGAGAACAATGAAGAAAATCAGGTGATTGATTTAATATTTTTGGCTAAGATCATTTTGTATATATTTGTTTTGCTTTATTTCAGTTATATATCTCTTCTTTCCTTTTATTGTTGCGCAAAAGAAGATTGTGATTGTTATAGCTTCATGTATATATTTAACCTGTAATGGTTTTGAAACATCATCAATACATCATTTTTCTTTTCTATTCTTCCTCTATTTTTCTTCAAATAACATTCAAAAATATTTTGAAAATCAAGTGCTGCAGTTAGGAATCTCTTGATGGCGAACCTCGTAACCTGTTACTTCATATGTAATGTAGCTTGTAAAAAACCATAATGTACTCCTCCTTAGTATTTAAAATTGCGCGTGAAAATATTATTTTAATTAAAGAAGAGTATTGTTGTTATTTAAAAGAGCTGTATTTTTCATTTTAAGTTTAAAAGCGAGTTTAGTAAAATAGAGGTGTACATAAACTTAATTTTTTTTAATTTCCCAATTTTTATTTAAATAGAAAAAATAGTAATAGTAACTGAGAATTAATTTGTACTTAATACAATAAAATTTAGAATGCTAATTAGAATATAAATAATAATGTTTAAAAATTTTGAAAATGAAACTTTAACGTTGTAGAGTTCGGTGAAAATTGTTGTATTGTCAAGGGTTTGTTAAACACTTGAATTAAGGACCATAAAAATTGTTGTATTGTCAAGGGTTTGTTAAATACTTGAATTAAGGACCGTAAGGTCCAAAGTTCAAACTCAAGACAGGTGTGTGTGAGTATTTAATTTTCAATTAAACAATTGGCTAGTCCCATAAAAAAAATGACCAATGGGCTAGTCCCAACAATTGGCTAGTATTTAAATTTCTCAATTAAACAATTGGCTAGTCCCATAAAAAAAAGAAAAAAATTCATAGAGAAAAGAAGAAACTTGGTTGAAAAGAAACACTTGCTGCAAAAATTATTTTACGCCAAAAGCTAGTATCATATATATGTTGGTCCGGTCCTCGTATGCAAACAAGGCTCAAATGGATAATTTTCGGCAGATAAATTTGTCATTACTAATTCATTCAAAAATAAATATTCCAATTAGAATTATTTTTATAACTCCATTCTTTTTGCAGGTTGCTGATCTGAAGAAGAAACTGTTAGAAAAAATGTAAACGGGTTAGTCCAAAACCGGAATAAAACAAAGACAAAGCGGAAAGAAAAGCCGAGGTTGAAGCCGAGGCGCTTGCACTTTGCGCAAGTCAGTAAAGCCCCGTGTATGCAACGGTTACAGGCTCTCTGACCCCAAAGATACATCGGCTGATCGGGGATCGAACTAATGCACACTGAATCGAACCAACAGAAACTGTGAGAACTGAGCAAATGCAAATGATGGAATGAGACTGTATTTTTTTCGTGTGCTGAATGAATGCATGCTCGTCTATTTATAGACTTCACCCGGGGGAGTTCCACACCACTCACATGGCGGTTGCAGAGCAGTTCCAGCATAGTAGAGGGTGGTGGCAGTTCCAGCAACTGGAGGTTGACCACTCCACCTTTAACCCACTTGAGCAATTAAAAAACAATTAATTAATTAGATTAATTAACGAGCCTAAAACCTCAATCGGACCGTGTCCAAAAAGATAGGTACAGTCCAACCCAAGTGATCCAAGTGGCCCAGGGAAGCTCAGAGTCCAATTGACCAAATCACCAAGGAGCCAGGACCAAGCCCGAGCCCGAGCCCGAGCCGGGTCGGGGCGGGGCGGGGCGCGCGTGTGGCCCTTGCCATATACCGCTAAGGGTGCATGGACTTAGTCAACTTGTTGAACACTCATACTCTCTTATCACATTTAAAGAGAAATGACTTTTGATATTCTTTTTATGTGGGATCACCAATATCCCAATAAAATATTAATTGCTTACATTTACCAAAGTAGTATTTATGGTAATCTTTACACATTTATTTCTCATTCACCGATTAACGGATTTTGACAAAATAAAGTCTCATAATTACCTCGTAACACGTAGATAATTATAGTAACGATTAAACTCGAAATCGAATACATTTTATTAGCCATTAAAATTACAAACTTTGGACAAAATACATGAATTATTAAATACAAATAATAATAATTCCAACAGAAACAAGATGCACAGAGTGACGAAGCTGCAAGAAGCTTGCAGGATGATATCCACAGAACAAAGAAACGAAAGAAACAAAAGGTGCTACATTCTGGCATTTCCAACTTACAATATGTTTTTAGTAGTCTCCAAAGGGCGGATCTAGAAAAATAAAAGAAGGGTGTTACATTCTGACATTTCCAACTTACAATATGTTTTTAGTAGTATCCAAGGGCGGATCTAGAAAAATATAGAAAAATAAAAGAAGGGTGTTATTCTGGCATTTCCAACTTACAATATGTTTTTAGTAGTCTCCAAGGGTGGATCTAAAAAAATAAAAGAAGGGAGGCTAAAAATTAATAAATGGGCTGTAAAGGGCTTGAACCCACAAACCCCAATGCTTTCTCCTTTGAATATTAATGTAAATAGAATGATTATATAGTTAATAAAATAATTTTTTTGAATAATTGTTTTAATTGTGTTTTTATTATCTGTGTACTCAATTTTTCTAATTTTTTATTGATCTCTTAAAATGAATTCCTATTTATATAGATAGAATGATTTGATCGCTTCAACATAAATATTTTGTTGAAGGATTGTTTTATGAATTCTTCTTTATATAGATAGAATGATTATACAGTTAATAAAAATATTCTGTTTAATAATTGTTTTGATTCTGTTTCAATTATTTGTCTACTCAATTTTTCAATATTTTTATTGATCTTTTAAAATATATAACTCGTGTGATTTATTTATAAAATAGGAAATTCATTATTTAATTAATAAATTTGAAATGTTAAATAATTTATATGTTAGCATAATAAAATAGTAGAAGAAAAGAAAATAAATTTAATGTTGCATCATTTTCGTGTAATTTATTTGAGATAATATCAAGTTTATTTTCTTTGTGGTATATGTAAAATTGAATCCATGTTATTAATTTTTTTATAAAGTTTATTTTCATATCAATTTATTTTATTAATTTATTTATTTTTTAAAAAAATTAAAAAGATCATTTGGAAGTTTTTTTAATAATAATTTACAATGTTTTCATTAATTTTCTTAAGCATATAACATTGTAAATTAGAAATGTGAAATGGTTGAATTGTTTAACATTATTTTGTTTTTATTTAAAATTAATTTGTATTTCAACTATCTCAATTTTCAATAACTATTTTTATTAATTTATTTGTACTTATAATTTGATATAGAAAAAAAAATTAAAGTGTTTTAACATAATAAATTGTATAATTAATAAAATTAAATAATGTTATTAATTAAATAGTGTTATTAATTTTTTTATAAAGTTTATTTTCATATCAATTTATTTTATTAATTTATTTATTTTTTAAAAAAATTAAAAAGATAATTTGGAAGTTTTTTTAATAATAATTTACAATGTTTTCATTAATTTTCTTAAGCATATAACATTGTAAATTAGAAATGTGAAATGGTTGAATCGTATATAAAATTAAATTGTTTAACATTATTTTATTTTTATTTAAAATTAATTTGTATTTCAACTATCTCAATTTTCAATAGCTATTAAATAGTTGAATAATTTTAAATTTTTTTATTTTAATTATTTGATTTTCAATATTTGTTATTAAGTTATTTATGTTAATAATTACAAGAAAAATAAAAAAGTTAAAAAAGCATGTAAACTGCGAATTATATAATATTTAGTAGTTGTATATTTAATAAAATAAATATTTTGAATATATATTGAAATATATAATTTTGATGTACCAAATCAAATATATACCATAATAAGGAGGCTCATGCTTAATATTTTTGACTTAATAAGGCTACAATAGTAAAAGAATCAAAAACTTACAATTGATTATATAGTAGGACAGAGGGGTAATAATACCTTAAGCAATGTCATCATGACCTTTAAGAGGTGATCCTCTCCAATGTAGAGTTTCATAATTTTAGAATTAGGTGATTCCATAAGAAATTCGGAGAGAAGCTAAAGTTCAATACTGCAGATAACATTTTAGTACAATACATAGACTTAATAGAAGAAGCCACTCTGAAATAAAGCATAGCAAACCTTCAAAGTCTGTCTACTTGTCAGACGTCAAAAGTTTTTCATATTGCTAAAAAACTGCAAAAGAATAAATAATAAGGAATCTGCTCAATAAAAAAATATTAATGAATAATATATTACAAAATTGATTAACGACATGAAAAGTGAAAAATCTGAATTTATTATAACATTAATCAACAATTTCAATTATTCAATTTTTCAAAACTAAACATTACAATACATACCTTCACCTGCAACATTGATTCACGAACTAAAAGAATAAGCAGAAATATAATAAAAATTGGAAACATCGGAATTATTTATACAACACATACCTTTTCCTGCAAAAAATGGAATAAATCACAATTAAAAAAAATAAAAGGAAAACAACGAAATAGGAGAAAAATCTGCTTACATTTGTAGCTTTCACTTGTCTCATCGAACGCGTGAAAAACTTCTTGTATGTCGTTGACAATTATTCACACGGTTGAGCGTTCATAGTATCGATAAATAAAAGAAAAGTTTGTCTAGTGCATTTCGAGAGCTATGAAAACCGAAGGCACTAACTCACTTAAGGTTCTCTACTACTTAATATCATCCTAAGTTTATCCGACTTAAATCAAGCTTCTATATATATAATATCCTCCCAAGTAAAATCGATAAATTGGAATAATTGAGTAGTGACAGGGCAAGGGTACAGAGGCTTACATCATAAGCAAGTTATGCAAGGATTAATCCATAAAGGATACATGTGAGCAAACCTTACCTTAACATTGGCATCTGAGGAACAGGATACTAATGTGTTATTACCTGCAAGGACTGCATCATTGACCTGCCCAGGCAACAATTTAAAACATAAATTTTTAAGCATATACATCAAAAATGTGATTTCAATGTGCTTGATTTAATATGAAAATTAAGAGGTCAAACCCAGATAAGCACATACGGCTTATCTGACATGTAAGACAAATGGACATTGACACGGTTCAAAACCCACAATAAAGGAGGCAAATATAAATTTTAATAAGTAGGGATTTTATTGAAATAGTTGAACCGCTAGAAGAGAATAATAAATAAAATGTTGCGGATTTCATTTACCTGGTGGGATGGAGATTCTGAGGAGATTGAGAGCGACAAAAATACACGCTTCAGACCCTAGAAGAGAAAACTAAAATTTATTATGCATCTTTGCGAAAAGGGGTATGAAGGATTGGGTTTATTGTATCCGGTAATCGGGAAATTATAAGATTATTAGAAAATATTTACAGAAGTGTGAACGAAAAAACAATAGAATTCAATAAAAACGAAATAGGCGCAATTGATACATACCTCAATCTGGAAACAAAAAAATAAGAACAAAGAAAATGATATTACCTCAATGGACATCAGATATAAACTCCAACGACACTCATGATATATGATATTAGTATATCGAGTTTAATCATACTACGTACTGTATCATACAAAGAAAATTGCAACATATGAAATTAAGTTGATTACCTGGGATGGTAGGTGGAGATCCTTGGTCTACGTAACCCAGTTTAGCTGGGATTTTCAACTTCCGCTTCTCTCCCAAACACATCCCTAGATGTCCTACAATACAACATGTCCATCTTAATGAGGGAAAATGCAATCTGGATTAATAGTTTCGTTTTATAGTCGAGGAAGATGTTTGAAAACTACATTAGAGCAGCCGATGAAGTTCGAAGGAGAAAGAGGAACGACGATAATAGAAAATGAGAAGGATACAAAAGAACAACTTACCCGAGTTTATCTTGAATAGGCACACCGAAAAAAGGGTCTTGATAATCATGCTCAAGTTTCCCTGAAAAAAAATATACAAACGAAAAAAAAAATCAACTTTGATGATATTAACCTTGGGATCATTGGCCATGTTTATGTGTTTATTGTATTCATCTGGTGCATTATCTTCTTCTGACTGTGGTTCAGGGAATACTTCATCATCTTCTGGTGCGGGAGAAGCATTCAAGTCCATGCTGGCAATCATTCATGTCAAATCAAAAGCATTTCAGGATGCAATGAAAACCATATTGAGGTTTTACTATAGAATAATTAATTTGGAGTTCCCTGCTTGGATTAAAAACAATATAGAAGCTACAAAGAATGATCGTAAAAGAGCATTCAACAACACATAATTATACGGATTAGATATCTCCTACACAAATCTCAAATGAATAATTAGAAAACCACTACATTATCTAATAACACTGGCCTTTAAAAGAGAAGACAGATATTCAATGAGGCGATGGGAAAAATAGAAAAGACCAAAGAAAAAGTTTTCAATGCACAATAGAATGACCATCAAACTTTTTCCAGCCAATTTGCATGTAATATGGAAATTGCAGCAAATAAAAAACATTCAATGGAAATAGATAACACACCAATCTCGGTTTGCAAGATTTACATCAAAATAAATTTCTCGGGAGGAATCTTTTGTTTCTCGTATTGGACATAAAATCGAGTGGAAGTTACCTTATCTAGGTAACTGACAATTAAATAATAACCAATTTAATAGAAAGAGAGAAACCTTTCTCTCCAGCGCAATAGAGCTTCCAATAAAGGAACGGGTGTGTGTCGTGCTACCATCGCTAAAGAGTCTACAACTTGCTCATAAGCCGGATCAGATGGACGAAGGTACTGTCCATCCTGCAGTCAGGTGCGCCAATAATAATTTGCAGTCAGTTCGCAAAGATGGATTCTCAATGTGGATAAAAAATTTGAACTTTCAAAACAAAGAATATAAATCCTAAAAAACTTAAATCGAGAGACGTCCGCACCGCCAACCTCCCTTCAGCCCAAAGCCGCAATCTTCACCCAAATAGACGTCTGCACCGCCAACCTCCTCCACGCCAAGGGCACCATCCCGATATCCATCTATTTCGTATATATATACGCATAAAATCACAATTCAATATGTACTGAATTATTTATTTATTTAATTATTAATTATTAAGGGGAGAAATCATTGAAATCTTACCTGTACCCCTCTGTAAATTGAGGTTCTCTACCCGAAGTGACCCCCTGTAAATCAAGCATACAAAATTTGGTTCTGAATCTGAGAAAAAAATGGAACTTTGAAAAAACGAATTAGACTCTTCCGCCCAGAGGCCGCGAGAGAGTTTCCGAGATGGGAGAACACCAGATGGAAGGATATTAAGACGGCGGCGGTGATTACATCGCAAAGACACCATTGTCGGGCAAATCAGAGCTTCGAGGATCGGAGATTTAAGAACGAAAACACCTCAATTGATGTGTCGCCTTAATACTTAACAAACTGTCCCATTCGATCCTCCTCTCCAAATACCTTAACCTACTTACAAATCAGAATCAGTAGATTCAAAAACGAATTTACGCTGTAAAAAGTGTTGAAACATAGATACAAACCCTTATTAGAGCAGCCGATGAAGTTCGAAGGACAAAGAGGAACGACGATAATAGAAAATGAGAAGGAGAAGCTGAAGAATCGGAACCCTAGATCTGATAGCGAAAGGATGAAGATCTGATAGCGAGCTAATTTTGATAGAGCAGCGAAAAAAACCTCAATCGAAACCCTAGATCTGTTAGCGAAAGGATGAAGATCGAAGGAAAAGAGTAATTCCAGAAGTTGGAATTTGGGAAGGATGGCGAAATGAATGAAATTGAGGATCGATTTGAGTTTACATTTCAATTACTGAATTTAATTTTGATTAAAATATAAAAGAGAAGAAAATTGAGAATGGGTGTGATAGGAAATTGAGCATTCTTATTGGACAATTAGATTTCAATTTGATCCTACATGGCAAAATTAAGTGTTCTTATTGGCTAATTGGTTTTTATGTGATTCGGGATTTATATATTATTAAGATTCATAATCCTAACTAAGAGTTATAATCATAAATCGTCCTTCCGAAATAGCCCATTTACCTAGATGTTCCTAACTTTAATTTTTATCAGAGACCGTCCTTAAGCCTCTTTTTCCGGCGAAAAATCCACGAGTTTCGCACGTGACCGCCGGAAAGTTGAGTGGGCATTGCCATCTCAGCCCAAACTTCCACATCATTTATGCAAAACAATTATTGTTTATATATATACATTATAAGTTGTAGTATGAATAATGTATTACTTAATTAATTAACGATTATCATATAAATAAAAATAATTATTTATATTAAAAATAATAATAAATAACAATCACTTAATAAATTATTTCTATTGATTATAATAAAAAAAAATTAATTTAATTTACTATATATTCAATGTATTAAATAATTATACACATTATCATTTTTTTGATTTGTCAATTTTATATGTATACTTTTAAAAATATTTTTTTCTTACCTTTTCTCCTACAAATACATTTTACTACTATTAACTATAAAGTAAAAATATAATTAGTACTTAAATAAAAATACATTTTTACTACTAAAAATTAAAAAGTAAAAATATATTTTTAAGTATAATATATATATTTTAAAAGTATACCTATTAAGTTTGACAAAATCAAAAAAATGATAATGTGAATAATTATTTAATACATTAATTATATAGTAAATTAAATAAATTATGTTTTTTATACTAATTAAGCGAAATAATTTATTAAGTGATTTTTATTTATTTATTATTCATAATATAAATAATTATTTTTATTTATATGATAATTGTTAATTAATTATGTAATTCATAATTTATACTTACAACTTTTAATGTATATATATATAAAAACATTACAAATTTTCTCAATTAGCTATCATGGCCAGTGGTTTGGGCTCTTATCTCTATGTGAAAGACTTAGGATCGAATCCTGCTTGCCCCAAAAATCTATGTGAAAGACTTAGGATCGAATCCTGCTTGCCCCAAAAAAACTTTTGCATTACATTTCTTAATGACGTGGCATTTGGGCTGAGGTGGCAATGCTGACTCAAGCTATTTTGGGAGAACGATTTATGTTGAGTTAAAAATTTATAAATTCTAAAAGTTTTGGTAAAAATTGTATTTACCTCAAAAGCTTTTATAAAATGAACTAAATACCAAAGCTTTGAAAATTTTAATTTTACTCAATATTTTTTATTAAAATATTTTATATTTTAAAATCTTTATTAAAAAAAACATTTCACACAAAAAAATGTAAATAAATAATAATTTCCAAATGAATTTGAAATTTTTTTTCATTTTTAATTACATTTTTACATTTTTTAATTACATTGTTAAAAGTGTAAAGGCACAAAATATTTAATTTTAATTTTAAATTTTATATTAGTAACGTTGATTTTGTTATTTTTATTTTTTTAATTATAATTACACTTTTAATTTTTAATCTACCGTTTTATTTCCTTTTACTGAAATAAATTTTTTATTTTAAGTATAAACTAATTATTTTTATAATTGATTTAAAAAATTATAAATTAAAATAATAATATTCAATGGAAATTTGTTTATTATTTATTAATAAATATTTATAGAATAAAAATAATTATTTTTATGAAATATTTTGATATTTAAAAATATTTAATAAAAATCACATAAAATGGAAATTATATCGAAGTTTTGAAAAGACAATTCATTTTATAAAAAGTTTGAAATAAAGTGCAATTATTAACAAAACTTTAGAAGTTTAATGCTTTCAAATTTTAATCCTATTATGTTTATATTAATTACTCCACATCCTTATGGTAAATGTTTTTAATTAATTAAATTATAAATAATTTTCACACTAATTTAAATTAGTAATAATTTTAATTAAAAAATAATCAATCGGTTTAATTATTTTTTGGTACTTATATTTACTTTTTAAGAAATTATCGTTCAATGTGATGACCAACGATGATGCACTTAACTTCATCCAATAGTTTTATATACGGGTAAATTGAGGACAAGCATTTGAGTTGCGAGAGACCAGTGGGTAGAGTCGTGATATGTTTTTAATTCTTGTTGTGCAATACATATGTTCTAGCCAATTATACATAGAAAAATAGATTTCCCATATATTGTGAAAAAACATGCTTTGTGAACAAATAGCTTACTTTTATGGAAACTTTAAATACTTCCTAAATATTTTCTCATTTCATAACAAGTGAAAAAAAAACATGCAATACATTATGAAAATAAGGCATAATTAAATGTACATATTAAATAGTGTGCACATGTGATAAAATATTACCCTTAGAGAAAATCATAATGATATACTATTATTAGTTTTAAAAAAATAACTCCGATTGACGAGCAAGTTACAAAAAAGACAAAATATGATTTCAAAATATCTGTAAGATATATATGTTGGACAACTTTATATCACTTTAACAAGGTTTTTTAAGTTGTTATTAATTCACGAGTACAATCGATGATAAATTCCCCTTACTTGCTTTTGCTTAAATCATCTTCATAAAACTTTTTTACTTATTCTACCTTTTTACTTCTTCCCCTAGCTTTTGCTTCGTAAATCACAGACTGACAACCTTATCACCTTAACAACACATTCTTACTTTTTCTTCCTCTAGCTTTTGCATAAATCATTTTAACAAAACCTTTTTACTTCTTCCACATTTTTACTTCTTCCTCTAGCTTTTGCTTCGTAAATCACAGACTGTTTTTTACGTCTTCCTCTAATTTTTGCTTCGTAAATCACAGACTGTTCACTCCTTTTTCTTTCTCAACCACTCGGTAAACTCGGACCTAGGCATATATCATTGCCATGTACATAAACGAAGTAGGAGTAGGATTTGTTTCACCAAAAGTCCGAAATCCAGAAGCAATCTGTTGAGGACCTGCCAGAAGCTTCTTTTCTTTAGCCATGGACAAGAGAAGAAGATGGAGACGATGAATCGTAGTCCAGACCAATTTAAAATTTTTAATAGTTTGAGTTTATGTATTGTAAGCGTGAAACGGATAAATAATTGAGTAAAAATATAAAATTATATTTACTTTTTACTTTTTAGGCTATTATTAATTATTATTAGTTGATATAAATATTATATAGTAAATAAAATGGGACGGGCGGGATACTTCAATTCGGGATCATTCTGATCCCGTCCCGTTATGAAAATTGTAAATCGAGACGAGACGCGATAGGATTGACATTTTTAAAATTGATCCCGTCTCATTCCTCTAGTTTTCGAGATGAGATCGGAATTTTGGGACAAAGTGTCCACCTCTAATCGTACCTACTTATTTTAAGGAAAAATCTAAGATAATTTTATCTTTTTAAATGTATTGTACCTATTTCTTTTAACCAATAAATTGTTGATATATGTCATTTCAAACTTACCCACTTTAAGATATGTGATTAATTATCAGGGTAATGCTCATAAATATTTTTATTCAATAAAAAATAAATTATTACACTATTAAATATTTATTATTATCATTAAATAATAATAAGTATAATTTTATTTTATTTAATAATAATAATAAATATAAATACAAACAACTATCGACATTATCAAATAAAATATAAATACAATACGATATATCGACATTATCAACATTTTGGGTTAACTTTTACAAACAATATTATGGAAGGAAAATAATTTTAGTTCATTTTCAAACGTTAAAATATTCTCTTCCGCTCTCTCTAATAAAATGAGATTATTTTGAAAAATATTTGAACAAATATTCTCTTCCGCTCTCTCTAATACAATGTGATTAGTTTGAATAACAAGGATTTCTCCTCGGATCAATTTTTCATATCGCTAGAGCTGGAAGCTACTACTCCACGGCCCAAACGTGATGATGAAGACAGTGAGGACGAGTATGGTGATCGTGAGTTGGAACAAGTGTTGCTGAGCAGGGAATACATGACAATGTGGGCCCCGTGCCCGAGGCCTAGAGTCGAGAGCGACAACTTGTCGAGAGAAACCATCTCTAGGATGCTCGAGTCTCGGCGCTGGGACTGCTGATATATCCGATGCGCGCGGCCGATGACATTGCCAACATGGAACATAACAAGAATAAGAGTGTCCTGCATGCCCATTACAGTTTTCATCAGCTTTTCGTCGCGTGTTGGTGTTTCCAAGAGTCGGTTATGTAGAATTTTCTTGATCAAGATCTCACGATTTCATGATTTCATCACTTTTTCTTATTTAATGATCAGTACTCATTCCAATAATAAAAAGTACCAGTTATTCATATAACCAATCTTTATGCATTAATGCTTTATGTTTTTTCCCACTGTTAGCGATAGCAGTAATATCATGTGATTTGTCAATATCTTCTATTCTTTAGTAGTTATCTTATTTCCTTATTTTTAGGTTATCTTGTACTATTTATTCTCGTCGTCAATGAAATTATTCTTCGAGGCAAATAGTTTATTTCCTGTCATGGTATCAGCCTAATCTTGGCTTGAAACCCTAATTCTCGCTTAATCGAATCCATGGCCACCACCGAAGTTCCCACTCTTCCTCTCTCAACCATGATCCACATGGTTAATATCAAACTTACTTCCTCCAACTATCTTCTTTGGCACGCTCAGATCGAGCCTTTGTTTACTAGCCAACAATTCATGCCCTTGTTAGACGGATCCAACACTGCACCCGCGACCACTCTCCCAACCTCGGCTGGTGCTGCCATTCCCAATCCAGCCTTCACAATATGGCATCAACGTGATCAAACTGTCAAGCTCTTTCTCGTGTCCACCCTTACGGAGGAGTCGATGGCCATGGTTATTGGTTGCAAAACATCTAAAGAAGTATGGGACGCTCTCTCTCGGGCGTACAGTTACAACTCCAAGGCTCGTGAACTAAGCATCAAAGATGATCTTTTGTCTACCAAACGTGGCGATAAATCAGTCGGAGATTATGGTCGTCACTTCAAAGCCCTCTCCGATCAGCTCGCCGCCATCGGTCGACCCATCGATGCTTCGGATCAGTCCCACTGGTTTCTTCGGGGACTTGGTCCTGACTTTGCTGGTTTCACGGCGGCTCAAATGGCCCAAGATCCACTGCCGGATTTCTCCACTCTTTTTGCTCGGGCACAATCTCACGAATTATTTCAAAAATCAATTTCTCACTCTTCACATGTGCAGGTTGATTCTCAAGTTGCTTTTTCCGCCGTAACTCGTGGACGTGGTCGTGGTTTCTCCTCCAATCGTGGTCGCACTTCTTCTTCCACCCGTGGTCGTGGTCACACAGGCAGTCCGGCTGGAAGTTCTGGCAGCGGACGCGGGCGTCCGAACTACACACCCCGATGTTTCTTTTGTCGTCAAACGGACCATGATGGTTTTGATTGTCCAAAACGCTTCGACCGTAATTACGATCGCTCATGTCGTCCAGCGACTGCTCACCTTGCTGAAGCATTTTCTGCTGGTTGCAATGTCTCCCCCGCTGTCTCGTCCGATTGGTACTTAGACACAGGTGCCTCGGCTCACATGGCTGCCGATCCGTCGTCCCTCGACCAGGCCTCCGCTTATTCCGGTACCGATCACGTCACCGTTGGAAATGGTGCGAATCTCTCTATTTCACACATTGGTTCTCTCCCTCTTTCCAGCAATCTCACTTTAAAAAATGTGTACGTCGTGCCTGGTTTAACTAAAAACCTCCTGTCTGTAAGTCAACTCACCCGTGATTTTCCGGTTTCTGTTGTTTTTCATCAGTCTTCTTTCTCCATACAGAACCGTCTCACCGGCCAGGTTCTCGCAACCGGTACACGTGATCGTGGGCTCTATTTGCTGGACTCTCCGTCTCAGGCTCTCGCTGCCACTCACGGCTCTCCGGGTTCCCCCGTTTCTTTTAGTCTATGGCATTCTCGTCTTGGGCATGTTGCCCCTGCTACTATTTCTTTATTACGTAAACATGGATTTTTATCTATTAACTCTTTATTACCGTCTCCTACACTTTGTCAGACCTGTCAAATGGCCAAAAGCACTCGTTTGCCTTTCATCGTAAATGTTAAACGTGCTTCCGGTGTTTTGGATTTAATTCATTGTGATTTATGGGGTCCGGCGCCTGTTACGGCTAACACTGGTTTTCGATATTATGTGGTTTTTATTGATGATTATTCTCGTTTTTGTTGGTTTTATCCTCTTCATGCTAAATCGGATTTTGTGGATATTTTTCTCAATTTTCAGCGATTTGTCGAAACTCAGTTTTCTCGCAGAATTAAACAATTTCAAAGCGATGGTGGAACCGAGTTTACAAATCATCGTCTTCGATCTCATTTCCAGTCATCCGGCATCCATCATCTCTTTTCATGCCCTCACACTCCTGCTCAAAACGGCCGTGCGGAACGCAAGCATCATCACATCACCGAAATGGGTCTCGCCTTGCTTTTCCACTCATCTGTGCCTACATCTTATTGGGTGGACGCTTTCAGCACCGCGGTTTTTATTATCAATCGTCTTCCTACCGCTGTTCTTGGTCAAAAATCACCATTTGAGGTTTTATTCTGTCGTCCACCCTCTTACGACTCGCTTCATGTTTTTGGTTGTCGTGTGTATCCATGTCTTCGTGACTATTCAAAGACCAAGTTTGCTCCTCGCAGTGTTCCATGTGTGTTCTTGGGCTACAGTACACGACACAAGGGTTTTAGATGTTTGGACACCACGACTCGTCGCACCTATATTACTCGTCATGCACGTTTTGATGAAACTCATTTTCCGTTCAGCGCTAATCCTCGCTCCTCCTCGCCCCTCACTATATCAGAGTTTGTCGACGTCTCCATCTTACCAACATCCCTACCGGCTTCCGACTTCCCGTCACAACCTGCTCCGGCATCTTCCTCTCCCCAGCCGTCGCCACTTATTTTATGTCCTCCTGACGACAACGTTGCTGCGCCGCTGCAACAAACCCCTCTGCCAACACCACCACAGCAAAACCCGCATGTGTCAAACACCGCTGCAAACCCAGCATTACCCACGGCAGGGCCCGGTGCCATGCAGCCCGTCGCCCCGCCACCACCTTCTTTACGCTCTCATCCCATGCGTACTCGTGCCCAGTCAGGTATTTTCAAAACTCGTTATCCTGCCGACATTGCTCTTCTCAATTCCAGTTGCCTCTACGCTGCCCTCACCACTACCACAGAACCTAAAGGCATCAAAACCGCCCTACGCCACCCTAAATGGGTCCAAGCTATGGATGATGAAATGTCTGCTCTTAAACGAAACCAAACCTGGGAACTCGTTCCTCGTCCACCAAACACAAATATCGTTGGTTCTAAATGGGTCTACCGCACCAAATTTCTTGTCGACGGCTCGATTGATCGCTACAAGGCTCGCCTTGTGGCCCAGGGTTTTAGCCAAGTTCCTGGTTTCGATTTTACACACACCTTTAGTCCGGTTGTCAAGGCCTCCACCGTCCGTATTATTCTTTCCTTGGCCGTCATGCACTCTTGGCCACTCCATCAACTCGACGTAAAAAATGCCTTCCTCAATGGTGTTCTCGACACACCAGTTTACATGGAGCAGCCTCCTGGATATATTGACCCCTTACATCCAACTCATGTGTGTCGTCTTCGGAAAGCACTCTATGGTCTTCGTCAAGCTCCTCTTGCCTGGTATCAGCGTCTTCGTACCTTTCTCCTTCACCTTGGGTTCGTCTGTAGCACCGCTGATACGTCCCTCTTCTTTTTCCGACGCCACACTACTCTTATCTACCTTCTTGTTTATGTTGATGACATTATCGTTACTAGCAATCAAACCGCCTCGCTTCGCCCCCTCCTATCCCGTCTGAGTAATGAATTTGCCCTCACCGACCTTGGCCGACTCGGTTATTTTCTTGGCCTGGAAGTATCCTATCCCTCGTCCGGACTCTTTCTTAGTCAATCCAAGTATGCTCGCGATATTCTTGTTCAAGCGGATCTTTTGGACTCTAAGCCAGTTGCTACCCCTCTTGCGCCCGGGGCCTCATTTACCGCGGCTGGAGTCCCTTTCTCCGATCCCACTCTCTATCGTTCTTTAGTTGGGGCATTACAATACTTAACCATCACTCGTCCCGATTTATCGTACTCGGTTAATACCTTCAGTCAGTTTCAGCAACATCCCACGGTGGATCATTTTCAGGCTGTCAAACGCATTTTACGTTACGTAAAGGCTACGCTTGGACATGGACTTTCGTTCTCTCCCGGACCTTCCTCCCTCCTCGGTTACTCGGACGCCGATTGGGCTCGTTGTCTCGACACTCGTCGTTCTACGTACGGATATGCTATCTTTCTCGGTCCCAATCTTGTTTCCTGGAGTGCCAAAAAGCAGCCCACGGTCTCTCGTTCCAGCTGCGAATCGGAGTATCGTGCTTTGGCCAACACATCCGCGGAGCTCGTCTGGGTCTCTAACATCCTCCATGATCTTCATGCCTCTCCTCCTAAGCCGCCTGTTCTGCTCAGTGACAACCGCAGCGCCCTTTTCCTCACTCAAAATCCGATCTCTCATAAACGCGCCAAACACATTGATATCGACTGTCACTTTGTACGGGAACTTGTTGATTCTGGTCGCCTAGCTACTGACTTTGTCCCCTCACATCTCCAAGTGGCCGATATCTTCACAAAGAGTCTTCCTCGTGCATTGTTTCATGTGTTTCGATCCAAGCTTTGCGTTCGTCCTCCGCCGACGCTTCGCTTGCGGGGGGGTGTTAGCGATAGCAGTAATATCATGTGATTTGTCAATATCTTCTATTCTTTAGTAGTTATCTTATTTCCTTATTTTTAGGTTATCTTGTACTATTTATTCTCGTCGTCAATGAAATTATTCTTCGAGGCAAATAGTTTATTGTGGGAATATGACTTTTCATGCACAAAAATAAAAAGCATGAGAATTTTGACCCCTTCCAAAAAAACATGAGTATTTTGTACAAACTTCATTTGAAATCTCAAAAACACCCTTACTTTTTATTTTCAACCAAACAATTCAATTAAAAATTCAAAATCAATTTCAAAACATAAATAAGAAAATAGTGGGCCCCACATAAATACCAAAATCGGAAATTTGGTTGTTGAAGAAGTGAATCCATGCATTAATCATGCATACAACCCCTAAAAACCCTATCACCCAACATTTTTTTTCAAAACACAAAATACCACTCAATCTCTCTAAAATCCTCACACAACACACTTCTACAAGAAAGCTCCGTCCGAATCTACGTTGGAAGAGCTGGGTTCGCCGGCCGAAAGGTACGTCGAAAATCGCCGTTTTTTTTTTTTTTTTCGATTTTCTGTTCGAGTTCATAGCTACACGGTGGCTACACGGTGGGCAGCTTCGACCGTGTAGCCACCGTGTAGCTATGAAGATTATCCGGTCACTGCCCGGTAACACAGCAGGGCACTACACGGTAATCCCGGTCACCGTGTTCCGAGAAGTGTCTCTCGGTAACACGGTGACACACTACACGGTCAGGTGACCGTGTAGTGACCGTGTACAGTGAGCATTTTTTTTTTTTTTTTAATTTTCGAATTATGGATTGTTTTTACACGTTTGGATGGATATTTTGGGTTCCCTAACTTAATTCAATCGTGTTTATTTATCGTAGATGTCGGATCGACGAATCACGGTACGTTACGGTGGTCGTTGGGATCGAGCGGGCTACGTCGATGGAGTAGATATGTGCCTCTTCTTTAATAGGGATGAAATTACGCTCGACACTCTTGTGAGCCGGATTCGTACAGCTTTGCGCCCTCCTCCCAATATCGAGTACATGTTGTCTTTCTTCACACGAGGCATTGACGCGAGAAGCGTGCGGGCTCCTTTGATTCGCGACGAAGATGTATCCCGCATGTTAGACGAGCAAATACATGAGTGCTTTGTGTTCGTCGTCGAAACAGAGGCACAACAAGCTGCGCCGGAGGTGAATATTGGAGCAGAGAATCGGGATCAATCTGTACCGTCAGACCGCGAGGCAGTCGAGACTTCCGAGGACGAAGAAGAAGCCCGTCACACCGATCTCTTGGCTTCGCTGACCACGGAGTGGACCGAATGGATTAGACAGCCGGGCGTGGTTAGAAATATTATGTCACGCCGTAATATGTCCTCGAGTTCTAATGCGGGCGGAGGCGAGCAAACTGAAGGCGCTCAGAATGCACAGAATCATCCGCTGCGCAATTGGATCATTCCACTGCCGAGCTTTGATCCCGCTGTTCCGTTGCGTTCCATCGAACCCCAACCGATTTATGGTCAGATGGTAGTCGGGGCCACGTTCCGAAAGAAATCTGATTTGAAGGTGTCGGTGGGGATGTATCACATGGAGAATAGAGTGGAGTGCAAAACTACTCGGTCTAGCTCTGGTCGGGTGACGTACGAGTGCAAGCAGGGGAGTGAAAATTGCCCGTTCAAATTGTGTTCCACGGGTTTCGATGACACCTTTTGGAGGATTACGAAGCTGAACTTGAATCACGAGTGTCATAACAATTTGGGGCGGACTACTGATCGACAGGTGTCTAGCAAGGTTGCAGCTACTTTCTTTGCACGCCAGTTAGTCGGCAATCGGGAACTGAAGCCGAAAGATATGGTTGAGGATTTGAGGAGATTGTACGGAGTTCACATCGACTACAGCTTCGCCCTACGGACGAGGAACTTGGCGCTTGAGATAGCATACGGCAACTACCATGAATCGTATCAGAGGCTCCCGTCATATCTGTACATGCTGAGAGAACATAATCCCGGGACTCGATATGATATTCAGACGACCAGCGAGGGCGTGTTTTGCCACATGTTTGTTGCACTTGGGCAGTGCATTAGTGCATTTCAGCATCGCACTCTGAGGCCTGTGATAGTAGTCGACGCCACCCATTTGAAAGGGAAAAACACTGGTGTGATGTTTGTCGCAGTCACAAAAGACGGGAATGAAAATATTTTCCCGCTTGCCATTGGTATCGGTCCGATAGAGAATGACGAGGAGTGGTTGTGGTTTCTACAGCACCTCAGGCAATGCTACGATACAGACGACGATGATCTCCTCATTGTGTCCGACCAGCATAAGAGCATAGCAAATGCTATTCGGAGTGTTTATCCCCACGCGACCCGTGCGTTGTGCTATCACCACCTCTCGAAGAATCTAGCACGGTACGGCCATAAGGTGGTCGAAGCTGTATACTGTGCTGCCTATAGTTATCGGGTGGATGAGTTTGAAAGGCATTTTTCGAATGTGGAGACTCTTAGTAGAGAGGGTGCTTATAGGCGCCTTACTGATATCGGGGTTGAGCATTGGGCGAGGTCAAAGTGTGCTGCACGACGATACGGTTTCATGACATCGAATGCGGCCGAAGTCTTCAACGCTGCTATCAAATGGCCACGGCGATTACCTGTCTGTGCGATGCTCGAGGACATTCGTGCGATGATTGAGAGATGGTTTGACGAGAAACGAAGGAAAGCTAACGAGAGACAGAATGACCATGAGCTGACCGAGGAGGCAGTCCTCAAGTTGTCTAATCAAGATATGTTGAGCCGTTATTTTACCATTCGGGAGGTCAGTGCGGATACCCTTTACAGAGTTGAGGAAGATGACAGATCTTATCTTGTGGATATCGCGAATCGCACGTGTGATTGTCGGGAGTTCGACTTGGACCTAATACCGTGTCGTCATGCTTGCGCTGCTTTAAGGTATGATATCATTTTGCCTTTAAAATTAATTTTAAAGTGCTCATTCCACTAACTTGTTTGTTGTTATTATGTAGACGAGCCAGATTTTCAGCGTACGATTTCGTGAGCCCCTGGTTCAAGACGAGCAGCCATGTCGAGATGTATGCGACGCCTATTGTGCCGGTGCCACATTATGATGATTGGGTGGTCCCGCCGGATGTAGCATCGTACGTAGTTTATCCTCCAGTAGCGGTTAGCCAGGCTGGACGTCCGAGGATGAGACGTGCTCGTTCCGCAGTTGAGAGTTCTGCACGACGTGATCAGGTTTGTTCATCCAGAAGGAACATCGTATGTATGTCGTGGCTTAAACCTCTAATATTGTGTCGTCGTGTGCAGGTGTGTTCGAGATGTCAGGGCGTGGGTCACAACAGACGGAAGTGCACGGTCTTTATCCCACCTGGGGGGGCTGTTGATTTAAATGTCCCTGCAGAAGAGTCGAGCCGAAGAAGACAGAAGAAGAAGTGCAGCATCTGCAGAAACGAAGGACACACGAGAACAAAATGTCCAATGAGCACGGAGGCAGAGATCTAAATTGGGTTTGGTTGATTTTACGGAGTTTTAGAATTATTTGAGACCTGGGTTGTTTTATTTTCGTCTACTCTCGTTGGATTTTGGATATTTGGTGTGTTTTAGGTGTTTGTGCTTGTTTTAGATTATTGTACGTGTTTTTGGAGTTTGTTTATCTCTTGAATGTGAAATGTGTGAAAAAACAGGTTGGAAATAGGTTCTCGGGGGAAGGGCGGGTCGATTTTAAAAGATATTCGTAAGGTAAATATATAATAATTTGCTAAATTAAAACAGTGAAGAGTTCTAGTCCAACTGGTGTGACCCATTTGAATATGCGGGTTGAAATCAATAGGTCAGGGGCTCGAATCCTAAGAGCCCCTTTTTTTTTTTTTTTTACCCGGTAACACGGCTGATACCCCGGTTAACCGTGTTACCGGTATGAGCCGTGTTACCGATATTTTTTTCAATAAATTGAGCTACACGGTCAGTGACCGTGTTACCGGTACACGTGACCGTGTTACCGGTACTACCGTGTAGCAGTCCGGCAGAACCCTTTTTTCACCTGCTTTTCACCTAAATCACTCAAAACACACACCAATAAACCATTTTTCACCAAAATCAATCAAAACACACATAAATAATGTCAAATAGAAACCAAATCAATCCGAAAAGATACCAAATCAATCCAAAAACGTACAAAATCAATCAAAATACAAATCAAAGGTCTACTAGTTGAAGGAAATCTGGCATGACTTGGATCCTCGCTCAAACAATGAGATTCTTTGGTGCGCATCAAGCTTTTCCTGCTCAGATAAACTATAACGGGGGAATCCGTCTATGTCCATCCTCTCAAGTACAAAAGCATTCCTCAAAATATATCTCACCATGTCAAAACCGCTATCATCACGAAAACCGAATTTATCAATTCTAACAGTTCTTAGATGTAATAAGATGCACAAAGGCACTCGTTCCGGCTCTCTATAGGGCATCAAGGTTGAGCGAAGCTGATGAAAAAAACAAGGATACAAATAAAAAACATATAGAGTTGCAAAATATGTAAAAAGATAAATTGCAAAAGCTAACTCCACTCACAACAAGATCTTCAAGATTATCAGCAACTTCGAGGAACTTAGCAATAAAATGCCACTGAGCGTTCATATTAAGTACGAGTTTGGTTAAATTAACAAACTTTGGCATTGAACTCGTTCCTACAATGTCAACCAGCTGCAAAAAAAAAATCATATTTAAAACCACAAGCAGGGTATATAATTAAGTAAGAAAAAAAATTAGAACAATTCAAAAATCAAAACGTACCTTCTCTTGAAAATAGCTTGAGATGTTTAGGTACCTCACATGGCAAAGAGAACTAAGAAATGCTCTCGAACAGTCATGCTCGATGCAATCAATGTGACAGTCATGCCAATATCCATTCAACTTAATATCCGCTTCAATTAAGGAGGGCATGGTCTTCCTCGAACTTTTGGCATACTCCAAATAACAACCATTCACCTTAAGATATACGAGGGCGGGAAGATTTATTATCAACATCTCATCATCATAGTATACTTCCCGACTCGAGGAGAAATCAATGTTCAGCATTTTTATTGTGGGTGAAGATATAATAAAGCAACCCAAGTTCGTTTCTTCCTCCCTGTAGAAATCATCGATGATCAGCTCCTCAATCACAGGACAACCAGAAAGCAAGTGAGGGAGGGAATCCTTATCCTCATAATCGACATTACTGAGATCAAGCTTCTTGAGGCAAGGCAAAAACACCTCCCCACTAGAGGGGATCACTCCACAATTATTTAGCTTCAAGTCGACGAGGGTCTTGCACATGAAGAGAATTCTTGGCAAACCGCACGCGATATACTCCTTGTAATCTATATCATCGAAATTAAGGTACATATTTCGGACGCTGCGCTTGAGGGCGTGGATAATCAATGTCTCCAGTCGATACGAGCTGCCCTCCACATTGGAGATGCTAAAAGTATCCAGGGGTTTTGCTTCGTGCATCGATATAACCCTGTCTATGATGTCCAAATGCGTAGAGCTGCGAAACTCTAAATTTGGGACGAGGGCCCACAAAAACCTCCATCGTCTCGCGAGAACGCTGGTGCGCACGGAGAGGTTGGTCGGTAGGAAAGAGAGGACATGATGCAGGATCTCATCTGGTAATCCGCTTAGCATATCCATGTTTATTCTTCTCAACTTGAAGCCCTCCTGCAAAAATGAATAACAAAACTCAAAATTAAAAAAAAAAAATAAAAAAAAATTTAGGCTTCTGTCCGGTAACACGGTCACCGTGTTACCGGATAACCGAGACCGTGTTACCGGATAACTAGGACCGTGTTACCGGATAGAAGCCCAGCATTTTTTGGTCACTGCCCGGTAACACGGTAGGCAAGCAACACGGTGACCGAGAAAATCACCACCGTGTAGCGCCACCGTGTTGCCAAGAACAGCGACCCAAACCCAGATTTTTCAGAATTTTCACGAGCAATTTAACACTGAATTTCGATTCTAAATCAACTAAAACACAATAAGGAACTCTAATACACTCAAATCTTAGCAATTAACGCATCAAATTGAACACATTATTGAAAAAAAAAATCAAATTTTCGAAATTGAAAAACTAGGGTTCGGCCACACTAACCGGAGCTTGAATCGGCCGTTGTTGCTCTTCTTGTTGTTCGTTGTTGTCTGCCATTGAGATTCACCGGAATTGAAGTGGCCGGATTTTTCTTGATTCTCAAAAACGGCCGGCGGTAGGGGTGGCGAAGAGAGAGAGAGAAAAAATGTACATTTTTTGTTTTTTTTTTACATTTTATTGTGTTTTGAAAAAGGTTTAGGTTAAGTGTATAGAATAATTGTCAGGTATATATATAAACTTCTTCTAATTATATTCAGTGAAGAGTTCTAGATCAACTGGTTAGCCCCATTTGAAAAATCGAATTAAATCCATTAGGTCAGGGGTTCGAATTCTTTGAGCCCCATTTTGTTTTCTTTTTACACGGCTTTTACCGGTTACACGGTAACCCGGTTACCCGGTTAGCCGTGTTACCGGTATTAGCCGTGTTACCGAGTAATTTTAAATTAACCGAGCAATTGAAAACTACCGTGTAGGACCTTCCACCGTGTAGCCTACCGTGTAGCCCACCGTGTAGCTTAGAAAAGATTTGGTTTTTTATGAATTTGAAGCATTTCTAGAGCATTTTTGTTGTTACGTTAAGCATGAAACATCATTTTAAACACTAGATACATCCAATAAACATCGTAAAACAACAAATATAGGACTACAAATAGAAAATGCCTTCTACCGTGTTGGACCTTCCACCGTGTAGCCTACCGTGTAGCCCACCGTGTAGCTTAGAAAAGATTTGGTTTTTTATGAATTTGAAGCATTTCTAGAGCATTTTTGTTGTTACGTTAAGCATGAAACATCATTTTAAACACTGGATACATCTAATAAACATCACAAAACAACCAATATAGGACTACAAAGATGAGATGCTTTGAATGTTGACCGTTTTTCGAACTTTCTACTAATATTGTCACAATCTTATCAACATAGGTAATAAATTGTTCATGCGTAATCACTTAATTCGTCAAATTCAATAATTGATCATGTTTTTTGAATCATTTTGATTATTAAAATGATGTTTTACACTACAAGAACAAGTTAACAATCGAAAAATGCCTTAAAATCAATGAAAAATCAAAACTTGTTCTACACTACACGGTCACCACCGTGTAGGCCACCGTGTAGCCGGGTAACACCGTGTTACCGAGTAGTTGCCCAGAAAACTGACCGGGCAGTTCTTGGCTACACGGTCAGTGATACGGTGACCGTGTTACCGGTACACATGACCGTGTTACCGGTACCACCGTGTAACAGAGGCAGAAATCGTTTTTTCACCTACTTTCCACCTAAATCAATCAAAACAAACACCTATTACACCAAAATCAATCAAAACACACCTATTTCACCTAAATCAATCAAAACACACCTAAAATAGTTTAATTGTTTTACTAATTATATTAAATTAATAAGTTAATATATTATAAATAATTTTAAAAAATTTTGACGGGATTTATTTAGTTAATATAAAAGCTAAACCTGCAAATCAATCTCAATACACATACCAATCTGTCCAAACACATGCACACAAAAAAGTCTAAAATCATCCAAAATACAAATCAATCGACTCGATGACTCAAACTGAAGATTTTCCGAGCGACATATCGGCGATACTTCACCAAGTACCCGTCGTCGATGTCTCTATCCCGGTGATTGAGGTGCTTGTTGACGAGACGATCCAGGTACATGCACACGTAAGGGCCGCAGTTGTTGTTGTCGACTTGGACAAACTGATCTACCGGGGCTTCGACTTGGATAGGAGTCTTCTTGTGGGTTCGACGGAAAAGGTTTATACCGTCCCAAAATCCTGCAGCCACCAAGAGACGAGGCAACAACTCCAACAACGGAGACAGTACAAGAGACTTGGCAGATAGATCCGGAGAACGGTGCCACAACGAGTCGTACAACTGTACAGTCCAGTGGTCCAGGTCAATCCGTATCACGATCCAATGTTGCCCGGAATTACACACCGTTATCACCTAAAAAAAAACGTTATTTACAATTAAATTAAAATATTAAGTTGAATTAAAATCGAATAAAAATGTACGGTTCTTTAAATTACCTCTCGTGCGAGTTCCCAACTCTCGTGTCTCTCGTCTCCCGTGATGTATTTTAGCATGTAGTCCGGCGGTGCCCAGGTCTCATATTTCCTCTCCAAGTTCTTTCTCTTTACGTGTTGTACCGGAATCTTAACCCTATCGTACTGGGTCCTCAAAGCGTTCTGTTAATTAAAATTAAATTTAAACGATTAGTATTAGGAAAATGAAAAAAAAAAACGTTTATTTGATAGGATGATTGGAACTTACGAAGAACTCGGTACACAAGAGTATAGTCTTCTTTGGAGAGACTCCATCTTTCAAAGCCCTGTTATGATTTATCTTGTCTTGCAGGTACAAAATGTACATGTCAATCTCCTAAAAATATACATATTAGAGTTAAGCACAATTTAATAAACATTATAAATTTCAAAGTTTAAATACAAATTAACTTACCATGCACGAGTACCAATGATGTAGTGACTCAATCCGGTCGAAGTAGTCCTGGTCCAGAGTGAGTCCGTTGTAAGGGATTTTGACACACAATCCATGCCCGTCACGACGGAACATCGAATAGAGCCCCCTAACCTTCTTGCTGCCAGTGCGTCGGAACTGCTGGACGTACGGGCTCCGAAGAGTTGCCGAGGGCCTCCTCACACGGGGTCCGAGACTACTACTCTCGGCGACATCATCCTCCTCCTCATCAGCCCCAAGTTCTTCCTCCTCTTCCGACAATACAATCTCCTTTTCGTGTTCATCCTCCACGGGAGATGTCAGCTTGAACAACTGGACCTGCGACTCAGGAGGAAAAAAAGTCTCTTCAGCAACGATAATCTGGGGTTCATCAGCCCCCTTCGGTACAATAAACCCAGGATCATCCTCTGGCCGAACATACTCTGGCCGATAAACAGGAGTCGGACCGAAGATGCTGTCGGTGTGAATCGGTGGGAAGGGAGCGAAGACAGCCTGGAAATCACGCAGCCCCCTCGGTGGCGAAAACTGACCGCTATCTCCAACGGTCGAGAATATCTGGGTCGGTGTGCGATAGCTATCGCCAACGACCTGCTGCTCGTACTGGGGCACATGCTCGTACTGGGGCACATGCTCGTACTGGGGCTGCTGCTGCTCGACCTGAGGCTGCTGCTCGACGTGGGTCGACTCGGCATGGAACGACTCGGCACGGGTCGGCTCGATAAGTGGCGACCTGCGATAACGATCAAAATCGTGTGCCCAGTCCCCACACGAAACCCTGACATCAACATCAACTAACTCCTCGGGATCCGAGTCCTGAAAGCGAGGAGGCGCGCTGATAGAATGCCGAGCAGCCGGAAAACCGCCCTGAGATGCATCAGAAGGGCAGGGGCGAGGCCGGGAGTATCGCCTGCGACCGAAAAAGCCCCGAATCTGCTCCATAAGACTATCGTTGCCCTCCTTATGTACCCTCCTCACCCGGGCAGTCAATCGGCCCATAAATCCAGTCTCAGACTCATCGCTGAGGATCTTGTGGAGCCGTCGATCAATGCGCCGATCAGTACTGTCATCTGAACCCTCGGGTGCCTCAGGTGCCTCATGTGCCTCAGCTGCAGGAGAGGACTCTCGTCGGGCACGGTGAGACGCACGCTCAGCTGCATGCCGCTCGGCAGATGAATCGGGTGTCCTGTCATCACGCGTGCGTCGACTAGTCTGAGGGTCAGCGCCCGTCATCTTGGACACGCGTCCGGCCACGCGTTCCATCAAGCTCGGCTTCTTCTTCTTCACCGGTACTGCAGCCGGTGCTCCTCTCGGAGCATGTCCAATCCTAGCAGGAGGAACGTACCTCACTTCGTCTGCTCCTCTGTTGAGGAACGAAGTGTAGTACTCAGTCCTCGCCTCCTTGCGTGTCGGCTCTAGAGTCGAGAGGACCACAAGCTGAAAAAAAATGAAAATTAATTTATTAAGCATTAATTAAAGGAAATAAATAATTTAAAACATTAATTTCACAAAATTTACCTCATCGTCCTCGAAGAAATCAGTGAAATTGAGGGTGCATCCAACCGATTTCCAGTTCAAAAACCGAGGCCTCACAGTTTTCTCCATCTGCACTCCGCAGACACGGCCCAGGCTCGGTATCGCCTCGTACGACCATAGCTGAAAGGCCCAAATTGGGCCGTAAACGTGGTATCCCCTCGAGTGAACCTGACCGGGCATCGTCGCAGCTATGGAGATGTAGTGCGACATGATCTGCCAGGAGTAGGATCCCCAGGGAAACGAATCCCATCCGGCAACGTCCTCCACAAAAGCCCAAGCCCAAGTGTCGATCTTGGCATCGTCTCGGCCCAACAAGAAAAAGTAGTAGATCAACAAGTTGGCCACCTTCAAGTAGTCGGCCGGGTCCTGACCCATACTCAGAGAGGTGAATCTCGTACGAAGATCCTTAAGGCTCGTCGTCTGTCTGAAGTGTCTCCAGTAAACAGAGTCCTCAAAAATCGTGTGCGTGGTGGCCGAAGGATCAAATGCGTGACCACCAAATCGAAATCCGGTAATCAGGGCATACTCCTTTGCTCGAAAGCGAATAGTCTGGCCCCCGACGAAAAACCAATGCTCGAATGGAGGTATCGTCGGACTCACGATCTCCCGAGCTAGAAGGTGGTGCATCGCCATATTGGACCTTCCGTCCCTCTTCAGCCAGAGCAAATACCCGAAACAACTTTCCTTAAATGTCCGTAAAGCTGCTAGGGTAGGGTCGACGGACGTCAGCGTGTCTCTGATTTCCTTTAGTAATTCGAACCGATCGTACAAATTGAGGTTCTTCGACAACTTTATGAACTCTGGCCTCTTCCAATCGAAGCCCTCCTGCAAAAATGAAGTTAAAAAAATAAATATGACATTCAATTAAATAACAAAACTCAAAATTAAAAAAAAAAAAAAAAAAAATTTATTCTGTAACACGGTCATAACACGGTCACCGTGTACCGTGTTACCGGTAACACGGTCACCGTGTAATCGGATAACCGATAGCACGGTGACCGAGAAATCTGACCATGTTACCGAGATTTTCTCGGTCACTGCCCGGTAACACGGTGGTATCGCTACACGGTCAGCTCTATAAACGCTACCGTGTAGCGCTACCGTGTAGCCATAAACACCGACCAAAAACCAGAAATTTCAGGCGATTCAAAGACCAATTTAACACTGAATTTCGATTCTAAATCAACTAAAACGCAATAAGGAACTCAAATACACTCAAATCCTAGCAATTAACACATCCAATTCAACACATTATCGAAAAAAAATCAAATTTTCGAAACTAAAAAAGCTAGGGTTTCGGCCAACTTACCGGTGCTTGAATCGGCCATTGATGCTCCTCCTGCTGTTCGTTGTCTGCCATTGAGTTGCCGGAAATGAGGTGGCCGGAATTTTAGCCTTCGATTCTCAAAAAAAAATGCGGCGGTTTTTGATGTTTGGGGGGGACCGTTCGGAGAGAGAAAAGAATGAATAATGTGGGGACCGATTTTTTTAATTGCTCTTTTTGTATTTTTTATGTTTTTTAATTGTTTTTGTTTGTTTTTTGAAAAGTTGAGGGCAAATTGGGTTTTTCCTATACAAAGTGTATACAATTCTCACAATTTGTTGAGGTGTGTCAAAATACTCACACTTCTTATAAAAGTGCATGAAAATCCACAGTCCTCTAGTTTATTTCCTGTCACCCACTATATTGAAAGTCACCGAAACAGAACAAATTCTTCCAATAGTATTACATAAATCGAATTTAATTCGACAATTGCTTTGGACAAAATAATTACCATAAACTGATTTTTTATCATTCATTTAATTAAGTATGTGCATAATGTCAAATTAAAAGCTAAGTAAATTCAACAACATATTCTATAGTATGAATTAATTCTAAATTTCAGCTAATCGAAAAAATTAATTAAAAAGTTAATTTACTGTGTAAAATCCCTCATTCATAAATTCGTAAATTCCACTCTAAATTTCACTACGATAATGGAAATCACCATCCAACAACATTCTAACGACAGTGGTCCGCTGCTGTTGAATTGTGCTATCAGGTTACGAGTCTCAGGATAGCTACATATCGACAGCAAGCAGATATATGAGGATTAATTTGTTTGCTTGGGCAGATCTGAGACAAAATGTCTATGACGAGCCCGTTGAGGAAGAACTCGATGAGGTATCGACTTGGCGTTCTTTATTTTAGGTTTTCGGGTTCAAGATTTAAGGTTTCTCTGATTTTTCTAGGCTTAAAGGTTTTTTATTTTGGAATTTAGGATTTATGATTTAGTGATTTAAGGCATCTGATTTAGAGAATTAGGGGTTTATATTTAGGGTTTCTAATTTAGACTTTCTGAAATTATGGTCTGCCAAAACAGTCACAATTTGTGAAATTATTGCTTAAACAACTTTACACTGAAAGTTTCTCACTTTGTGGTTACATTCTTCTTACTTAGAATTACTCAATATTTATTACAACCTCTAAACTTGAACCCTAATATATATTTTTGAAGAAATTTCATTATACCTTGAACCCTAAATTTATTTTTGAGGATGTTTCATTATGATGTTAAGAAGATTCTGCCAACATATATTAAAGCAAGAAGAATTCAAATAAAAAAACCAAGAAGAATTCAGAATTAGCTCATGAAGAGTTCAATAGAAAAGCAAGAAAGTTTTTGCCATCACTAGTGTGAATGATAGTTAGAAAAGCAAGGAAAGTGAAGAATAATTTAGTTAAAAAACAAAAAGAATTAAGTTACAAAGCAAGAAGAATTCAGTTGAAGACGCTGCGTCTGAATTCCAACAAACAATGAAACTATACATATACTTTCCATGTCTCTATAACAAAAATCATTAATACTCAATAATCGGAATCATCAAAACTCAATACCCAGAATCACATCAAAACTCTATTACATTCTGTAAATGTATGTTTTGGCATAACACTATATGCTTTTTTTTCTTATCATTCTTGCAGGTATGATCAACTTTATTGTGCAGCACTCAAAGCAGCGCCGGCGCCCATACTACACATGATGTCCCCAAAGGGGTACAACGAAGCATGCGCAATGCGTAGATACTCTGAGCGAAGGCTAAAGATAAGGTTCTCAACACTTGGTGACTTAACATTTCAGTTGGGTTAGGCGCTATGCGCCATCCAGCAAAGCTTCAAGGTAAAGCATCCAAAACTTAGTGATTTTCAACATCACTTGTGTTAGGCGTTATGCGCTATCTAGTGAAGCCTGAAAGTATCATGACATCAAGATTCAAGATGACGTCAGGTATCGTACAAGAAGACCTTTCCCATGGGCTCCCACTCTCCTATGTATAGTCGACACCTTCCATTTGATTTTTTTTAGAACTTTCAAAACCCTAGATTTCATACTTTTAGTTTTCTGTTTTTAGATATGCACTGCCTTTAGTTTTTAGTGTTAGAAGTTGTGTGCTTTGGTCTCGGAGACAGATTCCACCTAATAATTTGCCGGATCATTTGCGATTTTGAAGGGTAATTGAGCTTTTGCATGACTAGGCTAAATTTCAAAGGACAACAATCCTTAGGTTACTCAGTTAGATTATAAAAGATGGCACTTTAAAAAAAAGACGCTGTAAAATTATAAATACTCCCTTGAAGATTGCATTTGTAATACAATTTACCCCCTCAGGCTCTCCATAATTGCAACTTGTAGAAATTATTCCCTTTAGACTATATAATTTCCTGTGTGAAGCATGTGACCAAGTCCAAACCCTTCGATGAACTCCAATACTCAAACAATGGAAAGGAAAAAAAATCTACAACAGTAAGTCTGACCTTTATAAGATTAAGTTGCATTTCAGAAAGTTCCAGGGCTTCGGATGTTGTCAGATTTCCTGACTAGGGAAAGACGGTGGACCCTCTGTCTTTCGCCTCATCCAAATAAAAACTTCCATACTAGAATCTAAAATAAAGAAATTATGTGTCTAATAACTCCCTCGCCAAGAATTAGACTCGATAGATACTGCCTCTCCCTTCTCAACACTTGGAAACAATAACGAAAAATTTTCAATGTCAACATTCTAAGAAGGATCACAAGAAACACTACTTAGGTTATGGGAATTTACAAATAAGACTCGAAGAAATTTCAAAATTACAAAAAAAAAAATGTTTTTATTTTGTACAGTATATACCTACTTGAAGTTTGTATTAGATATACAATTTAGTAATTTACCCCCTCAAAATCCACTACTAGGTGGAATATTCAAAATAGAATTAAGCATATGGGGGATTATTTACAAATTTGAAAGATAATTGAGCTATTATCCGACAAGGCTAAATTTCGAAGGGTGATAATACTTTAGGTTACCCAGTTAAACTATAAAGGATGATATGTAATGTGGCTGACTGAAAACCTTAAATGAACTCAATAATGGGTAGAGAAATACAAAAACTGCCCATGATATGGCTCTTTAAAATAGCCCCTTTAAGATTGTATTTGCTATACAATTTACCCCCTCAGGCTCTGGATAGTTGCAACTTGTAGAAACAAAACATATTGGGGCATTTGCGGATTTGAAAGATAACTGAGTCTGTGTAATTAGGCTATATATCTAGAGCAGAACCTGAAGTTATCCCCTTTAGATTATAAAATTTCACGTGTAAAGCATATGACCAAGTCCAAACCCCTTGGATGAACTCAAATACTCAAATAATGGAAAGGAAAAACAATCATCAGAAGTAAGCGTCAGACCTTATTAAGATTCAGTTGCCTTTCGAAAAGTTCCAGGGCTTCGGATGTTATCAGATTTCCTGACCAGGTAAAGACAGTGGACCCCCTATGTAGTAAGTAACAGTAGGACGAATTTAATGATGAAACCACTTGCATCAGTGAAAGAAAAATAAATTTTTGCGGTTGACAAATTGATATTCTCAAGCATAGCAATAAAAAAAGGCTGCACAATGAATTTGCGGTTATTGTTGAGATAGTAGAAATGTAAATGTAGCAAAGACCTAAGTATATTATTTTACTATGTTCTAGCAAAATAGTACAACGGTGATTGATGATTTGAAAAATATGAGGGAGTGAAATAGTACCTCTGTGTAATGTTGTTAGTTGAAAATGATTATTTTAAAGAAAATACTCTTTCTATCCACAAAAGTTTACATTTTTTTGGTCCGTCTCTAATAAGTTTGCACACCAACATGAAAATAATCCTCACCCTCAATATGTATACTTATTTGCACTTCATGCCATTACTTTTTCCAGCACTAAACCCTCATAATATTTTATTATCATAAAATTTACCCTTTACTTTATTCAATCAGTTAAACACTTCATGCGACTACTTTATCATCATAAATATACTATTTTTCTTACACTCCTTACCTACGAGTCCCGCCAAAATACGCGGGACAGAGAAAGTGAGATATGGGTAAATGATTTATCTTTGAGATTTTTCACAAACAAGCGCACTTTGGGGCAAACTATTATTGTAGGGATGGTTTGAAAAAAAAAAGGACAATTCCTCCCTTCACAACCTACACTTCTTAATTTAATATTTACAAATGGTATTATATGATATCCAATATAGGCAAATATATTGCAATATGAAAAAAGATGTTGATTAGAATTTTAATGCATTATATCAAAAGACCTAATGCAATATAGAATTTTAATGCATTTTATCAAATGGCCTAATGCAATATATCACAGGTAAACATCAAACATAAATTAAGTTAATTAACCCAATTTTTTTAGCTTCTTTAATCCTACAAATTATCTGGTATTTAGATTTACACCTGAATATTAGAAAACATAAAGTAATAAGAGAAGCTTAATACATTATTTTTGAAATTACAATAGTTGCATGAGTACAAAGGAATTTCTAGCTGTTTAATACAAAGAGGGAAGAAGAACAAAACTAATAGAAAAAAAAAGAGTGCTTACAGGATCAACTTGAATTCCTGCATATTTCCGGGGCCCACTTCCTTGAAGATAAAACATTGCTAGTCCATCTTAGGGACAAACAGAAAAAAGAATGAAAATTTATAGCCACAACAACACATCACCAATAAATAAATAAATCCGAAACCCTGAAGGCAATGAAGCTCTGAAAAATTGCAAATAATTGAAGTGTTTTATTTCCTTCATGTATGCAGGCCTAATAATGCACAACAAATTAATTATTGAGACAAATATCGAGAAGAAAGTTTTACTGAGAAATGAAAAAATAAACTTAGAGATCATCAAGGGAAGTAATTTTACCTGAGTGGGTACAAACTTCAGAGCTTCAACCATCATGCTTTCCTGTGAAACTGCTGATACCCTATCTTCCTATAGAGCATGATCGATAACCCGATTAATAATTATATATAAGACTGCCAAAACAAACAATTAGTAGCAGCATTTTATAAAGTTGCTTTTGTCTAGAATTTAACATTTTTTCATGCTGAAGAATCATAAATTGTTTATGGTGTTAGTTGGAACTTGGAAGTGTTGACATAATATTTTCAATGAATTTTAGGAGTATTTTTAAATAGTTCTCCGTTACAAGCTTATAAAGTTGGAAAATATTATGTCTAAATATTATTAGTAAGAAAAAAGTCGTCTTAAGAAAATATCTTAGTTTTCAACTGATTTTATTCAGTATTACACCATTAATAATCTGAAACGTTTACCAACTCAGAATTTGCCATTTGAAAAGCCTTATTCAAAACAAGGTAATAAGTAATAACACAGATAAAATAAATTGCTAAAAATTATAAGACTTTCATATTTTTCTTCTCCACAGCACAGCTTAGACTGGTCTTCATAAAGAAGAGTTCACTGTTGACCATCCACGCGCCATACCTGTTCATTATGAAGCAGTAAAGTGAAAAAAGAATCGGTTGAATGAATGAACAATCAAATTTAATTTTAAATAACAGACCTATGAGTATGACTCGAGGAATTAAGGAAAAACAGGAGATAAAACGCACATAGACACATAGAAAAACATACAAAGCTGTTAGCAACTCACCTTTGAATCCCATGTGCAAACTATACATAATTGGGCCTCTGCTTCTTTAGGGGCTTCTGCTTTGAGAAGACCCTTCACATTAATGCCTTGGCGCTTAAGAAGCGCTAGAAGAATAAAATTGAAAGCAAGTATACTTCAGTAATAAAGAGTAACCAGGGAAGGGGAATGTATATTTAATAGATAATCACCCAGTTTATCTTTCAAAATTTAACCCCTTCAAGAATTCTGTTTACCAAATAAATAAATAAATCCGAAACCTTGAAGACAACGAAGCTCTGAAAAATTGCAAAGAACTGGAGTGGTTCATTTCCTTCATGTATACAAGATTAATATTGCAAAACAAATTAATTGTTGAGACAAATATCAAGAAGGAAGTTTAAACTTGCATATATATATATATATATATATATATATATATATATATATATATATATATATATATATATATATATATATAGGGCAAACACACTATTATTGGTCAGTAAAATAATGAATTGGTTTTACATTCCTGTACACCTCCATAATATCTCTGTATTTATGTACCATAAAAAATCATTTTTTCCAAGGTCCTGAGCACTCATGTAGTTCCATTGCAAAAAAGAAAATGGAACAGAAATCCTTTTCAATTGAATCATTATCAAATCAAAGTTCACATCTAACTTGAGACCAAATAAGAAAACCAAGCCCGATAAATTAAAATGCACTCTCAAGCTTCTAAATATGTATGTAAGGAAGCATCCCAGGAGAGCAGAAGCAGCTATGAAAAAACGGATTGATGCCGACTCCCCAAACACACTTAGGCCAAATGTCACTATTACTTATTTTAGTTATCCCTTTTTCAGATAATGACTCACAAGCTGTCATTTGTATTACTGACCAGCCACTTTCCTCAGACACAGTCACTTTCCTCACACACGGTCATTTGCGGCCAAGATACGAACTTTGACCGAAATAGACTTGTCTCAAACAATCACACGGCTGACACGAGATTTGGATCTATCTTGGCTATGCAGTAATTCCTATGAGCAAAAAGGCAAGTGCAACAATTTAATTAGTAATAAAAAATCATACACAAAAGTACAGTTGAGAAAACTTAGTAGTAATAATAGCAGCTACACTTACATCAACAGCACTACTAGCAGCTTTCCTTTGATTAAGAGATGTATTTCGCCCCATCCAAATAAAAACATACATTCCAGAACCTAAAATAAAGCAATTATGTGTGTCTGTCTAATAACTCCCTCGTCCAAGAATCAGACTCGATAGATACTGCCTCTCCCTTCTCAACACGTGGACACAACAACGAAAAAATTTAAGTGAAACACCACTCAGGTTATGTGAATTTACAAAAAGGACTTAAAGAAATTTTAAAATTACAAAAAAAAAAAAATGTTTGATTATGTACATTATATACCCCCTTGAAGTAGTATTTGATATACAATCATCGACATGAAATTAGGCTATACAATCATTGGGTCTGTGTAATTAGGCTATATATCTAGAGCACAACATGAAATTATACCTTTAGATTATAAAATTTTATGTGTAAAGCATATGCCAAAGTTCAAACCCCCTCAAATACTCAAATAATGGAAAGGAAAAACAATCTACAGAAGTAAGCGTCTGACATACTCAAATAATGGAAACGAAAAACAATCTACAGAAGTAAGCGCCTGACCTTTATAAGATCCAGTTGCCTTTCGGAAAGTTCCAGGACTTCGGATGTCAGATTTCCTGACCAGGTAAAGACGGTGGACCCCCTATGTAGTAAGTAACAGTAGGACGAATTTAATGATGAAGCCACCTGCATCAGTGAAAGAAATTTACATTTTTGCAGCTGACAAATTGATATTTCTCAAGCATAGCAATAACAAGGCTGCACAATGAAATTCTTGATTATTGTTTTGATAGTAGAAATGCAAATGCTGCAAAGACCTAAGTATATTATTTAGGAAAACATGTAAGTTTTGGATATTTTTCCTTGAACAAA